>JADEYG010000002.1:0-747500 GCA_016906335.1 Novakomyces olei
AGATAACTAACCCTAACTAACCCTAACTAACCCTAACTAACCCTAACTAACCCTAACTAACCCTAACTAACCCTAACTAACCCTAACTAACCCTAACTAACCCTAACTAACCCTAACTAACCCTGACTTAACCCTAACTAACCCGGCTGCGTTGGTTCCAACCTCGACCTTTACGCATGCCCGACAAGCCTTGCAAGCAACTACCTTTAAACCAAAGGCCTCCTCGATTCCCAAGTACTCCATGACTGAGTATATCTGTTCAAGTCTTTAATTACTACTAGAAACATGCTGTAATCTATTTTCGATATAATGCGAATCTTATTATTAATAGTGTGAATTTCCTTTCCGTCGTCGCGATTTTTACCATATATTAACCTGGAATTATGCAGTAAAATCTACCCTCGAAAACCCTGTTTGACTATTTGTTATTCAATTCTTATTAGAATTACGCCGTAATTCGCGACGACGAGCAGCAAATTCACATGACCCCCCTCCCATACATTAATTAATTTTCAAACTGGAATTACGCCGTAATTCTACGTAGAACACCCTAACAAAAAATATAGCTAATAAAAACTACGATACATATATTTCGAATTACGGCGTAATTCGCGCAGGAATATGTATAGAAATAACTATAATATGTGTAGCACATCTTGTATAATAAATATATTATATAAATACAACAACCCTACCCTTGCCGCCATTCTCTGCCCTGACATTATGCTGTAATCCTGTTTCAATCTGACGCTCTTTTTATAGCCTCCACTGTGAATTACCTTAACATACCCGCGCTTTTTCCCATACATTAACGGCGCATTATGCAGTAAAATCCGTCTCTGAAAACCCTCCCTACAAAGTTCTACTGCACTTCTTATTTACATTACGCCGTAATTCGCGCGTATGTTAAGGTAATTAGCATGACCCCCCCCTCATACATTAATTTATTTTTTGGACCGCATTACGCCGCAAAATCAAACCGAAAACCCTGTCCAATTTTCAATGCTATAATTATCACATAACAAATTATTGATTTTGCGGCGTAATGCGCGCTGGAATATGTATAGGCGCTCTCGAAGAATTGCCGCCCAATCAAACTAACGAAGCTTTAGGTCCTACACTGGCTTCGTTTAACAAGCAGCGTTTTCTATTATTTATAATTATTTTCTGGTCGGCTTGGATAGGTTCCAGGAGTGATGGCTATTTCGCATTTCTACCATGGACACTATTTCTGTTTCCAATAAGCGTTGCTTTCTTTAGTTTACAGAATTTTAGTTCCAGGGGAGTTTTTGGAATCATATATCTGCTTTAATTGAACTTTCAAGTTGACATTCTCTATTAAATTTTAAAGGTGTTTTCCATTGCAATTGTAAATTTCCTTTTTGTCAGGGGCCCAATTATACATTTTATATCTGAAATACAGCTTCGATTAAATTTAGTAGTTTTTCATCTTTAATCTTTTAGAATTACCACAATCAACTATATACTAAGCTAAGCGCCTCCGCTACCGCTATCGCATATGCTCGCATGTGCTGGGGTTGCCACATGCGCCGAATGCACCCGCACCGATGTTGCGATCGATTGTTTCATTTTTCCCGCGTCTCCCGGAAGAATCTTTGTTTTTTAGAAATCATGGACTTCCAACCTCAATTCGAAATTAGATTACACAATGTGATACAATGGCATTTGCAACAGAGAAGCATCTTTTGGTTCGATCCTGAATCAATTAAAATACTCTCTGTATAGAAATACCCTGTTTCACATAATTTTCGTAAGTCAGACTACAAAGCGCCAAAAATGGGCCATTAGACACTGAATTTGGTCATTTATTCCTTGGATTTATTCGTGGAATTTTCTATCGGAAATTGAGTGAGCTGAGTTTCCTAGTAAACTGAAATTTGTTTTGAATCTAAGATGCGTCGACTTCCATCCCAGCGTCTCTACTTGCAATTAAGCTACCACTGGCTACAAGGAATCCCCACAGTAAGAACCTCATAAATCATCAACCAATGAAGAGCATTATTGTAAAGCCACAATAATGGCGATGAGTATGATATACAGCGTCAGCTGCGCTTCAAAGGTAACTTTTGTCAAAACTCAAGCAAAATTCGTGTTAATCGCTGCGGCCAAAGATCCATCCGCTGTTTGTTCAAATGTTTACTTCCACCACTACCGACAAATGACAAGTCAATGGGCCCGACAAGGCCTGAAAATCATCGTAAGATATTACTAACTAATCCATCTTTCTTGCATATTTAGTATAAGATACGCCTGAAGAATCATCACATCCTTAAATAACAAATGAAGAGCAAAGAATAGATGAAAATAAACAAAATAGATGTAGAAGTGAAAGCTTACCGCCGATACGAGACATCCATAAATAAATTTTGAGCCAAGCTTCGATTTCCTCGAGGACGTATAGGCTTTTATTCCTACTCAAAGCATTGCGATACTGATGCAAGCCACAACCTCACAGAGAGAAACTAGTGTTGCGTCATGCATAGTGATGATACAAAGAGCTGCCGCTGCGCTAGAAGCAGCCCGCGATAACGATAAGCAATGCAATATGCACCATACAATAGTTGGCCTGTAAGAGACTGTCTGTTTGCGGAATCATTAAAGTCCAAACTAAATTGAAGGACGAGTTGCAGTAGCAAAAACACGACTTCCCATGAATCAAGTAAATGAAGGGCAAATTAAAGGATTAAGAAGAATTTGTTTGACAATCTATAGCTGACAAAATTCAAATCGATAAAGATTGCCATCAAAGATCTGCTAGTAACCGATTTCTTAACGAAAAGAAGGGAACTGTGACAAAACGGGGTATAATAGCGCATTGATGAATATCGAAATATTTTTCAGAACAGCGAGTCTTGTAATCTTGGAGGTCATGGCATATCAATAATTCTGTGCAATGCTTCATAATCTGGTTTTGCCTTGAAATCTAGTTTCCGTGCATAAACAAAAAAGGCTTTTATCCAGATGGGCAGTCCATCGCATAGATCCTCGGATTTCACCTTGTCCTTCATGCGAGCTATAACAATCTCACGAAATAATTTTGTAGGGCCTTTGACATCTTGCCATGGCAGCCCTTTTGCCAAGTATATCACTGTGTAGATGAGACTCTCTAGGTCGTCGCGTCGAGAGCATTCATAGCCATAATGCGCCCACAAAGATGCATACCGAGAAGTGCCTATGAAAGGTTTGCCATCTTTAAATGATTTATGCTTGTATTCATTGGATCTTGTCCGCCTCATGTAACGTTTTGCCAAGCCAAAATCGATTAAGTAGACTGAATTTGCATTGTCACTAAGGCCAAGGCAGATGTTTTCTGGTTTGATGTCGCGATGAATAATGCCCTTGTTATGAAGTTCCTCTAGAACCTTCAGCTTCTCATTAGCATAAGTACAAGAATGAAATACACGAAACAAGAATGACGGCAAAGCAGCCATGTAAAGAATACCGATTGATGCGTAATATCACAGATTGTAGTCATATCTAGCCGGCCACCACGTGCTTTCCGCAGCATCTCAAGGTTACTGCCCAAGCGCTCTAGCACGAGAAAGTAATGACGACTTTGCTCGAAATGAAAAAGAACCCTTGGAACGCCAGTCACTTGCGCTAAATCTTCGAGAAAACTCTGCTCCTTGCGAAATCCATTGATTTCATTAAACACTTTAAGAATAACCTGCTGGTTTTGCAGCGTATCTGTGGCAGAGTAGATACTGGCCGCACGGCCCAGATGAACAGTTTCCTCCAAAAGATACCGTCCATTGCAAAATTTTTGCAGATTTTTAGGCAACTTCACCACGTCACAATAGGCATCTTCAGAAGACATAAGTCTGCCACTCGTTATCGCCCTTCTTGTTTCGCAGATAAATCCGTTTCGTAAGAAACATTACATAATCTCAAAAGCATGAGTCGGAGAGCTGCACAGGTTTGCAAAAAATCTACTGAAATTTAGATCAAGTCAAGGTTTGATAGGGTTAGGGTTAGGCTGAAGCGAATAGAGCATCACGTGTGGACATGTCCGTCTTGTGAATATTTAATCCGCAAAGCAATAATAATATTAATATTATGTTCCTAAATTTCTTGACAAGCCATGCGTGCAGGTCTCCACTTATTATGCGCGTTCGGGATTGCAGCCAAGAGTTGTCCACCTTCAGCAATAGCAATTTAAACGGTAATCAATTATAGGTCTTGTGTAACATACCAAATAACAATCTGCCATATATCATAATAATTTGCTATATGATAATGTCCACAATCATAATCTGCCATATGACAATAAGCTGCCATATAAGAATCGCCATATCAGCTTAAGCCCTTTAGAATGCTTGTGAACAGCATATAATGGCAATCGAAGAAACTGGCAAGCGTTTCTTCAGAACGTTTGATTTACTCAGGGACCCTGGTTTTGTGGTTATCTCTGACCCTAATGGCTTTCAGCTTGCGGTCTTATCATGGCAATTTCTTGAGCGTTCCAATTTAGCATTCGGGAATTATATCTACGATGTCGCTCACGCGCTTGCTCTGTTTGAGGATTCGCGGCTTATCATGGATCTCAGCAGTGGAGAACAGCTAGGTCGACTAGATAAACTTCGTATTGGAGGGATCTATCAAATCGTTTGTGATCACAAAGAATTTGAGTTGGCAACAGGACCTGTCTTTAAAGGCTTTCGAACTCCGAGTGACTCAAATGTTTCTACTGACTCTGGCACGACAGTCAGTAAATCGTCTCGCTCAACTGCTAAACAAAAGGCTTTTAAAAATCTGCTTATTTCTCGCGACAATTGCCAGTGCTTGATTACGGGCAAAGTGAATCGCGTAATCGCATGCCACATTGTACCCTTTTCGCTGGGCAAAGAATTCCTGCTCAAGATATTACCTGAAGAAAATTGGCATGGGAACTGGGACGTGCTATATCATCCTCAGAATGGACTGCTTTTATGTTCTGATTTTCACGATTTGTTGGACGAATATGTACTCGGAATTTACTTGGTGAACGAGACCAAAATGATTGGGGTTGTACATTATTTTGGCGATAGTCCAAGATATCGTGCGTACCATGGAAAACCCATCATTTTTACAGATGCCTCACATGGGAAAATTCCACTGCCTCACGCTAGGCTGATTCGTTGGCACTACGCGCAGTGTTTAATGGTTTATGCTCGTGGATTTGAAGTTAAAGAGCTTTATCAGAACAGTATAATTTCTATGGGAGGAATCTTGTCAGTTGAAACTGTGATTGAAAGCATCAAAGCGCAACAAGAGACTATCGCCGAGGATAGTGACAATGTTGCATCAAAAGGGCCGAGCACTAAGCGGCGGCGGTAAAAGACAAGGTCGATCGTTGGTTTTTTGCTCCTTTCCTTATCCAATTGTTAAAAAGCTCGATGAAATAAACAAATTGATTCATCCATTATATCATCGAATAATATTTTATTGCTGTCATTCGCTTTTTCTTTGCTTCCAACCCTAGTCTGCTTCTACCAATAAAAAAGAAAAAAAAATTCAACCCGGGCAATACAGGCTGTGAATATTTGCTCCTTTGAGTGCTACCAATTTTTACTAGCATTGCTCAAGCCTGAAAAATCCAATGTTGCTGCTTGCGGTAATTCGAGATAGCAGCTACCTGCTTTGCAAGGCAGTATAACATTCTTTTGCTCACCCGAAGCTGGAGCCTCGTGTTACCCGAAAATTATTTTCAAAGACGATTGTGTTCCCATAATAAGCATTGTCTTGAGGAATAGTGCAAAAGCTGATGCCGGCAACGAGATCATCAATGGTAATATGGGCAGACGTCAGACTACCGCTTCTACCAGAGAGAAACAGTTCTTTGGTAATACAATTTCGCTTGTGCCGGAAGAGCATTCAACCGACGCACAAATTGGAAGCAATGCTCGCCCCACAAACGATCGCTATCGCCAAATTTGAATGCTTGCTTCGGCATTTTGCTTGACACAGAGGCATTAAAATTCTAATAGATCGATTGCTTTCCTCCCGATGCGACGTACGTAGCGCTCGATTTTGAGGGCGGTGGCGATATTTTTGATCATCACAGATAATACTAATCTTAGTATGTGTGCGCGAACGCTCTATTTCAAAAGCGCAGAGTGTGCCCCCCTTACACGTCCAGAAATCCTGAATGCCATCGTTGGTAAAATATCCATTGCAAGATCCGGACTTGTCGTCCCAAGTTGCACGAGAGTTTTCCAGCTTTGCGAAGTTGACTTGATGGTAAATTTTTACGTAGAGAGTCTGGCTTGCTGACTGGGCATTCTCGTTTGAAAAAAAAAATCAAGAAGAGCTTTTATGCCAAACTCTGATAAAATGATTCTACATTTGGTTTCAGTATTAGTGTTTGCTTAGACCAACAAGTAAGACTTGAGGGCACACTACTGATAAGCCATTCGCGGATAAGGCACAAAAAGCGCATTTATGTATGAAAAAGCCACGCAAGAGAGCTCATACTTTAGTGATAATTATGTGTTGTGATAATAAGATGTTGATTTACGATATCGAGGCAGAATCCCCCGCGACAAAACTCCATCACACTCTTTAGTTAGTCTTTATCCAATACAACATACAAACCCATAGTTCTGTTCTGTGCCCTTTATAAAACTGCCATAGTATCTAATGTTAGATTCGGGGTCAAAGCCATGTTACCTTGTAAAGTTTCCGCAGACAGCTGAGCAAGCATTTGCACCTCCAATGCAATCCCTTCCACTTCATCTTCTGCTGCCTCAAAATCAATTATCTTTATGGCTACAGCTGCGTTCGTCCGACGTTCAATGCTAAACAAGTTAGCTATAGGGAAAAGTTTAGTATGAAATTACCGCCTCACCATCTGTAGACGGCGCCGAAGCTGCCAGAGCCGAGCAGCTCTTTTTTCCCTAATAAAAGCTCCGGGTCAGTCGTGCTGTTCATTGTCGAAACAATGCGCTTTCGCTTTATCAGCGAATCAATTATGTTATATAGCGTATTATTATTATTATTATTATTATTATTATTATTATTATTATTATTATTATTATTATTATTATTATTATTATTATTATTATTATTATAAGGGGATAATAGATTCATATTTCCACAGAAATAATCAAAATGATATTGAGGATTGATCTACGTTTAGTGATTTAGATAGAAAACTATATAAGTACAGGTAGCACCCAGATTCAGATTTAGGTGGCATTCAAGCTAATTCACTGACTTTTAAAAACACAACTATTCAACAGTTTTATTAGTCAAAAGTATTGATTCCGAGGCAAACGATTTCGACCATTGGTATGTGCCTGTTTAAATGTTTAAGGGAGTAACGGAAAGGCATTGTACATTTTTGCACATCTCAAGTAAAGAATCTGTTGTCCCATATATCCTAGCCCTGCCGCAGAGAATTTTGTCGCACGAGCCCAGCTGTAGCCCAACGCTTCGATATAAGTAGCACCTTTCAATATTAATACGGTTTGCCATTAGGTAACGCCAGACTATGCCACATCATGCTTATAAGCTTCTCATGGACTAAATCTTGGACAAAAATTCTATTTAGCTAATTCATTGGAGTCAATAGTATATTAATTTGGGTTCGCAGAATCAGGACCATGAGTGTCATTCATAAAAAATAAAATCGTCGTCTTATCGGAACCAAAAAAATACTAAATAAGACTACTTGGAAGAGACTATCTTTCTTGAAATGACACAAATTACCGAATAATTTGTATTTCGTTCGATGTTTATTGCCTTTTAAACCGAATTTCTGAAGTCTGGACATTAAAAAAGTCTATAGAGGCGAGCGCCTGTGAAATAGTTTACGTCTGTAACAAACCGCACACATATGATCTTCTTTCAAACGCTCAAATAACTCCAATACGAACACTGCATTCTCAACTGGAAATCATTCTTCCAGGGTAAATAATTCACTTAAATCACTGCGCGAGCCAATCGGGACCAGATACATTTAGAAGTTTTCTAACTTGCTCTAATTTTGCAAATAGCCTCGCAATAAGAGCATGATCCTTTGCACGTATCGCCTCAATGCCACGTGCGCCATTTCTCAGAGTCATGTAGTCCGGTGCTATTACCCGATCGACCTTGAAAAGCTCGCAGATTTCCTGCACTAACATTTTAGCTTCACCTCCGTGCGCAGTAGAGTGCGCCATATGTGTGAGCGCAAAAGCTTCGCCTACTATTTGACCTGCAACTAAGCCAAGTGGTGCACCGACCATGAACCCGGCATCAAATCCATCCTGCAATGCTTTGGCCTTGGCGACAACTCGACCTTCACGGTATCCAGCCTGTACATAAGACACGGCTATTTTCTTATCTCAAATGTTTATTTTTTCTTTTCTTTTTTTAATTTTTATCTTTTTATTTGTTTTCTTTTTTATTTTGAAATGCAAAAGCTTCATACATTATAATGAACCTGTCGTAAACTCGCTGTTTCCCTCGAAGACATATCTTGCTCTCCTTCCTCGCCCCATACATCGTCGCTGCCTCCACTACCGTGGCTCAAACGCCGCTGCTCTTCGCCGCGCATATTTGCGCTCTCTAACGTACATTTAACAATGAGTCGTTCTGGAATAAATTCACGCTTGACGCGTCCGTAACGTTATTTTTTCAATCTATAAAGACTGATAGCAGTCCAAAGGTTTTTGATTAGGGTAAATAATTATGGGTTAATTATGGGTTTAATAGTAGTCAAAAAAGAATAAGCTATTTCCAAGGTATACCCTATCTCAAATTAAATGCGTACAGCGAAGAGGTTTAATAAACAAAAACATAAATGGCGACGGACGCGCATGCGCTGGATTACCATCGGCGCATGGCCACGATAGGCGGCACTGGCGCTGTGGGCAGTGTTGGCGGAATAGCGTACACGATTTTACGGAAACGTCGAGCAGGTAATCGCCTCAATTAAAGAAAACAAAACGGATTAAAATGAACTAAAATGAGTGAATGATAAATAATAAATAATAAAATGCAATAATAGAAGAAAAAAAAGGAAAGAAAGAAAAAACAAAGAACCAAAGTCAACGAAATGCGACAAGTTGCCGTGGCTAACAGTGTACAGAAGCACGCGGAATGTTTTATCGCAATCCTGTGATCGAGCACAGTGTGGGCCATGCACTATTAGCATTTGAAGCAGTCACTGTGAGTGCCGTAATAAGTGTTGGAGCTTTTGCTGCTGGAGTCGCAGCTGTAAGCTGTGGACTGCACATATACTCCTTGACGGAATTTTCTGCGTGGGCTCGTCACACGTGCCGTCATCATTTTCCTTGGCTTAAAGTGCCTATTGATGAAAAACGATTGGCGCAAGAGCAAGAAGTGGTTGATCGATTATGGCAACGCGGGGAGAGCGAGAACCAAGCACGACTTGAGGCTAAAAGGCAACGCGCAGAAGAACGAGCAGAGGCACAAAGTGCGAGCGCAAAATTATGGCATGAATGGAAGCGGAGGCAATTAGATCGGTGGGGGTTAGGACACTTGAACGATGAGGAAAAGCCGGGAAGGGCGGAGGGCACATAATGAGAAGATTTATTTGCGTTTTTAATGTGCATATCTGCATTGAAAGCCTCTTTCAAAAAATATCACATCTCTGGACTTGATTGAAGCGTTAATGATTATGATGCTATTTGAATCCTTGCGCATACTATCATCAATAGCGGCCCTATGTATCAGCCACGGCTTGCTAGACTGTCTTATAGCTATACCTGATTCAGCTCCATTGGATTTACGACCAATTTGGGCTGCCACTGGCTGCCCACTCACTATAAAAACACCGTAAAGATCATGTATTATATACTATTAATTTCACTAAACGAATTCCATTTGCAATGCAGCATTGGCCAGTCCGGCTTGCTCCAATGTCTCATCCAGCTTATCAATCAGTTGAGTACGCTGAAATACAAGCGAAAACTCCTGTTGCGCAGCTTCAGGGACGAGTGATTTTACAGTCTCGAAAACAGTTTGAACTGGATCCGTCAGTTTAAATCGCCGGACTATTCTCGGGTGCGGCGGGGGCATTCTAATTTGTATCCTTGTAGTTCCCGGCCCAGCCGGAGGCTCAGAGGGGGTTTTATCAGCCGGGATGTTAGCCCAGACAGATTGTGATGCAGATTCTGGTTCATCTAATTCTGCTTTTGATGACTGAGGTACGTTTTTGCCTTCTTTTTCCTTCTGTTTTCCGCTTAACCCCGGATCAGAGTCACTGGACACAGCGGACGGACTGTACACCTCGTCATCACTATCTGATACCACCATGACGTCACTATCAGCACCACGTGCGCGTTTAGCAGAGGCAACAGGGTTCCGTCGACCAGGATCAAGCGAGTACTGATCCAGAAACTCGTGAACGTCCAGCAGAAAAGAATCGGGCGAAATTGGAGATCCGCTCCATTCACGTACCCGCTCGCCCGTCCGTGGATCGAGAATAGCAATATGTGGGAAGCCACTGACTCCATACAGCCGCTGGTAATCCTGGCCCTCGACTGAATCAGTAGAATATTGCAAAAAAACAAAGTTCGCCCCCACCGTTTCCTCTACTGCCCCATCTTTCCACAAGTCGCGATTAAGTACTTGACATTGAAAGTCGGTTAAATCCTGTAAGTTTACCATAATCCACCGGGATTGTGATACACCACGAGTCCTTGCTGTGTCCAAGTCACAGTGCGTTATTAAATTGAATGGAGGGCGAAACATGTGAGCTAATCTGTTTGCCTTTGACGATTCGCGTGACGCGCCACCAGTAGCAGCAGCCAGATCTTCGTCGCTATCACCAGTGGCGACGTCATCACTATCGTGGTCCGCAGGATTCTGATTGAAGACTCCCGGCCGCCCAAGAAATTGATGTTGGTGCTGCTGCCTTTGCCGAGCAAACGCGGAAGCGTGTAACCCACCAAATGCACTGACTGGACCGCTACCAAGAGGCCCGACATGGCTTGTAAGTGGTGGCACATCGTCCATAAGAACTCCGCGGGTGGGCGCGATGGGCGCTCTAACCTCGTCTGTCGTGCTCTGAACTGGCGTGGAAGTTCCTGCGCCGGTATTGCTTCCACTCAAAGACGCACCTCCATTCTCAAAGTAAAGGGCAACTGCACGTTCTAGATCGTTGTCGCTGACTTGCAAGTACTCGTTTGCCACTGACGGATCTGCCGCTGTAATACCGCAAAACTGGGCATTGAGCTCGTCCATGACGCATGCAATTTATCTGCCAGTATGCGCTTGATATTTATTGTATAGGCGTTTATACGGCGACTACTTCACAGTGATGACTCAATCGAACGAACGAACACTGCTATGTAATGGTAATGAGAATGCGGATTTGCAGGCACAATATAAAAATACAAAGAATATTGTTTGGTAGAATAAAATACAGCATTAAACTAGTCAACACTAGCTAACCCTAAACCTAATATAAGTTTGGGTACTGGGTACCACTATAGCAGAAACAATATGGCCCACAAAAATGCACAAATATTCAATAGAATCCATATTATTATGGGCACAATAACGGTAGAGTTTGGCGGCGGTCTGGACGCAGTGTTTGGCGGCAGATCAAAGCTGCAAGTCGATGCGGCAGTTGCACAAAGTATGCGAGATTTGATTGCTTATTTGCGCGACAAACAAGCAGCACAGGACAAATTGGATTTTTTTGTAGCTGGCGACACAGTGTACGCACGCATTTAAATGCTTTTGCAAGCCGTTTACTAATTGCAGACGGCCCGGTGTTCTTGTGCTTATAAACGATGCAGATTGGGAACTTGAAGGCGAGCTTGATTACTTACCTCAGCCGGGTGATACGATCAGTATGATTAGTACTTTGCATGGAGGATGATTATTGACGCCGTATTGAATTCATTATACTACGAATTACCCTTCATCAATCACGGCTAATTTCGTTGTATTGATAATACTGAAACATTGTGAAAAATGCTCTACTGACTGAATTAATTCACAATGATGTAAAAGAACCCTCTAGTCTATCGTTATATACAAACTTTAGCAAGCCATACCCAGAATGGCCGAAAGTGCTTGATGATCTGCACGGCTCTCGTATTTTGATCGCAGGTACTTTGCACGTGCCATATTGCGAGCATGATGTGGGCGTGCTGCATTACTTGGGATGCTGTCTGCTCCTTCCGCAGAGCTGCCCAGTAATAATCGTCCTTTAGGCTTTTCATCACCTTTTTCTCGGGTATTCCTTTTGTCCTCTTTTTCCTTCCTCTCTTCCTTGTCCCGTCGGGGCCTCTCCTTTGTCCCTTCACGCTTTACAATATTTGACCGGGACGACTGCGCGCACTTTTTGGTCTCAGCACCTTTTTCCTTTCTGCTTTTCTTGTACTCTTTGCGTTCCTTTTTTCTCTTTTTCCTGTCTTTATCTGCTTTCTGGTTCTGCTCAAAACTTCCAACACCTTCGTCTATACCATCATTAGACGGCAAACCAAACATATTATCTTGAGTGTCTTGTACAATCTTGTCTCTAGTCTTTTGCTTCTTTTGCTTCTTTTGCTTCTTTTGCTTCTTTTCTTTCTTTTCTTTCTTCCCCTTTTTCCCTCCTTTATCTTCATAATCCATGCCATCATTGGCCTCTAACTTGCGTTTCCTCGTCTTCTTACGTAGCGCATCCTGCAGTCTCGTAAACTCAGATTCAACGACATCACCACGTACAAAGTGTCTCCCTAAAGCTGCCGATTTTAATCCTTTTGCCACCAACTCTGCTTGCTCCGCAGAGAGATCAATTGTTCTTGCCAATTCTGCCTTTTCCATTTCCATGACTCCATACTGTGCCGAGTCGGAGTTGAGTCGACCAAAGATGGCATTGAAGGCGCCTAATCCATCCCAGGACTGTACGTGTTCCGCACTAGCTCCGATCCCAGCTCCGTCCTGGTTTGCTCGCACTTTTAAGTTTTCCACTAGTGCAGTCTTGGCTTGTGTTGTACCTAATCCACTGCCCGGCCGCCAACCAAGAGCAGATAGTTGTCTAAAGCCAAAACGGTGCTCATTATGCGCCCAATGCGTGTTCCGGGGATCTTGTCGGATGACCGTTTTGCGCCTTGGGCCAGCGAGCCCCATGCTTGTAAAATTTAGTCTGGCAGAGGAAAATATGGATTGATTATTGTATAGATAAAAAAGTGTATAAATTGGGGTTATCATATGAATACTGCTATTTAGAAGTTGTAAGGGTCATGTTTAAGTAAATTTGTATTCCTCCTCCTACATTGCAAATTAAACTATGTTTAGTTAGCAAAATAAGTCAGTTTCAGATAATCATCGTTCAATTGCCTATGCTTGAAATTTGTACGGTTCTATTTGCTGAGCTGCTCACTTGATCAATGAACTATTTAAGCGCAGTTTGCATGCTATCATCTCTTGATCTCATTTACTGTGTAAACTTGCGATACATTCAACAAATTTCGACGAGCCCAAAACATCGCCATGTTCCAAACGTATCTAGACATCTTACAATCAGAATATTTTGATGAAATAAGAAAGCGTTTGCAGAGACGGTAATATCAGTCTATAAACAAATATGCTGAAAAACGATTAAATAAACCTCGACTCACCCTCTCTAAACCCTCATTTAAACGTCACAAACTTCATAACAATCCATCAAATCAACTTTTGTCACTCCACGCACCGTTCATTGCCATATAATCTATCAAAACAGTCTATCATAATGGTCTCTCCAAGTCTATATACAACCGAGCCTGACCCGTATTTCCTTCTTTAATTTTACAATTTTGCTTTTCTTTCTGGTATTCCTTCTGATCTTTGTGAGCCTTTGTATTAATCTTTATTCGGTTTGTCATTATACACACTCAAAATTGTTTTCCGATTTTTATGTTTCCCATCATTATATCATTCCATATCATTTCTGGGCCGAATCTGTACTCATATGACTGGAAAAATACCCCGAGTCCTCAGTCGCACCAGTGCGCTTGAGGAACGGCGGCTCTTCCAACGGCGGATTGCGTATGCCCTGGTGCCGTGCCCTCACGTTATCATCATCACCTCCACTATCAACACCGGAATGACGAAAAGCTTCAATCGATTTATTAAGCCAAAGCATCGGAAGTTCACGAGAATCATCGTTTGAACCCGGATTATCGTTCAGAATTTGCTTAAGAGGCGGTAGTCTCAAACTTTGATGAGGCTTTTCTTGTAAAACAGGTGGCTCACTGTTTTTATTCAATTCAGTCTCCGTTTCATGCACACTCCAGCGCGACCAAATTGCAGCACTGCTAAAAGGCGAGATGGAAGGCTTTGGAGAATTAGAACTTGCGTCCCTGTTTGTCTGGCTATTGTTGATTCTTTTATCAATATTATCAATATTATTATAATCATCATTATTATGGCTTTTGTTCTTGTTGTTGTCGTTATTTTTCATGTTTGTATTCGCAATGATTCCGTCCCCTTCCTTTGCAGCAATATGATGTGACGTTAAAGTAAGAGTGCCTTCCCGATAAAATGCTGCCAAGTACCTTTGGTGCTCGGCGTACTGCGCGCTTGATTTGTACGCTTCCAACTCTGCCAAGTAATCTTCTCGCTCAATGGCCGCCTGATGCTCAAGCCGTTTATGCTCTCTTGCAGGTAACGATTTCCACCGAGTAGCTATATGTTTCGAAGTATCGACAAATGATAAACTTGTGGTTGATGACCGTCGTAATTCTTCCCGAACAAAATTTGCAAAAGTAATGTACGCACTGCACGGCCGCTTAGGTGCGTGAGGATCAGGCTACAAGTTAATTATATGAATGAAGAAAAATAGACAAAATAAACAATTATGATAATCATTTTTCCTCTTACCTTTGGATGCCTTCTGTACCTCCGCTTGTGCCTACCACCATCATATTCCCGTGTACGAAGAGACTCAGCTGCGCGTAGCAGCTTTTGCTGTTGTGAAGTCGAGGTACCGAAACGCACAAAATCTTCAGTATTACAAGCCGAAAATGCCTGTTTATTCTCTATTCCGTGAGATGTGAAGAGAGGTATTAACTCCTGCACTCCAAACTCTGCAAGGAGATCCCGGAGGTCAGATGAGCCATTTTGATCTACGGCGCTAATGTTCGATCTTCCAACGTCCGGCCCACTGTCTGGCTTATCGCCCCATACATGGCTTTCCATTTCGATTGGCCGTTCAAAATAACCAAAGATTCACATGAGACCAGGATGATAAAGATAAAATGTATAAAGGAGTCAGATGCTAGTGACGTGTGCTCGACACCACTGACCTCATCTACTCCTGTAACAAAGGCTTTCGATCTCTAAACTGCTGTAAATACTGCTTTTGTTGAGGCAGCTACTCAAAGATCCTTGATAAGCTGAAGTATTGGTTCTATTTTCTTGATAATTGTGACCTTCAGTTTGCTTGCAATCAGATTCTTTGACCAATTTCATTCGCCTCACTCTATCATCGCCCTGATAAATATTTTTGGCCGGATACAAGAAACTGTATTACATGTTGAGAGTATTAATGTTGAGATTAATATATGAAAGTGCTTAAGCTCAACATTTGCGTTATGATAATCTAACACTGGGTTTCCCGCGGTTTATTTCCTTGTAGCTACTGTTATAGTAGAACCCAAACTTAGACTAGGTTTAGGGTTTGTTACGGTTAGTTTGGTAAACCCGGATTGGCTGGAGTAAGAATACACACATATATAGCCTACATAGCCTACAAGAAAATAATCAATCCGACTTAACAGCTACTTCAATCACTAACTTGAAGAGATTATTATTGAAAGTGGTGTCCAAGGGGAATGAAAGATGCATTTTCTCGTCTACCCGTGGTCTGTAAATAAGAGACTCATTCTCCCGCAGTTCAAATATTAATCTTAGTGCTTTAAAGACATCACTGATTCAAGACGCCGTTACCCTATAATTTCGCCTATACTGCAATAGCGCGCTGCGACCTTGCCTCATTTCAACAGAGTTAGGTTACTCTTAAATATTGGTTTCGGTCCTAACATATTGTTAGGAATATACATGCTTCATCCATAGGGTTAGTTAGGTTAAAAAGATATTTACGCATATAACTTTATGGGTTATATGTATAGGTACCCCCAAGGGAAATGCTGCCTTGCTGTAATGAATCCATTAGGGTTGGTTAAGGTTTGGGTAATTACAGGATTTTGGGGTTAGGGTTACGCATATAACTTTATGGGTTATATGTATAGGTACCCCCAAGGGAAATGCTGCCTTGCTGTAATGAATCCATTAGGGTTGGTTAAGGTTTGGGTAATTACAGGATTTTGGGGTTAGGGTTAGGGTTTACCTAACCAAGGATTCTAACCTGGGATCCGAACCTAGGATGCGAACCGAGGATCCCAGCCTAAAATTCCCTCTTTATTACTTTTTCCTACTTGTCTATGTTTTCTTATTTACACTCCCGCGCGCTTATTTATTGTTATAGCGGATGTGTAGTAGAATCAATCTTAATTTCTAGTTATTGTAAGAACAAATTATATGTTCTTGCCGTGACTAGAACTATCTGCCATATTGTTGAGAAGTTGACTCTATATAATTTATATTTAACTCTATCATTTGAAATAATCACTGTCTCTACTTTACTTACTGAAATTTCCTCTAATTTTTACATTCTGTCTTTACCAGATTTATTATTGAAAAATAAATATATGATAGAATCCCTATCATGCTAATCCAAAATACAGCTTAACATAAACCAACATTTGGGTTACCACATTAACCCCCTTTGCCCTTGTAAGCTGGCCTTCAAGAAGCACCCCCTTTCTTTAGCCAACAGCCTATAAATAGGAGGCACGTTCTTCAACAGAACTTTATAGTTTAATTAGTTTTTGTTTCTCCTATCAAGCTATTCTACTTGCCTCAGGACATAGACAAGCACACAAGTAAACGCGAATTGTTATTGAGAATTAACTATAAGTTGACCGCTAACATATATATCCCTGACAGCGCCTCTGAGCCTTGGGGGACCTCTAACATTCTTTTCTACAATCAGATAGTTAATATCAACCGTCCGAACTTCAACATAGCTTTAAATAATTCAACAGGCTATGAGCCTGGAAGGTTGACTATTTTATCTTGACAGTAACAAAAAGGTTCTCAATAGCAATTTAATAAAATAAATTAAAAAAGCAGCTATGTGTAAGACGGTTCTTACAGCTACAACCGCTGGAGGCCGGTCGTGTATAGTTAAATAGAAGTAAATGTGAAAAGCACACCCAAGGAACAGAAAGTGATTACTATAAGGCTTACCAGGAATAATATAATATATTATTCGTTTTCACCTAGGCTCGTAGTACTTGTTTTTGATCTTCGTATAATTACTATTCTCAAATAGCTATATAAAGTTCTTGGCTTATACTGTACTTGAGCACAACATGTCTATATATTGTATTGTGGAATTAATTGAAGTTATGTCGAAGTTCGAACGGTTGATATTACTATCTGACTGTAGAAAAGAATGTTAAAGGTCCCCCAAGGCTCAGAGGCGCTTTCAGGGATATATATATTATTCAATAATAGATCTGGTAAAGACAGAATGTAGAAATTATGTAATGAACCACTTAGGGTTAGTTAGGGTTGGGGTTATAGATATAGTTTAGGGTTATGGTTCATTACATAATTTCTACATTCTGGGATCCCCTCTTCATTACTTACCTTTTTCCCCTCTTTTATTTCGTCTATACACTTCCGCGCGTTTATTTACTTTGCGCTATTTATTTGTTTACTTCTTTCCGTTTCCGGCGCAGCCCCTTCGCAGCGTGCTGCGCCTTTCTCCTCCGTCCGTAGCTTATAAATAGCGCCGTGGTGAGCCCAGCTCCCCACGGGTTAATCTATATAATTTTCTATTCTATAATCTATTCTATTTTCTATCTATTTATTTTCTATTCTATTCAATTTCTCTATTTAATTTTCTAATATATTTTCTAATATATTTTCTTTTACTTTCAGACGCCTACGTTTCGCTCCGCCTTTCTTCCCTCCTTTCCCCCTTTCCTCACATATTAACCCGTCACAAAAAAATTTTCGTACCCGTCTGTTCTGTTTCGTTCCGTTCCGTTACTTAATTTCTTTTACTTGTTTTTGTTCGTTCCTAACCTAGGATCATATCTTCGGATCTTTCCAAGGATCTTTTCCAAGGAAGACTTTTCTCAATATTGTTTCCTTTCTTTTATTGTCCTAACTATACTTTTCTGTCTTTGACATTTAGTTTCTACTATTATTATTATCTTGTCTTTGCTCTATCTTTCTTTTTTTCCGAACCAAGGAACGCATCCTCGGATCTTACCTCGGATATTATCCTAGGAAGACTTTTACTTTGAACTCACCTTCTACTTTGTCAAATCTTTTTATTTCTGCCCTTACAATTCTTTCACGTCTATTATAATATTTCTCCTGATTGGTCTCTTCTTTCAAGATGGACACCGATCAACCTCAACAACCGGAATTCGAGGCCTTCCTCAATCAGCTCAAGGAGCGCCTCCTCAATCTCGAAGCCGAATCGGCGAGAGATAAGGCAAAGATCCAGACTCTGGAAGCTATTTCCTCATCGAATCGCGGTCCAACCAAATCATTGGTCCGCGTACCCGACTTTTTTACCGATCGTCGAGCGGATCTCAGCTCGTTCCTTGCCCACGTGAAGCTTTACATGATCAGCAATCCTGGTCACTTCCCAACGGACAAACTCAAGGTCCTCTTTGTCGCTTCTCTTTTGAGAGACTCTGCTTTTCGCTGGTTCCAGCCCTTACTGGACCCTTCCAGCGGCATCGAACCTCCAATTCTTTCCGATTACAGCATCTTCACAAGCGAACTTACGCGCATGTTTGGTGACGTTGACAACCAAGCAACGGCAGAAAGAGAGCTTCGGAAGCTTTCCCAAACCGGTTCTGTTGCCAATTATGCGTCTCGTTTCCAGCAGCTGATGTCTCACCTGCAATTCGACAATGACGCAACTTGTTTCATGTTCTACAACGGATTAAAGGATTACATTAAGGATGAGCTTGCTCGAGAAAGACGTCCCCCCTATTTCGAAGATTTGGTTAGCCTTAGCATTCGTCTTGACAATCGCCTTTATGATCGGCGCCTCGAACGCAACTCTACCAATCGCCCTTCTCGATTCCCTCAGCAGAGCCGATCCTTTCCCTCAACCTTCTCGTCGGCTCCACGAAGCCCCAAGCAAAGCGACGCAATGGAAGTCGACGCGTTAATTACTCAGCCTCGAAAACTTACGGCTCAAGAGCGCAAACATCGGATCGAAAATAACCTTTGCCTGTACTGCAGCAAAAGCGGCCATTCCATCAACAAATGCCGAAAAATCCCCGACAAGCCTAAATTCGCTAGTTCCCTTTCAAATGTGGCTTCCATTTCGTTCACCAAAGGCATTTCTGAAGACCCCTCTTCGGGAAAAGCCTAGGCTCGAACTTCTCTCGGTCGCCCAGCTCGAGCCAGATTGGGCGCATCCCCGCGCATCGAATATTCACCACAAAATCTACTACTCCCGAACAATCGTCGCATCTCATTGCGAATACAATTATTTCCTATCACGATCACGAGATACCGGCACGAGCACTGATCGACTCCGGCGCCACTTCCAACTTAGGCCTTCGCTAAACAAAATCGTCTTCCAACTGAAGCCAAGCAAACGCCCGACCACTTGCGCGGAATCGACGGCTCCCCAATATCGAACGGCCTCGTGACTCATCATACTACTCAACTTTCCCTATGTCTCGGTAAATCAAATACCCAGCACCATGAACTTATCCAATTCAATCTCATGCCAATCTCCGGCTATGACCTTATTCTCGGAAAGCCCTGGTTGGACCTTCACGATCCAAAAATTACGTGGTCCAAGGGCTTAATCCACTTCGACTCTTCATATTGCAAAAAGTCCTGTTTTCGCACAGACTCTTCTATCCCTATCCATATGGTTGCTTCCTCGACTATGGCGCGACACCTTTTGTCGCCTGAGTCACAATGTTGGCTTGTTAGCGCTGCGACACTTTCGGAAGCCTCAACAAACAACACTCCTATTCCGCAACCATACAAGGACTTCGAGAACCTCTTCGACAAGAGAGCTTCTACTAAACTTCCATCCCATCGGCCATGGGATCATTCCATTCCCCTCCAAGACGGAGTTTCGCCTCCTTACGGACCTATTTATTCCCTCTCAGAGCCTGAGCTTAAAGCTCTCAGAGAATACCTCTCCGAAAATCTTACAAACGGTTTCATCCGACCTTCTACTTCGCCTGCGGGTGCTCCCATACTCTTCGTTAAGAAGAAAGACGGCTCACTTCGCCTATGTGTCGACTACAGGGGCCTTAACTCAATAACAGTTAAGAATCGCTATGCCCTGCCACTCATTTCCGAACTCTTGGATCGAGTTCGAACAGCCAAAATATTTACTCGCCTAGATCTACGCGGCGCCTACAATTTGGTACGCATCAAAGAAGGCGACGAGTGGAAAACGGCATTCAGGACTCGCTATGGACATTTCGAATACCAAGTGATGCCTTTTGGCCTTACAAATGCGCCTGCATCATTTCAAGCGCTGGTAAACGATGTCTTGAGGCCTTATCTTGACCGATCCGTAGTCGTCTACTTAGACGACATCCTCATTTACTCCGACAGCCTAAAAGAACATGTGCAACATGTCCGAGAAGTCTTACACAAGCTGCAAGAAGCTAGCTTGTTTGTCAAACTGGAAAAGTGTGAGTTCCACACTACCCAAACGGAATTTCTTGGGTTCATTATTTCTACAAAAGGAATATCGATGGCTCCAGATAAAGTGCAGGCAGTACAAGACTGGCCTCGCCCACAAAATACTACTCATGTTATGGCCTTTCTAGGCTTTGCAAATTTCTACCGACGTTTCATTCATTCGTACAGTAAGATGGCACACCCACTTACTCAACTTCTTCGAAAAAACGTCCCGTTTGATTGGACCTCAGAGACTCAGACGGCCTTCGATGCCCTTAAATCCTCCTTCGTCTCTGCCCCAATACTTCGTTACTTCGACCCCGACGAGCCAGCAGTAGTAGAGACCGATGCTTCTGATTACGCTGTGGCGGGAGTCATTTCTCAAACCGATGACGACAACATTCTTCGCCCTGTCGCCTATTATTCCCGGAAAATGACGCCTCCGGAACTCAATTACGAAATCTACGATAAGGAAATGTTGGCTATAGTGGCTTGTCTCAAAGAATGGAGAGTATACTTAGAACAGCCAAGGCACCAGACAATCATCTATACAGACCACCGCAATTTACAACATTTTCTCAAAACTAAACAACTCAACCGACGACAAGTCCGATGGGCGCAACTTCTAGCCTCATACGACTTCACTATTATATACCGGCCTGGAACCAAGAATGGGAAAGCTGACGCACTGACGCGACGCAGCGACTACCCCCTTACCAAAAAGGACGATCCCGATCGCTCCCAGCCCCTCTTAAAATCTCATCAGCTAGTATTCGCTGCAAGCGCCACGAATCCCCTATCCGACCTCGAACGGAAGATTGTCGCCGCCTACAGCCAAGATAAAAAGCTGAGCGAAATAATCAAGCTGTTGAAGACACCCGAAGCATCAAATCACCTCGGGAAGTACAAACTAACCGATTCGGGACTCCTCTTGCTCCAAAACCTCATCGTCGTACCTCAGGATGCCAACCTTCGGCGCCTGATTATCGCGGAAAGCCACGACCTGCCTTCAGCTGGGCATGGTGGCCAAGCGAAAACACTTGAACTCATATCTCGACAATACTATTGGCCGAAAATCCGCCAACATGTCGACGATTACGTCAATACTTGTGACACGTGCGCCAGATCAAAGGTCATACGGCACAAGCCTCTCGGGGAGCTCTCTTCTCTCCCCATACCCGAACAACCGTGGAGTTCCATCTCCATGGACTTCATTGTAAAATTGCCACCTTCATCGGGCCTCTCAAGCACACAGCAATGCGACTCTATTCTCGTCATAGTATGCAGACTTACCAAAATGGCTCACTTCATCCCCTGCAACGAGTCTATGGACTCTCCGACACTGGCGAACATCTTCATTCAGTACGTCTACAAGCTTCATGGACTCCCGCAAAGTATCATTACGGATCGCGGTTCTCTATTTGTCTCGCAGTTCACAAAAAGCCTCTGCGCGCAGCTCAAAATCAAGCAAAACATCTCTACGGCCTACCATCCTCAGACGGATGGCCAGACAGAGCGCCTCAACCAGTCGCTTGAGCAATATCTTCGCGCATATTGCAACTACCAGCAAGACGATTGGGTTACTCTACTCCCATTGGCTGAGTTTGCCTACAATAACGTGTCTCACTCCTCCACCAAAGAGTCCCCGTTCTACGCCAACTATGGCTACCACCCGGTGTGCAATATTCAATTAAACTTGTCTCCAAGCCCAGCAGCAAACGAACGCCTACAATATATACGGGCATTGCACAACACCATCAAGGCCGAGCTGGAAAACGCATTAAGCAGCCAAGCCAAATACGCAGATAGGAATCGCCTACGCCACGAATTCAAGCCTGGCGACAACGTATGGCTATTCCGTAAACACCTTCGTACGGACCGGCAGTCCGACACTACAAACGTCTCGGACCTTTCCAAATACTCGAACGCATCGGTACTCGATCATACAAGCTTGTCATGATCCTCGCCTTGGCGAGTTCCTGACAACCGCGTTGGGAAGCGAGGGGCGACGCCTGTAGTCGGACTTGGGATGTCCGCGCGTCGCAAGCTTCGCCAACGCGGCCCAACACTTTGGCTTTTGGCGACCCGTTCGACGCACCCACACACAATCGTGGGGTTTGCCAAACGCAGTACACCTCGAGCACGGACCAGCAACACTTCTCTTCTGCTCTTCCATTTTGGATGGATCAAATTTTTTCTCACCCTCCTTTTATTCAGTATTTGTCGCTACATTACTTATTTGCCCTCACAGGAGTTCGCGCCTCGGAGGGGGGTTATCGTGTAATGAACCACTTAGCGTTAGTTAGGGTTAGGGTTATAGATATAGTTTAGGGTTATGGTTAGGGTTTACCCCACCTAGGATCCCTACCTAGGATCCCTTCCTAGGATCCCCTCTTCATTACTTACCTTTTTCCCCTCTTTTATTTCGTCTATACATTTCCGCGCGTTTATTTACTTTGCGCTATTTATTTGTTTACTTCTTTCCGTTTCCGGCGCAGCCCCTTCGCAGCGTGCTGCGCCTTTCTCCTCCGTCCGTAGCTTATAAATAGCGCCGTGGTGAGCCCAGCTCCCCACGGGTTAATCTATATAATTTTCTATTCTATAATCTATTCTATTTTCTATCTATTTATTTTCTATTCTATTCAATTTCTCTATTTAATTTTCTAATATATTTTCTAATATATTTTACTTTCAGACGCCTACGTTTCGCTCCGCCTTTCTTCCCTCCTTTCCCCCTTTCCTCACAAATTAGAGGAGATTTCAGTAAGTAAAGTAGAGACAGAATTATTCATGTAAAGACAGTAATTATTTCAAATAATAGAGTTAAATATAAGTTATATAGAGTCAACTTCTCAACACTCCCCATGACTCTTAGAACTTATGATAAATAAATAAATGATACTGCTAGAGGTTAGATCCCATAGAATAATAATTGAATAAATTTCGTGAATTTGTTTCCAATTAAATTCTTTGTTAAACCGTCAGCTCTCATCATTTGTGTAGGACATCTATGTAATTCAATAAATTCTTTTCTTATATAATCCATAACATAGTAACTTGTATTGCTTAAATGTTTCGATCCTTAATAATTTCCTCCAGTATTAGCTAGTAGTATGCATGCATTGTTATCGCAATACACTTTTGGTTTATATAGCGTGGGATAATTCAACTCTTCCAATGAATATTTGAAGTAAAGTGATTGATTGATTTTTATTTTCAATGCTTCAAATTCTGCCATCATGGTACTTGGAGTAACTATTTTCTGTTTTTGTGAATTCCAAGATATAGGGCCATTGTTTTCTCCAATAGATAGAACATATCCAGATCTTGATTTCCTGTCTGTAGTGTCGCCAGCAAAATCTGCGTCTCCCCACGCAAGAATTTCCAGTTTAGGCGTTTTCAGATACGTTATACCATAGCCAATTATTGAGTTTAGATATCGCATCGTACGATTCAATGCCAATAAGTGATCTTCGCTTTGATACTTGGTGTGTTTACTTAGCATACTGACTGCATATCGTAATTCAGGGCGTGTCCACTCAGTCAAGTATATTAACTTTCCAATAATTGTAGCATAGATCTCCAGGTGATCATCCTTATCATCCGTGGGATGATATAAAGCGTTTACATTAACAATAGGCTGTGATATTGGTTTAAAATTTGATGAAGTGTATTTCTGAACAATTGATTTAGAGTAATTTGATTGAGATAATTGAAGTATTCCCATATCTCTATCATACGTGATATCCATTCCTAAATAGCGTTTAATCTTTCCCAACGATTTGATTGAATAATATTCCCAATGTTCTTTCAATAATCATTAGATCATCGACATAGACAGCAATTATTAAATCATCTCCACAGTATACAGCATTGTCTTTATTTGACTTCTTCAATCCAATCGTTAACGTTGAATGTAATTCTGTATTCCATGATCGAGGTGCTTGCTTGAGTCCATATTTACTCTTGTTTAGCCTGCAAACCTGATCTTGTCGTCCCGTAATTCCTTCAGGAAGTTTCATGTATACAGTCTCGTTCAATTTGTTAAGTCGGATTGATTATTTTCTTGTAGGCTATGTAGACTATATATGTGTATACTAAACTAACTCTAACAAACCCTAGCAAACCCTAAACCTAGTCTAAGTTTGGGTTCTACTATAACACTCCCCCGGAACCCAGACTTGATAGATCCACGTGTTAGGTGAGTCGCCCCCAGTTTAGTAACATGTAAGCAAGCGCTGTTGAGAGCATTGTAGCACGCATGTTATGGTTGTTGACGGCGAAAGCCTAAAGGAGAACCCAATTGCCGGATTTCACGCCGGCTCTGGGACTATGATGAAATTAAGAGATAGAACTGGGTTTTTATAGATTGGGTCTCCCCAAAGTTCGATTACACGTAGCGAGAAAAGTAGAAGCAGGACCTCTATTTATATCCTCGCTACGTAGAATATTCTAGAAACACTAACTACTTAAACGATTAAACAAACTAACAAGTAAAAGCAGTCAGAACAATAATAGTCAATAATGAATAAATAATAAGTAAATATTTAAATAAATATTCAATATTAAATAAAGACAACAAACAAATAATAATATAGCGCTTCAATAGCGTCGGTGCTATCGAAGACGCAATAACAATATAGAAATAAATTAAATCGTAACACTACTCTCCCCTCCCGAGGCGTAACACCTGTAAGCCTGAATAAATAAACTTCTTTTTCGTGTTGTAATAAGCAGGAAGAGTGGCTCGGTAAACTTCAATTGCTTCCTGGTGCTCGTTCTCAACTTGAAGTTCCAAATCCGTTCCTTTTGCACTCTCAGCATCCCACACGACTAGACGCTTGAGACGCGAATGGGTGTATGCAAACGAGTACCCAGTGATAATAGAGTTCTCGAGGGTCATTACCGCATGTAACGTCCCCGGTTCCATTGTCATTGCTTTCCCGGCAGTCAAGAATGTTAACTCGAGGCCGCACAGAGAGCGAATCGCTAGTGGTAAGAATAGATCCCCGTGGCGACGGTGTCTGGGTCCAAACAGACGTAAGTTCTCATCCGTCGGTGGCCAGGTAAAAACAAGTTTCTTGCCAGAAAGACACATAATTGTGTTGGCCAAAAGAATGTTGTCGGCATGAACATCGGTTATAAGAGGCGCTGGCGATGCAGCAGACAGCCAAAGAGAAGCTAGATTTTGATGCTCTTTGAAAGGCTTAAGTAGCCTCATCATATCCTCACTCGGGACAATGTTGTACGCCGCAACTCCATCGGTCTTTGATGTAAAGAATTGTAGTACAAAGTTAGAAACATGGACTTCGTTGTCCAATTCGCGGACGTTCGTCTTTGCAAAGCTGCACGGACTTCCATGTAGAAGATCTTTGATAACGTTTTCGGCAAACTTTTCGTTATCATGCGTCTCTGGTTCGCATATCTGTGGCTTCTTTTGTGTAGCCCTTTGTAGTATCGAAATGCCCAAGTCGTAGTTTGTGGCATTTTCTGCGTTCTTTTTCCATAACTGTAAACTTTCTTTTAGCACCTTGTTGTGCGTGTGCTCGTGCTAAATTCTTCCTTTTCGCATGATAATCGGCAACAGCCTCTTGTGCATGACTTAAATTGCTGTATGGCTCCCAAGTGCGATCGTCTGGGCCATATCCTTTCCAATGCACTAAGTATCGTATTCCGCGACGGCGTCCTTTGTGTTGCACAATATGATCCACTTCATATTCATTTGTTTCTTCCAATATATCCGGTACAACAAAATCTGTCGGGTCTCTATTAAACCGATCTGGCTTGTGTGGTTCCAACATTGTTTCGTTAAATACATCATGTACTTTTATATGTGCTGGTAGCTCCACTCGATAAGCACTCCTCCCAATTCGTTCAATAACTTTGAAGGGTCCGATATGTATGTGGTCAAATTTTTCACTTGGTCTTTCACTTCGTATATGCGTTTTACGAATCCAGACAAGGTCTCCTGATTCATAAACCGGTCCTGGTCGTACCTTCCTGTCGTAAAACCTCTTCATTTGCTTAGCGTTGTCATTCAATAATTCATTGATTTTCTCAAAATGATGACTCCGATTAGTGGCAGTCTCATTTGCTGTAGGATTCTCTGTTTCTTGTCCATTTAAAGATAATCTCGGGTGATATCCATAACAAATAAAATAAGGCGATTGCTGTGTAGCGCTGCTAACTGAGTTATTCATAGCAATCTCTGCAAAAGGTAGCAAAGTTATCCAGTTTGTCTGGTAATAATTAACATAGCATCTCAAGTATTGCTCCAATGTTTGATTCATCTTCTCAGTCTGACCGTCGGTCTGTGGATGATGACTGGTCGACTTATTCAACGTAATTCCCAATTGTTTCGCTAAACAGGTCCAAAATTTACTCACGAATTAAGGATCTCTGTCTGAAATAATTTCGTCAGGAAGCCCATGTAAGCGTACAATCTCTGAAATGAACTTTGTCGCTAACTTTTGAGCTGTGACAGCTTCTTTAATCGGAATAAAATGCACCATTTTAGAAAATCTGTCCACCACAACCCATATAGAGTCAAATCCTCCCGCTTGTGGTAATTTAACAATAAAATCCATAGATATAGATTTCCATGGTCTGGTCGGACTTGGTAGTGGATTTAGTAATCCCGTTCTTTTGTGGCGCGTTGTCTTGTTTCTCATACATGTTGTACAGGCTTGAGCATAATCTGTAGCATCCTTTGTAAGGCCTGGCCATGTAAAATGCCTTTTTAGCAGTGCGATTGTTTTCGCTGTTCCAAAGTGACCTGCTAATGGGTGGTCATGAGCCTGTGACAATACTTTAATTCGATCCTTCTCATCGACAAATAATTTAGTTGGCATAGCGATTGCTGTTTCTGCCTGCTCTTGAGAATCTCCTGTGGTTTGGTCGGTTGTAATAGCATTTGCGAACATTTCTGGTGCTAGCAATATGCGCTGTTGGTTGTCCATATAATTGCTTTTCTTTAATTCATTTAACTCGGTACGTCGACTTAGAACATCAGCACCTCCATTTGCTGATTCCTTTCGGTACGTGATCACAAAATTATACTCTGATTAGCGATTGCTGTTTCTGCCTGCTCTTGAGAATCTCCTGAAACTTGTGACATCTTCAGGTTCTGAATGACTTGACAGCAAAGTGTCTTCAGCCCTGATGGTCTCCGGTTTTAACTGGTCCGTTTCACGATTGCTCGTAGGAGTTGCGCTGTCATGGGTAGCCTCGCGGGTAGAATGATCTTCCTGATGGCTGCCTTCGCTACTTGCAGTTACCTTGTCTCCAGGAATTACTGTATCTGGCCACTGAGGCCCAAGATCTGTTGGGCTAGGGACCTCCACAACAGGCTCTTGAGGTTCGGACGGGACAATCAGGTCCTTGCCTCGTTTGTTCGGAAATAAGCTGGCATCTCTAGACACAATATTCTCTTAGTATTGATGTTATAGAATTTATTAGCCTTTTGCGTATTCGAGTGGCCCAAATATATGGCCATCTGACCTCGGGGGTCCAGTTTGTTCCTGACCGTTGGGTCTCGCACCAGTGCTTGACAGCCAAAGGGTGCTTCCATAGTGAGCTCTGGCTGTTTGCCAGTCCAGTACTCATAGGGGCTTACATTTTAGGCTTGAAACATACGTTCGATTACGCAAATATAACGCAAGGGCCGCATCCTTGACATAGTAGACTTCAGACAAAGCAATCTGTTGCAATCGTCGATCTCAATGCTGACACTGCCCATGACCTGAGGGCCAACATTTTGTCCGTTCGCGACCTTTAGTGTCAGGTTTGCCTCTTTCCTGTCATTCAGATTGTCAGGGCAGTTAGTAATGTGAACTGCAGCGCCCGAATCTATTATTCAGTTTCACTCTCATCAGGTCCTCTCGGATTTGAACCATGTGTTCCTCTCTGTTATGGGGGCTTTACTTCCAAGAGGTCGTAAAGGTGCAATAAGGTGAATATGCCAGATCTCACGCTGGCTCTGTTGAGGATACGTGGAGAGTAGGGAACCTAGTAATAGAAAACCAAAATATTGAACACCAAGATTTGATTACACGTAGCGAACATAAGAGGGGAGTGTCCCATTCTTATGACGCTCCGTGGGGCTTAGCCCATAAAACTTATCAAACTAAACTAATTAAACTGACTAAGTTGCTATCTAAAAATAGAAGCTAATAGTTATAAATAGAACTAATTAAAAATAGAAGTCGTAATACAAAATAAAGTGAAACAAAACAAATTAAAGAAGTAAAAGCGCTATCTTCAGCGCTAGCTAGCGCCTCATATAGCGCACCGTAAAACTCTCCGTATTTTCCGTATAGCTTTTCCAGCTTCGCCAAGGCTTCCGATCCGAGGTCGCAATTCATTATGCTGGGTCTTACTCTGTCCGATGCAGACATGAGTATAATCCCAAGCAACTCACATTCCTTTCGTAGGATGTCAGCCTTCCTTTATTGTCCGGATCGACTGCCGCGAGGTCCTCCTCCGTGTACCCTTCCGAGATCCTAAGAAGTCGAATAGCCCGGGTCCATTCATAATAGTTTTCCGGCTGCAGTCTGGGCAGCCTGAACTTGACTTCGTCCGACATATTTGTTGCAGCGCTTCTACCTAATGAACGGAGAAAGCTGTTCTGGCCAGGCTCATAACCTGTTAAGTCAGATTGATTTTTTTCTTGTAGGCTATGTAGACTATATATGTGTATACTAAATTAACCCTAACAAACCCTAGCAAACCCTAAACCTAGCCTAAGTTTCGGTTCTACTATAACACAATTTACCGTTTAGAAATGCTGTATCTATATCAACATGAAATGTTTTATAGCCATTGATAAGGCTCAGTGAAAGTAGCATTCTAATTGTGTCTGAACGAGCTACTGGTGCATAAGTTTCGTCAAAATCTTGTTTGAAGATTTGAGTGTAGCCTTGTGCAACCAATCGAGCTTTATAAATAGTTTCATTTGTATCAATGTTGTATTTAATTTCAAATATTCAACGACACCCGAATATCCTTTTATTTGCTAGTTTGTATTGTTTTCAATCGTCCATACCTTTTTGTCTTTCATTGCATCCAATTCCTTATTTATGGCCATTTTCCATTCAACTTGTGAAGGGCCATGTATTGCTTCGTAATAGTTTTGGGGCTATACATTAATATCAACAACGTTATTTACCTGTTGACCAGTTTTTGTATTTAATTTAATAACTTTATCATCTTCCAATAAAGGAGACAACACTTGTCTTAATTTTTTTTTTGATATTCCTGGAAATTTCAAATTTCTTTTTCCAGTTAGTATCTCAGTCAATTTATCTTGGGTTTTTTCAGGCTTTTCTTGTTGTATACTGATATTAGATGTAATTCCTTCATTACTATTTTCATTTGTCATTGAAATATCTTCTGTTTCTGGTATTTCGTTTTGTGATCTTGAATTATTATCTGATGTGTAACCTTGATCTGGTTGATTTGGTGTAATATCAGAGTTAATTAATTGATCTGTATTACGAGACTTTGAAATAATTTCATCTTTTTGTAGATTTCCAGTCATAGTATTTGTATTGGTTTGTATATCATCATCAGTTCCTTGCATATGATCTGCATTTACTTGTGAATGATCTGCATTGGATAATGAAGTAATATTATTATATTCAGTTTCAGAAATGTTTTTGGGTGTATTAATTTTATCTGGAGATTGAACTGAGGAATCAAATAAATCATAATTCATATTTTCTTGTAGATATCTGTCATCATAATTATTTTTTGATTCATTGTAGTGTTCATCGTCAAAGAAAACGACGTCACGTGAAACAATTCTTTTTCCATGTTTCAAATCTGATAAAATGCACCCTTTCTGACTTTCTGAATAACCGAGAATTATATATTTTTTGCCTTTTTGTTCAAATTTAGAATTGATATCAATTTGCTTATTCTTAGCAACAACTAGACATCCAAAAAGTCGTAAATTGTCCAAATTTGGCTTTGTATTATATAATATTTCGAAGGGGGTTGTACTGCAAGATTTTGATGGTAATCTGTTTTTGAGATAGCAGCCTGTCAGAACTGCATCTCCCCAGAATTTCATCGGTACTTGTCGATTTAGCAATAGAGCGCGACCTTTAGAAACGAGAGTTCTATTTGCTCTTTCAGCTACTCCATTCTGTTGCGGTAATAGATGATTGAAGTTTGATGAATTATACCTAATTTTCTGATCGTTTGAGACATTTCTGAATTAATATTCAAGTCCATTGTCAGTTCGTAGGATTTTTATTCTTTTTCCAAACTGAGTTTAACAAAAGGACAAAATTCAGAGAATATGTTAGGAACTTATCGAATCAACGGTTTGTTGTTGCTCAACATTGTTGAATTTTCAATTGATATAGAAAATATATTTTTTTTATTAAATTCTTGTAAAATTAATGGATTAAAAAGATTGATTCTGTATTTTGGAACATGCGGGTTGATCTTGCGACGTTGGGTTCGAATAACCCGTCGTGGGCGTGTTTCGACCGCTGTTAGTTTCCGTTGCAGGATATTGGGTTGAATTATCCCCTGGTAGGCTGTCTTCTCCTTCCGTGGGATGGTCCATGCTGTTAAAAAGATTCGTAGAGCGAGGTTGTGAGGAAAATGAAGAAAGAAAGGCGGAGCGGAACGTAGGCGTCTGAAAATAGAGAAAATATATATGAAATAACCCGAGGGGAGCTGGGCTCACCACGGCGTTATTTATAAACTACGGACGGAGGCGGAAAGCGCAGCACGTTGGGAAGGGGCTGCGCTGGAAACGGAAAGAAATAAACAAATAAATAGCGCAAAGTAAACAAACGCGCGGAAGTGTATGAAGAAAATAAAAAAGGGGAAAAAGGTAAGTAATAAAGAGGGGATCCTAAGTAAGGATCGTAGGTAGGGATCCTAGGTAGGATCCTTGGTTCGATAAACCCTAACCATAACCCTAAACTGTATCTATGACCTTAACCCTGACTAACCCTAAGTGGTTCATTACACAAGGTCATGAGCACGAAAATTCATCGGAATACATAGCTCAGCTGGAAACTCGGGCCGACATACTTCTGGACGCAATATGTTAGGAGTGTAGATAATAAATAATTAAACATTGAATTACTTAAAGGGTCCTAAACGTGTACGGATTAAAATTAAACATTGAATTACTTAAAGGGGCCTCCAGCGTCAAACTGGTATACCAAACTGGCCAAATCAAACGCTCGAGCCCTGAACTCTTGGAATCAGTTCTGTGAACATTTCTTTCATTTTTTAAACTCACATACCAACTTTGGAGACAGCTGCGACGACTCCCCGACAGGAGGCTTACAATATCCGATTACAGCCTCCAATTTAAAGAGCTGTGCATTAAACTGCATAGAACCGAAACAAGCGAACTCGTACAAGAGTACAGAACGGGCCTATCTCCTTTCGTCGCCCAAGTACTCAACACTCAACAATTCAGTTCCCTCGACGAAATTATTAAAACAGCCTTACCGTACGATAACTTCATCACACAATCCATCCCACGGATGACAAATTGTCCTTATCGCCCCAACGAATGGAAGTCAAGCCCAACCAACAATCACCTCCAACACGGGAAATCGCCAGGACAAAGTCACCAACAATCAACAATAACTTGCTATAAGTGCGGCAAAAGAGGACACTACGCCCCGGACTGCAAATCAACTTACCAACAAAGCGCTCAACATGACTCTCAAACAAAAAACATCACAAAGAAGGCCTTATTCACAAGCAGTGCTGAACAAGACGATCACTGGGACAAAGCCGACATCGTTATTAAAAGCGACCATATCAATGGTAGATATACCGCCATCTTGGATACCGGATCCTCTATCAACGCAATCTCTAAAACATTTGTTCCGAACACCGTCAAACTTAACAACACTGATTCCGTTATTTCGGCAACAGGTCATAAAATTAATACACCATACATCAACCTGGACATCGTGCATAATAATAAAATAATCCCAACCCAATTCCACATCATAAATTTGCCGAAGCCTATAATATTAGGCAACAAATGGATTAAACAACACATGTACCTACAAGCGAAACAGCCAGAGAATGCCCCACTCATTCCTGTAGAATACGCCAATTACAAATCAGTATTCTCGGAAACACAGTCAGAAGCACTACCGGCAAGACGACCCTATGTAAGACGGTCCTTACAGCTACAAACGCTGGGGCCGGTCGTGTATAGTTTTAAATAGAAGTAAAGGAATAAATGACACAAGAGGAACAGAAAGCGATTACTGTAAAGCTTACCAGGAGTAATATAATGATAATCAACCCGTGAAGGGCGAGAGGCCCTCACGGGCAACTATAAACTAAACTAAGCTGCGGAGGAGCGGATGCTCCTTCGCACTCTAAACTACTCTTCCCAAGCTAACTTATGCGAAGGTCGCACAAGTTAGAGAGGGAAGCTCTCAGCCTAAACTAGTCTATGGAAATAACTATGAATGTTCTCGCGCTAGCGTGCGAGAATGAGAACGGGAAGCGAGGTCCGTGCACATTGTGCATGGAGCCCCTCGCTCCCGTGGGCCAAGCTGGCTTAGTGCGCGTACCTACATGCGCACTAAGACAACTTCTACGTCCAAAGACCATCGCGTTACGCGCCGACTGGTCTTGGGCCGCGTTGGCGAAGCTTGCGACGCGCGGACATCCCAAGTCCGACTACAGGCGTCGCCCCTCGCTTCCCAACGCGGTTGTCAGGAACTCGCCAAGGCGAGGATCATGACACCCTACGACCATCAAATTACTCTTGAGTCCGAAGACGCAACCCCGCCCGCGCAGGCGATATATCGACTGTCACAAACAGAATTGGAGGCTCTAAAACAATACATCAGTACCAATCTCCGAAAAGGATACATCCGAGAGTCAAGCTCCCCAGCTGGTGCCCCGGTTCTCTTCGTGAAAAACAAGAATGGCGAACTCCGCTTATGCGTAAATTACAAGCGCCTCAACTCGATAACAAGGAAACATTGCCTGGCGCTTCCGCTTATTTCAGAATTGCTGGACCGACTCAGAAACGCTAAAATTTTCACTCTCCTAGACCTGAGGTCTGCCTATTAACCGCCGCACTGCTACAAAAGCAAAAATCGAAATGTGAACCAATCTGTTTTGTAAGCAGAACACATAACTGACCACGCCAATCTGCTAAACATGAAGGATGTTAGGAGGTGACCCTGGGTGATGGACTAGTCCGATATCGCGCGGGCGGAGGCAGCAAGATGGGATGAACCAGAGCACTGTCGGGGATTATTGCAACGAGGAAACTAAGGAGCCTACAGCTGCAAAGTATAGGCGTAACCCAAATTGATTTCACACAAGGGACAAGTAGAAAACAAGCCTCTATTTATAAGCTTGACCCTTGTGTTTTAACGGATTAGATCACCGCATTAGCAGCAGCAGAGTTTGCATACAACAACTCGATTTATCGCGCAACAAAGATGAGCCCATACGACGTACTCTGGAACTACAAACCACACGCCCTCTTCCTGGTACCGCCCCCACGAGACACTCCGCCCATTACAACACAAACAACGATAAACACTGTGCGACAAAACCTGGAAAGTTCAGCAAGACAAATGGTCCAACCTTACTTTTACGACCAGGCGCACTGGTATTAGCACAAACACAACGACAAAGCACGCGCGCCCCGTTCACAATCATCGAAAACGTGAACCCGCAAACTCATACATTACAACTACCATGTAACAGAACCGAAACTTTTCACGAAAGTCGACTCCAACCCGCTGCTCCCTTTCACGCGACCCCGAACGCAACAGTACCACTTCACCAATTCCAATACGTCCGGCCACCACGCCTCATTCGAACAATACGCCAATACCTCGTCAAACTCCCTGGCGAGGCACCAAAAGTAATGTCGGAAAGTGCGCTAACAGCATATTACAAATTCGAACAGGGAGGACAAGAGGCAGAATGATAGGACCCCTATCATGATAATCCAAAATACAAGTTAACATAAACTAACATTTGGTTTACATCATCAACCCCCCTTTTTGCCCTTGAAAGCTGGATTTCAAGGAGGACCCCTTTGCTTAGTTGACAGCCTATAAATACGAGGCGCGTTCTTCAACAGAACTTCATAGTTTAATTAACTTTTGTTTCTCCTATCAAGCTATCCTACTTGTTTCAGGACAAGGAAAAGCACATAAGGAAGCGCGAATTGTTATTAGTTATTAACTATAACTTGATCGTTAACATATATATATTATATATATATATACTCAACACTCAGCATATGCGGTGGGTTCCCGGTCGTTGTCTTTGGTGACTTTAAAGGTAAGTGCGTATTCCTTTGTGGTTCCAAGATACCACAAGACCTTTTCTGCCATCAACATATGGTACACTTGTGGGTTCTGTAGCTTGTATGAGAGTCTTCTAACTGAGTTAGCTATATCAGGTCCTGCGGCGGTCGTTATGTGTCTTAGCGTTCCGACTAGACTTTTATATCTCTTTATTTCCCGGCCTTGTAGCGGGCGTGCTTCTGGGCTTCCTTCTGGAGGATTTATTGGTCCAGGAACGGCCGGCCTTCTTTGCCGGAAATACTTCAGGTATAGTCTCCCAAATCTTGATAAGGTCCTCGTTATATATTCTTCGGCGCATAGACTCACCGCATCGCATTTCTTTAGTTGGCTTGTCCCAATACCAAGGAATTTTGAGATGGGTTCTGTGGCATCTGTTTCGAATCGCGCCTGTGTCTGCTTAATAACTTTGAGGCTTACATCCTCATTCTCACAGACTACCATAGTATCGTCGACATAAACAGCTATAATACAGAGACATGTTCCATATCGACGTATAAATATGTTAGTGTAAGGTGCCCTTAGAGGGGAGTACCGCGGTGTAAACTCGCGTGTCGCTACAGGCGAACACGGACCGTCCTTTGCGAGACCGCTCGACAAAGGAAGTTCAATCGGGTACCGCGCGAAGCGAGTACCGAGAACGATTCTACGTCCCAAGACCATCGCGTTACGCGCCGACTGGTCTTGGGCCGCGTTGGCAAACTTGCGACGCGCGGACCTAAGCCCGACTACAGGCGTCGCCGCTCGCTTCCCAACGCGGCTGTCAGAGACTCCCCAAGGCGAGGATCATGACACATCCGCATTGGGAAAGCGGTGGCGAGCTATGTACGATATGGATCGATCTATCTAGCCTCGTAGCGATGCGCGATCGCTACTACTACTCTCATGCGCCGCGACATGCCTACGTCGCGCGGGCATGGACATTGACCTGCTTCGCGCGAGCCAGGTCCAACCTGCTCGCGAACTAGGCGACCTACGCGCTTCGCGCGAAAAGTGTCCAACATTACCTCGCGCGAGCTATTCAAAGCTATCTAGCCTGAAGTCATCGCCCTTGGCGCTACAGGACTTCAGGCGTCGTTCGCTGTCGTGGTCTGCGCGAGGCGGGGATCATGACAGTTAGGTGCTGAAACATAACCTTGACAGTGTCCGATTCGAATTTTGGATGGCTGCTTACAAAATTGTTTTTGTAGTTGGGCATATAGTAAGTATCCTTAAGATGGATGTCTTTTCCATACACTGTTCCGAGAAAGTAATCCCCTTTGATTTGTGTTTTCCCCGTTCCATCTACACTTGAGAGCGTTGCGAGAAGATCGAGAACCTGACGGTTGCGAAGGTGGTGGAGTGATTGACACATCGGCACCGGTATCCCATAAGAATATTAGACATATATCAGTGTTAGCTTTAGATTCTGTAAGCTGTCCACATTGTTCTTCAATGCTTTGCAAGTCCAGGTCGATCTGTTGTTCGGCGCGATCATCATTTAAGACATTAGATGTCATGCGATCATATATCCTCGCTACGTAGAATATTCTAGAAACACTAACTACTTAAACGATTAAACAACTAACAATAATAAAAGAACAATAATAGTCGATAGATAATAAATAATAAATATTAAATAAATATTAAATATTAAATAAAGACAACAAACAAATAAGAAAATAGCGCTTCAATAGCGTCGGTGCTATCGAAGACGCAATAACAATATAGGAATAAATTCAATCGTAACATCCGGCGTATTACTTTCGGTCGCTCTGCAACACCTTCTTCTTTAACATCGGAATTTCCGCGTTGGCGATTGTGTTGGCTTCTTGGATTGGGCTTGAACGATTCCTGTCTAGGCTATGCTCCTTGTTGGTCTAAGTCATACCAAGGCGGTCTACCCTCCTTTGTATATGAGGGTCGCATGGCATTTGCGTGGATACTAGAGTCCATATCTGGATTGATTTCGCCGTCCACTGAAGTTAAAAATTCCAGTATATCCTCAACCAATTGTGTGTCTATATCTAGTTTCAGTAAACGAGATATGTACTTGTCCAGATTTTGGACATTTGCGAAAGATTTCCTTGAATCAGGGTTAGTTAGGGTTATTATTCGCCGTTGTGTGATAGCGCTTCATAAGATGCAGTATGTCAATGTCGCTATCTGTGAGTTGCTTTTCCAGAATTCCTTGGCCAATTGGAAACGTTATCATTGAAGACATTAGTTTGAGCTTCTGGGCTCTAAGGTTTTCCTTGTTAAGGAAGCGCGGTTCAATATTTTCCTTTATAGCTCTTTTAATACTTTCATCCTGCACCTTTGGAAAACCTTCTGTATTTTCCATATATATGTGTTCTTCCCCTTTTCTAGTTTTTTCAACTAAGTAAGATTCTCCCTCTATTTTCAGTGCACGAATTTTCATGGTCACTGACGAGGTCTCTTCAGGGAGACAGCTTCTTTTAACGACCTCAAACAAGGCCGGAAGATCATTTGTGACAAAGGCTATTTTTTCTTCACTCGGGTCGCAGTGCAATATACTATCACTAAAAGCTTGAACTCCATCTCCGTTGTGCCTTTGAACTTTGTAGTATCAACACAATCAGATACATCATCCACCATCTGTAAGCTGATGTTTGAGATAATTTCTGTTATGCTCGACATTCTGTCAGTTTTGGACTTTAATTTTTCAGACTCTTAATCTATTCGTATTCACCTAGGCTCGTAGTACTTGTTTTTGATCTTCATGTAATTACTATTCACAAATAGCTATATAAAGTTCTTGGCTTATACTGTACTTGAGCACAACATGTCTATATATATATATGTATATGTATATATATATATACATATATATATACATATATATATATATATACATATATATATACATATATATATACATATATATATACATATATATATACATATATATATACATATATATATACATATATATATACTCAACTCAACATATATTACTCCCACTTTGAGATAATTACGGGCAACTATAAACTAAACTAAGCGGCGGAGAAGCGGATGCTTCTTCGCATACTAAACTTCTCTTCCCAAGCTAACTTATGAGAAGGTCGCACAAGTTAGAGCGGGAAGCTTTCGACCTAAACTAGTCTATGGAATAATTATGGATTGTTCTCGCGCTAGCGGAGTGCGAAGGGTCGCACTCGCTAGCGTGCGAGAATGAGAACGGGAAGCGAGGTCCGTGCACATTGTGCATGGAGCCTCTCTCTCCCGTGGGCCAAGCTGGCTTAGTGCGCATACCTACATGCGCACTAAGTCAATTTCTACTTACTAAGACCATTGCGTTACGCGCCGACTGGTCTTGGGCCGCGTTGGCGAAGCTTGCGACGCGCGGACAACCCAAGTCCGACTACAGGCGTCGTCCCTCGCTTCCCAACGCGGCTGTCTGGGATTCTCAAAGGCGAAAATCATGACACTATGGCACAATCAAATGTCACCCCCGATGAGGAACAATAAATTATTTCGGGAGTGATTCCTGTTCTCAAATCTTTGCATGAATATAGTGAATGGAAGACAAAAATAGTTAACAGATTGGAACTTCATGGGTTTCCCTCATTATTGGAATCCGAACAAGAATCTAGTTTTCTTAAAACTGCAATACTAATTATCACTACCAAAATAATTGGGGCAATAAGCGGAGGCTTGCTTGGTCCCCGCAATGACGGAATCAAATCTCTTAAAGAATTATTCAAAACTCTTGATTCGGAATTTGAAAAAAATAAAAATTAAGTGATCGAAGCGGTAACACCCAAATTCATGGCTCCTCAAAAATTGTGGGGAGGAGACTCTGAACGGTTTATTGCCGAATACAGAACTATTGTGGTCAATCTTGTACGACTCTGATTCTCGGAGCTTACTTACTTTACCTATTGTGGTATACTATCTGCGCTACAAATAGAAATTGCGGGGAACGTACGTCATAATGTTAGTTCCAAAATAAGTGAGAAATTGCACGTTTTCGATTTGTTGGATTTGGTGGGGAACGAATTAGGCTTTTATGGCAATGAGCACCAATTCTACAACGATTTAAATGCGAATCATATTCAAACATACAACAATCAATCAAAAAAATACGGAGAGTAGACCAAAAAGGAGTGTGACATCGGAATCCCCACACTCAAGTGTGATTTTTGTGAACGGATGGGACACAAGTCTGATTACTGTTTCAAAATTCCAAGGGCAAAGGAACCAAATAATGTTCTCATTGTGAAATATATGGTCATACTGTGAAAGAATGCCGTAAGAGAAACAAAAACAATAATAAATTAAACAAAGCACGTACAGTGTACAATGTATCAAATGATACAAGTGAGCCTATCTTGTGACTAGATGACTGCACAATATCAGAAAGGGTTAGGATTAGTTAGGGTTACAAACTTGTATCAATTTTAAATTTGAACAAAAAATACATATGATGACAAATATCTCCAAATGAATATAAATTATGATTCATTTAATTCTTCAGGGTTAGGGTTAGGGTCTGCGCTCCAAGCGCTACTTTAAGCACCTTCCCTCAATACTACTAACTAAACTAACTAAACTAAACTACGAAGTTGCTTACTCAAGTACTCTCAGCACCTAAGTTTGACTACAGGCGTCGTCCCTCGCTTCCCAACGTGGTTGTCGGGGACTTGCAAAGGCGAGGATCATGACAAGAAAACCGGAGATATTAACTGAATAAAGAAAATTGAAGTTTCCAGAAATTTCAAAAAAACAATTGTTAGCACATCATTATTTCAAATACACATCCTTTCTGTGTTATAGCGAACAGCACCTGTAGAAACAGAATAGGCTCCGCCGAAGGTTCTCCAAACTTCGACGCCCTTTCAGTTTCTTACATATACACCGTAGCAAAATGGAGTGGCTGTAGGAGCTAACAGAACTCTCGTTTCTAATGCTCTCGCTTTGTTATTAGATCGGCAAGTACCTATAAAATCTTGAAGATGCGATTCTAACAAGCTGCTATCTCAAGAACAGTGTTATGGTTGTAGAGGGCGAAAGCCTAAAGGAGAACCCAATTGCCGGATTTCACGCCGGCTCCTACTGGACTCGCCCAATTGAAAGCTTATAACAGCTTTAAAGATGTTATTACTACTCCTAAGAAAGGCCATAGGTCGTTCGGACTGCCTCATTTCGAGTCTCTATACATGTCAAATGACATGTTCAGCGAGTTCCATGCTGAAAATAGTCGCTTTGGAAAGCCACTGTCTCGAAATTCTGTCGTCTCAGCGTACGTTGCCACAAAACAGAGGATTTGTGAAAGCCTCACGGCTTCAAAAAAGTCAAGTTTTGGTGTGAGAAGAGAGTTTAGAATAACATACGATAAAATACTAGACTTCAGCTTAGACGACTACTCTGTATTGGAGACATTGGAATCAGAATCTGCAGTTCCATGTCCCTCCAGCTATTATTCGTGATCGTATGAGCGGTGTTGCGGTAGTTCCAATTGTTCTTGCTCGCCAAATACATCTTTAAATTCCTGATTATCTTCTGGTATCTTGGTTGCAGTTGAGGCAACTTCTGTAATGTCCAATTCCAGAACGTCCTCGTTTTTGGCAGATGTAATTATGTTTTCATCGTCTGTTGAATCACTTACTTTGTTATGGTTGTTGAAGGCGAAAGCCTAAAGGAGAACCCAATTGCCGGATTTCACGCCGGCTCTGGGACTATGATGAAATTAAGAGATAGAACTGGGTTTTAATAGATTGGGTCTCCCCAAAGTTCGATTACACGTAGCGAGAAAAGTAGAAGCAGGACCTCTATTTATATCCTCGCTACGTAGAATATTTTAGAAACACTAACTACTTAAACGATTAAACAAACTAACAAGTAAAAGCAGTCAGAACAATAATAGTCAATAAATAATAAATAATAAATAATAAATAAATATTAAATAAAGGCAACAAACAAATAATAATATAGCGCTTCAATAGCGTTGGTGCTATCGAAGACGCAATAACAATATATAAATAAATTAAATCGTAACAAACAGGATACCTTCGAGATTTTCGCAGTACATTAAAAATTAAACAAGGATAGAAAAACTATGTCCTAAGCTATGGGAAACCGCGTTTTTTTATAATCTCTTGTATTGGATCTATAATCTATTGTCCGAAAGTCCGAAATGGCGTGATAATTTATGTGTTAGCCTTGGTCATTACTTTTCTGGCAGTCAATACGGTTAGCTTGAGATCACGAACAGAGCAAATCGCAAGTGGCAAAAAAGTAGGGAAGAATAATAACACAACAGTTATAATTACTAGTTGGCTAAACGTAAGGAAAGTCGATACCAAAAGGCCTAACTTAGACTTGCGAAGCGAGTATCGAGAAATAAGAACGTAGGCTTGCGCCTGGCGCTAAAACTAAAGAAAACGAAAGGACTTTAACCTGCTTCGCGCGAGCCAGGCTACTTATAGGCATTGCGCAAGTAATGTCCAACATTACAATCCTGACTAAACCTGAGAGGGATTTCCTGCTGTTTGATTGTCCCGCCCATTCAAAAAACTAGGGTTAGGGTTGGGTGTAGATTACTCCTTATTGTAGTATTTGTAATGTATTGCGTTGACAACTGTTCCTTTAAGATAACGCAGTACGCGTTTTGCAGCGACCATATGCCTGATCAAAAGGCTTCGTCGAGCGCTTGCTCTGGGTTTGTTGGAGTCAATGATTCACTGTCTTCGCTGATATGCGCGCTAGACGGCTTGCAATTTAAAATCATTTTTCTAGCATTAGCTTAATGTAGTGCTCTTTGTAAGGCAGAAAAAAAGAAAAAGCAAAACGTATGCAATAGAAAAACAAGTTAGAAAATTAAAAAAAACAAATTAGAAATAATTGGAAAAACAAATCAGATTATCCCGCGGGAAGCTGGGCTCACCACGGCGCTATTTATAAGCCACGGACGAAGGGGTTAGGTGCAGCACGCTAGCAAAAAAGCTGCGCAGGATGCGAAAAGAAGTAAACAAATAAATAGCGCAAAATTGATAAACGCGCTAGCTATTTTTACTAGCGACATTTCGACGAAATGCCAGTTTTTTTTTTTTGTATAATAATTGCATTGTCTTAAAATCGATAAAACCCTATCACTGATATATCAACAAAATGTCACAAGGCACCAGTAAATTGCCCATATACTTAACTGCAAAGAGTTCACATAAAAAAGTAGCGACATTTCGACCAAATAGAATAGACCGATTTTTTATCATTTTTATGAAAGTGACGACCGACAGGTCTTCTATAAATGTAGGGTTACGTTCTGATTCAAAATTGATAAAACCACACACGTCGCTGTGCAATAAGTCAAATGACTCCGCTCGCTGTCGCGCGCGACGTCTTTCGCGGCGACCCTGAAGTTCCTCGCGCTACCGGACACGCTGTTCCTCACGCGCGGCAACAAACGCTCGTTCTCCTCATTGTTGTGGAGGAAACGGCCTCCCTCGCAACGCGTACGACGTGCCGCGCACGTCATACAACGACGAACAAACAGAAAGTTACAAAGAATAAAGCGACACGGAATAAAGTTGGCCGCACAATGATCGCACGGCACAATAGCGTCTCTTACATGCAAATAGGACATGTTAAGAAGAATTTGGAACGAAGAGCAAAAACTTTTTTCTTTTGTTTTGCATCCGCAAATTACTTTAGATTACTTAGATAGTTTTATTGCCGAAAGCGCACTTATATAGAAGTCTAGTAGCTTAACCTGGTTTTCATAGACGTGGGGACCTCGCCCTAGAAAGGGGGGAATAGTGCCATAATCCCCGCCTCGCGCGACCACGACAGCGAACGACGCCTAAAGTTCTGTACCGCCATGAGGGATGACTTCAGGCTAGATAGCTTTGAATAGCTCGCGCAAAGCAAATCCACGTCCATGCCCGCGCGACGTAGACATGTCGCGACGCATGAGAGAAGTAGTAGCGATCGCGCATCGCTAGGAGGCTAGATAGATCGATCCATAAAGTACATAGCTCGCCACCGCTTTCCCAATGCGGATGGGAGAAGCAAATGAACTTAAACGCAACTAAACTCGTAACTGTAAAACTTCAGTAATGTCATGATCCCCGCTTCGCGTGAACCACGACAGCGAACGACGCCGGAAGTCCTGTAGCGCCAAAGGCGATGACTTCAGGCTAGATAGATCTAAATAGCTCGCGCGAGGTAATGTTGGACATTACTCGCGCGAAGCGCGTAAGTGGCCTAGCTCGCGAGCAGGTTGGACCTGGCTCGCGCGAAGCAGGTCCACGTCCATGCCCGCGCGACGTAGGCACGTCGCGGCGCATGACAGTAGTAGTAGCGATCGCGCATCGCTACGAAGCTAGATAGATCGATCCATAGAAATCATAGCTCGCCACCGCTTTCCCAATGCGGATGGTCTGGGACCATTGCATTGAGATCGTAGTGGGATGAGGCTTAGGCCGCGAAGTGGCTAAGCGAGCCGCTAAGCCTCATAGGATTGTCTACATAGTTGCCCATGGAGAGAACTCTCTCCACGGGCTTATAATCTCAAAGTTGCTACATAGCCTTGTAGCAGGCAAGCTTTAGAGAAGCGCCGTCGCCTTTTCAAGGACAACGTCCTTTTCCTTTTCCTTAGTTCTTGCGCCGGGCGCAAGTCTACGTTCCCGTTTCTCGGTACTCGCTTCGCGCGGTACCCGATTGAACTTCCTTTGTCGAGCGGTCTCGCAAAGGACAGTCCGTGTTCGCCTCTAGCGACACGCGAGTTTACACCGCGGTGCTCCCCTCTAAGGGCCACCTTACAAGTAACTTCAAACTTCAATAACCGTCAAGTCTCAATAGGCGGTGTTGAAGGGCCTATTTATAGACATGACTACTAACTAAACTAACAAGTACTATAGAACACTATGGAACTTTTTACGAACCGTGAGCTCGAGTTAAAGGAAATACCGCAACTGAACTCTATTAGCGTTGGAAAACGCTAATTAATGTCATGCCTATGACAATGGGCTTATAATCTCAAAGTGCTACATAGCCTTGTAGCAGGCAAGCTTTAGAGAAGCAATGTCATGTTGGCCTACTTCCCGTATTTGGAAAAGTTCCCGTGTTATGTTTGCAATTGTGCAGGTGTGACAAGGTTTAATATCATTAATTTTAACTATTTGTATTTTACCTGTGATTAGGTCTAGCTGGTACAGTTTGTTTGTATGGCCTAGACTTTCATGTCATAGGTTTCCCTTTTCGGTATTGTTTTTAGTGACGGAATTTGAAACAATTTTCGTCTGATGGATTGGCTCGGCAATGAAGTAAAATATTTTTCTTGAGCCGCATTATTGGTGTTGCGTTGCTCATTAGTATTTAGTTAGACTTGGCTATTGTCATGGAATTGTTCCTGCCATAGATTTGTGCCATATTTTGGGGCAGATATAACGTTTGATAAGATCTAGGTTGATCCCAAGTTATCCCTTATTTTTAGAATTATTGTGCCAATTTCTGACACGGGTGAAAAGTTGTATTTCCCGGTAATGGTAGTGTTAAGTCAGGATTACTCACTGTTGTAAGTTTGTAAATTAAATTAGCGAAAATAAAGATAGAAAAAACCATGTGTCTGAGAAAATTTTGTTTTCCAGGAACTTCACATCACGTGACGTCGTATCACGTTTTGTTTTAGGGTTGTAGAGTTTGAAAATCTTTCGAGAATTTGATTGGCTGAGATATATCATGGGAATAACCCTTGAGTTCAGTTTTCCCTTTTCAAGAGGATTTTTCATCAGCGCAGCACACCCAAAAGGTTTCTCATTTTGAACAAAATTAGGTTTATCGAATCATAATTCATAGGGTGTCTTGTCCAATCCGGTAACAGGTTGCTGATTACGCAGATGAATTGCGTGCTCAAAGGCATCTTCCCAGAAATCATTGGTTAACTTTGAATCCAATAATAGACATCGCGCGATTTCTTGAATCGTACGATTCATTCTTTCAGCAACCCCATTTTGCTCAGGATTATAAGGGGCTGTCGTTTCGTGCCGTATTCCATTTTTGGTTAGAAATCCCACCAGTGTAGAGTTAGCGAACTCCCGTCCGTTATCCGATCGTAAAACTTTAATTTGTTCTCCCTTTTGCGTAAGAATGTATTGGATGATATTAATTATCCCTTGAGTAGCTTCCCCTTTTGCTTTCATGAAGTAGCCTAGACAGAACTTAGTGGCATTGTCTGTAACCATTAAAATCCATCGATTTCCTTTTCGGGAAGGCTCCAGTGGTCCCATCACGTCAGCGTGAATAAAATCACCTGGATTTGACGATGTCCCCTCCAATTTCTCAAAGGGCTGCCTTGTAATTTTTGCGGCTGTGCAGATTTCACAATCCATAATTTTCTTAAATTCATCCTCGCTTATTGGTCCAATCTCTTTTCTCTTAATCATTTCCTTAAGTTTCGTAGCCGATGCGTGCCCCTGGCTTCTGTGTATGAGCATTCCATTTTCTGTGGACTCAGCCATCAATACGCTTTGATTTTTCACTTCCACCTCAATGTAAAACTCTCCATTAGAATTTCGTTCAATTTTTGTAATGAAATTCCCGTTTTTCTTAATGCACAATTTGTTCAGATCAACATTTAGACCCTTGTCCAATAGTAGTCCAATGGACAGCAAATTGCACGGTGCGTTCTCGAAATAGCACACATCCTTAATCATTGCTTGTTTGGAGCCAATTTTTAGGCTGATATCACCTTCTTTTGTAATTTGGATGCTTTCCCCATTTGCAATCTTCAATATTCTTTTGGTGTCCTTAACATTTTTTATCCAATCAATGTTATTCGTGATGTGAACACTCGCACCGGAGTCTAACACAAATAAATTTTTATTGGACGTAATCTTATTATTATCTGGAACATATTTCTCAACTTCTTTTGCCATTAGAATAATCTCGTCGGAGCTACGTTGCTTGGGTCTATCGTGGAGCGCCCAGCAGTCCTTTTTCATATGCCCCAATTTGTTACAATGGAAGCATTTGATCGGTCCTTTCTTTTTTTCCTTTTTGACATAGTTAACAATTTTTGTTTCGCCAATTTCATCTTCGCTCAGTAGTGTACTTGCGCGATCAATAATTTTAATTCGAATGTCCTGAAGTCCAAGTCCTGGGACTCCCACCAAGGCCTTAATGCCCTGATATTCTTGAGGCAACCCGTTGACGTAGTTCAACATTTTTCTGCCTCCGACTCCAACTCATCAATTTTATTGAGATATTCGTAGACGTCCTTAAACTGATCTAATTTAATCAACCCAAGACGCTTAACAATCTCCCTAAGATGATTCTTCGTATTCCGTCCATAGAGATTTTCGAGTAGATTCAGCACTTCAATTCCATATTCGTGGTTCCTGAAGGTGAATACCAGCTCGGGAGAGATACTGGACGCAATCATAGATAGCAGCTGATTCTGCTTCTTTTTGTACTCAGCCTGCGATTTCTGGCTGGTGTTTTCAAGTGCCGTTTCAATTGACCCATCGTCCAATTCTCTGGTGCGACGATGGATGTCCAGAACACTTTTCCAAGTCCTGAAGTTGTACGGCGTAAGCTTAGGCAATTTCAATGTGCTTTCCATGTTTGCAACTGTCGTAGAACTGTGAAAACCCAGGCTCATAACCTGTTAGCTTATATTGAATCTCTCAATTAATTAAGTACTACCTAGCATCTATTTATACTATCAGTACCAAACAGTTACTTATAAATGAGCGATTATTTTATTTATTTTGATTTCACTTCAACATTATATATAGAATGATGTTCTAAATAAAAAATAATAAAATTGTTTTTTTTTTCAGTAAATTATTGTTATATGAGGTCTTTATCTTTGACGTGCGCCTACCCGAGTTGGTTAAATGGGAGGCCAATACGTTACGGGGTGCCCCTATGGAAGAATTGGTCGCTTACCGCGCGGAGTTGAGAAGTTCCATCACTCGGATGGACAACTACTTGCGCGACAGGAAAACCTTAAAATATTTATCGCTCGACGAATACGAAGACTTGTAGCCAATCGAGGACGATATTTTGGAGTCTTTCTCAACGACCATGTGATCGACAATGTGATCGACAATGTGATCGAAAAAAACAGCGCATTTTATGGACACAAAAGTTCGTGTTTATGACAATTTGGTGCGCATATACTAAATACGAAGTACAGGATGGACAGGATGGAAGTTGCTACTCACTTGGAATAACGATCTCGAAGAGCTGAGAGCACTGGAAGAGTATCTCCGAAAGCAAAGCCTGGGGACTTTGTTTTGACGAATGCGCTGAAGGCTCTGAAAGGCCTCAGAACTGGCAAGGTCAAGCCAGGAAGAGTTTTTGTGTTACCAGGAGTAACACCACATGCTGTCATAACTTTGACAGATGCCGCCATTATGGGTTCTACATTGGTGGAAACTCCAAAAGTCATGAGAAGGCTTACCATCTGGGAAGCTAATTGGGCAAAGCGTTCTGGCCTAGGCAAGGGCCAAGGAGGCCGCATTGGCCAAGGAGGCAAGGGCCAAGGAGGCCGCATTGGCGGAGACGGCAAGGGCCAAGGAGGCCGCATTGGCGGAGGTCGCAAGGGCCAAGGAGGCAAGGGCCAAGGAGGTCGCAAGGGCCAAGGAGGCAAGGGCCAAGGAGGCCAAATTGGCGGCCGCAAATAAGGAGGCCGCATTGGCGGAGGAGGCGGCAGAGAGGGAGATCGCAAAGTCTAAGCAGATCGCCATCGCCAAAGAGGCCGCCATCGCCAAAGAGGCCGCAAGAGCCGAGTCTGCTGCAATGTCGGCGGCCGTGAGGGCCTTGGATGCCTCGAGGGCAACGGAGGCCGCCATCGCCAAAGAGGCCGCCATCGCCAAAGAGGAGGCCATGGCGAAGGAGGCCGCCATCGCGGAGAAGGTTGAAAGGGCTAAAGAGGCGGCTAAAGCAAAGGAGGCTACGGCCGCTAAGGAGACTGCAAAAGCCTGGAACGAGTTTCCGAGTTTGGAAAGGCCATGGAGCTTGCGAAGGGCAAGGGGGTCGAAAAGGCGAATATCGATGCTGCGAAGGCAGCTTTGAGGCTGCCATGGCTTAGCAGGCAGCTATGGCGAAGGATGCAGCCAATAGCGTTCGAGGCAGCTTTGGAGAAGATGGCAGCGAAGGCCAGAGAAAAGAATGCAAATAAATTAAGAATTAAGATTAACGAGGGCAAAATGGTGGCTGAAAAGGCCAGGTATGTGGCTGTAAGAGCAAAGATTGATGCCGCGGATCTAAAAGGAGAGAACTTTTGAGGCCGCGAAGGCCAGGATGGCTGGGTGTTCTTTCTGGGATCCAAAAAATGAGCCTGTGACCTATTTTTAGGCAGAGTACATGATCCTGGACTTTAATTGTTTGCCTCCGCCCAATCACCCGATGTAAGTCTCTTTGCGTTATTTTTTTATGATATTTTTGCTAACTTTACAGTGAACCTTCTTCAAAGACATGAGCCGAAACAAGTCTATTTCCAGCACCTGCGTTTCTTCACACGCAAAATAATCAAGTCGGAGGCAGAATATGTATTCCTCGACTTATGAGCGTATGCCTCCGCCTAAACATCCTACTTGAATTTGTAATGAATCGCAAAGTCTCGTTCGCAAATTTCTGCTATGGAACTTTTAAGGGTTCTTTGAATAGCAGTTTATAAAATTTTTTTATAGATCTTTTTATACTGATTTCTATAGTTACGAGCGGAAGCTGTATATTCCGCACGAAGTAAGACTCGGTTCAACTGGGCAATCAAGCTACCGCGTGACTTATCTTCAACAGTCACGCAACCGGGTTCCCAGATAAAAGTGACTCCGGAACAGGAATTTTTATTCGACCTTAATTCCCGTAAAAAATGTATAGATTTGGGTGTATCTCCCAACCTTTTCACATGCAGGCTCAAAGGTGTTGCTATTTACTACTGGGTTTGCCATTGTGTTGGCTATGCTTTCTTTGTCCTCGCTTATCGGCGTGTTAGATATTTTGCAGTAATTACGAAAAATTTGTGACCGTAATTACGAAAAATTTGTGACCGAAATATCGCTTACATTTGGATTTTCCACAATATACCCGTAGATGCGTACTTCCCAAAATATGGCTCAGGGTTAAGATAGTACTAAAGCTCGTAGGCCTAATGGCCCCGGTTGCATCTCTGTACCGATCTGCCCAGCTTCAATAAAATAAAATATAAGGACTGGGAACTTCTCAATGAGCATAATGCTGTACGCTATACTCTAGAAGCGAAGGCCGCAGGACAAAGTCATTAAAAGCCTTCCTTCTCCGTACTTATCTATTTCATATATTGTTAAATATGTAATGCATTAAATTACAGAAACTGAGTAATTCATTGTGTTTAATTATATTTGAGATCTACAAACACAACACAGCCGCCCAAGCCGGACATTGTTTAAGTTTCTCTAACTCTGACGAGCCCTAACCTAATTATTCAATGAACTGTCCGACACAGCAGTAACAGCATGAAGTTTCTCCGGCTCTATACTAATAATCGTCTTTTTCCTCAGCACACTGCATTGCAGGCTCCTAACCGTAAAAAGATATCGTGATATTCCCTGACCGTGTCTCCTCTTCCGTCAACGCAATGTTGTAAGCCGCGAGCGAATTTTCCAGTTGAAGAAAAAAACTGGGTTTCAAATATTGGGTCTTTCCAAAGTTCGATTACACGTAGCAGAAAAAGTAGAAACAAGACCTATTCTAAAAGCAATACCTAGGAAGTCAAGGAAAGCTAGATGATGCATCAATTTTAAATTTTTTTTTGCGAAACCCTAACTTTTGTACAAAAGTAATGAAAATCAATTGTTGAGTATGATCGCATCGTCAGTTGCCCCCGAGCTAATCATCAGCTTCAGAAGCCATGATTCTGGCACTGAAGTTTTGAATGTACTCGAACAGCTCTTTGTTTCTAATGTCTCCAATACAGAATAGTTTTCCAAACTCAAGTCTAGTATTTCTCATATCTTTTTCTCAACTCGTTTCTTACACCAAAACTTGTTTTTCTTGAAGACGCGAGGCTTTCACAAATCTTTTGTTTGGCCGCGACGTATGCTGAGATGACAAATGTTCTAAACAGTGGCTTCCCAAAGCGATTGTTTTCCGTATATGGACATCGGTGAGCGCCCCCTTTGGCATAATTGCACCTCTCCATCCCACGTCGCTCTTGGTGTAGCGCTTCAGGGCATTTGGCGCTTCCATAAACAAATCATAGACAGAATATCCCTCGCCATCCCCATTGACTAGCGCGCTCTTGATGCTGGATCTCGCCGTCTCAAAGACGGACACCGGCATCAGTGATAAAAAGATCAGTTTGATGCAACAGATCGCGAAATACATGTATCCAGTTTGGTTGTGTTTCAAACGACTCACTGATGTCCTCGGTTAACGGGGCCAAAATAGAAGCGTCCAGGTGTATGAGCTTCCAAAAGACTGCTCTACCTAGCTCACAGCTTGCCAGGTTTTCGGTTTTGCTTGCCCAGTCCTTAGCGATCTCTTTCAGTGCCGTGGTTGGTCCATGCACTTGCATTCCGTGTCTTTTCAGTTCCTGCAACCTGTGATAACGCACCTGGCATAATTCGCAGGCGAACGATCCAAAATTATTTGGGCGTCGACGGCTTGTGAGATTGCGACGAGCCTCCCGTAATATAAAGTCCCCTGGCCTGCATTGATAGTTCGCCAACTTCTGTAAATTGCCCTTTAAATTGGCCCATGTAAATACCAGCTTTCGCCCAAGAATTCCCACAATAACGGTCTCGCATAGGACCGGATCCAAGTAAACGTCCGTCATTGTCCCCGACGGTGTGGCGGTTCCGTTATCCAAGTTCGTTCAGATAAGCATCTTTGAGCATTCCTTGCGCGCGAAGGCCCACTGACGATAGGCCGTATTCACTGATTGGTCTCAAGTTGTACGCTGCATATCTCGTAGGTCCCGGCTAGACGAACGATTCGAAGACCTGGGCGATTCGTATCTCGTCATCGTGCACACGAACCCGCATATCCATAAATAAAGCTGTCTTATGGTCCAAAAAGCCCTCGAAGACATGTGCCCATTTTGGCTTGCAATCGAAAACAAACCTTTCGCAATGGGGCTTGAGTATTTCGATGTGACGGTCGCGATCATGCTTTCGGGCGTACTGTCGAGTACACACAACACATTGGAACTTACCGCTGTCCAGCGCGTATCGCTTGCGCTGCCTCCCCTCTTCAAAAATGTTGTTGCTCATTGTCCGTAAACTTGCGGATTCGATGTTTAAGTTGCGGATCTGGTGGGGGTAGCCCATATATATAGACTTCGTTATACCCACTAGAACATCGGGAACCTGCAAATCTGTTGGGTCTCTCTGAAATCATTAAAATCAACTATTTTGCTCAACGCGTCTGCCGCTAAACGTCTGCAAGTTCCAATGATCAGTATATACAATAATTGGCTTCGAATGTCCTTGCAAGTAGTGTCTCCATATTCCGAATGCATAGACAATCGCAAGAAACTCCTTATCGTGTATATCATAATTGATCTCGGCTGGTTCAAGCTTTCCGCTTATATAAGCAATCGGTTTCTTTTCGCCTCCTTTGTTAGGGAATGACCCTGGGTGATGGACTAGCCCGATATCGCGCGGGCGGAGGCAGGAAGATGGGGCGAACCAGAGTACTGTCGGTGATTATTGCAACAAGGAAACTAAGGAGCCTACAGCTGCAAAGTATAGGCGTAACCCAAATTGATTTCACACAAGGGACAAGTACAAGCCTCTATTTATAGGCTTGACCCTTGTGGTTAAACTATGAGAAAAACTATTCTAGAACTGTCTAAGCCACATTAAACAATTAACTAAAGGTAATTAAAGTAATAAAGTCAGAAGTAGAACAAAATTCGTCGCTATATTAACCGTTCATAGCGGCATAGATAGCGACTCCCTAACAACTCACTTTTATTAACATTCTCGTCTGTAGATTCGTAAAGTGTTCCAATATCAATTGGCAATGGACAGTCTTGGCCTTTATCAAACTGTCCTTTGGCATGAACCTTGAGGCTCTCAATAAAGCTTTGTGTAAGACGGTCCTTACAGCTACAACCGCTGGGGCCGGTCGTGTATAGTTCTAAATAGAAGTAAAGGAATAAATGGCACAAGAGAAACAGAAAGCGATTACTGTAAAGCTTACCAGGAGTAATATAATATATTACTCCCACTTTGAGATAATCAACCCGTGAAGGGCGAGAGGCCTTCACGGGCAACTATAAACTAAACTAAGTTGCGGAGGAGCGGATGCTCCTTCGCATTCTAAACTACTCTTCCCAAACTAACTTGTGCGAAGGTCGCGCAAGTTAGAGCGGGAAGCTCTCAACCTAAACTAGACGATGGAAATAACTATGAATGTTCTCGCGCTAGCGGAGTGCGAAGGGTCGCACTCGCTAGCGTGCGAGAATGAGAACGGGAAGCGAGGTCCGTGCACATTGTGCATGGAGCCCCTCGCTCCCGTGGGCCAAGCTGGCTTAGTGCGCGTACCTACATGCGCACTAAGACAACTTCTACGTCCCAAGACCATCGCGTTACGCGCCGACTGGTCTTGGGCCGCGTTGGCGAAGCTTGCGACGCGCGGACATCCCAAGTCCGACTACAGGCGTCGCCCCTCGCTTCCCAACGCGGTTGTCAGGAACTCGCCAAGGCGAGGATCATGACACTTTGCTGGCTTATGATTAGGTTTTCTTCTGAATACGATATATTCAGATCAAGAAAGTATTTGACTAGACCGATGGTATTGATTTTGAACGTAGATCCGAGATTATTTTCCATTTCTTTTGCAGCTCCTGTCCATTTCTTTTTCAGCTCCTGTTTTATACCGGTCAACAATTTCTTGTAGTCCTACCAATTGATATAAACGGTAAAGAAATAAAATGTCAAATACTAATTGATACCGGGAGTGACCTTGACGTTATTGAGTAGAACTTCTGCAATGTTCACCGACCAAAATACTATGAAAGTGACCATAAAATTGAAATGGCATTTCAAGGATCAAGAACTATTAGCCGACACATGGCAAGAATACGATTTAAGGGATATGAGTTGAATTGCGCAGTGGCAAGACTGAGAACCTCTGACCTTCTCATCGGAATGGGAACACTAAGCAAACTTGGAGCAATTGTCAATATGTAAAGAACGCCCAGGACACTGTAGGCACTCTAGGCCGAAGAGGGATTACAAGTAACACAAACACAAATATGAAGGAAGAAAATATATTAAGTTAACCCGTGAAGAGCGGAAGCTCTTCACGCTAGCCTATATACTTTGTTTACTTCGCAGTCACTACTGCTAAGTAAACGTTCTACCCTAATTGCGTGTAACCCCGAACCCTACCGGACTACCGGAGTTACCGCTTACGCCGAAGTTCCGATACGGAACTTCGTAACTAAAACTAATCTAAACAACTATAAACTACCGAAGTCCGTAATCGGGACTTCGGTCCGAACAAACTACGAATGTTACGATTTAATTTATTTCTATATTGTTATTGCGTCTTCGATAGCACCGACGCTATTGAAGCGCTATATTATTATTTGTTTGTTGTCTTTATTTAATATTGAATATTTATTTAAATATTTACTTATTATTTATTATTTATTGACTATTATTGTTCTGACTGCTTTTACTTGTTAGTTTGTTTAATCGTTTAAGTAGTTAGTGTTTCTAGAATATTCTACGTAGCGAGGATATAAATAGAGGTCATGCTTCTACTTTCCTCGCTACGTGTAATCGAACTTTGGGGAGACCCAATCTTTTAAACCCAGTTCTATCTCTTAATTTTCTCATAGTCCCAGAGCCGGCGTGAAATCCGGCAATTGGGTTCTCCTTTAGGCTTTCGCCTTCTACAACCATAACAGTATTACACGTCCACGATTCGGGGACTGTGACGTTTTCTTCGAGCTTTTTACGATGGATTATCAGCAGCTACAATCGTTTCTTGAGCAAACGACGGCTCGCCTCGAGAGACTCGAAACGGAAAACCAGAGCCTTAGTGAGCGACTTCGCGCCGCTAATGGAATCGTGTCCAACACGCGCACCAAGGAGCCTAAGCTTGCTCCTCCGCCGTACTTTTCGGGCGATCGTTCGCAAACGGGGGATTTTCTGACCCATGTCCAGATGGTCATCGCGGGACAACCGGAACGATACAGCACGGATCGGCAGCGTGTTATGTTGCAGCCTCCTACCTTAGGGGAGTTGCTTTTAAATGGTTTGAGCCACATGTCCGTAGCGACAATGGCGCCATACTTGACGATTTTAACAATTTTTGCCAAACCTTGGAGAAAATGTTCGGGGACAGGGACGTCCGCAGAACGGCTGAAAGACAGATCCGCTTATTGAGACAGAAGGGATCCGTGTCGCATTATGCCACAGAGTTTGAGCGTGTTAAGTCGTGGCTTACGTGGAACAACGATGCGCTCGTTGCGCAGTTCTACGAAGGACTTAAAGAGGATATCAAAGACGAATTGGCTCGTCGCGATCCGCCAGAAGAGCTGAGAAGCTCATTGAAGAATGCGTTAAGATTGATACTCGCTTGTTTGAACGAAGCAAGGCTAGAACCAGAACGGTGAAGAGAATACCGGAGTACCGTGGAGTGGGCTCGGCTGGTTATACACCTATGGAAGTTGACTTTTTGGAGACAAGAGCAAGTTTGAAAGATAGCGTCCGTGCTAACAGGAACGCTAAACCGAAGCATGTTGGCTTTAAGGTCAAATGTTATCGTTGCAATGAAGAAGGACATGTTTCGAAGTATTGTCCTGCACCATATCCTGCGAGAGATGTGAGAGCAGAGGATTCGAAGAATTTAAAAGGCCAAGCCTAGAGCCGACGGTGGTGTCTCTAGGGGTGATGGCACAGAAAAAGCCACCAGACGATAAACCTTATGGGAGGTTTGAGTTGTCGTGTGTTGTAAACGGCAAGAGAATTAAAGTGCTACTAGACAGTGGGTCAGACACTAATTTTATTAATCCAAGAACTGTTTTGGCACTTAAGGCCGAGACCGAACGTCTGAAAACACCTATATTTGTCAGAGTTGCAAATGGAAAGCATATTGCACGAGGTGGAGTACCCATAAAGACGAAGGATCTACATGTCGATGTACAAGGTTTTGTATCTGAAGAATCATTCCTTGTTACCAATATTGGCAAGAACGACGCCATCCTTGGGTTACCATGGTTTCAGAAGCACAATCCAGATATTGATTGGATTAATGGAACTATAAAGCCTCGCAATGCAAGTACTCCTACGGTGAAAGACGAAATTTCGAATATACAGTTGAGCAGTATTACCACGGATGAAGAGATGGTTACAAATACAATACCACCAGAGTATACTGACTTTAAAGATGTGTTTGAAGAAAAGAACGTGGAAACATTGCCTCCACACAGAAGTTACGATCACGAGATCGAACTAACAAAGGATTCTGTTGTACCTTTCGGGCCAGTCTACAGTGTCAACCCAAAGGAACAGAAGTATTTATTGGATTATTTGGAAGAGAACTTGGCTAAGGGATTTATACGTCGTTCCAAGTCGCCTGCAGGAGCGCCAGTTCTATTTGTACCAAAGAAAAATGGAGAATTACGATTGTGTGTCGATTATCGTGGATTGAATTCGATTACTATCAAGAACAAGTACCCAATCCCACGTATCGATGACCTTATTGACAAACTTACTGGAGTTAAGATTATGTCAAAAATCGATCTCAGAGGAGCATACAATCTTATCAGGATAAAAGAAGGGGATGAATGGAAGACTGCCTTTCGAACAAGGTACGGGCATTTCGAATATTTGGTCATGCCTTTTGGTCTTACCAATGCACCCGCCACGTTCCAAAACTTGATGAATGATGTGTTTCGAGATTTATTAGATTACAAAGTGTTAATCTATCTGGACGACATTTTGGTATTTTCACGCGATAGGGAATCGCATGTGAACGATGTGAAAGAAGTATTAAGAAGATTGAGAGAGAATAATCTTTATGCTAAGGACGAGAAATGCGCATTTCACAAAGAAAGCGTCGAATTTCTTGGTTACAACTTATCGACGAATGGAGTGTCGATGTGCGCAGATAAAAGGGAACCTATTTTGCAATGGGAGCCACCAAGATCTGTGCACGATGTTCAAGTCTTCCTTGGTTTTTGCAACTACTACAGGAGATTTATAAAAGATTTTGCGAAGATAGCGTTGCCGATAACACGAACGCTAAAGAAAAATGAAAAGTTTATATGGGAGACAGAGCAGCAGGAAAGCTTTGCTAAATTGAAAAAATGTTTCGTTAGCGATGTGATGCTACAACACTATGACCCAGATCAACAATGTATTATCGAAACGGATGCGTCTGATTTTGCACTCGGAGCAGTGTTGACGCAAGGGCCAGAAAAAGGCAGACGACCAGTTGCATTTATAAGCCGAAAGCTTACACCAGCAGAGACTAACTACGACATACATGATAAAGAGTTGTTAGCTATAGTTTGGGCTTTCAAAGTTTGGAGAACGTATTTGCAAGGTCATGCTATACCAATTATTGTCTACACAGACCATCGCAACTTACAGACATTTACAACGACGAAACCGCTCTCTAGAAGACAGGCGAGATGGGCCGAAGTCTTATCAGAGTATAATTTTGTAATCACGTACCGAAAGGGATCAGCAAATGGAGGTGCTGATGCTCTAAGTCGACGTACCGAGTTAAATGAATTAAAGAAAAGCAATTATATGGACAACCAACAGCGCATATTGCTAGCACCAGAATTGTTTGCAAATGCTATTACAACTGATCAAACCACAGGAGATTCTCAAGAGCAGGCAGAAACAGCAATCGCTATGCCAACTAAATTATTTGTCGATGAGAAGGATCGAATTAAAGTATTGTCACAGGCTCATGACCATCCCCTAGCAGGTCATTTTGGGACAGCAAAAACAATCGCACTGCTGAAAAGACATTTTACATGGCCAGGCCTTACAAAGGATGCTACAGATTATGTTCAAGCTTGTACAACATGTATGAGAAACAAGACAACGCGCCACAAAAGAACGGGATTACTAAATCCACTACCAAGTCCGACCAGACCATGGAAATCTATATCTATGGATTTTATTGTTAAATTACCACAAGCGGGAGGATTTGACTCTATATGGGTTGTGGTGGACAGATTTTCTAAAATGGTGCATTTTATTCCGATTAAAGAAGCTGTCACAGCTCAAGAGTTAGCGACAAAGTTTATTTCAGAGATTGTACGCTTACATGGGCTTCCTGACGAAATCATTTCAGACAGAGATCCTAAATTCGTGAGTAAATTTTGGACCTGTTTAGCGAAACAATTGGGAATTACGTTGAATAAGTCGACCAGTCATCATCCACAGACTGATGGTCAGACTGAGAAGATGAATCAAACATTGGAGCAATACTTGAGATGCTATGTGAACTATTACCAGACGAACTGGATAACTTTGCTACCGTTTGCAGAGATTGCTATGAATAACTCAGTTAGCAGCGCTACACAGCAATCGCCTTATTTTATTTGTTATGGATATCACCCGAGATTATCTTTAAATGGACAGGAAACAGAAAATCCTACGGCAAATGAGACTGCCACGAATTGGAGTCATCATTTTGAGAAAATCAATGAATTATTGAATGACAACGCCACGCGAATGAAGAGGTTTTACGACAGAAAAGTACGACCAGGACCGGTTTATGAACCAGGAGACCTTGTCTGGATTCGTAAAACGCATATACGAAGTGAAAGACCAAGTGAAAAATTTGATCACATACACATCGGACCCTTCAAAGTTATTGAACGAATTGGGAGGAGTGCTTATCGAGTGGAACTACCAGCACATATAAAAGTACATGATGTATTTAACGAAACAATGTTGGAACCACACAAGCCAGACCGTTTTAATCGAGACCCGACAGATCTTGTTGTACCGGATATATTGGAAGAAACAAATGAATATGAAGTGGATCATATTGTGCAACACAAAGGGCGCGGTCGCGGAATACGATATTTAGTGCACTGGAAAGGGTATGGACCAGACGATTGCACTTGGGAGCCATACAGCAATTTAAGTCATGCACAAGAGGCTGTTGCCGAATATCATACTAAAAGGAAGAATTTAGCGTCTTCACTTTCTCTTACGCTATATTGAATTACTTGAGTTAGCGTGCGTGCTAACACTGACGCTATATATAAAGTCAGCATTGATATTTTATTTTGATTATTACCTGCAATATTATTATTGTCGGTTACTTATATATTGGATTACTTACCAATAATTTATTTTTATTTAAGGACGAGGAAAATTATTTCACTCTTAGCGGAAACGAAGCACAGCCGCAATGTCAAACGCCTCGTCCCCAACACAATATTTTGACGCCTCGGAGACCTCACCAGTTCAGGGGGGAGGTAAGCGACGACGCAAAGGCATGGGACCGATCCCCTGCGATCTTTGCGACGCACGATTTTATCGCGCCAGCGAACTTTCGAGACATGAGCACACGCACAACAAGGTGCTAAAAGAAAGTTTACAGTTATGGAAAAAGAATGCAGAAAATGCCACAAACTACGACTTGGGCATCTCGATACTGCAAAGGGCTACCCAAAAGAAGCCACAGATATGCCAACCAGAGACGCATGATAACGAAAAGTTTGCCGAAAACGTTATCAAAGATCTTCTACACGGAAGCTCGTGCAGCTTTGCAAAGACGAACGTTCGCGAATTGGACAACGAAGTCCATGTGTCTAACTTTGTACTACAATTCTTTACATCAAAGACCGATGGAGTTGCGGCGTACAACATTGTCCCGAGTGGGGATACGATGAGGCTGCTCACGCCTTTAAAACAGCATCAGAATCTAGCTTCTCTTTGGCTGTCTGCTGCATCGCCAGCGCCTCTTATAACCGATGTTCATGCCGACAACATTCTCTTGGCCAACACAATTATGTGTCTCTCTGGCAAGAAACTTGTTTTTACCTGGCCCCCGACGGATGAGAACTTACGTCTGTTTGGACCCAGACACCGTCGCCACGGGGATCTATTCTTACCACTAGCGATTCGCTCTCTGTGCGGCCTCAAGTTAACATTCTTGACAGCCGGGAAAGCAATGACAATGGAACCGGGGACGTTACATGCGGTAATGACCCTCGAGAACTCTATTATCACTGGGTACTCGTTTGCATACACCCATTCGCGTCTCAAGCGTCTAGCCATGTGGGATGCTGAGAGTGCAAAAGGAACGGATTTGGAACTTCAAGTTGAGAACGAGCACCAGGAAGCAATTGAAGTTTACCGAGCCACTCTTCCTGCTTATTACAACGCGAAAAAGAAGTTTATTTATTCGGGCTTACAGGTGTTACGCCTCGGGAGGGGAGAGTAGTGTTACGATTTAATTTATTTCTATATTGTTATTGCGTCTTCGATAGCACCGACGCTATTGAAGCGCTATATTATTATTTGTTTGTTGTCTTTATTTAATATTGAATATTTATTTAAATATTTACTTATTATTTATTATTTATTGACTATTATTGTTCTGACTGCTTTTACTTGTTAGTTTGTTTAATCGTTTAAGTAGTTAGTGTTTCTAGAATATTCTACGTAGCGAGGATATAAATAGAGGTCCTGCTTCTACTTTCCTCGCTACGTGTAATCGAACTTTGGGGAGACCCAATCTTTTAAACCCAGTTCTATCTCTTAATTTTCTCATAGTCCCAGAGCCGGCGTGAAATCCGGCAATTGGGTTCTCCTTTAGGCTTTCGCCTTCTACAACCATAACAACGAACCATCTATAAGAAAGCCGGAGGCCCGAGCCTCCGAACAGCCGATCATCACAGGATGCCCCCTCTCAGCTCCGAGCTCCCGATCGGAGGAATCTCGGCATCTCGGTACTTTGTAGGCGCTAATAGACAATAGCAAAAGGAACAACAATAGTAAAATAAGTCGGGCGGGTGAGATGCTTTTGAACTGGGCGCTACCCCCCCTTAAAAGGATCGAACACGCACTAAGTTGAGTTAGGCGGTCGCAACAGGTTGAGCTTCGTAAATCACAATAAAACCAATTAAATCACTCAAACATTTTTTGTATTTTTGTAAGTTTTCTCGAATTCAATAATAAGATCTTGGCAATGAGCCAAATTTCGCTTGGGTTCTCACGTCCGATCAGCGACTGGGTAACCTTTCCAATGTATTAAATACTCAGTTCGGCCACGGCGAGTACGTCGCGCCAACACCTTCTCCACCTCGTATTCTTCTTCGTTCCCTACGATAGTCGGAGGTTCCGGAGGATTGCTAGGCCGTTTTAACAGAGTCGGAACTCGACAAGGTTCCAATAAGTTCATATGGAATACCGGGTGAATTCGCATTTGCGGCGGTAGTTCCAATTCGAACGCTCTGTTCCCAACTGACTTTTTAATTTGGAATGGGCCTAGTCGACGGTAGTCCAATTTCTTTGTCGGCCGTGTGGTCGTAATGTTCCTTGCGTCAAGCCAAACCTTATCGCCAACGGTAAACTTGTGATCTAGGCGGTATCGATCGGCATATTTGGCCTGGTCCGACGTAGCTTTCATAAGCTCCGCCTTTAATACCGGTCTCACGGTTTGCAACCATTCTATTCGGTCTGTTACCGATGGGCTGTTCCGAAACTTTACTGTAAATCGGTGTCTCGGATGATAACCGTAATTTGCGTAAAAAGGCGTCATTTTGGTAGAAGCTTGTATCGTGTTATTATACGCAAAAGATGCCAATGGCAAGAGGGCTACCCAATCATCCTGGCTGTAGTTACAGTATTGCCGAAGGTACTGTTCCAGAATCTGATTGACTCTCTCCGTTTGTCCGTCCGATTGCGGATGAAATGCCGTTGTCAAATTCTGTTCGACTTCCACCTCTGCACATAAGTTTCGTATAAAGTTCGACGTAAATACGGAACCACGATCAGTAACTATATTTTCCGGAAGGCCGTGTACAGAAAATATGTGCTTGACAAATAACATTGCTAATTCCGGTGCCGTAATGGTCTCATTGCACGGCACGAAATGGGCCATCTTGGTTAATCTGTCGACGACTACCCATATTGAATCATATGTACTCTTTGTCGTGGGGTCTGAACTTCTCGGGAGTTTCACGATGAAGTCCATACTGATTGACTTCCACGGCTCCGAAGGTATAGGCAATGGGTCTAATTTCCCAATAGGTCGGTGCCTCGTAGGCTTTGTCATATTGCATACCTCGCAAGAATCCACATAGTCTTTAACATACTGCGCCATCCGCGGCCAGTAGTAATCACGCGATATCAACTCTAACGTCTTTGCTCGGCCTCTGTGACCAGCAGTTCTAGAGTCGTGATTTCGCCGTAGTATTTCTAATCTCAAATCTTTGTCGTTTGGGACAACTATCAGTCCGTTCATTAACACAAGTCCCGAATCTTCCATCCGGTAATGTCGTAAATGCGGAGGACGTTCTGGCTGTTCTAAATCCTTTATGATTTCGCGACACGATTTGTCCTTTCCGTAACTTCGTAAAGTTCGTTCATTTAGATCCGATTTATCATTTGTAGTATCGGCGACCATACATAATTGGTCTGATCTCAAAAGCGGTTCCAGCCTCGCTTCTTCTGTCTTTGGATCTGTCTGATAATCCGGTCTTCTCGTTAAGGCATCTGCCTTTCCATTCTTAACTCCAGCTCTGTACGTAATTACGAAATCGTACGAGGCTAGCATCTGGTGCCATCGCACTTGTCGTCGATTTAAGTGTTTTGACGTCGTAAAATGCTGAAGGTTCCGGTGATCGGTGAGAATTGTCGTCCGATGCTTAGGTCCTTCCAAATATACACGCCACTCCTTCAAACAGACTATAATCGCTAACATCTCCTTATCATATATTTCGTAATTCAATTCCGCAGGGGTCATTTTCCTCGAGTAAAATGACACTGGTCTTAGATTACCTTCGTCGTCCTTTTGTGATATCACACCGGCGACTGCATAATCGGACGCGTCAGTCTCAACTACTGACAGTCGGTCCGGATCGAAGTATCGTAATATCGGCGCTTGCAGGAATGTCGACTTTAGTTCCTGAAACGCTGATTCGGTGGCTTCGGTCCATTTGAAATCCCGATCTTTCTTCAATAACGCGGTCAGAGGCTGACAGATTTTGCTGTAGTTTTGTATAAACCGCCGATAGAAGTTTGCAAAACCTAGGAATGCTAACAAGTCTCGCTGAGTCTTCGGGGTCGGCCAGCTCCGTACTGCCTCCACCTTCCCGGGGTCCATTTTAACGCCCTCAGTGCTTATTACGAAACCCAGGAACTGCGTCTGAGTAACATTAAACTCGCACTTTTCCAATTTCACATATAGGCTTGCTTCTCTGAGCCTCTCCAACACGTCTCGTACGTGCTTCACATGATCTTCCTCGTTCTCTGAGTATATCAAAATGTCATCCAAGTATACCACTGCATACTGGTCTAGGCATGGCCTTAAAACGTCATTCACCAGCGCTTGAAACGACGCCGGAGCGTTCGTTAAGCCAAACGGCATCACTTGATACTCAAAGTGACCGTATCTTGTGCGGAAGGCCGTCTTCCATTCGTCACCCCTTTTAATACGCACTAGATTATAAGCTCCTCTCAAGTCTAGTTTCGTAAAAACGCGCGAAGTACGAACTCGGTCCAACAACTCCGAGATTAGCGGAAGAGCGTACCGATTCTTTATTGTAACCGCATTGAGTCCTCGGTAGTCTACGCATAATCGTAACGATCCGTCCTTTTTCTTTACGAATAATATCGGCGCTCCAGCCGGACTAGACGAATGCCGAATAAAACCTTTCTCCAGGCTTTCTGCCAAATACTCGCGTAGTGCCTTAAGTTCCGGTTCCGACAACGCATATATTGGCCCGTGGGGAGGATGTGCTCCGTCACTTAGGGGTATAGCGTGGTCCCACGCCTTGTGGTCCGGGAGGCGACTCGCACTCTTCTTATCAAATAACTCTCGGAAGTCCTCATAACTTTCCGGTACTTTCTGTAATTCTTCGGCAACCGGCGCCTCTTGCTGCTCGGTTCCATACACACAAAGAGACCCACTCTGGCCATCTTTGAACAATCTCTTAAACACTGCCGCTGACACCAATCCTACCTCTGGCATTGGGCCGCTCAAACATAGTCTTCTGCAGAACTTCGACGTAAACTCAATCCGTGAGCTCGTCCAATCAATATCCGGGTTGTGTAGATCTAGCCACGGCCGGCCTAGAACTATCGGATAATTTCCAATCTTCATCAAGTTAAACTGTATCTCTTCGCTATGGCCTGGAACTTCGGTGGTGTGCATCCGAATTGGTTCCGTGTGTCTCACAATAGCTCCGGAAGACGCTTCGCTTCCATCAAATACAGTAACAGTTTCCGGTGTATCCTTACGAGTGGTAGGGATATGTAATTTCCGGATAAAATCCAAATCAGCAAAATTTGAAGTCGCGCCGGAGTCAATCATTGCAGTAACTTTGCGCTGACCTCCGGGTGCTTCAATCAATACGGGAATAGTCAAGTGAGGAGAATATAACGGTGACGGTGACAAGTAAAACGATAATCTATGGTGTACGATACTACGCCCTTCTGGCAGACTCAGGCAGGGCTTCAGTATTTTTCCTGAGCCTCGTCGTTTTCCTCGTAATACTCTTCCGTCTCCGCAATTGCGGCATGCTGTCCCAAGGCGCGGTTTGATGTTGGGCATTCCGCGGCTCGGTGACCCGGCTTGTCGCATCGGAAACAGCGGAAAGTGCGGCGAATATCATTTGGCTTGGACTTTCCGGGGCCTTTAACTCTGGCATTTCGTCGGACTTCAGACTGTGCACTGACTGAGTCGACTTCCATAGGCATTGTTTCCGGTACAATTCTTCCCTGTCGATTTGTCTCGTGTGCTTCGTATCGCCGGACTGTTCTCGGCAGCACAACATCTAATCGACGATCATACAGTCGGTTGTCGATCGTAACCGCTGCTTTCATAAACTCCGTAAGTGATTTCGGTTTCGGTACTTTCGCTAGTTCGTCCAAAATCTGCGGCTTCAGTCCCGCTTCGAACAAAAACATAAGCGCCGCATCGTTAAAATCCAGGAACGACGCGAGCTGTTGGAACCTCGCTACGTAACTAGATACCGAACCAATTTGCTTTAGCTTCTTTAACTCTCTCTTTGAGTTCTCATATGTATCGAAATCCCCAAACGTACGCGAGATCTCTGTCACGAATCCTTCGTAATCACTCAACATCTCCGGTTCCGGAGTCACCCTCATCTGTGACTCGAACCAACTAAAAGCCGGACCGCGTAGCAGGGATGCTGCAAATCGTACACGGTCTCGGTCTGTTCCGAAGTCCCTACTGTTGGCTTCCAAGTACATTTTCACATGGGCTAGGAACTGCCGAAGTTCCGGTCGGGCTCCATGGAATTTGTCCGGTTTCTCAATCGGCGAAGGTCTTGCCTTCCCGGCACTAAACTGCATAGCTCGCAGCTCTTCGTTCTGACGACGTATTGTCTCAATCTCACCTTGCAGTTGCACCAAGGCATCAAAGTAATTAATGTCTTGTCCAGACTCCATCTTCCTTCACTGAAGTCTTCCTTCACAAAATTGAATAAAATTAAATTAAATCTCACACAAAATCTCAACTAAAATCAGTAAAATTATTCAACTCGCAACTGCTAAAATAAACTTCAAACAACTTCAGATCAAAATTTTCAACACAAAACACATTTTTTTTTTTTTTTTTTTTTTTTTAATAAAACTTTTCTTCCTCTTCTCCCACCTAAAGCAGGTACAGGCAAGTTCGCCGACGGGTTAAAGTGTAAAGAACGCCCAGGACACTGTAGGCACTCTAGGCCGAAGAGGGATTACAAGTAACACAAACACAAATATGAAGGAAGAAAATATATTAAGTTAACCCGTGAAGAGCGGAAGCTCTTCACGCTAGCCTATATACTTTGTTTACTTCGCAGTCACTACTGCTAAGTAAACGTTCTACCCTAATTGCGTGTAACCCCGAACCCTACCGGACTACCGGAGTTACCGCTTACGCCGAAGTTCCGATACGGAACTTCGTAACTAAAACTAATCTAAACAACTATAAACTACCGAAGTCCGTAATCGGGACTTCGGTCCGAACAAACTACGAACCATCTATAAGAAAGCCGGAGGCCCGAGCCTCCGAACAGCCGATCATCACACAATACCAGAAAGAGACAAATACAATGGGAAAAGCAAGATAAACCATACAACTCAATATCACAAAAGGGTGCATCCGTTGTAAGTTCAATCACAATTGATCCAAAGAAAAGGATTGTGTTAGGAGTGTAGATAATAAATAATTAAACATTGAATTACTTAAAGGGTCCTAAACGTGTACGGATTAAATCTGGAACCTCGGCATTTGATTAATAATTAATCACGCCATAGCGGAAGCTGACTCATGATTAGTCAAGGCTGACTCATAATTAATCACGCCATTTCGGGCTTTCGGACAATGGATTATTAATCCATTACAGGAGTCTATAATAAGGACACGGTTTCCCATAGTTTAGAACATAGTTTTTTCTATCTTTTAATTTATTTGTTACAACAGTGAGTTACCCTCACACATTTTTTCACTGCTAACTAGGACAGTGACTCCCCCGTCTGGACAACGCCGACGGATTTACCCTCACGTTTTCTCTGAGCCTTTTGCAAATCTTTTGCGTCAGGCGAAAACTGATCCTCCTAAGGATAAGGTGTTGACTGGATATTGCCGTCAATACCCGGAGTCCAAGGAGCGAAAACAAAACTCTGAGTCTGGACCTGCCGACCAGAGTGTTCGACCCTCTTCCAGCTTGACTCTTCAGCTGTCGAAGAGAAGAGAAAGAAACGCTCGCCGTTCAGAGGCCTTCAAGGAGCGTAAGAGAATTGAAACGGTTTCTAAACCATTTGCAACACCTCGTCCGAAACCACTTCCAACCCCGATTCCGGCCCCGCTTCCGAAACCAGTTCCAGCACCAGTTCCAGCACCAGTTCCAAGATTACCGCTTACGGAGGAAGAAATATTTCGAAAAGAAGCTCATTGGACAAGCAAGGTTGCGGCTCAAATCAAATACGAGGACACCTACAATAATCTTGTGGCCAAAAGAATACAGGAACTGAGCAGGAAAAAAAAAACTAAGTATTTGCTTGACAACATCGTTGAGGACGAATACAGAATCCGTCTTTTTAAAGGAGAGGATCCAGACAAAGTTGAAAAGGACTACTACGAACATTTGGAACAAGGACGACAAAAGCCATCCTATCTTAATACGCTTTTTTAAACTAGCTCATTAATTTAACTCAAATTTATTAATCTACTTTATTCATAAAATTAATTTAATTTTAATTAATTATGGATTTTAAGATTAAATTACCTGAGCCTACGAAATTGAATGGTCGCCCAATGACCCATAGAGAGTTCCAGTCATGGAGACACTCTATGGTAAAATGGCTCGCCTATGTCAAGACAGGCGAACATCCTATTGCTATTTCAGATGTCGACTTGATTAGCATGTTTCTCGAATCAAATGCTTCGATCTATGCTGAGGAGCTCCGTGACAATACTTCTCTCACAGCAAATCAAATGCTTGATCACCTTGAGAGAAGCATTGTTCCGAACGATTATCTACCTCGTGCATACAGCAAGTTTGTCACCTTCACTCAGGGCACAAGAAGCATTAGCCAATATGCAACGCAGCTTAAGCTCAAATCAATGGAACTTGAGATAGTCAACGAGGCAATCTTGATTCAACAATTCATACATGGATTAAATGAAAGAACCAAACCTCAAATAATGGGATCATTGAGAAGTGCATTTGGAACTCAATCCGGTGATAGTTCGAACATGGTCAAATGGAATTGGCAAAACGTTGTTGATGTGGCTACAGGTTATGACTTTGCGACAGCAAGACCCTTTGTTGGAAATATGAGTACGAAAGCAGCCAGTCAGAGAACAGAGGCACGAGCTGATGTTCCTGAAAAGAGTGAACCAGAGAAACCTATTCTCCGAACAAGATGTACTTTTTGTCGCAGAACTGGGCACACCTACGAGCAATGTTTCAAAAGAAAGAATCAGTCAAGTGTGAGTGCTCTTCAAACAAGCACAGAAATAGATAGCGAAGAAATAAAACTTGAGTATCACTGTTCCGCTGTCCAAAATACCGGTCAACAATTTCTTGTAGTCCTACCAATTGATATAAACGGTAAAGAAATAAAATGTCAAATACTTATTGACACCGGGAGTGACCTTGACGTTATTGATTCGAACTTCTGCAATGTTCACCGACCAAAATACTATGAAAGTGACCATAAAATTGAAATGGCATTTCAAGGATCAAGAACTATTAGCCGACACATGGCAAGAATACGATTTAAGGGATATGAGTTGAATTGCGCAGTGGCAAGACTGAGAACCTCTGACCTTCTCATCGGAATGGGAACACTAAGCAAACTTGGAGCAATTGTCAATACCAGAAAGAGACAAATACAATGGAAAAAACAAGATAAACCATACGATTCAATATCACAAAAGGGGGCAGCCGTTGTAAGTTCAATCACAATTGATCCAAAGAAAAGGATTGATGTTCAGTCAGTTCGAGAACAAGACACAATTGACTCAAATAAGGTACTGGAAGTGCTACAAGACAAGTTCAAGCAAACTTTGGTAGCAAGTCCACCAAGCAAATTGCCTATAATGAGACCAGTGGTTGCAACATACGAGCCGATCGACCCACACAAGAAGTACAATATCAAAAAGTGGTATCCAAGCAAGAAGCTAATGATGCCCTTAAAACTGAAAATTGATGAACTTCTACACGCCAAAATGATATCAATTTCTACAGAAGAGCCAAGTGCCATATTATTTCCTATTCCTAAAGACAAGGACATGGTCAACAAGCTCACAGATCCAAAAGAAATCAAGAATTATCTGCGATTTGTCAATGACGCTAGACCTCGGAATGCGAACATGAAACGCTTTTACATTCAGGTTCCTCGCATTGACATTGTAGTTCAAGATATTGCCAGAGCAAAATACAGAACTAAGATTGACTTGAAGGACGCTTTCTTTCAATCTAGAATACAGCCTGGGCAAGAACATTATACGGCATTTTGGACGCCATTTGGAATATACCAATGGAATGTGATGCCACAAGGAGATCGAAACTCTACTGCTATACAACAGCAGCTTATGGAGGAATTATTCAGACCCTACATTGGCATTTGGATGACAGTATATGTTGACGACATCATCATATACGATGACGATGTCCAGGAACACTTGGATCACCTAGTGATTGTCTTTGGAATAATGTCTAAATGGGAACTATACGCTAGTCCAGCCAAGACCTTTCCATTCTGCAAAAGCTTTGTGGTACTAGGCAGACAGATCAGTGATGAAGGAATCAAAATGACTGAAAAATCAAGAAACTCCATACTACGACTAGAAACTCCAAAGAACATGAAACAAATACAGAGACTGGTGGGCATGCTAAACTGGATTTCAACGTTCATACCCAATTTATCGTCACACATCTCAACATTCACTGAAATGAAGGAGTTTTCCTGGGATGAAACTAAGCAGAAAGGATTTGACAAAATAAAGTCTGCAGTTCAGCAAGACATAATACTCAAGCCATTTAACCCAGAGCCTCTGAACAATGGAACAGAGAAATTATTCATGGGAATAGATGCCTCTCTGGTGGGCACTGGAGGTTGGCTAGGTCAAGGAAAAGAATGGCAAACATGCAGAATAATTGGGTTTACCTCTAAGAAACTTGGAATAGCAGAATCCCACTATCCAGTTCACGAACTTGAATATCTAGCATGCATCAGAGCATTGGAGCATTTCGAAATATATGCTAGAGGATATCAGGTAAATTGTTTGACAGACAATAAAGCATTAAGTCGTCTTTTTTACTCGAAGAACGTTATGCTGTCGCGACGTCATCTACGATGGATGGATTTTTTGAATGAATTTGACATCAATATTATACACGTGCCAGGAACACTTAACGTCTTAGCAGACTTATTGTCACGCTCTCATTCACACTCAAAGGTCGCTGGAATCTCTATTGAACAAACCCCAAATACAGATATAGATGTAGAGATACACAATCTCTATCTAAAGGATACATATTGGGCAGAAATACTTGCAATATTGAAAAGCAACGAAGAAAATCCAGATACCGAAAAACTTAAATCAAGATATTGTCTCAAAGATAATCTCATTCACCTCAAATTTGATGACCGAATCTGTATTCCTTCAGGCTTCACAAACAAGATAATACAAGAACTTCACGACACATATCAAGGTGGACATGGAGGCATAAATAAGACAATAGCCGGTGTTGCGCGGACTTATTATTGGCCAGCAATGGCAAAAGAAATTAAGGACTATGTGAAGTCGTGCGAGACGTGTGCTAAGAGCAAAATTACACCTCACAAGCCCATTGGTTTACTATTAGAGCTGAACATACCAAAGGCTCGATGGGAAACCATTGGAATGGATTTCATTACTGGGCTTCCTTTATCTGGAAAGGAAAAATACGATGCAATAATTTGTATTGTTGACCGACTCACCAAACGCGCGCATTTTTGGCCAACACACACAACTATAACCGCTGAAGGCACAGCAGCTCTATTCTTGGATCGATATTTCTGCTTACATGGTCTACCAAAAATAATTATTAGTGACCGAGATGTCAGGTTTATGTCAGAGTTTTGGACACAACTCACAAAGGTTCTTGAAGTCAAACTCAAACCATCATCAAGCTATCACCCACAAACAAATGGGCAAACGGAAAGAACAAACAGGGTTCTCGAAGATTACCTACGCCTATTTACATATGCCAATCGTAACAACTTCACATGGCACAAATTGCTTTCGTTTGCAGAATTCTTTTATTCCTCAAGCAAACACTCTGCTATCACGATGACTCCATTTGAAGCTGACCTAGGATACAATCCAAGAAGCTTAAGTGATCTTGCAATGTCTATTCCACAAAGTCAAGACAATTCATCATTCCTTGAAACTCTAGCAGCCAATCAAATACTCTGTCAAGATGCCATAAGAGCCGCACATGACTTATCAAAGATTTATGCAGACAAAAACAGACTCAACATTGAATATGAAGTCAACGACTATGTATACCTGAGTACTGCAAACATTCGAGAAATACCTGAACTATTTCAACATGACTTGACCAGAAAACTTCAATCCAAATACATTGGACCATACAAAATTGTTAAAAAGGTCAGTCCAGTGGCATATGAACTGGAACTACCCACAAATCTAAAATATCATTCAGTTGTTCATATCTCACAACTCAAAAAGCACAATGCAATGACTGAACAGAACGAACGTGAACAACCAAAACCAAAAGCTTTGCGACGCTATAAAGATAATACAGAACTTTATGCTATACAAAGCATAGTTGACCACGCTTGGTTCAGAGCTGACAAAAAGTCTACAACACCTAAAAAAGGCTACACCTTACTTTATCGAATTCGCTGGGAAGGATACAATCCTGACGAAGACACATGGGAGCCAAAACAACACCTACTACATTCCAGACAACTCCTTGACAACTACAATTCGACACATCTCGAATTAGTGGGGGAGGATGTTAGGAGTGTAGATAATAAATAATTAAACATTGAATTACTTAAAGGGTCCTAAACGTGTACGGATTAAATCTGGAACCTCGGCATTTGATTAATAATTAATCACGCCATAGCGGAAGCTGACTCATGATTAGTCAAGGCTGACTCATAATTAATCACGCCATTTCGGGCTTTCGGACAATGGATTATTAATCCATTACAGGAGTCTATAAAAAGGACACGGTTTCCCATAGTTTAGAACATAGTTTTTTCTATCTTTTAATTTATTTGTTACAACAGTGAGTTACCCTCACAGATTGATGTTCAGTCAGTAGCAAACTTTGGTTACAAATCCACCAAGCAAATCGCCTATAATGAGACCAGTGATTGCAACATACGAGCCAATCGACCCACACAAGAAGTACAATATCAAAAAGTGGTATCCAAGCAAGAAGCTAATGATGCCCTTAAAGCTGAAAATTGATGGACTTCTACACGCCAAAATGATATCAATTTCTACAGAAGAGCCAAGTGCCATATTATTTCCTATTCCTAAAGATAAGGACATGGTCAACAAGCTCACAGATCCAAAAGAGATCAAGAATTACCTGCGATTTGTCAATGACGCTAGACCTCGGAATGCGAACATGAAACGCTTTTACATTCAGGTTCCTCGCATTGACGTTGTAGTTCAAGATATTGCCAGGGCAAAATACAGAACTAAGATTGACTTGAAGGAAGCTTTCTTCCAATCTAGAATACAGCCTGGGCAAGAACATTATACGGCATTTTGGACGCCATTTGAAATATACCAATGGAATGTGATGCCACAAGGAGATCGAAACTCTACTGCTATACAACAGCAGCTGATGGAGGAACTATTCAGACCTTACATTGGCATTTGGATGACAGTATATGTTGACGACATCATCATATACGATGACGATGTCCAAGAAAACTTGGATCACCTAGTGATTGTCTTTGGAATAATGTCTAAATGGGAACTATACGCTAGGCCAGCCAAAACCTTTCCATTCTGCAAAAGCTTTGTGGTACTAGGCAGACAGATCAGTGATGAAGGAATCAAAATGACTGAAAAATCAAGAAACTCCATACTACGACTAGAAACTCCAAAGAACATGAAACAAATACAGAGACTGGTGGGCATGCTAAACTGGATTTCAACGTTCATACCCAATTTATCGTCACACATCTCAACATTCACTGAAATGAAGGAGTTTTCCTGGGATGAAACTAAGCAGAAAGGATTTGACAAAATAAAGTCTGCAGTTCAGCAAGACATAATACTCAAGCCATTTAACCCAGAGCCTCTGAACAATGGAACAGAGAAATTATTCATGGGAATAGATGCCTCTCTGGTGGGCACTGGAGGTTGGCTAGGTCAAGGAAAAGAATGGCAAACATGCAGAATAATTGGGTTTACCTCTAAGAAACTTGGAATAGCAGAATCCCACTATCCAGTTCACGAACTTGAATATCTAGCATGCATCAGAGCATTGGAGCATTTCGAAATATATGCTAGAGGATATCAGGTAAATTGTTTGACAGACAATAAAGCATTAAGTCGTCTTTTTTACTCGAAGAACGTTATGCTGTCGCGACGTCATCTACGATGGATGGATTTTTTGAATGAATTTGACATCAATATTATACACGTGCCAGGAACACTTAACGTCTTAGCAGACTTATTGTCACGCTCTCATTCACACTCAAAGGTCGCTGGAATCTCTATTGAACAAACCCCAAATACAGATATAGATGTAGAGATACACAATCTCTATCTAAAGGATACATATTGGGCAGAAATACTTGCAATATTGAAAAGCAACGAAGAAAATCCAGATACCGAAAAACTTAAATCAAGATATTGTCTCAAAGATAATCTCATTCACCTCAAATTTGATGACCGAATCTGTATTCCTTCAGGCTTCACAAACAAGATAATACAAGAACTTCACGACACATATCAAGGTGGACATGGAGGCATAAATAAGACAATAGCCGGTGTTGCGCGGACTTATTATTGGCCAGCAATGGCAAAAGAAATTAAGGACTATGTAAAGTCGTGCGAGACGTGCGCTAAGAGCAAAATTACACCTCACAAGCCCATTGGTTTACTATTAGAGCTGAACATACCAAAGGCTCGATGGGAAACCATTGGAATGGATTTTATTACGGGGCTTCCGTTATCTGGAAAGGAAAAATACGATGCAATAATTTGTATTGTTGACCGACTCACTAAACGCGCGCATTTTTGGCCAACACACACAACTATAACCGCTGAAGGCACAGCAGCTCTATTCTTGGATCGATATTTCTGCTTACATGGCCTACCAAAAATAATTATTAGTGACCGAGATGTCAGGTTTATGTCAGAATTTTGGACACACCTCACAAAGGTTCTTGAAGTCAAACTTAAACCATCATCAAGCTATCACCCACAAACAAATGGGCAAACGGAAAGAACAAACAGGGTTCTCGAAGATTACCTACGCCTATTTACATATGCCAATCGTAACAACTTCACATGGCACAAACTGCTTTCATTTGCAGAATTCTTTTATTCCTCAAGCAAACACTCTGCTATCACGATGACTCCATTTGAAGCTGACCTAGGATACAATCCAAGAAGCTTAAGTGATCTTGCAATGTCTATTCCACAAAGTCAAGACAATTCATCATTCCTTGAAACTCTAGCAGCCAATCAAATACTCTGTCAAGATGCCATTCGAGCTGCACATGACTTATCAAAAATTTATGCAGACAAAAACCGACTCAACATTGAATATGAAGTCAACGACTATGTATACCTGAGTACTGCAAACATTCGAGAAATACCTGAACTATTTCAACATAACTTGACAAGAAAACTTCAATCTAAATACATTGGACCATACAAAATTGTTAAAAAGGTCAGTCCAGTGGCATATGAACTGGAACTACCCACAAATTTAAAATATCATTCAGTTGTTCATATCTCACAACTTAAAAAGCACAGTGCAATGACTGAACAGAACGAACGTGAACAACCAAAACCAAAAGCTTTGCGACGCTATAAAGATAATACAGAACTTTATGCTATACAAAGCATAGTTGATCACGCTTGGTTCAGAGCTGACGAAAAGTCTACAACACCTAAAAAAGGCTACGCCTAACTTTACTGAGTTCGCTGGGGAGGATACACTCCTGAAGAAGACACATGGGAGCCAAAACAACACCTACTACATTCCAGACAACTCCTCGACAACTACAATTCGACACATCTCGAATTAGTGGGGGAGGATGTTAGGAGTGTAGATAATAAAAATAATTAAACATTACTTAAAGGGTCCTAAAACAATCTAAAAACCTCGGCATTTGATTAATAATTAAGTACGCCATAGCGGAAGCTGACTCATGATTAGTCATGGCTGACTCATAATCAATCATGCCATTTCGGGCCTTCGGACAATGGATTATTAATCCGTTACAGGAGTCTATAAAAGGACACAGTTTCCCATAGTTTAGATACATACTTTTTCTATCTTTTTTTTATTTATTGGTTACAACAGTGAGTTATCCTCACACTCTCCCACTCGGGAGGAGGATGTTTCGACTTCTGTGACTGGCACTCTGGAAGACACGGAGATAATACAAACTGCTTCCACTCGGGAGGAGGAAAATACCAGCACAAATAGTCTGGACGATGACATAATGAGTACTAATAAAACGGAAAAAAATGAAAAGCATGGACGCAAAGAGCAATTTAAACTCAGTAGATGTGACCGAGCTTTACGACCCAATGGAGGTCGGAGACGAGTCACTGAAAAGAAAAAGAGTGGGAGCCGAAGAATATATAGACCCAGAGACGATTGTACTAAATGAGCTACCTCTAATTCGCCGGTCTGACAGACTTAAAGAGAAGGATCTAAAGAGGACACGTATACAACAACATAACATCTCTGGCCCATATCTGGCAAAAGACGTAATAATACCTGTAAGTGTAAAGCAGGCAATACATTCAAGACATGGCCAGGAATACAAAAGGGCTATGGAAGCGGAACTAGAGTCATTATTCGAAAAAAATGTAATTAAATCTCTAGATACAAATGAAGTTCCTAATAAAGTTGTGTCTACGAAATGGGTGTTCGCCGTGAATTCAAATCACTTAGGTGAAGTTACGAGGTTTAAAGCCCGGCTCGTTGCTCGTGGGAATGAGCAGACACAGATGATCTGGATACTTACGCTTCTACGCTTGGATTTAAAGAGCTGCGCATGCTGTATGCACATGCTGCCATAAGAAAGGCTAAAATCCTAACACTCGACATTAAAACAGCATTTTTAAATGCGCCGATTGATGAGGAGCTATATATCAAAATAGCTCACGAAGGGGGTAATCCAGAGATATACAAAGTGCAAAAAGCACTCTACGGTTTTCGACAATCGCCACGACTCTGGTACAACATGTACAAAGATTTTTTGGAGGACGAACTTGGCTTTTCCCGTACAGGCAAGGAGAAAATATCTTTATCAGATCTACGGGGATGTTTCTATGTGTCGTCGCTATTTATGTAGATGACACAATGGTCATCTGTGAAAATGAGAGCATGAGCCTAGCTGTGATTGAAAAAACCCAGCTCAAATTTGAGACTGATGAGGCCGAACCTATTACTAAATTCCTGGTGATTGAGACTACACAGTCGCCCACGCTGGACACTGTTTCAGTGTGCGCAAAGGAATATATTCGAAAACTATTGGTTAGATTCGAAACCGGAGAATACTATTCACAGAAGAGACCATCCAGTAAAGTGCCTTTGCTAGCAGAAGAAGGTAGCCCTGGTGCACGTTTACTAGAAGGTCAAGAAGTAAAAAGATATCAAAGCCTAGTAGGATCCTTGAGATACGTCACCACTGTTGCAAGACCCGACATTGCAAATGCAGTAAGGCGAGTATCATATGGATTGCAAGGACCTACAGTTCACAACATGAGAATGGCAGAAAAAATATTAGGATATCTAAAGTCTACTATGAGTTTTTGTCTAACCTATCATCCTAGAAAGGATATAGACAAACAGCTTTCGGTCTACACTGATGCAAGCTTTGCTAGCTCAGAAGACAATGGAAAGTCTTGCATGGGAATTGCTATTCTCATGGCTGAAGCTCCAGTGTATTGGGAAAGCAAGACAATCAGGGATTACAAAGGTAGGTCAATGGATACAGAGCTAGTGGCGCTATACGAGGGTCTAAATCAGGCCAGGCACCTACACTTTATACTCCATCAATTGGAGCATAATCAACTCCAAGAAATACAAGTATTTGAAGATAACACAGGTGTTATTGAAACCCTACGACGAAACAAGCCATACGGAGGCCACCCTGCTCTCCAAAATAAGGCAGAGGCATTAAAGGCATGTGTGCAAAACCGTGAAGCAAATATATGCTATATTTGCACGGACGAACAGTTGGCAGATGGATTTACAAAGGTACTTTCAGTTAATAAAATGCAGGAATTTGTGTCACGACTAGGGATGAATTCAAATACAGGGACAGCGAACGCATGAGGAGGAGCGTTGGGTTAAAACATGCGTACACTAACTAACCCTAACTAACCCTATATCTAGTAGACAATTGTGTTATATATTTATGTATTTAGATATATAGATGTTACGGGTCGGCCCGCAACTAGGTGACTCACGGCTTGAGTCCAGCCGCGACGACGAGTAATCCCCTTGGGCGGCAGATAGCACGCTGCCTTTCGATAGGGGTTCCGGTGAGTGAAGACTAAGGGAACTACAGCTAGAAACTAAGCCTATTCTCCTAAGACACCTGGAGACTTCAAGTTGTAGCTTATGATATTGCGTAGTGTAAAAAGTCTTCCTCGAAGCCTTTTATACACTACGACTCCCATGGAACTAAGTAATAGCACAAGGTGGTGCTGTATAGCACTACCTAGTGCTATGGCTATGAAATACTATATAAAACAATATAGTCCTCACCCTTAAGTAATGCAGCATTCGCTGTCTTACTTAAGGCCATGTCACACTCGTGACAATAGATATGTCAGATAGTTCTAGTCAATGTGTTCTTGCAGTAACTAGAAGATTAAGATTAATTCTACCACACATCCGCTGTAAAAGTTTTATTTGTATTTATTATATTCTTAAGCCAGTCATATTTATTTGTAATGTGGACTCCGGCTCCGGAGTCCAGTATAAATGTAGAGTTATTCGAGGCTTTATCCTTTATTTTTCTCGTGTTCATTGCCATAAATGCAATCTTTGGTTTATTCTTATTGCCTGGTGTTAGGCCATAGTGTAGATAGTAAAAATAAAATTAAAAATGACATAATTAAATTAAATTAATTCACTCCAAATAGGGAATTTAACCGATTTGGAGGAATATTTAATTACTAATCATTAAATCAAGCCACTGATCGGGTATCTGTATCTTATCAATGATAAGGTGATTACTAATTGATCGGTTACTTCTGATCCTATCTGATTACTAATTGATAGGAAAGTCTTGATCCTATCTCTTGGCAAATTACGAAGATAAGAGCTGAGCCTTGAAGTCTATAAAAGGACAAGGTTTTCCATAGTTTAAGGGTAGATTTAATTAATCTAAAAGTTATAACAGTGAGTAATTTCCACAGTTATAACAACTTTTTTCACTGCTAACATTGTCAGTGAATCCGTCAGGAGACAGCCGACGGCCTCGCATTGTCTACTCTGAGACATTTGCAAATCTCTTGAAGCAGGCAAAAACCGATCCAAAGGTTGTTGTCTCGGCTGGCTCTATCCGCCGAAGCAATACACCTAAGGATAAGGATAAAACCTCTGTGTCTGGACTTACCGACCAGAGTGCCCACTCAGAGAAAAATACCTCGATTCATCAATTGAATAAGAGGAAAGAAAGAAACGCTCGCCGATCGCAGGCATTCAAAGAGCGTAAACTCAACGATCGAATTTCCAAGGGGCCTGAATCAATTGCTGCTATTGCGGCAAAGGTGCTCAGAAAACCTCCTCCACCAGCGCCGAGACTTGGTCCTTACCCAGCTCTTACAGCTCCTTCAGTTTCGCCGGCCACTATTTCTACTACAACTCCTCGTTTACCTCTATCAGCGGAAGAAGTTTTTCGAAAACAAGCGCACTGGACAAGCAAAGCGGCGGCCAATCTACGTTACGAGGAAACATACAACAAATTGGTGGCCAATCGCATTCAAGAGCTACACAATAGGAAGAAAACAAAATATCTTCTGGACAACATCGTTGAGGACAGATTCAAAATTCGTCTCTACAGAGGAGAAGATCCAAACAAAGTTGAGAAGGATTATTACGATCACTTGAAAAGTGGACAGCAATCACCAGCGTTTTTTAATACTTTGTATTAGTCTTTTATATTTAATATATTTAATTCTTTATCAATTTAATTTAAATTGATTAAAATATATTCTAAAATGGACTTCAAAATCAAGCTGCCTGAACCAGCAAAGCTGAATGGTCATTCAATGACCCATAGGGAGTTCCAATCATGGAGAGGCTCTATGGTTAAATGGCTGACATATGCCAAAGCAGGAGGCAGTGTCACCGGGATTTCAGATATAGACTTAATTAGCATGTTCCTCGAATCGAACGCTACAATCTATGCTGAAGAACTCAGGGACAATGCTAGTGTAACGACAGATCAGATGCTTGATCATCTGGAGCGAAGCATTGTACCCAACGACTATTTACCACGCGCTTACAGCAAGTTTGTTACCTTCGCTCAAGGAACAAAAAGCATTAGCCAATATGCCACGCAACTTAAATTGAAATCAATGGAACTAGAAATAGTTAACGAAGCCATCTTGATTCAACAATTCATCCATGGGCTAAATGAGAGAACAAAGCCTCAAATAATGGGATCTTTGAGAAGTGCATTTGGAAACCAGTCGGGAAACAACACAGGAATGACGAAATGGAAATGGCAAAGTGTGGTTGATGTGGCAACAGGCTACGATTTTACTGCAACAAGACCATACGTAGGAAACATGAATCCTAAACAAGGCAACCAACAAACTGAAACAAAGGCAACTACTTCTGAGAAGAAAGAACCAGAGAAGCCAGCCCTCAGAACAAGATGTACCTTTTGTCGCCGCACTGGGCACACGTACGAGCAATGCTTTAAACGAAAGAATCAATCAACCATCAGTGCTCTTAAAGAAGATTCTGGAATAGTTAGCGAAGAAATCAAACTTGATTACAATTGTTCTGCTGTCCAAAACACAAACCAACAATTTCTAGTTAATTTACCTGTGGAAATAAATGATAAAAAAATCAAATGTCAGGTCCTGATTGATACTGGAAGTGATATTGACGTTATTGACTCAAACTTTTGCAATGTTCACCGACCAACATACAAAGAAAGTGACCACAAAATTCAAATGGCCTTTCAAGGATCGAAAACTGTGAGCAGATATATGGCCAAAGTCATGTTCAAGGGGAGCGAGTTAAATTGCGCCGTTGCAAGACTTAGAACTTCTGATCTATTGATTGGCATGGGAACACTAAGTAAGCTTGGGGCAATTGTGAACACTCGCAAACGACATATACAATGGCAGGACGATGCAAATGAAAGAAGGTTTGTCAAGCCAGAAGTACTTCCTGTAGTCAGCTCAATAACAATTGATTACAACAAGAGAATTGAAGTCCAACAAGTTACAAATGAGGACTTGGTTGACCCAGAAAAAGTACTGCAGATACTTCAAGACAAGTTTGATCAAACTTTGATCAAGGATCCTCCAAGCAAGTTGCCTATAATGAGACCTGTGGTTGCTACATATGAGCCAATTGATCCAGAAAAAAGGTATAACATAAAAAAGTGGTACCCAAGCAAAAAGCTTATGTTGCCTCTGAAAGTAAAGATTGATGAGCTTTTAGAGGCAAAGATGATCTCAATCTCTAGCGAAGAACCTAGTGCAATATTGTTTCCAATTCCCAAAGACAAAGAAATGGTTAACAAGCTAACAGATCCTAAAGAAATAATTAAATATTTGAGATTTGTTAATGATGCTCGACCTCGCAATGCAAACATGAAGCGTTTCTACATTCAAGTACCACGTATTGACATAGTTGTACAAGACATTGCCCGAGCAAAATACAGAACTAAGATTGATTTGAAGGACGCTTTCTTTCAATCAAGAATACAACCCGGACAGGAACACTACACGGCATTCTGGACACCATTTGGGATATATCAGTGGAACGTCATGCCTCAAGGAGATCGTAATTCCACTGCTATACAGCAACAACTTATGGAGGAGCTCTTCAGACCTTACATTGGAATATGGATGACAGTCTATGTCGATGACATAATAATATATGACGATGATGTCCAAGCACATCTGGACTATCTGGTGCTAGTTTTTTGTATTATGTCAAAGTGGGAACTATACGCGAGTCCAACCAAAACATTTCCGTTTTGCAAGAACTTTGTTGTGCTGGGGAGACAAATTAGTGATGAAGGAATCAAAATGACTGATAAATCAAAAAACTCCATACTGCGACTGGAACCACCAAAGAATATTAAGCAAGTACAAAGATTGGTTGGAATGCTGAATTGGGTTTCAACGTTCATACCAAACTTATCCTCACACATTTCAACATTCACTGAGATGAAGGAGTTTTCTTGGGACGAAACAAAACAAAAAGGCTTTGATAAAATCAAGAAAGCAGTTCAGCACGACATAGTACTTTCACCATTTGACCCTGAGCCCCTGAATAATGGTACAGAAAAACTATTCATGGGAATAGATGCTTCACTAGTTGGTACAGGTGGATGGCTAGGACAAGGACAAGACTGGAGAAAATGCAGAGTAATAGGCTTCACGTCGAAAAAATTAGGGATAGCTGAATCACACTATCCTGTACATGAACTTGAATATCTTGCATGCATACGAGCTCTTGATCATTTTGAAATATATGCTCGAGGTTACCAAGTCAATTGTTTAACAGACAACAAAGCTCTGAGTCGCCTCCTTTACTCCAAAAATGTTATGCTTTCACGAAGACACCTTAGATGGATGGATTTTTTGAATGAGTTCGATATTAATATTATTCATGTTCCTGGAACTGAAAATATCTTGGCTGATCTACTTTCAAGAACACACGGAAAAACAGCTGATGTAGGTGCAATTTCCGTACAAATCTCGCCCCAGAATAATTTAAAATTTGAGCTGGCCTACGAAAAGGACAAACATTGGTCCAAAATACTCACTATTTTGAAAAATCCAAACAATTTTGCAGACAACGAAAGCGTAAAAATCAAATCGCGCTACTACATCCAAGACGGTATAATACATCTCAAATACGATGATAGAATCTGCCTACCAACAGATTTCACAAACATCATAATAAGAGAATCACATGACACCTACCAAGGAGGGCATGGAGGCATAAAGAAAACAATAGCAGGCGTAGGCCGCAAATACTACTGGCCAGGTATGGCAAAAGAAATAAATGAATATGTCAGATCATGTGAAACGTGTGCTAAAAGCAAAATTATACCTCAAAAGCCAATTGGACTATTGCAAGAACTCGATATACCGAGTAATCGTTGGCAAACAATAGGCATGGACTTCATCACTGGACTACCAGCTTCGGGGACTCAAAAGTTTGATGCTATAATTTGCATAGTTGATCGTCTAACCAAAAGAGCTCATTTCTGGCCCACGCACACAACTGTAACAGCACAAGGAACTGCACAGCTATTTTTGGAAAGATACTTCTGTCTACACGGCTTACCAACTGCAATAATAAGTGACAGAGATGTAAGATTTATGTCTGAATTTTGGCAGACACTTACAAAAATTCTTCAAATCAAACTGAAGCCATCATCAAGCTATCACCCACAGTCCAACGGTCAAACCGAACGTACAAATCGTGTATTGGAAGACTATCTTCGTCTTTTCATTTATGCCAATAAAAACAACTTCAGCTGGCACACATTATTATCGTTTGCCGAATTCTTTTACTCTTCAAGCCAACACTCCGCCATATCAATGACACCCTTTGAGGCGGATCTTGGCTACATCCCACGCAGTCTTACTGACTTATCAATGCCCGAAACACCGAACAAAGATACTTCCTCTTTTATAAACACTCTGGAGGCCAACAAAATTCTTTGTCAAGATGCTATCAGAACAGCACATGATTTATCAAAAATCTATGCGGATGAAAAGCGACTAAATGTTGAATATAATGTTAATGACCTGGCTTATTTAAGCACAGCCAACATACGAGAAATACCGGAGCTATTCCACGATGTTCTCACACGAAAATTACAATCAAAATACATTGGTCCATTCAAAATTATTCAAAAAATCAGTCCTGTTTCATATGAATTGGAACTACCAACATCCATAAAATATCATCCCGTTGTTCACATTTCTCAATTAAAGAAACATCATCCAATGAACAGTCACAACACCAGAGAACAACCTAAGCCTAAAGCTCTGCGACGCTACAAAGACAACACAGAATTATATGTAATTAAACAAATCGTTGATCATGGATGGTTCAAAGGATCTAAAAAATCCAATACACCGAAACAGGGGTATAAGCTTTTATACCGAATCCGCTGGGAAGGCTATGGACCTGAAGACGATACATGGGAACCTAAATCTCACTTGGCTAACTCAACCAACCTGCTGAACAACTACAATTCGACACATCTCGAATCAGTGGGGGAGGATGTTAGGCCATAGTGTAGATAGTAAAAATAAAATTAAAAATGACATAATTAAATTAAATTAATTCACTCCAAATAGGGAATTTAACCGATTTGGAGGAATATTTAATTACTAATCATTAAATCAAGCCACTGATCGGGTATCTGTATCTTATCAATGATAAGGTGATTACTAATTGATCGGTTACTTCTGATCCTATCTGATTACTAATTGATAGGAAAGTCTTGATCCTATCTCTTGGCAAATTACGAAGATAAGAGCTGAGCCTTGAAGTCTATAAAAGGACAAGGTTTTCCATAGTTTAAGGGTAGATTTAATTAATCTAAAAGTTATAACAGTGAGTAATTTCCACAGTTATAACACCTGGCTTTCCATTCAGGAACCAGCAGTTTCTTTTGATATGCCCGACTTTGTTACAATGGTGTAAGACGGTCCTTACAGCTACAACCGCTGGGGGCCGGCCGTGTATAGTTTAAACTGAAGTAAAGGAATAAGAGATATCAAAGAAACCGAAAGCGATTACTGTAAAGCTTACCGAGAGTAATATAATATATTACTCCCACTTTGAGATAATCAACCCGTGAAGGGCGAGAGGCCTTCACGGGCAACTATAAACTAAACTACGTTGTGGAGGAGCGGATGCTCCTTCGCATTCTAAACTACTCTTCCCAAGCTAACTTGTGCGACCTTCGCACAAATTAGAGAGGGAAGCTCTCAACCTAAACTAATCTATGAAATAACTATGAATGTTCTCGCGCTAGCGGAGTGCGAAGGGTCGCACTCGCTAGCGTGCGAGAATTAGAACGGGAAGCGAGGTTCGTACACATTGTGCATGGAGCCCCTCGCTCCCGTGGGCCAAGCTGGCTTAGTGCGCGTACCTACATGCGCACTAAGTCAGATTCTACGTCCCAAGACCATCGCGTTACGCGCCGACTGGTCTTGGGCCGCGTTGGCGAAGCTTGCGACACGCGGACAACCCAAATCCGACTAAAGGCGTCGCCCCTTGCTTCCCAACGCGGCTGTCAGGAACTCCCCAAGGCGAGGATCATGACAAATGGTAACATTTTGGAGGGGACTTTGTTCTGCTGTCTTTGGCATAATGAGCAATTTTGATGAGGTATTCTCCATTTTCTTTATTCTCGCTCAAGTCGTTAACTCTGTCAATTATTTTTGTTCTTATGTCTTGAAGTGTCACACCAGTAATGCCAAGAAGAGCTTTAATTCCTTGAAATTCTTGAGGGAGCCCATTCACATAATTAAGCATTTTGTCTTCGTTGTCCATCTCAGCTCCAGACGCTGTCGCCTCCGTTTCCAATTCGTCCACCCTGTTGAGATATTGGTAAATATCTTTGAACTGATCTAGCCTAAGCTGATCAAGTTGCTTTATTGTTTCTCTAAGGTGGCGTTTGGTGCTCCTGCCATAAAGTTGCTCGAGAAGTATCAGTACTTCAGTACCATTTTCATGGTTTCTGAAGCTGAACACCATCTCGGGAGACACACACGACGCAATCATAGACAGCAGCTGAGTTTCTTTTCTTTTGTATTCATTTTGCGCTTTCAGTCCAGTGTTTTCTTTTGCTGCAATGATGCTCTGATCATCCAGCTCCTTAGTGTCATGATCCTCGCCTTGGCGAGTCCCCGACAGCCGCGTTGGGAAGCGAGAGGCGACGCCTGTAGTCGGACTTGGGTTGTCCGCGTGTCGCAAGCTTCGCCAACGCGGCCCAAGACCAGTCGGCGCGTAACGCGATGGTTTTGGGACGTAGAAGTTGTCTTAGTGCGCATGTAGGTACGCGCACTAAGCCAGCTTGGCCCACGGGAGAGAGGGGCTCCATGCACAATGTGCACGGACTTCGCTTCCCGTTCTCATTCTCGCACGCTAGCGAGTGCGACCCTTTGCACTCCGCTAGCGCGAGAACAATCCATAGTTATTTCCATAGACTAGTTTAGGTTGAGAGCTTCCCGCTCTAACTTGTGTGACCTTCGCATAAGTTAGCTTGGGAAGAGTAGTTTAGAGTGCGGAGCATCCGCTCCTCCGTAGCTTAGTTTAGTTTATAGTTGCCCGTGAAGGCCTCTCGCCCTTCACGGGTTGATTATCTCAAAGTGGGAGTAATATATTATATTACTCCCGGTAAGCCTTACAATAATCGCTTTCTGTTCCTATTGTTTCGTAATTCCATTTGCTTCTGTTAAACTATACACGGCCGGCCTCCAGCGGTTGTAGTTGTAAGAACCGTCTTACACTTAGCTCTTCTGTGTATATCCAAAAGGCTCTTCCATGTCCTGAAGTTATAGGGTGTCAGGACAGGAATCTTTAGCATTCCGCTCTCTAGTGCGTTTGAGGCCATTGCTTTAAATGCTCTTTACTTCACTTTTGTTTCTTCGTTTCTTCTGATTAACGCTCAACTATCCGGGCTCATAACCTGTTGAAAATATTTTGTGTCTCAAAGAATTTTATTAACGCTATTTCTCTTATATATTGGTTCCATGTTTATAGGAAAACCCACAACTAATCTAAACTAATAAGAAGCATAGATACTTCGATTTACCTTTAACAATTTATTATTTATTATTTATTATTTATCTGACTGCTCTTATTTTCGTTTCTTTGTTTAATTTTTAATGTTGTTAGTCGGAAATACTTTTCCATGTTCTATAATTATAGGGATTGATAACAGGAAGCTTAATCAGCATTTAGTTATCAAGAGAGTTCATTATTTCAAACTTTGATTCTTTCCCTGAAGGCTCCAGGCTCATATAACCTATTAGATCTTTTGAACAGAGACACAATAAAGTGGATTAGTTACCCCAAGGTTGTAAGATTCTATGTACTTGTATTTATATAAAATAAATAGATAGTTAAACCACTAAATAAAGAAATAGTTTAACATAAATGGGATCTTCGATTAATATTATAAGTTGTTTCGACATATAGCTATTTGTTAATAGACAATAGAAGAAGATTGAAGGCAAATACAAAAGCCTAGTTTAAACCGAAAATAAAGTAATATCCTACTAGTAACAAAACTATTTGGTCGAACAACGATATATGATATATGAAACGTCAACTTAAGCTTGCGTAACAATCCACGTCAGCATGGATCATATCGCCCTGACGGAGCCCTGGAGCCGCGACGATGAACGGGACGATTTATTTGCTCGTGCTATTCTCGGCACTTCTGCTGTAACTCAGAGGTTGAGCGGCCCTGTACAGCACACGAAATCGCCTACGGTGACTGGAACTTCAGTCCTTGGTATAAGATTCAAAGACGGAGTCATGTTAGCGGCAGACAACTTGGGTAAGCCATTAATCGGAATTGAAATAAATGCTAATCACTTCAAGCTTCGTATGGCAGCATGGCACGATTTCGCAATATAGAGCGTCTACAAGAAGTTGGGGACAATGCGGTCATTGCGGTTGGGGGGGATATAGCTGATTTCCAGCACTTGCAGCATATAATAACTAAGCTTGTCATCCGCGAAAGTAATCAAAGTGACGGAACTCCATTGACAGCTCCGCAAGTAGCGACTTACTTGGGCAATCTCCTTTACCAGCGTAGATCTAATATTGATCCTCTCTGGAATACTGTAATAATCGCGGGCGCAGAGCATTTGTCGTACGCAGACCTGTACGGGACCACGTACGAAAGTGAGTGTATTTCCACGGGACTTGGTTCGTATCTTGCAATTCCGCTTTTGCGCAAGGCCGCTGAACTGGGCCGCTGGCGTGAGCTTACACGTGAACAAGCTCGCGAGACTATTAACGATGCTATGCGTGTGTTATACTACAGGGACGCTCGCAGTACAAACAAGTTTTCGGTGGCTACTATAACTGCCTCGGGAACGGAGATCGAGAAAGATCAGTCGGTTACTACAGAATGGAAGTTTGCGGAAGGGTTACGCGGGTACGGAGCGCAGGTTGTATAGCCAAACCGTATAGTCTTTGGTAATTAATTTATCGTCATCATGAAAGAATGGCAAAACATAATTACTCAGGCTGCACATGTTTCTAGAATTAGCCCTAACCAGACTTTGAGTAAGGAAATAAAATCGTGACTCGAGACAGTCAAATGGTGTCCACATACAAGGAGTGACTACTATTGCAGAGTATGATACGCGTATTTACAAAAGTTTACGCTCTAAAATGCCCACTACTATATTTACCGTGTGTTTAAATACATAATCATTTGACTGATTCCCGTCTCAGTGCCAAGACAAGCGTGCCAGCTTCATCGATATACCCCTTTGAAGTACCTAAAAGCACCTCTGACTCTTGCAATGGTACAGTATAGTAAAATCCCTGATCCTTTGCCCTGGAAAATACCAGCCGAGGTGCGTTGCTCTCATTTGTATGCAATACTATTTCACAATCAGCCAGTTGCTGGCTCAGTTCCCCGTCTCGACAGACTAGTACGATTTCATCAAAAGTCCGTTTCACACCGAAATCGATCCTTTCTGGGCCATTGTTTCCAGATTTACCCCCCTCCTCCGGTAACTCTTCAATTTGTACAGGCTGGGGGGAAACTATCTTATTTCCACGCCGTCGTACCCGAATATTATCCGGTGTTCCTTTTTGTCGTAATTTTGGTATAGAAAAAGCACGCGACAGCCGAATGTACCATCCGATACATACGCGCTCGATACTCTGCAGGCAGGCTTCAATTAGAGCTGGCTGCATCTCCGCCACGTCTTCAGCTGGTCCCTCAGTGGCTGCTTCATACAGGCTCGTATGCACACAGCAATCGTATACTATACATGGTTTGCCGGCTGCCATTATTAGCCAAAAAGACTTGATAAAGAGATTGATTGTTGTAAAAACTTGATAAAGAATTATTTTGAAGCCCACCATTATCACTGTCTGTTCGCGGCTGCGATACAATTACGGGAATATGTGTGCTGCCCGGCTCGGGTAGCAATCCAGAGCTATGATGCACAACGTTTATAAGCACTTTTGTTCCCGGGCGAAAAGCAGGTGGAGCTTGCGTTTCGTCAATTGACGAAATAACTGTTTTCACGACAAACCCGGCAATGGGAGCCTCGTCGATTTCGTCGGGTGCAGGAGCTGAAGACGACTGTGATTCGTCCAATCCTCGCAAGATAATGTCATCCGCGCCGCGCGCACTTTGTGATTCACCATCTGCCTGACAGATTAATTAATCATTTCTGCTTTTTTTCTTACCGGCTCCAAGTTCAAATCCAGTTTCGCCTTCCATCCTTCGTCCTCCCGCAGTTCCATCTTCATCTCATTGCACGCACAGATAATTATCTTTGCTTAATATATGAGCAAAATTTGTTATGAGAAGGCGCGTATTTATTGCAATTCTTATCTGCAAAAGGATCTCGAATAAATTAATAAAATATAAATATATAAAAATTATAAAAATTATAAAAATTAGTTATAAAATCTATAAAATTTGTCAATATTAGCCACCGCGAATCCAGCTGCGAGCATGCAATCTGTATGGTAAGACGCTTCACCGCCGCCTTTAAGCAATAGCATATGAACGCTAGCAATATGAACAGAGCTGCCTGATCAAATTTTGGCTAATGTTTAGACCGCTCCGGCACAGAGCCAGATAAGACGTGCCGTCGATACAACGGCTCGCGGTACGGCATTTCTTTAAAGCAATAGACTAATCGAGATACAGCGGCCGATGTATTTGTTGGAATATATTTCAAAACAATCGATACGAATCGTCCGCTCGTAAATCGGTTTTACCGTGGTTCAAGTTCTCGTATAATCTACAATGGAACTGCGTTTGATGGTGAACGTTTCGCCGAATTTGTAAACAAATTGCCCTCGACTCGCCATACCGTTCAGTGTTACGACTGCCATCCCTTGAAAGCCAGCGAAGATTCTGGAGCCGCTTTTGACACGACGAATAGCTGTCTTGCTATAACTGTTACGGGAAAAGTTGCCTACGGAGATGAGCGGCCAAGAGTGTTTCATGATTCTTTTATACTTGCACCCGATGCAGCCCAGCAAGGCACGTATTTCGTCGCCAGTGAGTGCTTTCGGCAGATTGGCTGATTGCTAAAGTACGAATGCAGTTCGTGACGGATCGATTTCTATTACATTTTATATCATGATAAAAGCTTTGATTTGTAAATGCATATCGTTGGAAAATGCAGGTGTTTTAAATCCTCAAGTTACTATAAATGGCCCGTACAATTTGCACGCAACCACCGTTATCGCTTCGTTTTATTCTAAACATTTTGCTAGCATCGTTATATCACAATTAATACTACTGGCTTGGGTTATTGATCTGTTAAATTAGACGCGTACCGTGTTAGAAATGCATCTAATCCACACCCGTCTAGCCTATTGTAGAGCGCATTTACGCGCGCCTAATCCGTTAGCAAACTCTGCCGATTCCGTGGATGCTATTCGTCAAGTTTCTATAGTCGCCAAGTTTCAACAATCGATACATCTGAGATCTCGGCTATATATAAACTTCGCGTTGACTTTGCAATCAGTCGAATAGACTGCCTTTGTCTGCGGTATCTTGTATGATTCCGCAAGCTTACTCCCAACAAATTTCGGCAGTTTTGAGCTACAGAGGTCGCTGCAGACTGTTTTGCTCCTCGAGATTCAGGCCGCTGTAGCGCGAATAGTTTCGCCACATTTGGCTCACAATTTCCATATCCATGTTGCGATCGTTAATCGTCTGTGTGTCAGAAACGCTCTACAAAACTTGCATACCTTTAGAGATCGGTTAACTTCCACGATCGCTTCATTTAGCTTTTCGACATTGACAATGACGCGTTGCATTAACGCGTTCTGCTGCTCTTCATGCGGATTGTACATGTTGTGGTGTGGACGAATAGCGCGTTAGAAATAGGATATATACGGTGAAGTGTCATATACTATGCTGAGCTACATTAAAGTATAATTAATGCTATAATAATAATACAGCCAAAGGCGGAGTCGGCAGAGTCGATACTGAACCTTGTACCGCGGACTCAGTCTGTAGCGGGCTATTTGTCAATTTAATTCGAATTTACGGTTTAACTTACAAATTCAATTTACCGTTGGCGCCTTAACAATTTTCACCGTTCATTTTACAGTCTAATGAAGCTGCGAGTTTGTAAATAGCTATACCAATGCTCTCTGTACAAATTGTATGTATTATTTGCACAGTATGTAAGTATTTATTTGTACAAATTGTGGTAATTTTTGTATGTGATGTGCATAGCGCACCAAGACACAAGTACTTAAAGTCGTAATGCGTTAATTATGAAACGTTCTGCACAATTCTTGGGCCACGTACGTACGCACTCAACGATGGGGATTTTAGAGGTACAAAGTTCTTTTGAAGTCTGCTAAGCACTGTAGGAAATCGCGGTACGCGCAGACGTGCAAGGGCTCCCCTGGCTCCGAGTAGTAGTCACGTTTATAGTTGCGCAATACGCCTTGGAGCAATGGCTCGCTTGGCGGCAGTACCAAACGTACTTTGCTCCCAGGCCACCTGCGGCACTGGCGGCAGTTATCGATCAGGAGACGTTTGATAAGAGCCAAAAGTACTCGCGTGCAAAAGCCCAGTTTGCTGCTGTCTCGCAGACATATGGTCTATTGCAGAATCTGGTCGTGCTCCACTATGCCGTACTGCCCCGACTGTGGGCATTAGCGGGAAGGCTGTCCTCCCAATTGCACTTTTTGCCGTCCCGCTGGCATGGTGAGACACTTCAGGCTTGTGCTTTTACACTGCTTTTCACTTTAGCCTCCACCCTGCTTAACCTACCCTTCAGCTATTATCGCTCTTTTGTGCTGGAAGAGCGGTTTGGCTTCAACAAGCAGACACATTTTATTTTTGCCAAGGATATGATTCTTACATTGCTCTTGGGAATGGCTATCGGTCTGCCTGTGCTTGCTGCTTTCCTGAAGATTATTGGCTACTTTGGCGACGTGTTTTTCTATTATTTATGGCTGTTTTTCGTCGCGTTCCAGGTTATCATGATCGCTATATATCCCACGCTTATTCAGCCGCTTTTCAACAAGCTGACTCCGCTACCGGACGGTGAGCTACGGCACGCGGTGGAGGCATTAGCACGCGCACAATCGTTCCCACTCAAGCATCTGTACGTGATTGATGGGTCAAAGCGAAGCGGCCATTCTAATGCATACTTTTACGGTTTACCATGGAGCAAGCAGATTGTGCTGTTTGATACGCTGATTGAGCAGTCAACAACGGAGCAAGTAGTGGCTGTGCTCGCTCACGAGCTTGGTCACTGGGCGCTTTCGCACACGACAAAGATGCTTTTCATCGGACTTACACAAATGTTTATCGTGTTTGCTCTTTTCTCTGCCTTTATTCATAACCATTCGTTTTTTGCCAGCTTTGGGTTTGTCCATGAAAGACCGATTTTGATTGGGTTTTTGCTGTACTCTGACGTCCTTTCGCCCATTGACAGTTTGCTCACTTTCTTGATTAACGGGCTTACACGCAAACACGAATACGAGGCCGATGCGTACGCAAAACGGCTCAACTACACTGAAAGCCTGGCTGAGGCGCTTATTAAACTGCAAAAGGAGAATCTTAGTGCAATGGACGCTGATCCTCTTTACAGCGCTTACCATCACTCGCATCCTATCCTTGCCCACCGTCTCCAGGCACTAGGCTACCAAGCAAAAGAGGAATAGCCTTGAACCGAAAATACAGGAAGTATACAGACAAAGACACGATTTGGGGATGCATAAATTATTACGGCATCATGCTTGCCTGTGACTGAAAAACAAAAATGGACTCTAAAAGTCTAGGCCAAGTCTAGGCCGTCTATAGGGGCCACAATATGAATGCACAATGAAGAAACTTTATAGATTACTCCCTTGCCGTCGTAGAGAGCATACTGGATTGTATTGACATTAGCGTCTGGCGCTTTCCCGTCCTGCGCTGACCATACTGCCGCCGGCGAGCAAGCTTACACTACTCGCAATAGAAAACAAGTCGTACTCTTAGTGTGATTTAATTGCCCGTTGTATGACTTGTACGCATCCCACATTTACACTTCCGGTGCTGCGATAAGGCAGCTCTGTACGCAACGAGTAAGTAACGCGTTCTGCCAAATCGTAAACGCAGATAATTCGTGCTCGCCAGCTGTCATCTGGACTAGCGCTATACGGCAATTACGACTCTATCCATTCACACCATTATCTACAGGGAATAGGGAAAGGCTCAGCCGTGGGAAATGACCCGCTTTTCGCGTCTCGTACGCTTTATTGCCCGTGAAGATGGCCGTGTTCGATTGGGCGATGCAGTTTTGCGGCCAGGCAGCACTGATGCCCGAGACGCCACTCATGCATATGAGATTTCTGGAGACATTTTCGGTGAGCATTCGGTGAGCAATCGCCTGTGGTCTATTGAGCGGCTATTGCCGCCGCTCGATTTTTCGCAAGCCGGAACTGTCCGCTGTCTAGGTCTTAACTATGCACAGCACGCAGCAGAGGTATTAATAATTGATTGAGCCTTTTAATTGAGCCTTAATTATTTGTCCAATTCTTTTTTATTCCCTATCTAAGTACAGTCAAAAATGCCGATTCCCAAAACACCGGTGCTTTTTTACAAACCCGTTACAGCTTTGAGCGGACCTACTGACGAGATTGTCGTCCCCAGACACTTGCAAGAACCTAATGAAAACGACTACGAGTGTGAGCTCGTCGTTGTGATCGGAAAGCCGGCTCGCAATGTATCCGCAAAGGATGCGCTCCGATACGTTCTCGGCTACTGCGTCGGAAATGGTATTGTTTGTTTATATTACTCTTCTCTCGGTCCGCAATAAATTTGAAGCTCTGGCCATGACTTGACTGTGTTTTGGACGAGTTACTGTGTCCAGGCTTCTCTCCTTGACTTTGCAAGGCTCAATAAATTTTGTGCTAACAGCTTCCAGACGTGAGCAACCGTAATTGGCAAATCAAACAGGGAGGTGGTCAATGGAGCCACGGGAAGAGCGCTGATGGCTGGTACGAATTGATTTTTATTCAGTTTATTTAACTGTTTTACTTTTATTGACTTATCTAACACGTACAGGGCACCGATAGGCCCTGCTATCGTATCGGCGGATATTGTGACAAAACCGAATGCCTTGAAGATGTCGACAATCATCAACGGCCAAGTAATGCAAGACTCAACAACGGCGGATCAAGTATTCAAAGTAGCAGAGACGATCGAGTTTTTGTCGAGAGGAGTAACGCTGCTCCCCGGGTCGCTGATAATGACAGGAACCCCTCAAGGTGAGAAGACGCCAAATCCATAATAGGCCAATTAAATAACAAAACACGCCATTGCTAATACTTTTGCAGGTGTCGGTATGGGCCGCTCGCCGCCACGCTGGCTCCAAGACGGAGACGTAGTCACGTGCCAAATCGAGCAGCTGGGCTCTATAAAGAACAAAGTTGTATTTGAAGGAGATCGAGCAAAATTGTAGTAATAGATGCAGCTTTAGTCTGCTGTAATCGAGCAAGGAAGCATTGAAGGCCTTTTAAGTATTTCATCGTGCAAAGCTCGAGTCTGTTTAGTCTGCCTTCACTCTATTGCGCAATGTAGCAGCATAATATGTACAATTAATCCGTCTCCTTTACATGGATATCCTTTATACTGTCGGAAGAATACGCCTGCAGCCGCCGCTGTCCCGTGCGCAAAAGGTACTCGATAGTAGTAAAATCCTTGCGGGGCACGTCTCGACCCTTTTCAAACTCGCGCCTGCTAGTTAGACAAAAGTATTCAAGCCAACGCTTACCGAATAAACATCAGCCAGTGAGAACGGAACTTGAGAGGCTTGTGGAAAGCGGCACGACAGCAGGCGCGGTACAAGTGTAAGCAGTCCCGCTGCAATCCAGAGAGCGTCATTGCGAGGGCTCTCAAACTTTATTGTCGTCAATGGACTAACGTGAAATAATATTTAGAGAATCAAAAGACCGTAACGCTGACCGTAACCCTAATCCTGTTGATATTTTCCAGACTCACAATTTTTAGTATCATTTTCTCCAAGTCGGTTCAATTGAATATATTATGTTTTGAATATCATTTGTCTTTTAGATACTGTGGAGAAATTGACTCTGTATACCTTTTGTAAATATTATTTCTTTGAAATAATTCTGTCTTTACGGTACTTATTAAATTCTCTAAATTCCATATTCAGTCTTTACCGATTTATTATTGAATAATATATATATCCCTGACAGCGCCTCTTCGCCTTGGGAGACCTTTATCACTAGTCGGATTGTTGATATCAACCATTCGAACTTTAAAATACTTTTAAAAACTCGGCAGATATTATATTTCCTGAAATATATTTCTTTTAAACATTCTGTTGATTATTCTCTAATATATTTCTAGTAAACATTATTTTATAATTGTCTTTTATATTTATATAACTATTCTCTTTTAAACAATATTTTCTCAATATTTTCTCAATATTTTCTCCATATTTTCTCAATATTTTCTCAATATTTTCTAAATATTCTAGTATATTGCTATTAATACTCTAGTATATTCATAATAATGTATATACAATTTAGCGCAAGATGCTCAGGACCAGCTTGCGCGCAAGGTCCCTCCCTTACCGCGCTCGCGCAGCTCGTGTGCCCTTGTGCTTCACTCTGCGCCGTCATTTCTGCTATGCGGTAACAACGTTCGGCACCGACTTTGAGCGGTGTGCTCACTCTGCCCTTCTGCGCAGTCTCTACGCGTACGCTGAGCGCGGAGAGGCACGAGAGCCTAATTTTGCCGTTGTCCTTGTCGATGCGCGGTACTTGGCCGCTGCCGCTACCGGCGACGGCGCTCCGCCCGTTGCGCCGGACGAGATTGTGCCGATGATGCGCGAGTGGCTGTTTGGCTGGCCCGAGATGTCCGTTGTCGGAGCCGTAGTAGACGGCAGCCAGTTCCAGCTGCCGTCAGTGGCAGTAATGCTCGTGACGGAGGACGAGGCCGTTTTTGCCACGACGCGGACGGGTCCGAGCGATGCGGAGACGGCAATTGGCCGATGGAATGTGCCCTCCACACGGAGACAGGCAGTCGCAAAACTCGAGCGGCAGACAGACGCGTATTTCTTACGGAGAGCAGAGCCGCCCGTCCTCGGCGAGCGGCAGTGGTTCTCCCTCATTACACGTGCCCGCACGTTTGCCATGCCAGAGGGAAGGGATTATAGTAGTGGAAGTGGCAATGGAGATGGTAGTAGAAGTAGTATAAGTGGAGATAGCAGTAAAAGTAGTAGTAGAAATGGAGGTGAAAGTGGAAATAGTAATGGAGGTGAAGAGGACGCTGGACTGCGCCGGCTGGTTGCGCAGAGTATGACGTTTGAGGAGCTCAAGGACGCGCAAACGTCAATGGCTCTGAGTACGGCTCAGGAGACGTTTGCTCTCGCTGTACGCGATGTCAAGGAGAGCCTTTCGCCGGCCGAGTTGGAGGAGATTGAGGAAGTAATGGCCGGTCACCACCCGACCCGTGTGGACCAGCAGCACGCTAAATTCGTGCTTGCCTTTGGCGACAAGGATTTTATAAAGTCAGACTGGCTGGACGAGAGCTTCCCTCGTGCCTACCGCCTCGGGCTGCCGATCGCCAGGACGCCTTTTATTACGGGCTCACCAGTGACTTTTTTCGCAGACGACCACGTCTACGCCAGTGGCGGGTTCGCCCTCGCCTTTAGCCGGCTGTTCCCCTTCCAGATTCCGCTCATGGGCCTCCTCGATATCGGCCATTTTGGACTGGCAAAACTGCGGCCAGAGGCAGACACTGCTGCCTCAGCGGCTACAGTGACCCGTGCCAAGGGCAACATGATCCTGGGACTGGAGGGCGGACGGATGCAGGACTTTATGGACGACGCCAGCCACCTCGCCTCCCTCTTTCACAAGGACTTGAAGTTTTACGCTCAATTAAACAATGACGCAATGGTGCGGGTACTCGCAGGCGATCCCCGATCGGGCCGGCTCGCTCTGGACGGGGATGTCCGAGTGGCGGAGGGCGACAAGGTCGATTTCTACTACCAAACTGACCGGTTTCCGACGGGGGATTATATAGCGGACAGCGGTATTGTGCTAAACACGGTTCCGGAAGACAACCAGCCTGGTGAGGAGCTGGTTGCCGGAGACCGGCCGGGGCTTTTTATGGCCTCTTCGTCCCAGGGACTCAGTGTCGCTACAAAGCGCGGCCAGGCTTGGTTCTGTGACGCTACGGGTACGAGTGTGGCCGTGCCCCTCGCTGGGAATAGCCAGTACCCGATCGACGAGCCCCAGCCGGCTTTCAGACCGGTCCATCGGCAAATCGCCGAGTGGGTTTCCGACCGAGCCAGGCGGATTCTGCCCCCGCACCCAGAGGGATCCTCTCTACCGGAACCGGACAAGGATAAAGAGCCGAAAAATTAGCATTTGTGGTCGGAGAGCAGGGCCAGCCAAAGCCTGCTGCATTGCCGATTGGTGGGGGGGCGGGTGCATGAGTATTGTAGCATAACAACGACGTGGCAGCAGGTGACTAAAGTTTCAAAAAGAAATGAATTGCACAAACAGTTGGTTTATCAATTAGTTTGGCCAAAAGTATGACTGGCTCTGACCATAAATGCGGAATTCGCACGTGGATATAGGTCCAAGTTTGGTCATAAAAATTGAACAGGCAATACTACAAGAGCACAGCAGCGCACAGCAGCGCACAGCAGCGTAGATTCCTAACTGTCTCGTATCATAACCTGAAATTGTCTATACCAGCAAAATCTAATTGTGCAGTTCTCCGTGTTTACGTGCTGTCAGTGTGAGCAATACATGGAGAGCACAAGTGTATATGAAAGGGATGTATTATATTAAATGATAAACAATATAGTTACAAGCCGAATCCATTTAAATGTTCCTCCTTTTCCGAATACGAGAATGAGAATGCCAGTATGCGTTAAACACCGTCCGGGAATAAAAGTCCATGTGACCATAATAATTTGGTCATAAATTATACAAGTACCCTCCAAAAGAGAAGTACATTTAAAGCAGGTAAATAGACAGAAAAAAAAAAGGAGATTAAAGAAACGAAACAAGGAAAAAAAGATTATCCTCTTCTATGCTGGGTTGAACGACCGGAAAGAAACGAGCAATAGCTGCGAAGCCAATTGAATAGACCAAAAGCCAACCTTTTGCAGCCGTTTACGTCTATTTTGCTGGTCCTGGACATTAACCACAAATGCATCATAAACTTCCTTCGAGATTTCGTCCATTAGTCCGCTGTCGTACAACGTCCAGCTACCGTCAAAGTCCTCGACAGATTTGCGGATGCTGCACGACAGGGGCACATGCGTCTTTCGCGAATTAATATAAGCAACAATGGGCCGAATAAGCGCATTGTTCACATAAGAGATATCGTTTGTGAATATCGGGACACTGGCCTTGACGTCATTCAACTGAATAGCAATATTTATGGCCATTTCTTCCCCCACTGGATCTGGTTTTGCTTGGTCTAGATCTGGCAGAGAGGAATCTGATAGAGAGGAATCTGATTTGTCCTTTTCTGCGGCACCGCGTCCCATATTAGTGTCAATATTCTCCATGATACTCGACACGACCGTATTCAAATCCACACCGGGCGACCGCTCGGGGAAACTTATATCAAAGACTAAATCCGCAGTCCCCTTATAAATCCATCCAAAAGGACCGTTGGCGCCTCTGTTTAAATGATCAATACTGACACTATCAACACGCAGCCTGGACTCCCGGCTCTGACGTACGTTTGCGTCATTGTCTCCCTCGGTACCGACAACCATTCCATCATAAGTTTGCCGAGGGTGAATTGTGAATAGTGAATTGTCATAAGAGCCCGACATGTGCGAGGCAGAGAGAATGTCGTAAAACAGCCATTGTTTACGTAATTGGGGCAACTCACAAGAAAATACGCTAACGTTAAAAGGCCGGAAATTATCCGGCTGGTAGATAGTCACCAGCAAATCCTCCAATCGAACTGCTTCCAGTTCAAAATCGCCCCATCGATGACGGTACTTGTACGACCGAGGATCAATGCCAGGCAGCCAGTGCACATGGGTACGGTCAACTACGCCACGAACACCTTGAACATCAATATCCTTGACTATCCCACGGCCGTTAAACCATCGGGCTACGGAAAACGTAACATCCACCGACGCAATCGTCAAATCAAACTGTGTATAATTGCCGTCATCGTCTTGCTGCTCTTCCATTTCTTCTTTAACATCGCCTCCTTCCTCCTCAACTTGCCTTTGTGCTTCAGAAAGTGAGCCCTTGCGAAAGCTGGTTTTATTACGGGGTCTTGAAGATTGCGGTCTTCGCGATACATAAACGTTCTTAAACGAAATTCTGCCGTCTTTCCACTTGGGAACTATAGCCGACTCAAACAAAACGGTCAGCCCCGTTTCCTTCGTAACATACGAGCCCAAAGCTTCCGCCAGCTGCTCCTGTGCAAACACAGTATTTGCCCCGACAATAGCGATACTGAAAAACGTAGTTGTTCCCACCAGGATCCATACGATATGGCCCAGCAGTAGCCAGGAAGAAAATGCACTGATTTCGTCCCAATTAAACGGTCGGTAGGATTTTATCAGGAAATATTTCATGCGGATACGAAGACGGGCAAAGGGGCCATTTGCTCGTGATAGCAATTCTTCTTTTGTTATTGGACCGTGTGCCTCGCTAGCGTGCCGTACTGTATGCCGTAAAAATTGCTTTAGCTTTAACTTGACCGGGTTTCGAACCCAAGACACCTGCGGAATCGTGCCGGTGGAGAAGCTGCGAGCTTCATTTGCGAAAAGCACTCGGCTCAGACAAGGCCCGCATTGTCTATTGCCCGAACGCACGGAAAAGACGAAGCGGCGGGCCGTTGAGGCTCGAGCGGCATATGGCACGCCCAGAAAATTCCGAATAAACATAGATATTATCAAACTCGATTCGGGCCTGCCGCCATGTTCTTACTGCTATAACGGCAGCACTTGGCGACAAATGCCTCGAGAATTTTTTGTGTCTAGATGGATTATATCATTTGTGCGTGAGTGCGCCTATTATGTATGTGTGCGTATTTTTCTATTATTATTATTATTATTATTATTATTATTATTATTATTATTATTATTATTATTATTATTATTATTATTATTATTATTATTATTATTATTATTATTATTATTATTATTATTATTATTATTATTATAGTATCTTGTATATTTTTGATTTTTGCCATTAATTGAAACATTGCGAATTTCTGAATTCTTGTAATCCAAGAACTTGAGCAGAAAGCGTTAAATTCATGAAACTTTAATGATTTATTTCAAACTAATTTATATTCAAGCTCTATTTCGCGCCTATACAGCTGCATTAATCTTATATTTTTAACCCGATTGAGACGACATGATTAATTAGATGCTAAAGTACGAAATGCAAAGAGTGTCAGTGACGAAAACATTTTCCAACTTGGCGCCGGAGAATATTCTACTTAAAATCAGTGAAAAGATCGTGGGTTCTTCAAATGATCATGCTTAGACGCGCTCTAGGAACAGCGAAGTTCCCACATTGACGTTGACATCGCCATTATTGACGCAGCGGCTGTGGTCAACCTTGTCCGAATACAAAGAGCATTTCCATACAAGCGATCCGTCAGCCTTGCTGATTTCCTGGTAAAAGTTGACAGCTTTGCAGTTGTTCGGGTCATTGACGCAGCGACGGAAGCAAGAGCAAGAGTCCATTACGCCCTTTTGTTCAAAAGTCAAATAGGCCTTGTCGATAACAGCACAGCCGCGATCGCTCCATACGTCCTTGAAGACGGGGCAGATAGAGACACCGTCGCAATCAGGTGCAGGCAAGGCCATAGTCAAAGAAGCCAAAACGGCAGGAATAATAGCGAGTCCGGCAAAGATCTTCATCGTTGTTAAAGGTAAAGTTAACCTGTTTTTGGTTTCTGTTAGTAATTGAGCTTGAAGTAAGAATGGTGACATTTGCCAGGGCCATTCGCGCTTATTTATAGACGAAATCCAGATTCCGGGGAAAAGTCGGCTGTTATTCGCGGCCTGGGAAAGCAGCGTATTCTTTAATTTAGATAGCCTAAAATAAAAAGTAAAAAGCCAATTTTACACTTCTCCACACTCGCCATTGCCGGAACCTCAATGTTCGCTGAACCGTGCCACTATTTTCGTACACACCGGCTGATAAAAATCTGTGAATTTTTCGATACCTCCGTGTCCACGCTTGATCTATTTCTGTCAAGAGCGCAGACTGGCCCACGCTTCCAGTTTTAGAAGCTCAATTTATCCAAGCTCAATTTACCCGACTCTTTAAACAGGTAAAATACAAACAGTGGCATGCGTTTAGAAATAGCTCTAGACTCTGCTCTGGTGAAGCTGTTTTGCTGCAAGATATTCAAGTGCCTTTCCTAAAAGAAACAAATTCCCAGATCATTCAGGCTGGCTTCCCATAATCTGGACCTGTCGCTATCACCCGAGGACTTGCTTGAGTTATTTGCCAGCCTGCCGCATGTCTGCGTGAGCAATTTGCGTTCATTTTTATTCGTTAATTTAATGCTCTGACGTTCCAACTTTCTCTCGCTTCCTCAAGCTGGTCTTAATAATGCACATAGTATTGGACTCTGAAGTGAATATAATAATTATTTTGATATTACTGCTCTTTTGTATTCTTTGCCTTTATATCACAACCCTATGTGAACGGGAAATAAAAGAGAAACAGACTAGAATAAAACTATAAATTATAATCAATAGAATTAAAATTAAAATTAAAATTAAAAACTAAGATAAAAATAAAAATAAAAATAAAAATAAAATAAAAAATTTGAAGACTGTCGACAGTACAAGAATATCAACATAAATCAAGTGCATTCAAAGTGTAAAGGCCTACTGCAGCAATGCCGGCGCCTACTGCACGGAAAGTTCCCGACACGCTTACTCCAGAACGGAATACTGTAAATGATACTTTAATCACAGAGGAAGGTACGTTTTGCGTTTGTTCTTTTGGCCGAGTCTTCTCGACAAAATTTAACTTTTCTGTTTCCCTCATTACTCTCGTTTCAATGTACCAGGACTAAGACTAAAGTGATCATCGATCCCTCGGCGGCAAATGAGCCCAGAGAAACAGAATCAAGTGCGACGGACAGTATGACTGTTGATACAGAAGGACGACCACAGTTTGGAAAAGCGAAATTAGATCCCAAAGAAAAAGCAGACTCGGGAAAACGAAAACGGTCGGCTGGAGCTACTCCACAAATCCAAAAAGTCCCCATTCCACCACACCGCATGTCTCCGCTCAAATCGGCGTGGCCTAAAATCTATCCTCCACTAGTGGAATTCTTAAAGCTGCAAGTGCGTATGAATGTACGAAGCCGAGCAGTAGAATTAAGAGCGGGAAAGGAGACAGACGATGCTGGAGCAGTTCAGAAAGGCGTTGATTTTATTCGTGCTTTTGCTTTAGGGTTTGATGTGGATGATGCAGTGGCGTTATTGCGCCTGGAAGATCTTTACATTGACAGTTTTGAGATCAAGGATGTTAAAGTTTTAGCAGGCGACCATTTGTCACGGGCTATCGGCCGTATTGCTGGTAAAGATGGGAAAACAAAGTTTGCTATTGAGAATACTACAAAGACGCGTATTGTCCTGGCCGATTCCAAGATCCATATTCTTGGTGGGTTTACAAATATTAGAATTGCACGCGATGCTATCGTGCATCTCATTATGGGATCTCCGCCGGGCAAAGTGTACGCAAACCTGCGCACCGCTGCAAACAGGGCCAAGGAGCGCATGTAACCTAAGAATAAAGTATATATAGAGGAAAAGGATGGAACTATAAGAAAAAGGGAAGCGTAAAGAGAAAGGGAATAGTGAAGGGAAAGGAATAGTAAGGGAAAAGGGACCGGTCATAGCAGTTTACTGGAGACTTGAATTTACTAAAAGAATCCGGGTCATCTTATTGAATTTTATTTTATGGGAAAGGCATTTGTTTTGAAGTTGTAATATAATAATTGAATCTGGTAATGTAATCGAGATTGCATCAGAGGACGGCTGCGTAGCGTAGAAGCAAATGCCATGAGAGTAATACGAAAAAAAAAAAAACCACAAATACAATGTCAATAAACAGCCAAGAATACACGAGCGCTATACACAGAATCAGAGTACTTATTCGCTGCTCTCCTATTCGTCTGTTCATTTATCCGTCTACGTCGTGGCAAGTACAAAAGTTTCATTAATTCATAGAAATCATCATATTATTACAATGACAAATCTCAGGTACCAAGATCATCATACTATTACATGGGCGCACTTTTTAAAAGCAAGATAAAAAAATAGCTCCCTTTCATATTCCTTTTCTGCGGACCAAAAGGATGTCACTCTCTCTCTTTTGATTTTCTCGTACTCCTACCGACGAGATATGAGCTCTGCATGTAAATTTGAGACGCGATCAGCCAACTCTTTGTTCTCCTTTCTTAGGAGGGCAATTGTATGATTTGCCTCTGCAAGTTCTGCTACATGTGACTCCAGCTCTTTAATGTACCGCTCCCTCCGTAACCTGAAAGCCCTTTGCGCGTTCCGGTTTTGCTCTAATCGTCGAGCTGACTGCATAGGACTGCCCGATGAGATCATTGCTCTATTATTATCAGAGCCAGGCGGGCCTGAGGAGGAGGAAGACGAGGAAGAAGAATTTACAGCAACTGAACTCGAATTACCACTGACCGAAGTCTTCCTCGCAGCGGCCGCCGCTGCTGCTGCTGCTGCTGCTGACAAGGGCGAAGACGACGACGAAGGCGCTTGTGCCGGGTTTGTCTCCAAAAACACTCCAGATTTTATTCCTTTATTTTCACTAAAGCTGCCTCCAGCATTGCCGCCGGTAAGACGAGAGCTATCATCAACGCCTTTCCCTGACGGCCCTGAGGTAGGAAACGACATTGTATGGTGCCCTGGTTGTTTGTTTGCGAAATGCTGTACTTGAACCGCTGAAGCTGGTTGACCTGAAGGGCTAGCCAGATGAGGGGAAGCATGAGAATGTGTAGGCGACAGCCGCTCATGCCTTTGCTGATACTGCAAAGACATTAGAGGGAACATATGATTTGGTCCTTGAAAGCCTCCGCTGTAGGACAGCGGAGGCAGTTGCTGGGTGTGAGGATAAGCGTGCATTTCCTGCTGCGGCTGTTGAGCTCGAGCGCTCGAACCTTCCACGCCGGCGTTTGCCAGGATACTCGAAGTTAAGGGCGAATTAGCTAAAGTGCCGCCCGGCTGGTGAGGCTGCGAATGAAGCAGTATATGTGGCACTCCCAGTGAAGGCGTGTTCGGCTGTGGTGATACGTGCGGGTGCGAAGAAGCAGAGGAATTAGCGCTGTTAACATTGGACGACGGTGATCCGACTTGAGAAGGCAGCTGCCCAGTTTCCGGGACACGGTAAGCCAGAGCGTCTCTTTCATGAGCGGCATTTGGCTGTAGAATATCGGGGAGTGTCATCTTATTCGAAGGAACAGAAGACGTTGTCGCAGAGGAACTCGTCTCGAACTCTGAGCCTGTGCCATCGGGCGCTCGACGTTTTGTATAAGCCGGCGAAGCGCTTTGATCTTCGTGCTTCATCAGGTTTTTGAGAATTAACAAGGTGAAGGAAAGGATACGGGCCAACAAGGAGGGAACGCGGGGGGCAGAGGAGGATGGTGATTTTGTATTTTTTATTTCCGTTCCCTCTCTTTTCCTCTTGCCACTTTTTCTTCTATAATTTCTTCAGCACTGTTTATCTGTAGTATATACGTGATTGTAGATTGCTCCAGTTTGGACCAAACGCGTGGCAATTACGAGTCAGACGAGCAACAATGCGTAACAATGCGTAACAATGCGTAACAATGCGTCTCCTGTAAAGAGGTAGAAAGGAACCGCAGCGCTCTGACGACCCGATCTTTTAATGGAGCAATCAAGGTCACGTGAGTTCAAGCAAAAAAAGGCGTGCCGAGCTCAATACATAAGAGCCGAGGGGACACGTAAGCAGACTGCACCACGACGACTAACCCTGTCTGAGCATATATAACTCAAAAGCTGACGAACTGCAATGTATCGTGGAATTTTAGGCTAAAGATCTGATAAAGAAGTGGTGCTTTGTAGCGCAAACCCGGTCAGCTCCAAGACGTAATGCACCTGCCACTAATCACGAGAAAAGAGACTACTATTGGCAAAAGAAACGAGGTGATCGTATTTGCCAACGGATCTTTGTCTCGTCGCTCACTAGTCGCCGACCAGTCACGCTTCCACCACTGACAACCGACCTTTTGTTGCCTGCTTGTGTACCTGGCGAGTAGGTCCACGAGCTGGCCACTGCTACTCTTTGAAAATCCGTCGACTGATGTAATTGCGGGCTGACAATCCAAAATTTAATATATTTTGATTGATCTCCGCTGTCTCGCGAATTATCACTGTTTCTTTTTCCGTCTATCAGTTAGAGTAATGTATAAATAAAGAAATAATCACGAGTCGTCCACGGCCCTTTGCCCTCGCTCACGTACGAAACCCGCGGTTTTCCCTGACTTTTTTCTCTCCTTTCTAGATTCTTTTGGGGTTTTCATTCATATTTCCTTGGTGGGCAGCGAAATGTGAAGCACCGGTAGATCAAGTAATCATGATCGACAGTCCGAAAACGTGCCGCGCATAATGTCAAATTTTGGAATTTATACTTGTATATATTCCTATACACGCCTACATAACTTTTGTCCTATTGGCAATCTATACGCTCAGTGTACGCGCACTTGTTTAGGCTTTGATTAGTCAGCGCTTATACACAAGCAAATGTATCCCATATACCGAAAGCCATTCTCTGTCAGTCCTCCAGCATACATCTTCATTCCCGTTTTTGATTCCGACAGAATCCTAGTCGTTCCGAGCCCTGTAGAGTGCGTAATGCAGCCTGTCAGTTTTAGCGGGGTTAGTCGCGCATAATTCGAATCGGCGTTACATCCGTGACGTAACCAGAATGTTCCATGTCAAATGCACTACGATGCAGCTAGCAATTTCGTATGGCTCCGTATACGGCAGCCAATGCACGGCCTATGGAATCCACCATTTCCAAAAGGGGAAAAGAGGTGGGAGCAAGTGCGACTAGTAAATTACACAGCATGTACAGTGGTACACATAATTTACACTGCAAACAGTCTGTCCGCCACGTACTCTGTACCAGCTTACGGAAAACATTCCCTGTCGAGTAATAGCGATCATCCTGCGTGTGAGGGTTTCAAATGCCGCACGCATTCGAAATGAGTTTGGCGTTAATACCGAATTAATTGCAGAGAAATATGTGTCATTTTCGAGTCAATATTTACTAGTACGTAATCAATTTATTAGTATTAAAAATTTAATTTCAGTTGTCCGTGCGCCAAAGGCAAATTATATATACTCAGCATACTCATCCAATCTAGACTGGATAGTATACGAAACCTGAAATGGAGATCGAGGCACGGCGCCGTATGTGTATAAGAATAGCAGATGAATGAGATTACATAATAGATTGAACAATTCATCTGCTGACAAATAAATACAAATTGCCGGTCCTTTGCTGCTGCTCCACTACAGTCACAGTAAGGGTTTTCACGGACCTGAGGATTTAGCTCGCTTAGTGTTCGCGTGCTATTTCCCGTTTCGCTTGCACGTGCCCTTGTCCGGTCCGAGAATCGTGCAAGGCGCCGTGTCCCTTGGCAGTCTTGAACTAGAACACCAAATCAAGCAAGGGCCATTGGGACAATGTGATCTACTGCGAGCTCGAATTATGGGACAAATTAGGATCGGTATGATTTAGTGATAAGCATACTTTTGGTTGTATGAGACAAATGGCTGTTTACAAGTATAAACACTGAGATTTGGAGGAACCCACGAGAATATGCATGCAGCAAGGGAATATGATATAGAGGATAATTAAAATAAAATTAAATCAATTTAGGTGCTGAAATTCTTTTATTTCTACACAGGTACAATTTAAATACAATTCCAAGTTCCATAAAAGGTCTTAATGTACGATTCCGAGCCTATTAGGTAGTTTCAACAAATAAACAAGCAATGGTATTAATAAATTAATTAATTAATTAATATTTATTTATTTATTTATTTATTAACTAATCGATTATTTATTTCCAATTTCATAAAAATCTAATCCTCCTCATTTTCAGCTCAGTAACGCCGATTGCTCCAAGCATGTTCCTTCAAATACTCTGGTCCTCCTTCTGACCATTCTGCTCGCGTCATCATTACTTGTGCACTTTCAGCAGGACTCATTTTACTAATCCATTCGTTTGCACCTCGCCAGGCATCCAGCCCCGGATCACGAGCTCTAAAAACACGCACAGGTACGTCGACGGGGGTAATTGCTCTCAATTCCGTTGCAATACGCGTATCGAGCCCGGGCCATAGAGTATTACGGCCGGCCAGGTGTACATTACCACACAGGGCAGTATAGGCATTGGGAATAGCACCGCTCTGTAAAATGTACCGCGCAATTTCCACGACTGATGCCTGATCCAATCCTCCCAAGCTGGGCTGTAGCAACCCTGCTTCTGGAACTCTGATCCGCTCGACGTTTAAGTGCAACTGATGCGTTTGAGCTGCATCTCCTTCATCAAAAGCATCGACCCCATAACGAAAAGCATAGAGCAAAGACTTTTTCGGATCGTTCTGGCCAGCAAGTGTCATTGAATCATCAAAGGCCGAATCGTTTTCCAGTAATTGCTCTTCAATCTCTTCTATCTGGCTCGTTAGTTTGGCCTCTTCATCGCCCTCGTCTTCGTTATTGATCTCTCTATAAACTCCCCAGTCAGCGTCATCGGCCCCAAAGGTATCCTCCTCGCCCCTTTTGCGTTTAGACCTAACATTGCCTGCTGATGAAGGCAAATCACCGGGATTGTTTCCCGCCAGAGAAGCTAGTGATCTCATCCTTTGCTGGCTCGAGGCAGATTTACGATCGCCTATTTCAAGTTTGGCTCTTTGTCTTTCTTTAAGCTGTGCATACAACTTATTGCGCTCTTCATGGCGAGTTGCGAGCCATCTTTCACGTTCATTCAAACGCATATGCTCGTCTGCTGCACGTTCTGCTTCCTGTCGAGCCCGCTCTGCTTCCTTTTCCGCCTTTATTTTCTGCCGGGAGTCATAACTGGCCTTCAACAGTTTCTGCTGTCGTTTCTGCTTTAAGCCTTCAGCGTCTAATTCCTCGTCTGGAACATCAACAAGAGGGAAGGAAGGCGGGGTTGGATCATCTTCTTCCCGTTTGGATCGCTTAACATTCGCATCTAGCCGTTTCATTTCCGCTGCCATTTCTGCCTCTGTCCCAAACCCTTCAAAAGAAATTTGTCCCAGATACTCGTCCGGCTCCATTGTGTCCTTGCCTTCTAGTATCTGCTTGTACCTCTGTATCAGGTCCAGACGCTGCTGCAGCCTCTCCGCCCTTAATTCCGCTTGATGAGCCTGTAATTTGAGACCAGCCGCTCGACGTTTTTCCGCCTGCGCTCGTAGCTGCTCCTCTGACTTTGCTGGAGCAGCTGCAGCTTCAACATAGGGGAACTGGATTATTCTGTCTTTTTCTTGCAAGCAAGAAGGAGAGAGGTAGTCCGCCAGTTCATCCGCGTAATTCTGAGAAACGTAGCAATGCTCATGTGCAATTAACTCGGCTTGCGTTGGAGTCACTTTGGTCGGAAAAGCCGGGTACTTGAGCTGCAAAAGCCGTAGCAAGTACTCTGTGTGGTTCCATCCGCCCCATAGCAGCCTTTTAGTCTGTGACAAAAGGCCCTGTGCATCAAAAACAGGAATCACGTGAGTAGAATGATGGCCAGAAGATATTACGAGCCCAGAATTTGAAGCTTCTGGGCCTGCACCAGCAGCCGCAGCAGCGTGCCTGTTGGAATAAAACGAATAAAGAGCATCAATTCCATAAGCGACACTGGGAGCTCCGTACAGCTCAAACAGCAGCTCAGACATTTGGTTCCGGGCATGATAGGGATTACAAACAGGCTCGGTCATTACGATAGGATGATCTACATTTTGATGCTTTATTCCCATTTTGATCCATGTGTAATCCAAGATTCCCTCCATAACCTCCCAATTAGCAATAATGTTGCCTTCAAAGGGCGATCGACCCGCGCTATGAGCTCCAGGCTCGATCCACGTATCGTTTCCAACCAGAGTTAGAGTTCGAGTTGCTTTACGCGGCCGGTAACGCGAATGAATACTATCGAAAACGAGACCAGGATCAGTCGTATCGCCCGCGTAACCGGCTCGAACCTGGCTCGATCCTAGACAGTCAGCCTGCTGTATCTTTGCATTCATTTCATTGTAATTGTAAATTAATTCTCATTGTAATTGTCTTTTGCCATCTGTTAATCCTGTTTGTAGCATCGCAGCACCGTGATCTCATACCATTGTCGATGACAATTGGCACATTGTCACCGGGTTCCGTGAGTTTTCGCGTTACTCCGGGGAAGGTTTGTTCCGGAACATTGTATACGTGCGCCATCAGGGCTTTGCTTGGGATTTATGCGGTCCAAATCATGCTCTGGATAGAGTTGGCACTGCAATAAGCGTCGCTGCTATAATCGCAGGTATAGGTGTATATATTTATTGTATATATTATTGTATATATTATTGTAATATCAGCATTTACAAAAATAATTAAATAATGGATATTTGATTATACCCAAACTTTACACACGTCACGATTCGAGCGCGTGGTAATAGATTTTTTACGCTATGTTTACCTATAGAACTTGAACCCGACTCGGTCGTTGGGTCTTATGGCCATGTGCCCCGACTGGAAAGAATGGACAGGAAAATAGCTTTACGTATTATACATTGCGTATACTAGCTACATTCGAATGCGTACTCTGTTCAAGTCTGGCCGAGTGCATCGGTAAATTTACAATGTCAACAAAAACATAGACAACCATTGCAAAACGTTAAAAATATGGACGTAGCCGGCATAAATCAAAATCATAAATCAAAATCATAAATCAAAATTTATTGTTGTACATTGCATCTAAACACCCGTTTTAGCGGGCTGCTTCCAAATCTGATATTAAACCGTCGTCGCTAGCGCCCTCAACAGCATCCAAGATACCGGGATATTCGTCACTATCGGCGGAAGAACGAGGCCGCGCTGAACTAGTACTGTCGCGATATTCGTGACTATGCCTCAAACGCAAACTCGCCTCCTCTTCCAATCGGCGAGACATGCGCTCTGCCCGCTTGTAAATGAGGAAACTAGTAGCAGCACCTAGCAAGAGGCCGACTGCTATTGAAGACCAGTTGAGCAGTTTCATTTTGAATCCCATCTCCGGGTTCTGACTCAGGGACTTTAGTCTTGATCCCACAAAGGTGTGAAGGAAAAGCTAAAAGTTAGGAGGGCTCTATTACAAATTGCTTTCATTCACATTATTTAATCCTAGATTCGTCGTATTTTTTTGTGTCCCAAAACAAATTGGAAAGTGTATTCTCCAAAGCTTACCTTTGGTGTAGACAAGGCTGTTGCTAGAACAAAGTTAAACGGTGTAACCGTCGGAATTGCTGCCAGCGCTCCATTTGATAAACTAAAAGGAAACGGACATAATCGAATAAGCACAAGTAGCCCAAGTCCATCAGACTTCACTGTAAGAGCCACTGCAGCAAAATTCTTGTTCGTGTGTGTGAGTTGTTTGGCATAATCGCTAAACAAATGCCGGCAAAGCATGAATGCCCCAAAAGCGCCGAGAACCTGACGCGATCAATAACGGCTTTTTATGCAACTTAAATATATGAGTTTTTCCCCTTTTGTATTCCCTTTATTTGCATCTTTGTGTTTCTTTTTCCAAGAGGAGAGCTTACAGTCGTTAACGATGACATGAACCAGCCGTCAGGCAGCCCATAAACAAACCCTGTAAACTGTTATGATTAGAATGCGTGTCCAGATTAGTCTGCTTACCGTCATAACGGAAGAATACCCCACCATTGGGGGAAAGCAAGAAATTAGGGATATCACGGCAATCAATAACCATCCTGCTGGCATCGCCCTGGATGTATTAGTCCGATAAGAGATACAGGGAAAGAAAATGGTGGACGGAGCAATAGCATAGATTAATGTGGAACAAAGAATGGGCTGAAATCAAATTGCATAGCATTTGATAATAGGTGACGTGAAAAACGAGAGATACGCACCGAATACGCACGGATAGCGGATCCAAAAAGCCGAAGATGGTACTGTAACTTGTTAGTCTGTATGTTTTCAGGAATTCGTACTTGTGAAAAATAACAAATAGTAGCGTCGTCGTGAATCCAAAAGACGCAAATACAACAGCTACGATTCGAGCCTTGAGTGGTAATAGCTGCCAAGAATCGTAAGCGGATTGAGCCCGTTCCCGGGCTTTGGCCAGCGACATTCCACGCCAAAACAGAGCCATTGATTTTGTTTAGGGAATTACTGGATAAAAAACAGCTTTTCACGATTTTTGGACTGTTTCTACTCCAAAACTGATCTTATATTTGATCAGCTCCTCGTCTTGTTCATACTTTTGCGGTTCGAGTGTTGGTATAAAATGATAATGTAATTGTTTGAATTTAATACAGGGCGCCACTTCAAAGCCGATAATGACACTGTACTCTCTACATTTACACACATTTAAACGGTGGGAAATTCGCAGCAATATCGGGGCTATGTGCACTACTAAACGCCGACTTGTTAGTCAAGCATAGATGCCCGATACCCATGTGACAGCCGTTAAATAACGTTCGAGAGCTAATATAAAGGCTATATTATTATTATTATTATTATTATTATTATTATATTTATATTATTTCGAATCCTGTACAATTATACCGTATCAAACGTGGTACAGATTGCTTGCTGCTGATGAAATACGTAGTAACGAGGCCTTAGCAGCAAAGCATTCTAATGGATTTAATGTGGCGACTGTATGGTACTCAATAAAAGGCAAATATAATTTTGGTTTTATATAAACCATCTTTACCCGCTCCTTTACCCGCCCCGCCCACTTAACAACTCGTTTCGTCGTTATTGGTAATAATGATTTCGTCATTCGGAGAATAGATACACCATTGCGTAAAAAAGACGTCGCGCCTCTTCCCGCGCTCCCCAATCAAATCTCACAAACATCTAAACGCCTTGACCTGCTTTTACAATGGCACCTACTTTCGATCCAAAGAACATGATTTTTCGTAACTTGGGACCCACAGGTCTTAAAGTCTCGGCGCTGTCTCTTGGCGGATGGTAAATTGCCCTTGATTGATCACAAGCAGCACTAACCCACATTCAGGCTTACGTATGGTAACGGCCAATCTGGAGTAGACCTGACAAAGAAATGTCTTGAAACTGCTTGGAATCATGGCATCAACTATTTTGATACTGCGTATGTACAAGTTCACTGAGGCAAGGCCTTTTTTGTATTTTTTTCCCGCCTTTTTTTCAGTTTTAGCTAATCCTAAAAGCGAATCTTATGCTAAGGGCGAGTCGGAAAAAGTTATGGGCGAAGCCATCAAACAATTGGGCTGGAAACGCGAAGACTACGTTTTGTCCACAAAGCTTTTTTTTGGCACAGGCGGATCTCCCCCGAATGCGACTGGTTTGTCTCGTAAGCATCTGGTAGAAGGCCTACGAGCTTCCTTGAAGCGATTGCAACAAGACTATGTGGACATTGTCTTTTGTCATCGTCCCGATGGCTCTACCCCAATGGAGGAGATTGTTCGTACTTTTACCCAGTTCATAGCGGAGGGGCGTGTCCTATACTGGGGCACTTCTGAATGGTCTGCCTTCGATATCGAGCATGCTCATCATATAGCCGATCGCTATAGCTTGGTGGCCCCTGTAGTGGAACAGCCGCAGTACAACTTGTTTCATCGTGAACGTTTTGAGGCAGAATATGAGCCGCTGTATCAGTTGTACCGTTACGGAACGACAATCTGGTCGCCCTTGGCTGGTGGATTACTTACGGGAAAGTACAATGACGGAATTCCGGCTGGTTCAAGGTTTGAGTCGGCGTGGAAACGTGGAGCCGATTTCTTGGAGACAGAGGAAGGGCGTGCTCGTATCGAAAAGGTACGGAAACTTACCAAAGTAGCAGACCGTTTGAAAACGTCAACTGCAGTTCTTTCGCTGGCTTGGGCTCTCGCCAACGAGCGCGTAAGTACTATCATTCTGGGCGCCTCAAAGCCGGAGCAAGTAACGGAAAATGTTAAAGCTCTCGAGATACTGCCTCTCCTGACGCCGGAAGTGCTGGCTGAGATTGATGAGATTGCGGGCAACAAACCCGATATTCCCACTTATCGATACTAGAAAAGTCTTTTGTCCATAGTGTACAAATGGAATATTGTCCCTCTTATGTTAAAGGCCAGTTGTCTCTTGGTATAGTGTATTTAATGGCAAGAGATTTTACTCAATAGCCAAAATTTAAGGAAGAATTTCGTGTTTTATGGAAAACAGGTAAAAACACCAAAAAATAAGCAGATAGAATAAAAGATTGAATGAATTAAAAAAACGGAGAGCCGCAAAAAATATTAAGGGATCTAGAAAATTATCAATAATTAGGGCTATCAATATGGAGCAGACGATTGGATAATTGTTTTTTCACTACCAGAATAAGATGAGAAAATGATTGGCTCGCAAGAGGCCTGAGCTTTCTTTGCTTAAACTTTGCAAATTTCATTAATACAATACAGAACGCATTGCTTTTAGTTTAAATTTGCTCTTTAAGAGAAAAAATGCCGCAAACTACAATTACGATATGTTTCTTATATTTAACTTTTGTATGATAGAACTTAAGCGCAATAGATGATGTGCTTATTTTATACAAGTTTCGGTCTTCTAAATTAGTCATTTGCGACTGTCAACTTATCATATATTTAGTTGCCGAAAGCTAATTTCTGATCGGCTCTCTGCTGTCAACAAACGCAACGCTCATTGATTGCGGGCACTGCTTGAATATAAACCCTAACCCTATTTAATTGTTTATTATCAATTTGAAATCACTCGGCTGTTGTGAAAGTATATTAATTAATTACAAGTCTTTTAAATTATTAGATCATGCTTATAACGAACTACAAACCGTCTCCACAAAATGGCAGGAGAACGACTTTCTGCGGAGGCACTGACCGCGAATTATGCTCGAATTAAATCTCTAGTTGAAGCAGCAGCAGGGGCACGTAAAGTAAGAAAAATCTACGCTCCAATATATTTTCTTATGCAAAGGTGCGATTGGTAGCTGTGAGCAAGTTGAAACCAGCAGCCGAAATTAAGGCGTTATACTCGGCTGGAGTTAGGGCATTCGGCGAGAACTATGTACAAGAACTATGCCAAAAGGCGGCAGAATTGCCATCTGATATCGAATGGCATTTTATTGGAGGTACGAACAGTGCTTTTTTACAAAATAAAATTAAACAAATAAATAAATAAATGAAATATAAAAATGATCAAAGTGTGAGACCAAAGAATAATAAATTTATGTACGAAATCAATCTAATGTACAGGTCTGCAATCAAACAAGGCAAAAATTTTGGCCGAAATCCCAAATTTATATGCCGTAGAGACTGTTGACTCGGCAAAAAAGGCGGACAAATTAAACCAACACAGATCGGGATCAGTTCTTCGAGTTTTTATCCAAGTCAATACTTCAAACGAAGATAGTATGCTCATTACTATTTTTTTTGAACCTTCTAACTTGCAATAGACAAATCTGGTGTTAAAATAGGAGAGGTGATAGATCTCGCACAACATATCAAAGGAAATTGCCCGTCCCTAAGACTAGAAGGGCTTATGACTATTGGGTCTTTTGCGAATAGCGAAGCGGCAGATACGACCCATGAGAATCCAGATTTTGCAAGATTAGTGGAACAGCGAGATGCCGTTGCATCGGCTACTGGTCTTGATCATTTGCAGCTTTCTATGGGAATGAGTCATGACTTTGAATTGGCCGTGCGTATGGGATCAGACGAAGTTAGAGTCGGAACTGCAATTTTTGGTATGCATGAGATTATATTTTCTTCATTAGTTTTTATTTACTTTCCACTTTTTCTCCTTTCGATATATATAATTATTTTCGATATTGATTATTAGGCGAGCGGCCTCGCAAAGACGGGTAGTAATGAAACTTTGTGCGCTGGCGAAGTATATATCATACCGCGTCGAAATAGATTGTGAGACTTAAACACAAGACGCCAAATTGGCTAGCGAAACTCGGCGGGATCATACAAATAGAGTTAGTAGGCAAAGCGTGTTTGTGGGCGCTTTGATCCGCAACATGATGGGTAAAGAGTTTATTGGCAAAATTCAGAGCTAGAATGCCATTTGCACTCGAGTGCCACTATCACTTTAATTCTTACTCTAAATCGAATTTTTAATTGCAAATTATCGGGAAACAGTTCCATTCGCAAACTATGGCAGTCTCTACGAAGTTTTGTGCAAAAGAGTAGCGGACGCCTGATGATTTGGGAAAATAAGCGTCTAAATAGTTGTTAGCGTAGGTTACATAACAAATTAGTCATACGTCAGCAATAACAACATTTTCACGTCGTGAAACGGCGAAAACGATGAACTCGGCAATGTCCTTGCCTACAAGAGGCTCTGCGCCCTTATAAACAGCATCCGCTTTCTCCTTGGATCCGAGACGTACTGCCATTTGTTAGTTTAAATATCAATCTAAAATATTTTGGTTCTTCAATTTGCAATGACTATTTTTAATTTCTTTTTTTCAATTTTTCGTTTTTTGATTTATAATTCTTCCTCTTGTATCAATCTTTTCCCATCATACCAATCGAAAACTCCGTCTCAACTTGACCAGGGTCGACTTCAATTACACGAATACGTGTGGAAATAAGTTCTTTGCGCAGCGATTCAGAAAACGACTATTTCATTAGACGGTACGGGGATTTCAACGTACGCGAACAGCCGCCTTAGTAGCGCAATAAATAGAGCCGCCGATGTAAGGTTCGCGGCCAGCAATCGACCCAATATTAACAATATCGCCTCGTCCGCGAGCTTTCATTCCAGAAAGAACCAATTGCGTGAGCTGCAATTTAGTACTAATAGCGCTAATAACGGATGGATTACGTTGATCAATCCCAAAACATTGGTCTGTTATTATTAGTAAGGTAAAATAAACGGTACATTTACCTGAAACATGGAAGCAGCGTTCTGAATATCGATCTCTCCAACTTTATCCACACCGACAACGTAGCCACTGCCAGGTTTGTAAGCAAAAACTGAGACTCTTTCAAAAGTATAATCAGTGCAGATTTGTTTCCGATGGCAATTCAACAACGATGCCAAACCAAAAGAAAAAGAAAAAAACCATCAAGTCTTGTGTAATGACGTACGCATTGTTTACCAGAATATCGATCTCGGCAAATTCCGCAGGCAAGCTTTTAAAAGTGGTGGCAACTTCGTCAAGGCGCGAGACGTCAAGCTTAACTGGGAGCGCTTTCACGCCATATTTCGCCTTCAATTCCTCGGCCAGCTTTTGTACCTGTTCAAAGCGACGCGCGGCTAACAACAGCTTAACTGAACCATCGAATTCCGCTAATTCGATGGCTGTATCTTTGCCAATGCCGCTGAAAAAGTTAGATTGATCAGAAGTCGAGTGCGATATTCGAACCTGGAAGCGCCTGTTACAAGGATCGTTTTATTGGCTAGACGGGTCATTGTCGGCAGGTGTTTAGTACGGATGGAGTACGTGATTATTATAAATTTATATTGTGGAGCAGGCAATCTCTGTGGGATAATGGATAATAGGGTGCGAGTAAATTCAAAGTAAATTTGAGTAAAAATAGAAATTAAAAAACGCACGTAAAATCTCGAGATATAATAATAATAATAATAATAATAATAATAATAATAATAATAATAATAATAATAATAATAATAATAATAATAATAATAATAATAATAATAATAATAATAATAATAATAATAATAATAATAATAATAATAATAATAATAATAATAATAATAATAATAATAATAATAATAATAATAATAATAATAATAATAATAATAATAATAATAATAATAATAATAATAATAATAATAATAATAATAATAATAATAATAATAATAATAATAATAATAGCAGCGTGCCTACCCTCCATCTTTCTACCGGCGGCGGGCACCTCTGGTGCACCGTACCGAGTCCTTTACGATGACGAGCCAAAGCGATATGAAAGGCTTACAGCTTTTCATCACGGATTTGCGCAATTCAAAATCCCGAGACGCGGAGGAGCGGCGCATCAATACGGAACTCGCGAAAATGCGAGCAAAATTCAAAGACGCAAAACTAGACGCGTACCAGAGACGAAAATACATTTGCAAGGTAGCCCTGTCTTCATTTAACTAATTATGCTGACGTCGTAGCTGCTGTATATCTATATACTGGGATGGCCAATTACATTCGGACATTTGGAAGCTGTAAATATGCTCAATAGCAATACTTATAGTGAAAAACAGATCGGCTATCTCGCAGTTACGCTGCTGTTAAATGAGCGCAGCGATCTGACGAATTTAGTGGTCAATTCTATTCAAAAGGATTTGAACAGTAACAACGATGTTTTTAATTGTTTAGCCTTGCACGCCATCGCCAACATCGGCAGCCGGGAGATGGCGGAAACTCTGGCACCTACAGTTCAATCGCTGCTAATATCTCCGTATGCATTAAAAAGAAAAAATTTGTGGCAAAAGTTTGGCAGAGATTTTGGAAGAGGCTGTCATATTGTTTATTTTAAATTTTTGATTTCATTTAATACATTCTTATTATATACATTTTGTTTGATCAGTTTTCGCTAACACAACAGAACTTCCGAGACGTTCGTAATGAAAAAGGCAGCCTTAACACTTTTACGGCTGCACCGCAAGTTTTCTGACGTGGTGCAAGTACAATGGGCCGAGCGTATAATTCCCTTGATGGACCATCCGGACCTTGGAGTAACGCTCTCTGTAACCACTTTAGTGTTGGCTCTGGTACATGAAAATCGAGCAGCTTATGCTGCGAGCTATTCTCGTGCCTTGAATCGTTTGAATCGTATTGTTGTGGGCAAAGTGTACGATTCAGATTCTCTTTATTATAAAATTCCATCGCCCTGGCTACAAGTCAAATTGCTCCGAATATTACAATGCTATCCTGCCCCGACTGATCCGTCACTGCGAAACACATTAACTAAAGTCTTGGAGACCCTGTTTGGCATGTACCGTACCAACGTGCATAATGTACAGCAAAACAATGCATTAAATGCTATTTTTATTGAGGCCATTAACGTGGCTATGCTGTTATCAGAGGATGATATTGTAAGGAAAGCAGGATCGCTTTTGGGACATTTCATTTCGTCCAAGGAAACAAACATTCGATACCTTGGCTTGGAAGGAATGGTGCGACTTGCTTCCGTTCCTCAATTGGATAAAGTATTTAGAGTACATGAACAATTGATTCTCGCTTCTCTACGAGATCGAGATGTGAGTATAAGAAGGAAAGCTTTGGACGTTGCTTTTAGTATTTGTAATGCTTCAAATGCCAAATTAATTGTTCACGAATTGGTGACATTGCTTTCCGTCACTGAAAAGTCGGCACGCGATGACATTGCTGTCAAAGTGGCTATACTGACAGAGTCGTTTGCCACCGATCCAAAATGGTAAAAACAATTATGTTCAAAATTATTTAAATGACGTTATTTTTAACAATTTAGGTACATTGACATTATGCTTTCCTTAATAATTGTGGCTGGCGATCATATCCCGGAGGAAATGTGGCAGCGTGTTGTCCAAATTGTTATGAGTAACGAAGAGCTTGAGCCTTATACGGCGACTTCCATTATGCGGCTGCTTCGTCGGGATATTGCACATGAGTATATAATAAAAATTGGGGGTTATGTGCTCGGTGAGTTTGGCCATTTAGTAGCAGGCGAGCCAGGGTGCTCACCGGAAGAGCAGTTTGATACATTGAACTCAAAATTTGGGATCTGTAGCAATGCTACCCGCGCCCTTCTGCTTTCCACATACCTGAAGTTTTATAATTTGTTCCCAGAGATTCGGTCTAGGGTTAGGGCCGTACTCGTTGAGCATACGAGGTCAATCGAACCAGAGCTGCAGCAACGAGCTTGCGAATACTTGGCCCTGTTAAAGCTAGGTGATGATGATCTTTTACGGGCAGTCTGTGAGGAAATGCCAGCTTACCCGAAAAAGCAGTCAGCTTTAATTTTGCGATTACAGGGCAGTACTGCTGGCAATGGAACTAGCAACGAAAATGGAGCTTTCAGCGGCAGTAGTACGTCCACTGAAGAATTCATGAAACGTTCCAGTCTTGGTGCTACTTCTTTTGACAGGAAAAAGAGTCTGTCCCAGAAAAGAGCGTCCAAACTTTTCCTTGAAAACCTTGAACGGGCATCACCTAAAAAGGCGGAAAGCAATGGAGGGTTGTCTGACCTGGGCTTCGGGTTAAGTCCGGGGCTTAAAGCGAACGGAGAATTTACAATTTCGTCCCCCTCAAAATTACCGTTAAATCCGAGCAATCAATCTGAAAACAACAATGCCTATAATAAAAACAAAGGCAATAATGCTATTGTCGGTGCATCGAGTCCGAGTATCCTAAACGATCTCGTCGGACTTGACCTGACTTCTCCGTCAAGCACCCAGAGCCCCATTCCAGCAACAGTGTCCCAGCAGCTCTCGAGCAAATGGGAAATCGGGTTCAAAAGGCTCCTGACTCGATCAGATGGGATTCTTTTCCAGGACGATCAGATTCGGATCGGTATCAGATCAAACTACAATGGCTGCAACGGCGAAATGGAAATTTTCCTGAAAAATATGACGGGATCACGCTATACTTCCCTGGCAATTGAGACACTTTCTGGCAATAATAATAACAAATCTAATTACGGAGCAGACGCCGTAGTGATTGCACAAAATATACCCTCAACAATTTTAGAGCCAAATGGATCTCAAGCCCAATCGTTTTCCATAACGGCAAAGACGGCAATTGCGGAATCGCCACTCGTTAGAGTCTCTTATATAGCAGGCTCCTTTCAAGCCGTATTGCTCCGTCTCCCAATAACCCTGCACAAATTCCTGCAACCCGTAATGTCGCGAGACATAACGGCCGCGTCATTTTTCGAGCGATGGAAACATATTGGCGAAGCTGCAGATTCGGGCTCGCTCGAATGCCAAAAGATTTTTGGTGTCGAAATTCGGGGCAACCGGATTGATCCGTCCCGGTCACGTGACGTTTTACGTTTATTGAACTGGGGAATTCTTGATGATATTGACCCTAACCCTATAAACATCGTAGGCGCGGCGATTGTGAATACTCAAGAGAGCAAAATTGGGACAATGCTGCGGCTTGAGCCTAATTTGGATAAAATGGTGCGACTTTATTTCATACATTTATTTTTAATTTACATTTCTCTACAGATGCTTGCTTGAGTGCACATTGATACTAACTTGCAGATGTACCGTATAACCGTCCGGTCAACGGCTCCCGGAGTCAGCGAGATTTTGGTAAAAGATCTGGTCTTTCTTTTAGCCGACGGATACCCAGTGTAAATTTTATGACTTGCTACCTTTTGTACAAATATTGAGCCAAAGATGTATATTACCGTTGGTGCCATCAACATTGATCATTTAACGGTGATGCTCGAGGCACTTTGGAGTATATTGATTCATGTCATTCAAACTCGAATCATTGTGACTATATTGATTCAGGGGATTGTTTTTTTCCCCATTTTCGGGCCGTACAGCTATCCATTAATCAGGGCCATCGCTACTACTCTATTCATTAGACTTGACGAGTTACGCATCAAATTTATGAAAACTCATAAAATATCATTCAACTGTTCGACTATATAATGTATCTAGCGACGAATAAACCATCATTCAATTTTCATTCTGTGACTGTATAACCATGCGGCCCTCAATGTATTACGAGTGTATCCCTTTTTGTCATTATTGTAGTTCTATTAAACATACATTAATGATGACACCAAGGCCGGCAGCCATTCGGGTCGAGAACGGACGAACCAGTACACAGCAACTTTGCAATTGACGCGTTGCCTAAAAGGGATTTACACATGGGCCGATGCGGAACATCGACATTATCAACAATTTCACGCTCAGCACCGGAAGCTCGCAAAGACTGGCTTTGACCAGTTGCGCGATTAAACGCGGCAGTTGTCTCTTCGTCGATCACATACAGCTTCCAATCGAACCAGTAAAGACCATCGTGCTGATCCTTTAGATACTCGACGGCGTATCGGCACTGCACTCCGAGTTCTTGTCTGACTTTTTGGTAAACTTGGCCCTTCCTTGAATCGGCTGGTTCATTACAAAGAGCCCGAAGGATTTCGGTACAGCCATCGACAAGATGATGGATCCATCCAGAGTTATCGATCCATAGTCTGTCTCGCTCATTGTTTACCGTTTTATCATACAAATTTTCATTGTGATTAATCGCTGCTTCTGCCATATCCATTGCTTGGTTGATGTACGACTCGTCATGCGTTAATTTGTACAATAGGCAGAGGCCGTGCAGAGTTGCCCCAGTATTGTATGACAGCTGAACCGGGTCAACCACGAATTTGTGCTGGCTCTCGTCCCAATGGTAGTTGTCTGCAATAAGGCCGTTTGGCTGCTTGAGAACCCGAATGACCCAATCAATACATCTACGTCCAAATTCTTGCATTCCTTCTCTGTCTTGAATTTGGTGACAGGCTAAACGCAGCGCAGCGACACCGGCCGGTGCAGTTGAACATGCATTCATTCCTTCTGTTCTGTTTAGATGCCAATAGATTCCGCCTTCTTTTTTGTTCCATCCACCAAAGATGAAGCTTCGCATAACCGTTGCGCCTCTCTGCAAGAACTCTCGGTCCTGGGTCGCCTCGTACGCTGTTATCAGGGCGTTTATTATATGCTCGTTGTCGTCATAGTATAGATCGTCGTCCTGGAATTAGACGCGAATAACAAAACCCAAAAAAATGCAACGATAAAGAGACCATTAAGCATAGCAAAAGCAAACAACAATATACTATAATTGACAAATAAAAAGCAAATAAATAGACAATAAATAGACAGAGCACGGAGCTAGAGAAATAGGGTATTAACGATATTGTCAAGGCATGTTGAAAACAAATTGCTTTACGGTCTCTGTTTATATTTTATTTATTTTAGTCTAGTTCCTGGCTTACCGCAGTAATCCAAGCAGAGTATGCGCATCGATTCCAATTGTAATGCTTATTGATAGCCTCGTAAGCCATTTGCAGCTCTTTCCCCGTAGTGGGATTAGGATTATGCAGCATTGCCTCGGCCAAGGCCGCCAGCATAATGCCTACTCTACCACATTAATCCATGTACTGCAGCACTAGAACTTACCCCCACACAAGGTACCCGTGCTCATCGCCAATAGTCCCGTTGCAGGGCACTTTGGCACAAAACCGTCCGAGATCAGTGTTCCAAAAGTACACAAATGTGCGACTTGAGAGCTGGCAGCCTTCATCAAGCATCCAATTCTCCGTTATAGGGATCTTATTTTCGTCTAAATTAGGAGCCGAAAAGTGTTTTTGCACATGGCGAAACTCGTTCTGAGCTGTTCGATTGAACTTTTCGCGTAATTGGTCTTTGATTTGGCCTTTGAACTGATTCAACAATGCATCCATTATCGATGACGTACGAAGGAGGATTATTTGGCACCGGAGTCGATTACGCACCGAGTTTGTGCAGCAATAGAGTTTGCACAGCAATAGAGTTTGACGCTAGACTGTAATTATTGCCTGATAAGGCTACGATACTCCAATTGTTGGGCTAAAATATAAAAGGGAGTTAACCCTGATTAAATTTAAGTGTATATTACTTGTCATTGTTAGTTTAGATAATATAAAGTTTAGATAAAATAAAGTTTAGATAAAATAAAGTTTAGATAAAAGGGTTTGATAACAACGGCAACAACCGCAATAACTGTGATCGCCATAATAACCCTAATTATATATTGCGTTGAGTATAACAATTGTTACAGCTTTTGGCAGACTAAAATAAGGGTTTATGAATCGATGAATGTATGGCAATAATGTCTGCCGAGTTGAGGAAGGGAAACGTGACTCTTGATTTAGACTAAATAACCCAATAAAATTACACGGCCAATATCTTTATCTTTATTCAATGAGATTTTGTGTGGAGCATATTGCAGCCAGTCATCATTTTAAATTTATAAAACGCGTTACCGACAGGTCGACTTCTCAAAAACTAAATTACAATATATATATATCATTCTCTATGCTTATTTATAATCCCACGATGCATACTATTGTGTACCAAACTGAACGGATGGCGGGCGCGCTTCAAAAACCAACCGCGCGCCGTTCATAAAGCTGTTTGTGGGGGTTATTAGAAACCCTACTAAAGTGACCACATAGGCCATGCACAATATAGACCCCTTGAAATAATTGCTCTTGCCCTCGCCGTACACATAAGAAAGCAAAAACACACAGAGCACAATGCACACGAGATCCCACCTTGGGAAAATTAGGTCGAACGTGTTAGCCGCCAGTTCTTTTATACCCCAATTTTTGTACGCACTATAAGCCACGAGAGCGGGTACCTGTAAAAGGCAGACTTGAAGCGCGTAAGCCGAGCCAATTTCAAGACTAGAGTTAGCAGCTGTTTAGAGGAAATAAGGAGAGAAAGAGAGAATAAGGAGAGAAAGAGAGAATAAGGAGAGAAAGAGAGAATAAGGAGAGAAAGAGAGAATAAGGAGAGAAAGAGAGAATAAGGAGAGAAAGAGAGAATAAGGAGAGAAAGAGAGAATAAGGAGAGAAAGAGAGAACAAGGAGAGAAAGAGAGAACAAGGAGAGAAAGAGAGAACAAGGAGAGAAAGAGAGAATAAGGAGAGAAAGAGAGAATAAGGAGAGAAAGAGAAGCAAAAATAAACAATATAAAACAGATTTGAATTGATAATAATAATTATAAAATAAATCGTACCTCAAGGCCACGTTTCCATTCAAGGCAAATGAAATAGCGTTCATAAACTCTGTAGTATTGGGTACTAGAGCAAACAGTGTAAACCCTAAAAACTTCATATCCACGTCGACCCGGCTCAGAACCGAATCGACAGTATCCACCAGAATCTCGGCGATAACAGCGTAGAGCAAAGTTGCAGATAGTAGAATAACATAACTCTTCGTCCGGCTCCAGTTCGGGGCATCGTGGCCGTCATGGTGGACCTCCATTTCCTCTTCTTCCGCCAGCATAGGGCCGTAGCTTGAAACTGCTCTCTGTGAGGCAGCTGGCCCAAGATTTCGTCGGCGCAGCGACCGTCGGGAGGATTGTTCATGGTACTCTTGAACGGCTTGAGCGGCAATTGCCCGGATATACCGAGCCGTCTCGAACTTGCCCGGGGACGACAGGTCATTTTCGTCCCGGACACTTCCCGACCGGGCGGCAAAACTAGCCGGCCAATTGTCGTGCATGTCCTCACGGCTCGGCTTTAGCGATACGTTTTTGCGACCTGTAGATTCGGCGTTTAGCTGGAGAGGTGTATAATTGCCAGCTGTGACTGCCGCGTTCGACCTTGAAGGCGACCGCACCGTGTTGGCCCGGGAATTGTTACGCGATAACACGGGCCGTGGGAGGGTGGACGTGTTGCTGTTCATTGTGTGAAGCGGATTTGCATTAGAATTGACACTCAAATTAGGGTTAGGGTTTATAAAGGTGCTCGAATTAGGGTTAGGGTTTGCGTGATTACCCATGTTTACCACGGCCGGCTGCTGCCAAATCATGGCGGCATGAGTCCTGAGTGTGAACCATAGTCCAATTATATAGCACAGTAATAAGCAGGCGGAGCAGAGGTAAGTAAACGGCTTTACTCGCGACTGGTAAAAAGGATCATCGACGGCAGTAGCCTGATCAAATTCACACCGAGCACAGTAATCGAGGCCGACGGCGGAAGAATTGCAGTCAGAGCACCTCAGCTCGTACGTCCCGTAAACCTGGTAAAAAAGAGTGGGAGCAAAACAACCGAGGACAGCAAAAAGCAGCATTGTGGAGGTTACTCCCGCGCTTTTGGCGTTAAACCTCTGAGTTTTTTTCTTCAAGGCCCCGGCACACATACTAAGGCCCGGCATGAGTAGGACTCCTGCTAAAATGCTGCCGATAACACTGCCCTCTACGAGACGGCCCTTGCCTCTGTTAAGAGCGACAGCGTAGAGGAAAACTTCCACGACTGAGCCAAAAAAAGCATTCACCGCAGCTCCCATCCCCATGGAGCTTTGAGCGGAAATACTGGCGACTGCCTGGCCGATAAAGTAGGCCAGTGGCACAATTGACGCGAGGGCCAGTACGAAAACTGTGGCTGGCCTGGTAGCGAAATGATCATGGCCCCACCAGGCGCCGAGGACGTAGTCTGCCAGAATGGTGTACACGACAAGAGCGAGCAAATTAATAAAAATAATATTGGTTCCATCAATCGTGTATTTAAAGTACTTTACCCCACCGGCCCGGTAGGTACAGAGCAGCACATTTTGTGGGGCTTCGGATCTCGAGCTCTGGAACTCGAGCTGTAGCGGATGGTGCTGCAGGTACCGGTAAAGCATATGGCAAACTTTAGCCATAGGAACAAAGTACACACTGAACCAGCAGAGCAAGGAAACCGCCAATAAAATGGGCCCAACAAAAGTGTAAAAAAGAAGGAAAAACGCTACACGGGCAAACGTCCATTTGCCTCTGCCAAACAGCCGCAGTTTACTCTGCGAAAAAGGCGATTGCTGTAGCAATGGATCGCATTCTTGGCTGCTTAAAACACTCGCCTCCATATCTCGCCATTCCTCAATAGCACGACCCCTTCCTTCGTCCTCATGCGCATACTCCTCCGAGTACCGCAGCTCCAAGTACCGCCCAAAAGGGTAGAACGCGTAACGCGCTAGTCCGGCAAAGACGCGTCTGTAGCGGGCGCCTGTACGCGTCCAAACTACGCACATTACCAGTGTGGGCAGAGTAAACAGCAGCGCCATCCACCAGCCAAACAGCAGTACCCAAAGAGCATTATTGTAGCTGTTGTGGCCACGAGTCCGGCCCGGTGCGGAGTGGATCTCGCCTTCAGCGCTGCGCTGAACTGACCTGGATTTCTTATAGACCGCCGGCTTCCATATTCTTATACCAAAGGGGTGCGACTTGTTTATCCGCTCCTGCCGCTCCTTCAAGTCGAGGCTCGTTACGCTCTGTACACTGTCCGCATCGCTCTCAGGGCTGTTTTGTGACGTATCTGCGCCCGTTTCAGCATCGTTTCTACGCCCATTGTCTCTCGACAATGAACCTTGCTCCGATCCGGCTACCGAGCCTCGGTCCGAGTTCGCTTCCAGCTGCGGCTGTGGCGGGTCCTGCTCAATTGCGTCACCCACATCTGCCGGCGCTGGCCGTTCGCTAAAGTAATCAGTCTCGCCAGAGCCCGACATTGTGCGCGTCCTGCGCAGTGCGCAATGTATTTTTGTGAATTTATTATCAGAATTATTTATTTATTATAAATAAATAATAAATAATAAATAATAAATAATAAATAATAAATAATAAATAATAAATAATAAATAATAAATAATAAATAATAAATAATAAATAATAAATAATAAATAATAAATAATAAATAATAAATAATAAATAATAAATAAATAATAAATTGTGCTTCATCAATACTGCATGCAGTATTGCTTGCAATGATAACCAGCTCTCGGAATGACATCTATTATTGGGATTAGCGTAAGCAGAAATACGTAGTAGCAATTGTACACTCGGCTCCGTTGCCGGACGTATGCGGGGCGGCAATTCACAGCGATACGGGAGCGATTAAGGCTGAAATCGAACGCGGCAGATTTCGATTACGGCCATACAATCGTCGAGCCAAAAATCGGGAAAAAAAAACGGTTATAAAGACACAAGTATCGAAGCTGTGGGTCAACTTTGCCAAGTGTTAAATGGTACATTCGCCTTCCTTTTATCGCATTGCGCCAATAGATCTGAGCTAATGTCAAGGCGATTACAAAACGCGCGGGCCGTACAAAAGGCCTTCATCATGGCGGAATCGATGCAGCGGCAAAAGGCGGCAAGCAGCAGCCGGCAGCGGTTAAAAAAGCCGCTTACGAAGCGACAAAGCGGAAAGCCGTCGGTGTCGATGATCTTACGCTCCTGTCGACGATCAGCAACGAGTCAATCAATGAAAATTTGAAGAAACGGTTCCAGAATGGAGAAATTTATACTTATATCGGCCACGTGCTTATTAGTGTGAACCCGTTCCGTGATTTGGGTATATACACGCACGACATTGTCGAGTCTTACAAGGGCAAAAACCGTTTGGAAATGGCGCCGCACGTGTTTGCTATCGCCGAGAGCTCTTACTACCAGCTGAAAGCGTACAATGAGAATCAGTGTATCATTATTTCCGGAGAGTCTGGCGCAGGAAAAACAGAGGCAGCCAAACGGATAATGGAGTATATCGCCAGCGCCTCTGAGGGCGGAGAGGACTCGGCTATCCAGCGAGTGAAGGAGACGATTCTCGCCACCAATCCGCTGCTCGAGTCTTTTGGCTGCGCAAAGACGTTGCGCAACAACAACTCTTCCAGACACGGAAAGTACCTCGAGATTGAGTTTAGTCGTGCCGGAGCGCCTATGGGCGCTCACGTTATCAACTACCTGCTGGAAAAGGGTAGGATCGTTTCGCAGATTAAAGACGAGAGGAATTTCCATATTTTTTACCAGTTTACAAAGGCGGCTTCGCAAAGGCACAGGGAAATGTTTGGTATTCAGGGCCCAGAGTCGTACGTGTACACGTCACAATCGAAATGCTTCAATGTTGAGGGGATAGATGACAACAAGGACTTTGCTGTTACAACGCAGGCCATGACTACGATTGGCATTACGGGTGAGGAGCAGGACGAAATCTTTAGAATGATTGCCATCATTCTGTGGATTGGTAATATTCAGTTTGCAGAAGATGCTGAGGGGAACGCTCAAGTGGCAGATACTGCAGTTACGGATTTTGTGGCTTATCTGATGGGCGTTGATGCTGCGCTTCTGGTAAAGGCAATAACCATCAGGATTATTGAAACGCAGCACGGCATGAGACGGGGCAGTATCTATGACTCGCCGCTGAATAATACTCAGGCTTCGGCAGTACGTGATGCCCTGGCCAAAGGCATTTATAGCAGTCTCTTTGATTGGCTCTTTGAGCGGGTCAACAAGTCTCTGACTGCGCGCGGTGAGCATACGCAAGTGAACAAGACTATCGGCATCTTGGATATTTATGGGTTTGAAATCTTTGAACAAAATTCCTTTGAGCAGCTGTGTATCAACTATGTCAACGAAAAGCTGCAGCAAATTTTTATTCAATTGACGCTGAAAACGGAGCAGGAGGAGTACGTTCGTGAGCAAATTAAATGGACACCGATAAAGTACTTCAACAACAAAGTAGTGTGTGATTTAATTGAGGAGAAGAGGCCGCCCGGAATTTTTGCCGCCTTGAACGATGCAATTGCCACTGCTCATGCTGATTCAGTAGCGGCGGACAACTCGTTTGCTCAGAGGCTTAATATGCTCTCCTCCAACCCTCATTTTGAGTCCCGCAGGGCTCAGTTTATTGTGAAGCATTACGCTGGCGATGTTACGTACAATACGGTGGGGATGACAGACAAGAACAAGGATCAATTGCAGAAAGATTTGCTTGAACTAGTGCAGACTACTAACAACGGCTTTTTGCTCTCTCTGTTTTCCGAGCATATTGATACCAGTTCCAAGCGTCGGCCGCCGACTGCCGGAGACAAGATCAAACAGTCGGCAAACGATTTAGTGAGCACTCTGATGCAGTGCCAACCGAGCTATATCCGCACAATCAAACCCAACTCTCATCGGTCGCCGACAGAGTACGACGATCATGCAGTTTTGCACCAGGTAAAGTACCTCGGCTTGCAAGAGAATGTAAGGATCCGCCGTGCCGGGTTCGCCTACCGTCAAACCTTTGAAAAGTTTGTTGAGCGATTCTACCTGCTCTCTCCCAAGACTTCTTATGCCGGAGAGTATACGTGGAAGGGGGATATGCCCAGTGCAGTGAAGGAAATCTTTAGGGCAACAAATATACCGGATGACGAGTGGCAAATGGGTGTAACAAAGGCCTTTATTAAACGACCAGAAACCCTATTTGCCCTGGAGGGCATGCGCGACCGGTACTGGCATACTATGGCCACTCGGATCCAGCGGGCCTGGCGCCGCTACTGCTGCTACCGGAACGAGTGTGCGAGTAAAATACAGAAAATGTGGAGAGAGTCTAAACGCACTATAAAGTACGTACAGTGGCGGGATAGGGGCAACGAGTTGGTGTACGGGAAAAAGGAGAGACGACGGTTCAGTTTGCTGGGGTACCGAAGATTTTATGGGGATTATATTGGCTGCAATTTTCGTGGAGGCATTGGAGAAATGATTTGCAAGGCTACTGGCATCCGTGAACATGTTGAATTCTCTGCCCGCTGTGACGTTTTGCTGTCAAAGCTCGGCAGATCGAGTAAGCCAGCGCCCCGGCAGTTGATAATGACTCGGCAGACGGTTTACATTGTTGTAACCACCGTGCACAATCGGCAGTTGACGCATACAATTGAACGGTCAGTGTCGATCCCGCAGATCAAATACGTGGGCATGACTAACCTGCGGGATGATTGGTTTGCTATCGGCCTCGGGTCGCTGTCGGAACCCGATCCTTTTGTGTCTTGTGTCTTCAAGACAGAGTTTGCTACCCGCCTTGACGGGTTCAAGTCCGGCGGGCTCAGTCTCAGGATTGGGCCCACTATTGAGTATGCAAAGAAACCTGGAAAATTGGTGGCCATAAAGGCAGTTAGAGACGAGAGTATTCCCCGCGACGATCATTACAAGAGCGGAGCTATTCATGTGCCCACAGGCGAAAACTCGCGCAGCAAATCCAAACCTACACCTCAGCCCAGGGGGTCGACAGCAGCAAGCTCAAGGAGAAAACCGGCTCCAAGACCAGCAGCCGCAGCTAAACCTGCTCAAAATATTAACCCTAACCCTGTCTCTATTCGTAACGGAATTGCTACTAACCCTAACCCTAACCCTACACCTGCTTCTGCCAAATTCTCGGCGGGCGTTGGTGCGGCAGTCAATGGAACGAGTGGTCGCAAAGCCGCACCGCCCCCTCCCCCGCCACCACCGGCTCCTCCAGCAGAAGAGAAAGATTTATACATTGCGCTTTACGATTTTGCCGGTCGTTCAGGGAACGAGTTGTCCATTAAAAAGGACGATATTGTCAAAGTCCTGCAGGGCGATACTGGTGGATGGTGTCTTGGACTGCTTAATGGAGCAGAAGGATGGGTCCCAGCCAATTATATAGAGCCCTGTAAGCCAGTGTCTAGAGCTCCTCCACCACCTCCGCCAGCTGCGCCTTCTGCCTCTGGAGGCAATAGTGGCTCTCAGACGCCGACGAATGCTAATATTGGAAGTCTCGCAGATGCGTTGAGGCAGAGGGCTTCATTGAACCGAGGCGGCAATGACGATGATGAAGAATGGTGATTAATTTGGTCGGTTTCGAGTTACTTTGATTATAATCTTTAAATTTATTAATAATTTATTTTTATTTTTATTTTAAATTTAAATTTAAATTTATCAATATTTTTGTTTTTATGTTTCTCGATATTTATGAAAGAAGATAGTTGACGCCGGTCTCTGGTTATTATCATAGACGCTGCAAGAATGAAGTTTGGAGAAAAGGAGATAAAAAAGCAGTCGAAAGTTAATAAAGTTAGACTGAAGAGATCCTGAACGGAATGGAGTAAGCAACGTTGACATTTTGAGAAATCAATAGTATATTACTTTATTGCTAGCAAATACCGGTATTATACGCCGCCCGACGCAACTGCTACGAATTGCGCTCAACCCTTTACCCGACTCTTCCGCTTATACTCCGTAAATGTTTTCGTACCACTTTTTGCTGTAGTAAGCAGTCGAAAACAGACCCAATGAAAGTAACCCTGACGGCACCGGTTTAAACCCGACTTTTTGAACTCGTCCAATCGCTGCTGCGAAAAGCGTCACAGACGAAACTGACGTTAGACGGAACTAACTATACAAGACAGCGGAGAAAAAAAAATAAATATAAAATATAAAAAATAAAAAATAAAAAAAATAAGCCGAGCAATATATTTAATGCAAACATGTACAAATTGATGTGCGAGTATAGGGCAATCGTACCAGTAGCAAGCTCAGTCCCGTAATCTCTGTTTTGCTGTAAGAGGTAGCCGGAAAGAGCAAAAGCCGATCCGAGCCCTAGGCCGGCAATAAGACTCGGCTTTGACCGTTTCTTCGCGTAGCCCATAGCGCCACCAAAGGCTAAAAGGCCGGCCATAGTGTACGACGGGTGATGAGACTGAGGCATTAGCAAAAGCTTATCGGAGTGAATTACCATCGTTGCAGATGAATTGAATCAATTTAAAATTAAATTATTATAATTAGATTTAATAATTAAATTATTATAATTAGATTTAATAGATATTATAATTAATATAATTAATATTATTAATATAATTAATAGACAATCAAATTAATAAACTACAATTAATAACAGCTGTTGAGAAGTTGGAACAGGGAAAGAATAAAGGGGATTAGCTACTCTAGATTTTGAGATTTTACGGGCTTGGACAAAATGGATAGAGAATTAACCATTAAATAAAGAATCAAATCTTTGATTAACATGTAAAAGTTTGGTCAACAATAATCATTAATGGGTAATATTACCAAATAAATAATAAATATTATAAATATAATAATAAACATATTTAATTATCATTTAGTTAATCAGCGAGCGTACAGTGCACGGCCATTAGCATCGTAAATTCTTTGCATCGTAATACTCTTTGCATCGTAATACTCTTTGCATCGTAATACTCTTTGCATCTTGATACTCTTGGCTCGTAAACTCCTCTGTTCAAAATTGCAATTAATGTGGCTACACATGAACCGACCTGCGACGCAGGCCTAATCTTCCTCGCCTGTCCGTTTAAACAAGTCTGTGAGCCCCACATCCTCCTCCGTCTCGGCAGTTTCAACGAGGTTGGTAGACCTTTTCCCACTAAACTGGTCGTCCATAGAGGAAATCCGCAAATTGCTCCGGAACCGTCGCAGAATCTCCTTGGAATCCACATCGGCAACGCCAACACGGGCAAGAGCCTTCTTCCTGTCCAGAGTGCCGTTTATCGAGTTTTCGTTTATTCCGCCCGACTGAACGAGCCCCCACATGAGCAGCTTTTGTGTCCGCTTGTTCGTGGTGGCCATAATCTCAGAGTGGAACTGCTCCAGCCGTCCACCCTGAGCGAGGTTTGGGATAGTGAGCAGGACAGAGCGGCAGGCACCTGAGCCCCTCGACTCGGCGGCCAAGTACAGCTGCACCAGGATCTGTGCTAAAGCAGAGTACTGTGGGCTAAAGTAGGCGTCGTGGACCATAAACAGGATTGTTTTTAGTGCCTCAGCGTAGAACCGCTCTTCTACTACTCGACCAGGTCCAGAGGGAGCGGCAACGAGGTACACGAGTGACTTGAGGATGGCAATTGCCACTCCGCAGGACCGCTGGTCCCGTACAGACATCGTGAACAGCACAATGCCGATAATGGGCACTACAATCGACGGCTGAGAGGCGGAAAAGATGGCTATTGTAGACACTACAGGCTCTACGCCGGCCGTGTGAGCCGGAGCCGGAGCTTGGCCGGCACAGAGGTCCCGGACGAGGCGGACAGCGGCATTTGTAAAGTGCCGGAGAAGGCACTCCTCCATCATTTCGTCACTGAGATCGTCCTTGGGCGCCTCTTCCTCGTCCTGGTCGATTACGAGCCCTCGAGCGACCATCCGTGTCCACTCAGCTCGCAGCCTGTCCAGCAAATTACGCAAGAGAGAGGGTAAAAAGGGTGGGAGAGTAGTGCGCCAGTACTTGTAAGGGCAGTTATTTACAATCGTCCTCACTGCCGCAATCAGGTTCGACAGTGCGTGGAAGGAGACACCGTCTGTACCAACGGCAAAGGCACTCTCCAACTGAGAGCCAATATCGGGAATAGCAAAGAAAGGTTCGTTCAGCATCGACAGAGCTGCAATAGTGGAGTAGCAGTGCTCACGTGTGCGCCTGACAAAGTGGCCGAGCGTATGCGCCAACTCTTTTACCGTGTCTGACGACCTCGAAGACTCCTCGAGAAACTCGTCCTTGGACAGCTTGCTCACACCGTGCAGCCAGAACCGTTCCTGCCGGGACTCGTGCATGACCGCCTGCACTTCGGCGGGGTAGCCGGCAAAGGCGGACGGCTGTGCGATCTCGTGCAGGCAACTGCTCAGTTAGTACCGTAGTAGAGTGTTTTTTTTTTTTTTTTTTTTTTTTTTTTTGGGTATATTTTTGTATAATTTTGTATATTTTTGTATAATTTTGTATAATTTTGTATAATTTTGTATTTGTTTTGTATTTTCTTTTGGTCAAACCTGCTGGCTTACCGTGTTATACTGACGAGGCTCGGGAATATTTCCCGGTAGACAGGCGCCCACAGCTCACAGCTTAGTTTCATATCCGCCTCGCTTTTCAAACCGCTCTCCATCGATACCTCGACAAATTTTCTAAACGCCCGTACCGGCCACATCTGCCAGTTTTAGTACAAACAAACAATTAAACGAAATACAGGTAAACGAAAAACAAAAAACAGGTAAACAAAAGACAATTAAACAATTAATAAAGAAAAAAGAAAAACATTCTTTTTGCGCCTGAGCAGTAAACTACGACGACTTACCTTTTTCCGCTCCTCTTTAAGTTCCTCCTGCAATTTAAGCCCCTGCTCGTCCAGCTTAAAATTATCCATATTCTCGTGCACAACATCAATCTTGCGCGAAACAATGTACTCATAGATCTTTTGCACACCAAAAAACCTTGAAAAATTATTGAGACTGCTGATATCCGACTGCAGCTCGGGGTTTGACCAGATACGCAGAATCGGATCCACAACTTCATGGAACTTTGCCGCCTTGTCTTGCGCGGGGATAGACGAAAGCTGGCTAATGACCAGCAGAAAAGCACTGTACACAGTGTTTTCATTTTCAGACCGCGTTCTGTCCGTCGAAATTCGCTGGATATGCTCTTTTAAATTGTCGTACTCGGTCTAGTAATTAGCAAATTGCGTGGCTCGATTTCGTGCTGTATTACTATCAGTATATTTGGCATTGCGCAAGCAAGACGGATAAGCTCTCCACCACAACGGCCACGGAGCTCTCGAATCCGTATTACCACCTCGTCCGCGTACCCTACGGGATACGGATAGCTCGTAGTCGTAATAACACGCTGTAGCACCGTGCCCAGCATTACATTGCCTATTAACGAGGCTCCAGAATCATCGAGCAAGCTCGCAAACGTTACCAGCAGTGAAATTTGTCGACCCATAATAAGCGGATCCTGGATCTGTAAATACATTATTATAATAAAATGAGAATAAAATGAGAATAAAATAAGACTAAAATAAGAATAAAATAAGACTAAAATAAGAATAAAATAAGACTAAAATAAGAATAAAATAAGACTAAAATAAGAATAAAATAAGAATAAAATAAGAATAATGAAATAATGAAATACAACACGAGCAAAGCCATCCTTTATTCTGCCCTGCACGCTCATGCCAAACATGCGCTCTGCTTCCTTTCTGCCTTTATTTATGATCTGATTAAATTGCGTGTAGACTTACCTCAAAATCTGATACAGCTAGTTGCGAACACCATTGTGTAATATGTGTATGTATGTGCTCGTAAACGGGCCCACTTAATCGCGAATTTTGGGGGCTAACATTCAGCACCTTCTCTTCATCTCGAATACGCTGAGTCCCACGGAGACACGCATCAATTATACTGAAAATCTGATCGCATCTTATATAAGCCGGGCTCGATTTGCGGCACAGGCCGTGTTCGTCTCGGAAACTTGAATCCAGCTTGGTGCTGTAGAAGTCTTTCACGTATGCGTCCACACGCGATACTGATTCGACAGGCTTAAGCAGATGAGTAAATCGAAAAGCCAAGCGGGTATGTAATTACTTCCAAAAAATAACACAAAGTAATAATACAAAATAACAAGATAAACACTAATAATAATATTTGTAATAACACTTTAAAAAATGGATGGCATACCTGAATGTACGTAATCATTCGCAAAATGTCAGACATGAATCTTTTCATATTCGACGCAAATGCGTGGAGTTCCGGAATACCTTCAATATCCACGTCAAGCAGGAAAGTAACTGGCGAATTCGCCAAAACATGGCTACGAGCATCCTCGTACTAAGTGAACAAACAAGCGTTAGTATATAAATTGGTTTTTGTTGAAATGCTTCCTTCCAATTAACATACCGAAATCATGTTTGTGCAAGCAATGTCGAATAATGTCGAGAGCCGTGGAATCAGCTGATTAGGAATGCGAAGTGGGGATTCACGTAACGTGACTGTCCAAAACGTTTGTGTCATTGAAACTATCATCAACGAAGGGCTTTTCATAGTTCGAAGCACCAGATCGAGGTATGCACTGTATGCATCCTCTGGGAAATCCTTGAATAATGGTATTTTTGATCCAAGAGCTATAATTGTCTAAAACCAATTAGCAAAAAAGACTAATCAAAAGTACACTCTATTCAATTTTTTCACTAAATAAATGAAAAAAAAAAACAAAAAAGTCAGTAGATAATGACAGTAACTGTATACAATCTTTCAAAATAAAATATTAAATAGCTTGCGGTAAAGAGCATGACCTACCTCTGAAAGTTTCTTTAGTACAGTGTAAGACGATTCATCAACACCCGTCTTGTCCGCTTTCAAACTGTCCGAGAGCAAATCAAACACTTGCTGCAATGCCTGCAAGCTCTGTGATTCAAACAAGGCTTCTGCTATTGGCCAGAGTGGATCTGCACTCGATGAGACCCGATATATCAATATGTATAGACAATCAAGTGCAACCTTCACGAGTAAGCAGACGAAATTAAACTCGTAAAAATTCTTACCGCTTGGACTGGAGCATTGCCGTTAATAAGGCACCCACAAACGTTTTGTGCTACTTTACACTCAACAATGCTTTCTGGTAAAACCCAGCTCAGACTCGTCTTAATTGCAGACAAAATATTGGCGCGGTCCCTTTGCTCCGTGGCAGTCAATAACGAATTAGACAGGATCTGGAGCCAGCCGGGATTGTCCTCGGGAATAAGCACTTCAAACGGGAGACCTTGCTCTCCGTAATGTGCTTTCAGGACACTTGCGGAACATACAATCGAGAGCAGGCCGGTGCTTAAGACAGTGTGCCGCAGTCCGGCTACCTCGTCATCTAATAAAAATACATCCTCAATGAAGGCTTGTAAAATGGAAAGCGCAAGCGTGCGGCCCTGTGCCTAATCATGGTTAGAACCTCAGCATTTCCCAGAAAGCAATCATACGTTTTTGTCATAAATTTGATGCAATATGGTATCCATGTCCATCCAGGAAGTCAGCCATTCTCGCTTAGCGACTTCGACAAACAAAGCGGCCGTCTTTTCGCGTACAAAGTGTGATTCGTTTCCGCGTAAGCCCTGAGTTTGTCAACAGTTTTCCCAATTTAATTGCTCTGCTATAATTTTAGATCAAGGCTTACGTTTAACGCAATATCAACCACCCATTCCCGAATCTGATTACGTTGGTCCAGACTATATTTTGCCCAAAACGCGGAGACACAGTGATTGATTATCGACAATCCGAAATGCCGAACCGGATCAAAATCAGGACCCGTGTCAGAGCGTTTCATAAGCTCATAGCCGTATATAGGAGCCAGCGGCTGGTTTTTGATCTCCTCCAGAGTCTTTAAAGCACAATTAGAAATGATGCGTGCAAATAGGTCTCTGCAATAACTTACAGATTGCGCGCGTAGCCGATCATTGTTGGTGGAAGCCGGCGAGTGCACTACGGCGAGCGCCTGCACGATGACTTGTAGCTCTGCAAACGGAGACGGATCAGTGTTCATGCTCTTGTGTGCCTGAAGACTATGGCCGAGTTTAAAGGAGACCAAGTATGAAACAATAATCTCTATGACTTTTGATCTTCCTGTGGAAACACGTACCTGAGTCTGTGGACATCACTGGCCGGCCATAATGTCGCTCGCCCCGTTCACTAATAGTGCCAATTTGTGCACGTCGAATTGCCCCTCGCCCAACTGTTTATGAGCCTTGTCTCGCAGTGTTAACTTTATTAGTCTGTAGTATCGTAGTTTCGTGTTTTATTCACACGTACATGCATTATTACATGTAGTAATAATAATAATAATAATAATAATAATAATAATAATAATAATAATAATAATAATAATAATAATAATAATAATAATAATAATAATAATTTATTATTAATTGTTTTGGCGCCGATGACAGATCGCGTTGATTTGGAGGCGGCCGAAAGGCTTGACGCGGCCTATGAACTTTACTTGGATTATATAAACGAGTACCAACGACTGCGATTTCAAAGTGACAAAAGCTTTAAAGATGTAAAATATTAAAACTATTCATTTTCGAATTTTTGTCTATTCAAATGTATTAACGACCAGGCTTTTTGGATGCTGGCGCAGGTTAACAAGGAGCAAGGCTACTTGACCTCCAATCGGCTGACACCGTCTAGCTTTGGCTTAAACACTCAAACATTTATGTAATTGAATTTAACATAAAGTTTTTATTGTACCTAATATAAATCAGTGCTTGTTCTGAGAATGGAGAGTTTACTATTGGCCCTAGCAAAGTGTCTTCGAGTCCATCAGAAAAGCTGCGTCGACGAAACGTTAAATTTGACTCTAAAGAGACAATCGAATCTGAGAAAGAGTCGGGCGCCGAAAAAGAACAGGAGAAGGAAAGCAGGACTTTGATTGGAAAAGGACCATCACCCGCGACGGGCCGACTAGTCTCGCCTTCTTTTAAAAAGGCCGAAACCTCTTTTTACAAAAGTATGAGTATCAAAATTTGTTTAATTAATTGACTAATTGTTTTCTTTCTTTTCTTGTTTACAGTTTCACATTTGAATAAAAGACTAACATTTAAACTTGTTTATCTAAGGTATTGTTGCCACTGCTGAACTCGCGAGCACTGTCCACCGCATTAATGCCTTGGAAAATGAAATACGCAATATGCATCAACAAATATATACAGTTGAAAACGTATAAGCAAAATAGAAGGCAAAGAAACAATGTTTCATCTAATCCTCCTTTTTGTCCGCATCAGTGATTTTCCGAATATGGTCTAACATGTTTCGGCCTTGTTTGATTGCCTCTTTAACACTGGCTGAAGGGGCCACGAGTTTAGCATCGGCAAAAGGCTGCAGAGCTATGGCATCAGAAGTCGCAAGCTTGTCAGCAATTTTGGAGCCGTAACCGAACCTTTTCAGCACGTCACGCAAATGGTGACTGCGCAAACGGTAGTCCTCACGTTTGGCTAAGAGCACACTGTTTTGTGGTAAACGCTCACAGAATTGCTGAACAGCGTACCTCGCAATAAAAAACAAATGCTCCGACACAAGCGTGATTGCGATTACTTTGGCTAAACTGAAGTTTGTGGGGTCCCGGCTACCTCCATACAAGTAAATAAGTGCAGAGGAAGTAAGACTTGAGATCCAAACAAGGAGCGAAAGCGTTTCAAGCCAAGGGCCAATTGTCTCTGTACGTGAAGGTATTGGCCTCCGCACGTTCCCACAAATTGTGGCTGCGTCTCCACGCAACTCAATCGCGTTATGAATCAAATCAATGACTGGAGTTAAGGGCCATATTACGGAAAACATGACGAGATAACCAAATTGCACAACCATTTGCGCATAATCACCATACGTATTATACGTTTCGAGGCCAGCTTCACGTCTAATCTTCTTCATAAGCTCTGTTTCTTCCGGAGGATCGGGATACCGCGTTTCGGCCTCTTTTTGTATTTTTTGTTTCAGTTTTTTGGCCTCGGAAAACAAGATTGATTGTGCATACGGCATCAAAAGTTTGGTAGCGAAAGCAATGACCTGCGCCGTAACAACGAAGTAAAATAATTGGTTAGAAACGCGACTCGGATTTGCTTTAAAGGTATGCAGAGGTCTTTTTTCCGACTCTGAGGATGAAAAGGCAGCTAGACCCAGAAGATCGATCTTGGGCATTATTAAATGGCCAAATGGCGTATAGACAAAAGCAGCCAAGAACAGTGAAGCAAAAGAGGTTAGAAAATTGACAACAAAAATCTTTCTCGTATAAGAGTTGCTGTAGCTGCCATCTGTTTCATGATTTTCGTAAAGCGTCAGGCTCTCACTAATGTGGGAATAGTATTTTGAGAATAGTGGAACGAAAATTGTGAAGAGAATTGTGGGCGAGAATGTCAAGATGCTCTTTAGCGGGCCCGCGTATACCTTAAAATTAGCATGACGATAATGAAGAAAAAGCTCAAGAAGCACAATTATTGTTGCATTTTCTTACCTCTGAAATATAGACCTCTACAGAGAAAATAAAAGTCAAAATCCCACCGAGGATCAAAAGACCGGAAAGCGCGAGTGGAAGACTGACGAATTCACGCACTGTACGCTTCCATCCCGGAAAAACAGGCTTGATTTCGGTAGTCACAGGATCCGGGGCCTGATATTCGCCCTTGAACAAAGCTCGCCGGGTCTCGATCCGTGAACAGTGGCGTACGCCCCAGCGAACGGCCAAATCCAATTCCTTTCTGCGCCAAAGCTCGATGAAAAACAGACCCCAAATAGAAATAAAGATGGAATAAAAAGCGGAATAACTGCCGCGCAGGAAATACGTAGCAATTCCGACTCCAGCAGGGTAGACAAGGGACCGGAAATAAAATCGAAGAAAAGCGAAATAGAGTGCAACTCTTTCACCAAAATAATCCCTAATTTCGTCCAAATCAGCATTGTCAACAAACGGCTTTGAGCTCCATTTCTGCAGCCAAGCGTGGTTGAAGTCGTCGTCGTGCAGAGGAAATATTGAGGCCACAAAGGCCCAAGGATCATGGCCAGCAACAATACCAGCTCCGCCTTGATTCTTGGGGGCAGAAATAATCTCGTAAATGTACCGCAGTCTCTCAGCGGGGGACAGATTTGTGTCGGGCAGCACTTCACTGTTACCAGATTCTACAGACTGATCAGATCCATCAGCAGCGATGGGTATAATTTCTGCCTCAGCGGCTGTCGCTTTGATCCCATACAAATAGTCTTTTTCCCGAGCCGTCATTATAGCACTCGTGAGCCGGTCCGGTGGGCAATACACTAGTATGCCCAAAGACACATCGTCCAAAACGCGTACTGAGCATTTGAGACCTGCATCGTAAAGCGTCTGCATAAGCAAATCTAATTGATCATCTTTGCCTTTGAACACAATCACGTAATCAGTAACAAACTTGTGCAATCCGCTGCTTCTGCCGCCCTCCGCCATTGTTTCGCTTCACTCCTTGCTTTGCAGACTAATGGCCACGGTGACACGCATTTATTTTGTGTACATTTCGTGCCGAGTGGCCTGCGTGCATGACGTCACGTATCCATAATATGTGAGTGTGTGTTGGTACAATAATGATGGATCAAGTATTACCCTAACTAACCCTAACCCTAAAGATAACGGCCATAAACTGGACTTTTTCGTAGCCCAGCTGCATGAAGTACTCAAGACGGACGTTCTCCAGTCAAAGTATCAATTTAAATGGTAACTGGACGATGTCGTTGCTTTTGCAATCGCGGCTGCGTTAATTGCAATCCAGCATATAACCAATAAAATTTATATAGTGTTCCATCACATATCTACCAAGATCTATTCACCTCTATATACATATCAACAACCGCTTTCTTGAGTATACCCCACCCGTGCCTTTAATTCACCCATTGTTATTCATCTTGAATGCCTTTGACGGGATGAACCAGAAGCGGTTTCCAGCATATACCATCGCCAGACTTGCGCCACAGCTCGTAAAGCCTTTGAGCATGACCGGCGTTGTAATAAAAAGTCGATTGTCCAAGTAAAGGCATTTCTATTTTATGCATATGTTTATCATTGTACATTGCATCACGAATATCGCTCGGCCATTCCCTGCCCAAATACATTGGCTGGGGGACAGACACGGCCTTCAACTGCTCTCCCTTCCTCATATAGGGAGCTTTGTCTGGATGCGTTTTCATAAATTGTTCATTGTAAAGCGTAGAGAACCTCGCAACGCTTGGCGGAAGCATTTCACAGAAAAACGTCTCCCCTCGAGCATTAAGCTCCGACATTTCGCCCAATAACTTGCGGCTCATTCGCCCAACGGCCACAATGGCAGAACGACGGCGTGTCGCTGTTCCCGAAATGCCAACAACGTCATCGCGCCAAAGCCAAGAGCTCTTGTCAGCTTCGATCATTGGCCCAAGGGCAATATGATCGGCTTCCCTTCCGTCTCCCCCACTTGCATTCCCTGACCACGAAGAATAATTAGGCACATAGTACCGCATAAACGGATCGAGTTCATCTCGATCCGGAACACTCGCACTTATTGTGTCCTGGGCCCTTGAAAACTCTTCAAATTTTTTGAAAAGCAAATAGTAGTCTGTAGTACTGCGGATATCCGGCTCCCAATTGTAAACAAAGTCGTACTCCGGGTGCTGGACAGAGTACAATTCTACGGGCAAAAAGCATCCTCGATACCGACTGTTGACAGCGTATCCACGGTTCAATGGAACTCCGGGGAACGGGTACATTGCCTTTGCATAATCTTCTGTCCAAAACTCGACAAGGTCCCTCAACCCTGAGGGTACATGTTTCAGGGCTCTTTCGCGTTCCGTTGCAGATGTCAGGACAGACGCTCCACTTTTAGATTCGTACAGAAATTTGACATCGTACTCCCCGCCAGAATTGAGTACCAGTTCCGAGATCAGGGCTAAAATATTTAAAACATTGTCCGACGTAAAAGTAAATTCATCGTAAAGGCGCAGTAACAAAACCGTTCTCGGTTTATGGGCCTTGTTCAGCTTGAAGCACTGCTGAATTGTGCCTGCCCAGTCTTGGTCTTTGCCAATGTAATCAAAGTACGGAGAAAAGCGCTGGTTGAAGGTAGAACAAGTTTCCTCAATGTTTAGCAGCCGGTATGAGCCAAAGGCAAGTTCGGGATGATCTGCTGCTGCTCTATCGTACGCTTGCGTATAGTCAATAAATTTTCCATCAGGTCCTTTACACCGCTGTCGCGAAGAAGCAGAGTAGTCGTAAGGGTCGAGTGTTTTCTGCTCCGCTGACCGGTCGACCGACGGTTCAATGTTTGCTTTTGGCAGTTGGTCCAAATACTTTATCGGATCTTGCGGTATACCCGAAGGTTCAACTTGCTGCCGCTGACCAATAGCACTTTTCACCAGTAATACGGCAACGAAAGCGATGACGCCGAGTAAAGAGGCGAGAAATATCCTTCGCGGAACAAGGCCACGGTACTTGCTCGTAGCAATTTCCTCATCCTCGTCCGTTTCGAGACCGCCAAACAATCGTGCACCACGCGACGAATTCAGACGATGGTACGAGGCATTAGAAGAGAATTGCGATAGTTTACGGCCCAAAAGGCCGATTTGTAGTCGAAGTTTATCCATGCCTTGAAGCTGTCAGGACCGCGACAGACTGAAAAGGTTCCAATTCGAACGAGCAATTGATCCGCTGCCGAGCAATATGCGTATTTACCACCAATTGAGTTGCATCTTGTCGGACAGAATTCCTTAGGCTCACGAGTGATCGTTTGCTATACTTTTAAATCTCCAACCAAATTGAAATTAGCTTGTCGCTTGACTTTGCCAGCTCTGTCATTTAATATTAAAAAAATTACTTATTTTCGCTGTCGTCCGCAATAGCTGTCATCTATTATCATTCAGTTTTATTGACAAAAGCAGGTACACAGCGCTATAATTATGGTCAAGTATTAATTATATTATATGCATCGACTGGGATCAAGGACATCTAGAAAACAAATACCGCGTTTAATTGAAAGACATAGAGAATAAATACAAGTATTTCTAGTAATACTGCTATGAGAAATATCTACAGGTTCTAACCCTGCCACGTGATTCCGAGTAGAGAAAGCTAAAGAGTGTTGTCTTTAACTTTAAGCAGAAAATTAGATTTGATAGTTTGTTTGTGCACTTTTACTTCATCAACACCGAGCATTATGCATACAATCTTGAGCGGTAACGAAACAAATTGTTATTGGTAATAAAATGAGTATATCTAGAAATAAATCGTAAAAGCCAGGTACCTGTTTCGAAATTAGGGTTAATATTTTATGAATAAATGAATAATAAATATTAAATATTAAATATTAAATATTAAATATTAAATATTAAATATTACAAACGACGCAATGCAATGCCGATAGCTTCGTCTCCTGGATCAGTTCTGTTTGAACATCGAGCAGAGGTCAAGGCGATATGAGACGCGACCTTATTATAAGCTCGCCCCTATCATCGTGCGTCTATACTGGACGTGTATTGCATAACGTTGCTTCAAGCACAGATCCGAAGAGAGCGGAATAAACGCGGAATAAATTGGGTATTGCCAACTTTAATTGATGATTGAGCAGATACGCAGCGTCTATAAAGAAGAATTCCTTCCACATGTCTAAAGAACAGAACCTCCATTGCATGCAAGACCAATGGACTTGCAAGCCAAAGGGCTGTCCAGCTCGGCGCTCGCGATATCGTCCATACCGCAGCCACCAGAAATCTTGAAAAAAAGCATGTTCAAACGGCCTCGCTTATGTTTGATCAACCGTAGAGCCGATTCCCATACGTACTCGACGCTTGTAAAAAGCCTTATCGTCTTACAAGTCGGCCTATCTGCAATGATGGCCCCCTTTGGTGGCAGTGTGATTCTGCCTGCTGCCGATAATGTCGCAAAGTCACTGCACTGCTCGAAGGCTGCTATAAGTATCTCCTACGGCATATACATATTGTCCCTTGGAGTATTCCCGTTATGGTGGTCATCGGCCTCAGAGCTGTTTGGGAGAAGGATTGTTTATCTTTTGTCTTTTACTATTTACACTGGATTTTCTGTAGCTTGTGCTTTGTCCCAAACAATGGGCCAACTGACGGGGTTTCGATTGTGTGCGGGTGGAGCAGCAGCGTCTGTTCAGGCTGTTGGCGCTGGTACAATAAGCGATATCTTTATGCGTGAACAACGAGGCCGCGCTTTGGGTTATTTTTACCTTGGTCCTCTACTCGGTGCTCTGCTGTCTCCGATATGTGGAGGCATTTTAACGCAGGCTTTTGGCTGGAGATCAACGCAATGGCTGCTTGTAATCATGGGGGGCTCGCTTTTAATATTCATGGCTCTATTGCTACCGGAAACACTGGCCATGACAGATTTACAAGAGGATCAAAAGCTGCACGTTCGTGAAATTATGGAAAGAATCCTTGTCCGGCCTTTGCGAGCATTCAAACTTTTGCGCTTGCCTTCCATTTCGCTCATAATTGCTTGCTCTACTTTTTGTTATTTCTGCCTGTATTTTTTGACGATATCTATACAGATCACTTATTCTTCCAGCCCGTATGAGTTCAGGCCCTTGATTGTCGGATTGCTATTTATCCCGAATTCCATTGGCTATGTGATTTCGTCTATTTTGAATGGAATGTATAGCGATTATTTGATCAAGAAAAGGCAGAATAATACTGCAGATTCTCCGGAAAGGCTGGAAAAATCGCAGCAAGTCAGTGCTCCAGAAGACAGACTCTCGCTTCTTTTTCTTGTTTCTTGCATCGCCTATCCTCTTTCATTGGCTTACTTTGGATGGACGGCAAATAAGGGTCTCTTGTGGATTGTTCCTTTGGTCGGAACATTTATTTTTGGTCTTTTTTCCATGGTTATCTTTGGCACTACTATGACGTATTTAGTCGATATTCTTCCCGGCTCTTCATCTTCAGGTGTCGCCCTAAACAATTTTTTTCGTATGGCATTTGCGGGAATTTCAATTTTTATTGCTAATCCAGCAATTGACGCCATCGGTTCGGGTTGGATGTTTACAATATTAGCGGTAGTCGGATTGTGTCTAGTGCCAATTCCGATCATATTAAAGCTAAAGGCACGCACTTGGCGAAAGATTATACCTTTGAACACCGCTTGAAGATCCTTTTGAATTTTGGCAAAATAGGGGATTCAGGTGGGAGTGAACAAAACAAGGAACGAAACAGAGCTAATTGGGGAATGAACAATTTTTATTAGAAACAAAGTAAAGATTTGAAAACAAAAAATAATTTGGTGATATCAACTTTGTGGTTGTTTGAAATGCATCAATGTAGATAGATATATTTTGTCAAGGCGCCGATTTAGATTTTAATAAAAGGTACGGTATTAGCCAATTGTGGTTACTTTACAATCACTTGGAAAATTACCAATTATTTCTGGCTTCCATGAAACGAACTGAACATTAATATACGCGCAGCAAAAGCAGTAGCCTGCAAATGTCTGTAGATTTTATTTTATTTTATTTTAAGGTTATTATGAAAAGAACACTAGGCTTGCTTCTAATCCTATGATGGAACTAATGTTATGAAATAATGACCTTTAATGAATATTATCGAAAAACGAAATATTAACTATTTAATACTATGCCTAATCTACCATCCTTTTGCTCTCGGTAATATCCGATTTCAAATTTACGGAAGAAACCCGCTCAGGAGCTTCCGAGCCGACGACCATTTTTGGGACTTTGCCTGTGGCAATATATCGACAGACCTGCACGATCGAAGACCAGCTCTCGTATATAGGAAAAACAATAATGTAGATTGTCACCAAAATGAGCCAAACGAAAATGATAACAATCCACGCGGTGAACATGGGTTTCGAGCACGTCCATTTCGAACCGTAAATGGGCATGGGCAAGATAATCATAGTCACAAGGAGATAGGAAACGGCAATCCATCGGCCCCAAACAACGGTGCTCTTGAGCCGTTTGTACTCTTTACCATAAACATCTATTTCCATAGCAGCAAGTTCTTCTGCCGTAGCATCATTGGCAGCAGTAAACTTGTGTATTAAAGCAGCCTCCTCCAAATGGCCCGGTCGAAACAACGACAATACAAGAGCGTAAATTGGGCCAGACAGTAGGGCAACAAAATTTGCAGTCAGTGTGGCATTCGGATTGACTAGTGTGTGCACATTTAGAGACCCATCGGGAGAGAAGTGGTAGGCAGATCCAATCCAAACTGCCACCCCAGTAGCCGTTCCCAACGGAGCACCAATCACGAGACCCCATTTGTTCATGCGCCGCCAAAAAACAGTCATTACAAGAACCGGGACAGAAGGCGCCAAGATAATGCCTTTAAAAGAAATAATCCAGCCGACATTTACCCCCACATAGTTAAACCAGGTGGCAAACGAGCCCATAATGGCGCCAAAAGCAATAACACAGAAATGCGAGACCCAAACCAGCGTCTTCCCGGAAGCCATTTTATCGTAGTATTCCCGGTACAAATCATATGTACAAATAGACGAGAAGGCCACCAGTTCTGCCGACATGGCTGAAGTTACAGACATAAAGAGCATTACAAGTGCTGCTGCGGCCCCGCTTGTGCCAAACATGGCCGCCATGCCATAGAATAAAGGCATGCCGGCAGCTGCTTGACCCGGAGTCAATACGTGCGGGTAGCTAAAGAGAACCGGGTTGTTCAAAAGAGCACGGGTGGCAAGACCAGCAGAGCTGCCCAGGGACCAGGGAATTATGAACCAGCAAACACCGCCCAGCAAATAACCCTTAAACACTCCATGAGCAGAGGCAGAAATAGCCTTTTGTCCATAGCTCGGGTCACCAAAGACGGTCACAAAGCCACCAATAAGAGCAGACCAGGCAGTTTTAACTACAGCGGAATTGCTCATGGTCAAGTAGCTGCCTCCATGTCCAGAACTTGGGTGCAGGGCGGCCGCCTGCTCCAATAAATCATACATTCGGGCCGGTGAGCCGATACTGTTTGAAGTTGTGTACACGGCAAACATTGTGCACAGGATAATAATGTAAATAATGACAGTATGGATCCAGTCGGAGATAAAAGTAGCCTTTATGCCACCAAACACAGTGTAAAAAGTTACGCCAACAGGGAGCAAAAGGCACCCGGCCACAACGTGCATCCCGGTGGCATTGGCAAAGCCCTGGGCACCGCCTAGCAACAGAGTAGCCGCCACCATAATATTAACGGCGAGACAGTAGCAGAGGTAGACAATGTGGCCGGCTCTGCCAAAGCGAGCGCGGACAATTTCGGCCACTGTATGAGCGCCAGGCGCGACTAGCTTCATCTCAACAGCCAAACAGGCAAAGCAGACAACTTGGACCGATCCGATCATAGCGTACCAGTAAACACCAGCAACTCCGTATGTATAGCTCCAATTTCCAGACAGCAAAAAGGTCGCTGGCCACGCCCAACTGGAAACAACCGCGGACGAAATCAAACCTGTTTTGACTGATCGAGAAGCAGTTGTAAACTGCTCCGAGTCTTGTACTTCGCCAGTATAGCGCTTGAGAATCCACGTTATCCCGACCATCATTAGGGCAAAAGCACCTCCCAGCGCCAGTGCAAACGTATACCCATAGACTTGGCCCAGGATGTAAGCTTGAGGCATGGCGAAAAGACGTAGACGCTTTTATTTTATTTTATTTTATTTAATTGTTTTTTCGCAATTAATCGGTCAGTCTGCTGGTCTGCAAAGAAGCAGCCTGAATAGTCGCAGCCGAGCTTTTGTCCATCGAGAGCAGTCAGAGGTCTATATACCCGACGAAACTGTCTTTTGGCTGATACAGCGGCCAGAACGATCGTTTTACGTTTTCTGTTTTCGAGGTTTTTTTCTTTTAGGATTTTTACGTTCTTTCCCCATAGGGCTTATCTTATTGCGCATACCTGTCAAAAGTCGTCGCCGATAAGAGACGGAATAATCACGGAATAATCGCGGAATAATCACGGAATATATACAGTTTGCAGAGTTGATAAGGGTGTTGGACGGTTCGCGCGACTAAACTCTTGAATTGCTTCGCTTGCAATTGGGATTTTCCGCTGGTGCGAATGCCGCGAAGCACAAGCGACTCTGAGCCGGGTTCGTTGACAAAATTTCCAAAACGGTCGGGGAAAGCATGTGAAAACTGCAGGCGACGAAGAATCAAGGTGTGCCTATTGCTTTTGTGCCTATTTCTTTTGTGCTCATTACTTTGTGCCTATTACTTTTGCATTGCCTATTGCTGACTTGGATGTAGTGCTCGGGAGGCGGACAGGTGTGTTGTAATTGCCTCAAGCTTAATATCCGCTGTACTTATCGTCCGTCTTACAGAGCGAAAAGCGGCAATGGCTCACGGCTGCGTTCAAGGTACATTCTGGTATATGAGTTTGCTTTCTGACGGCTTTTAAGTTCGGAATCAGCAGACGATTTGGCGCAGCCGATCAATGCGCACCGCAATAGTAGCGTAGGCAGTGATGACGCATCGAAATCGCCATATTATGGTATGGAACATGAGCAATTGCACATACCGTTTCCGTTTCTTATTCTCCTATTCAGAGTATTGCTCGCGTGTGACCTCTTTCCTTGACCCCCAACTTTGCGTACTTTATTCTTCTTATTTTCATGGCGCACTAATGGTATTAGGCCCGTCTAGCCATCGCTATTTCTTGTCAAAGCTATACTCTTACATGAACGCACGCAACCCTCAGAGTAACGCGTTCAAAAAGTTCCTCTCGCAGCCCAATCCTGAAACGAGCACTACAACCCAGAATGAAAATTATATGGCTAGCATCGAGCTTGATGAGCTAGAGATGCTCCAGGTCCTGAAAAACTCGTTTCAAGGCTTTGATTTGATTATAGCTTTGGTGGACCAAGAACAGTATGAAGCAACTGCATCACGGTTGTGGCAAACAAAATCACAGATTGCCGATGGGAAAAAGAGCTCGGAACTCTCGCTTTTATTTGCCATGATATGCCTTGGGTTAAGTATGAACTGTTGCCAGTCATTTATAAGGGAAATTCATCGCAGCGTTTGGCTCTCCGTGTACATGAAGCGGGCACAAACCCGGCTGCCTTCGATGCTTGATACTTTTGATGTGACTACGGTCCAGGCGTACATTTTATGCAGCATTCTTCTTATTTTTCAGGCACACAATGACTCTGCTTACTTGTACGTGGGCTGTGCTGTGAGAATGGCAATTGCTCTGGGATTTCATAGTATAAACGTGCACAAAACTGAAATTGCGCAAATTCAGGCTGCTGGCCATAGGACCTGGGTGGCGTGCTGTGTCTGGGAAAACATGATCTCTATAATCATGGGCCGACCGAGCATTAGCGCCAAAATTGCAATGGCTCCTTTTGTTGGCGACGCGTTCGAGCAAGTTGGTCTATCTGCGGGGCACGTACGTGTGCGGTACTTGTACGTGACAAAAATCGTAGATCGAATAAACTCTATATACAATGACGCCGAGGGCCAGAGTGATTTGGTGCACGTGTACACATCCGTTTGTAATGTTGCGCAAGATATGGAAGCCATACTTGACGAGGCTCCATTGCATTTACGGATTAAAGACGTCAACGAGTTGGCCACGGTTAATGACGAACAATGCCGAGAATGGTTTTGGATACGGCTACTCTACCTTCAAATCAAGCTGATCATGCTTCGGCCTTTTCTTGTGTTTTCTATGTATTTCAATGGCAAGAGCGACGATCAGCTAGATCCGCAAGTTCAGAATCTGATAAGAATTGGCCGTGAAGAGTGCCTGGAGACGGCTATATCGATTCCTAAGCTTTTGAGAATGGTGGCACATAGAATTGCACAATTCCAGCATCACTGGTTTGCCTGCAGATATGTGGAGCCGGCAGCCATGATTTTGTTTTTCTACATTTTGACAAGCCCGGCAAGCATATCGGACGCTCTTGCTTTTCGGATTAGCTCTGCTCTCACCGACGCGTGCTCGTACATCGGTGTTGAAGCCGACGCAGTCCCTGTCGTTGCCCAGTCAAAGACTGTTGTTACAGACGCATTAAATTCTCTGCAAAGTTTGAGGGAAACGCAACTGTCCTTTGATGATTCCTACCTGCGATCTTTCTTTGCTACAGCTTCGACTGAAAGCGCCGGGCAAGACGCTTCCCTACGATTTTCAAATGAAGAACCCTTGAGAAACGATGGCATCAATGTCCATTTGGACACAGAAATCTGGGACACGGAGAGTTTTTGGCTGCAGACTTTGAGTATTCTGGGGTTCAATCAGGCCTGATTTAATTTATTCCCTTCTCGAATCTGTTGGTTAGTATTATTTGTTGTGCATATTTAGTCTTGTTCTTGGTCGTTTGCGGCCAATAACATTTGTTTAATGATATCGAATCAGTCGGCCTGCTTTCGCTCCTGCTGCACGAGCGCTACAGCCTTCTCCATAAAAAATCAAATACTTGGATTATGTACAATATGAGCCCGATAGGGTTGGTTCACTATATAACTTATGTAAAGGTGAAAGGTGGGCGTTGTAGGTTTAAGTGGGATGCAGACAGTGAGTACTCAATGGTCTCGCGATAGCCAATCGAGTTTGTTCCCTTTACCAATGTTCTTCCTTTACCAATGATTATCCAATCGATTACTGTTTGTGACAAATAGACGTACCGGCAATGTCCATTGCCGGAAAATATAAATTTAATGTTATCACAGATTATTCCGCTGCACTGCCGCGGTTATTCCGCGCTTGTGTTTATAGTATTCCGCGATAAGAAAATGCGATAAGACGCGATAAGACGCGACAAGAAGCGAAAAGACGGAGGCGGCGCTTCTTTGATTGAAGCGTCAGTATAAATACAGCACTTTGAACACATTGTATTACTGACATGTCAAGCATGACAAAGCCGTCTTGGGAGCAGATTGCTTTGGGAAAAAGGCAGGCGCTCTACGAGCGAATCCCTGTGGGATGGCGACTCGACAATGTTCCATCTCCGCAAGATGCGCCCAGTACGGATGCGTACTTGGACTCTATTCTGGCCGAAAACGAAGTAGCCATAGTGCACTTGTCGGCAAATCAGCTGCTTGAACGAATGGGGACGGGCAGACTAAGCGCGGTCGATGTGTGTAAGGCGTTTTGCCACCGCGCGGCTCTTTGCCACCAGCTAGTAAGCCATTCAATTCAAAATAAAAAACTTTTCCAAGCCACAAATGGCTCTGCAAACTACTCTGCCATGCTCTGATATGCTCTTATCGCCCAGCCTGACACGCTAGACAAACTGCTTGAGCGAGATATTCTTTGATGACGCTCTCCAGCATGCGGATCAATTGGATCATTATTTCAGACAGCACGGAGAGATGATGGGGCCGCTTCATGGGCTTCCCATATCTTTGAAGGTAACCCGAAAAAAATAAAAATAAAGCAAAATAAAGCAAATATTTTGCTAGCCACTAACATTGTCAGGACCAGTTTAACGTTGCGGGTGTAGAGACATCATTGGGAATTGTGGGCCTGTTAGGGAACCCGGTTGCCGTCGAAAACGAATCGCTTCTCGTTAAAATTATGCGTGAAAATGGTGCAATATTGTTTGTTAAAACAACAGTTCCAATGGCGATGATGTCGGCCGATACATTTTCAAACATTCATGGGCATACTGTGGCTTCTTTTAACCGCACATTGTCATCGGGTGGAAGTTCCGGAGGCGAGGCGACACTTGTTGCCTCTCATGGAGCAGTGGCAGGGTGGGGCACGGATTTGGCAGGAAGCGTGCGTATTCCCTGCACTTTTCAAGGACTTTATGGCCTTCGTCCCAGCACTGGCCGAATTCCATACTGGAATGTTGCGAATACGAATGAAGGGCAGCCAGTTATGCCCTCCGTTATAGGACCAATTGCTAGATCAATTGATGAAATTGAGCTGTTGATGAAATGCGTTATGGATTCACATCCTTGGATGTACGATGCTAAATTGTCTCCATTGAATTGGAAAACTTTGGACCACAACAAGGAACATATTACGTTTGGAGTCTTGCGGTGGAATGGAATAGTCATGCCTCATCCCCCGGTGCAGAGAGCAGTCGCCGAATGTGTAAGGGCGCTTGAGACAGCGGGACAAAGCGTCTTGGAGCTGGATCCACCTGACTTTATTCCTGATATAATCAAATGCGCAGGCGAGCTATTATCGGCCGATCAGATGGAGTGCTTGTTGCGACTTTGTGACCTTACAGAGGAGCCAGTTATTCCTCAAATACGAAAACTAAAAGCGCATGCAATGGGCAAGAACGCAAAGGATATATCGATAGCAGAATACTGGGAGATGGCGGAACGACGATACCATTTGCAGCAAAAATTCATTGATTTCTGGAATGACACGGCAGCCAAAACTGCAAGCAAAAGACCAATCGATGTCTTAATTTGCCCTGCTTGGGAGATGACGGCTTTCAGGCCTGGAGAGGCAGCGGCGACGCGCACAATGTACACAATCTTGCAAAACTTTATGGACTTTTGCGCAATTTCCTGTCCCGTTACTTGTGCTGACAAGAACAAAGACTGTCTGTCTATCAATTATACTCCCACAAATGAGCTTGACAAAGCGGTTCAGGAAATGTATGATGCCAGCCAAAGTCATGGGAGCCCTGCTGGCGTTCAACTGTGCGGCAGAAGGCACCAAGAAGAACTGCTTATTAGCGCCACGCGCGTTCTGGAAAACGCTCTTAATCACAATAATGGGAGCGAAAATGTTTAGAAGTCCATTATAATCTGTCAGATTGCCCGCAGTTTGGCAATGCGAGAACAGAGTGACAAATTAGGGTGAACACTGAGAACAAGGTGAAAATGTACATGGTGCGAGATGTGGGTTTACGGAATGATAGAGCAGCAAGAAACACTGGTTAAATATCATAAACTAGCCTTTACTGGCAAAGACCACTAGTTTGATTGAAAACTGGATCTAGTTGAACTTGTAACGACAAAATTCTCGTGTCGCGTCAAAGAAATTAAAGCATGAAAGGCTATAATGGGCATGTATGTTTTGACTTGGATTCTTGACTTGGATTTTGAACGTGTGCAATTGAACAAAAGTCAAATATTGATTGTCTGTATTTAATATAATTTCTTCCCACTAATGAGCAAGGCAGAGAAAGTATAGACAGTTTAGACACAATGGTTCCATTATGAGAGGTTTGTCAGTGGGAAAGAAATTAAACGAAACTAGCACCTAAGCGTCTACAGCTAAATGGGCTCAGGCGGCTGACGACTTTTGCATTTGAAGATCGATTAATTCAAACTAATTTGCTTCAACCCCGGCTCATAAACATCCTGTCCACCGGTAAATTTCGTGTAGGTCTCTACAACAGAATGAGCACTTATATACGACAGGCGTTCCTAGTGTCGGATCGCCAAAGCTACTGCACAGATATATGAGTGAATAAATAAATGTATCATCGATCAAACTCGTATGTCTACGCGTCCCATTGCGAAGGCACTTTGAGCGTAATCCACAAAAGACGTAAATACCAAAACCGTAAATACTAAAAAAAAAGACTCACAGGCTTTTCGGTCGTTGACAGTCGTCGATCAGATCCAGTATTCCACTCTTACTTGCCAATGCTACAAGTAATTGTTCATGCATATCGGACAACATTGCTCTTTTTCATACAATGTAATCCCAATTTCATTATTTCTGCATTATATTAAAGAGAAAACAGAAAACCAGCGGACACGCACAAGATATAAAATAGAATAAAAATAAATTAAATAAATAAATTAAATAAAATAGATAGAATAAATAAAATAAAATCAACTAGAAAAAATAAAATAAAAATAAAATAAAAATAAATAAATAAGCGTCGAGGACGGCAATGAGCACAGCACCAGGCCAAAACGGCACCGGCAGCACCGGAGGCGGCACTGCTGCCGGTGGCGGTAGTGTCTCTGGAACGAACGCAGGCAATTCTTCGCCACTGAGCCGTTCTATCCAGATCTCACGGCTTGGCCAGTCGCCGTATACGGCGAAGCATGAATCAGCAGCAGCGTCTCCGCCTCCAGCGGCATCGTCTTCGCCGCATTACAGGATCTCTGGGTTCGAAGATCCAGAGATTGTACGGAGGCATTTAGTCAATGCTGCTCCAAAAGACAGGCAGGACACCTCGACTGGCACAGACGCGTCAGGAGCCAAACAGAGCTCAGCGGCAGAGGCCGCGTCGGCTCGGGACAGTGCCTTTGAGGACGATTTTTCTCTGCAGCTGCAAGGCGGGGACATCCATCGGCAGCTGTACCGATGGCAGAACGAGGTAGACAGGCGTGCCGAGGAGCAGAGGCAGCTGGCTGCGGGTTCGAGTCCCGGTGCTGGCGTATTAAAAAGGAGTCGGAGCGATAACGCGCTCGAGTCTGGAGCGGGTGTGGCTGCCGCAGGCGTTGACGCGGGGACTGCACCCGTTCTGGCCGACTCGGAGATCAAAAACATGATGATTCCTGGCGGTATGAGACGCAATTATATCCGCAACAAGGCTCGGCAGGACAGTGTTCAGTCGCGTGCTGGTTCTGCCCATTCAAGAGAGCAGAGCAGTGGCAGAGGCCGGACTGATACTCTGCCGCCACTGTCGCCTCGTCTTGCTCCGTCTGCTAATCCTCCTGCTCACCAGACTTCGACTCCTTTTACCCGTAATTTTATCGAGTTCCTCAGCCTGTACGGCCATTTTGCTGGTGAGGAGTTGGAGGACGAAGACGAGGATGTGGGGCCGCTTGATGGAGGTGCCGCACTGTCAGCGGCAGAAAATGCGGCACTGAATGAACGCCGACCGCTGCTCTCGGACGTTGGCGCCAGCAGTGGGAGTTATAGCGGAGCGCTTACCCGGAAGCGCAGCAATATACTCGTCACCGGCCACGCTAGCTCACAAAAGACTGTTTTATTGTTGCTCAAGTCTTTTGTTGGGACGGGAATCCTGTTCCTGCCCAAGGCTTTTTTGAACGGAGGCATGCTGCTATCCACGATTTTGCTGGTCGGAATCGCGCTTCTCTCGCTCTACTGCTTCATTCTGCTTATAAACACACGACTGGCTGTGCACGGGAGCTATGGTGACATTGGTGGCGCTCTTTACGGGCCCTTTATGAGACTCGCTATTCTAACGTCTGTGGCCGTCTCCCAAATCGGGTTTGTATGTGCATACACCATCTTTACCGCTGAAAATTTGGGAGCCTTTGTGCGTGAAGTCACGCACAACCATTCAAACCCGGATATTTTCTGGATGATTGTGGTGCAGTTGGTTGTCTACCTGCCCTTGGCCATGATTAGAAAGATACACAAGCTTTCCGGCACTGCATTAGTGGCAGATTTTTTTATTCTGCTTGGCATTATCGTCATTTATTACTACGATATTGCCTCGCTCATTACTCACGGAATCGCCAAGGATGTGAAGCAGTTCAATAGCTCATGGGCACTGACTTTTGGCACCTGTATCTTTACCTTTGAAGGTGTTGGAGTGCTGATCCCGATCCAGGAGACAATGAGACACCCTGAACGGTTTCCTCGACTCCTTATTATCGTCATGGTGGCAACAATTGCTCTTTTCCTCTCCGTGGCAATGATTTCCTATGCTGCTTATGGATCCGCTACAGAGACTGTAGTAATTTTGAACCTGCCTCATGGAACAGCCACGGTGCAGGCCATCCAGTTTTTGTATGCGTGTGCTATTTTGCTCAGTACCCCTCTGCAACTGTTCCCGGCTATTCGCATTGTGGAAACAGGACTGTTTCGTAAAAGCGGCAAGGGCGATGCTGTTGTAAAATGGGAAAAGAACGTGTTCCGGTTTGGACTCGTGCTAGCTTGTGCCCTTGTTGCTTGGGGAGGGTCGAATAATCTGGACTCTTTTGTCTCCCTGACTGGTTCGTTTGCCTGCATTCCGCTCGTATACATTTATCCTCCTCTTTTGCATTTACGCGCAGTCTCCCGGACCGGTTGGTCGCATGCTCTCAACATTTTTCTCATTATTTTCGGGGCTACTTCCATGGTTTACACCAGTTACAGCACTATCGTTGAATGGGTTCGCAGCTAAAGCGAGGGTGTTGAGCTCAAGATACTTGATTGACTGACAGAGACTGAGCTTGTCGGAAATACATTGTTACAATAGAGCATTTGTCATTTGGTTCTTTAACTGCACTTATTCAATTAATAATGTGAAAATATAATCAAATCATACTAGTAGACTTCATAAAGTTCGATACCAATTTGGTACCTTTTACACCCTTGCACAAGTTTTTGGGTTAATATGATCCATATTTTATGTGGAATATAGAGTAGAAAACTTGTGGATTGTTTTTTTTATTAGCAGCGTTGGATTCAGTCAGTAATAATAATAATAATAATAATAATAATAATAATAATAATAATAATAATAATAATAATAATAATAATAATAATAATAATAATAATAATAATAATAATAATAATAATAATAATAATAATAATAATAATAATAATAATAATAATAATAATAATAATAATAATAATAATAATAATAATAATAATAATAATAATAATACACTCGCCGACTCACTGACCGGCTAAGACAACTCAACCATGAGTGTCAGTTGTTTGACTTTTAGCTTTACAGAATACTCACTCAAAAATACATAGTTACATATATATAGCTCAAGCGAACCCTCACACCCTCGGGGGGATTCAGCTGAAGCAATCTAGAGTATCTAATTCATTTAATCTACCATAAGAGCAAATTCCAACCTACTATATTCAACAGTTACTATAGTTTGTAGCTAGGGTTTTCTAGACCAACTAGCACGTAAATACGGTCAGAGAGTGAGGTAATGTATGAAACGCTGTGCCCTTTTATGTGTCGTAAATTCAGTGTTTAGTACATATTTCAGCTTACTCCAACATTTCCAATGTATCCTTACGCACGTGCTAAATAAATAAAGCCAATAGAATAAAGTTGGATTAAGTTTATTCTATATCAGCTCTCTCGATTACTTGACTGTTGTAGCATCACGCCTTGCACGAAATGATTCAACATACGTTTTATACTGGATTGCAGCTGCAGAACTCGAAATCTTGGTTCATGAATGCCTCATGAATGCTTTTATGATAGAATAAAACATCAATTTAATTATATTCTTGGAATATACATACGGGCAAATAACTAATATAAATATTATTGCAAAGTAACAAAACCGAGTATTATAACAAATAAATAATAAATTACCTTTTTTACATTCTATACATGTTGTTTACGGGTTCCTGCACTCTTGCGCATACTCCCGTCGTAGATAATCTACCGCGTCAAATACGGCAGCAATGAGATCGTTCTCATCCAGACGCAAAGCGTGCATCGAATGGCACGGCAGAACCGCACGGCGCCGGAAATGGGCGTCTAGTATAACAACTGCGTCAAGGCACGCTTGCCCCGCTGCCATTGGATGATGCATTCCAAGGCTCCGAGTCAATTTTTTTTGAGTATCAGACACTGCGATCAGTATTGGTAAGACGGCAACACGTGAGCCTAGTCACACGGTCGTGTACAAGACAGCTCGACCAATTGAAGAACAGAGAAGCCAGAGTAAAAAAGTATAAAATACCATAAATACCATAAAATACCATAAAATACCAAAAATACAATATCAAGTTATAAATTTTAGCTTGATGCTACACTTACACAGCGGGAATGTAACACATCCCGACGGAAGGCTGGACAGCCAACGCAAATGAGCGTGCGACGAGTCGACCGACACTCCGTAGAGACGGCAACCACGAGAGTTTAAATCACGGTAGACTGTACTTAGCGCAAACAAATGGCCAGGCCCATCCAGCCCCGAGCTTTGTGCAAACTGCCCACCGTAAAAAGTAAGGGCGAACAAAGTACAGGGCGCAGACATAATCTCGTGTGATCCGAGTCGGCGTACGACATTCTCGCCCGGTGTTACGCACTCGATATGGTCAAATGCAAGAGTGATCGAGCGGTCCGCGTCAGTTACAAATGACGGACGACCTAACGCGTCCACAGATCCGAAAGCGGCACGCGTTCTTTTGCTCGGAGACGCGTCAATTGGCCTTTGCGCGTGTTTAGGCGACAAAACAATGGTGTTGCTTCCACTGGTGCTACTGCCGGAATGGGAACGAACGCGTTTTACGCGAGGCGTGGCCGGCAAATAATGAGCCGGCGCCGGCGCGTGCGCCGGCGCTTGCGAGTCGACATCCATAATGTCAATTGCTTCACATGAGCTCTCCCACTGACGCCCGTTACTGTATGCAACACACGCTTAAACTGGGGCTCGAGTGCTTATAAGGGCAGATCCCAGTTACTTGTAAATTAGATTCAGTATTTGTTTCCAGATTGCCTAGATAATTCAAGTAATACGAATCGAAATGTGTAAGACGTCCATATTGGAAAAGTAACTTTGCAGCGGGTAACACACTGAGTAAAGCTTGCTCTGTAACAAACTCAAAGGAATGAAGAGTAAACCTTAGAGTAAGCTCGGAAATAGACTCAGTAATAAAGTAATAATTCGACAAGTAACGCTAGAGGCGACCACCACAGGAAACTATAAAGTAAGCTTACAAGCAAGACTACAGGCAAGCTTACAGACAACTTCACAAGCAAGCTTACAGGCAACTTCACAATCAAATTACCAGCAAGCTCTGAGTCGACATTCTCAGTAACAGAACAGTGAGATCCCAAATATACTGTCGGTTTACGACGAATAAGTCGCAAGTAACGCAGATTAACGCGTCGCAAATATATTGTAATATTGCGATTTGCCATTCATTGTTTGTGCATATACTGTGGGCAGAGACAAGGCCGGTCGGATCAAACGACGAGTCGGAGCCTTGCCTTACGGCCTTTTTATTCTTAAATTTAGCGCAATATTCACTGTGCATGAACGGCAGATTAAGGTGGCTCGACAACAGCGCTGACAGCAGTGCTCATGGATTTCGAGTCGAGTGTTTTGAACACGGCCGACGAAAGAGCGATAAACTCTTTGAGATCCGCTATTGAAGATGCGCTCGAACAGTTTGCAGATTCTGAAAATGACGAGAAAGTATTCCACACCTATTGTGACATTTGTTTTGTTTATTTCTTATTTATTTGTTTATTTAATTTAATTTAATTTAATTTAATTTAATTAATTTATTTTTTTGATCCGTCTCGGACTGCTGCTGACTTGAAGATCCTGCTTGCCGATCTGTTTGAGATTGTGAAAACTGTCAACCAAGATGTGCATACACTCAGCTTTATGCTCGCGCTTTCTGCGGCGCAGAAACAGGATTATAGGAACGAGATTGATATGGATCCTGGCCGGTATTTAGCCATAGACGAAATGCGAAGTATTCTGGCGAGCCATGTCAGCAAAAGAGTCCACGAGGAGCCTACTGGTATGGGCAGGTCAGAGTACCAGCAAAATAATGAGCAGCACAGTCATGCTGATGGCAATAACGGTGTTCAAGATCGGGTCCCGAGCCTGGATGAGTTTACTGATGACGATAGTGAAGAGCTGGGATTCAAGGCACAGGGCGGCAATTTGAATGGCAATTTGCCATACAACAATTATACGAAGGACAATCTACAGAAAAGAGATCTAAATGATTTTTATGGTGCTGAAAAGGATACAGATGGTGATGCTTCCATAAATACCCACAACCATCTGATAGCCGATTATGGCGGATCAAGAAGCCTTGAGTTGCGAGACGGCTTTAATTTTAGACTAAATAATGATACACATACACAAGAGGCAAATGTCTTTGAAAGTAAGGACAACTTCAACGAGGAACAAGAGAACTTCACTTCCGAAAACGTTGTTAAACCGGCTCCGTTAGCTCGTTCTTTTACCAGCACAAGGAGCCTTTCCGGAATTGCACCTCCTTCAGCAGGACGGAAGCACGCACGATACTCCCTCGATGGTTCTCTGCGCACCACTTCTCTAGGCAAATACGATTTGCTCACGGATCTGCCACGAACAAGGTTCCACACTGATCACGCATTCGATACTAGGGCCAAAAACGGGAATGGTGCGGCAGGACCAGACAGGAGCCCGCCTGCCTCTGATCTCTACGATATAACTGCGCTACAAGAACAAATAGAGTCCCTGAAACAGAGCGAGTCTCGAATGCAGGCAGATATAGCGGACCACGAAGCTACAGAAGCCAGTTTGCAGTATCGATTGCAACATGCAGAGGCAGAACTGGAGGAAACAAGAAAGAAATTTGATGCATTAAAGGACCAAGAGTTTCATAACAGCAAAGAGCATGCAGCACTGACATCACAGAAGGACGAGATATCAGCAGAGAATAAACGTATTAGGGCTCTCAATGCGTCGCTCTCTCAAGAAAAGGATAGACTGAACTGCATCGTACAAAACTTGCAGGCCGAGCTACATAGAGCTCAAGAAGGGGCGGCAAATGCTCCAGAGGAAACCAGCTCTAGTGTATCTTTAAACGGCTTCAATAGACTACTGGCAGAATTAGCTTCTCGAGACAATACAATATCCGAATTGAAGAGGGAGAACGAGGCGCTGCTGGGCAACAATAAAAGACTCGTTAAATCCTTGAGGGTGCAGACGACTTTAGAAGACGAGCTGCAGACCTTAAGGCAGACATTGCAGAGAATGAAAAAGGAACAAGATCGTAAAGAAGCTTCTCCTTCACAGTCTCCTCTATCGACTTGCTCCTCATCGTCTTATTCAAGAGGGGCCGCTCGTCTGAGTCACGAACTGGGGCTTGATAATGATACCAAGGGCAAGGACTTGTTCGATGAAGGCAGTCCTCTTTCAGCCAGATCTGTCAGCCCTTTTATGCCTGCAAGAGTGTCAAAGCAAGACAGGGCAAACAAGGAAAACAATGAAAACGACACATCACAAGGCCACATGGAGCATGGCAAAAAAGACGATGAAATTGAGCAAGAGATCGGAAAAGGCTTGCAAGTGCTTGTACAAATGGACCCGGATTCGGCCATTACGAAGAGGCTCGAACAAGCCAACTCGGGCTTAAAGCGTATTCCGCCAGACAGTAGAACTATCGGGCTTTTAGCGGATGTCGAAAGCCTAAAACAAAACGTATCCGCTATAGTTCGTGCAGTTCAACGGCTATTACAGGCCCAGAATTCTGCGGTAAGTCTCGATAATAATAACGAGACTCTAGCCATGCTGAATTTGCCCTCCATGACCCGCTTGTACTCCTGGTCCGTCGTTGCTGTCGCCCTTTGCGCTCTGCTCAACGCTTACGTGTTTGGCTTCATTTCTGCTCTAGTTTTCAGCGATATTCTAGTGCTGCCATGCCTGTACGCTTTTCCGGGTGTCGGCCAATCTATTTCGAGAGTTTTACCTTTAGTATGCCGGTTATCTTCGCCAAGTTGAAATGTTTACTGTGTGGTGTTTATAGCGTGATTTGTTTACCTTTTATCTGCTCTAATCAGCTTTAGCTGTTTTATTTCTTTAGTTTGCTCTAATTTGTTCCGGAGTTATGGTAGACTGTATATTGATTATTCTGTACAAATCAATGATTTAGGCTCTACATTATAGTCCGATAAGCTGTTGTGTGTTAGTGACAATGGGTTTCGACCAGGATGATGAGAAAAATGAACACAAGATCTAAATGAAATAGTAAAAGAATGTAAACAATAAACTCAAATAAAGACAAATAAATATAAATTAATATGAAATCAGTATAAATTAAAAATAAAATAAATAAGAATCTCAGTTCCTTACCCGCATTAAAAGGTATGCAACGGTTATTCCAATGAGAAAAGTTACTGCACTCGCGGGAATTCCACTTATCAAGAAATCTTTAACACTCAGGTACCGTTTCCCAGTCTCATTTTCCTGCATAATTGCCGTCATGTTAGGGAACCCACTTGTCGGGAGTCCCATAGCGGCGGAACACATCAAGGCAGCTCCCATTACGAGCAAGCGAGGATGAGGATCGTCCATACTGGAACCTACTTGAGCGACAATAGGCAGGACAATAAGAGCCGCCACTGTATGAGAAATAAAAGTCGCCATAACGAGAACAAGAGCGCAAAAGACTACGAGAACACCGTAATCATTCATGTTTTGTGTGAAATCTTTAATTGAATGGGCAATGACCTCCAATAAGCCAGAAGATGCGACTGCTTTCCCCAACGCTATACCGCCCATGGCCAATATGATAACAGTCCATAGAAAATTGTTAAAATCCTCTTTGCTCAATAGACCCGTGCCAAAAAATATAGCAAGAGGAAAAATGGCAATTACGCCCATATCACCGAAGACAGATGTCATTTGCTGAGCAAAACACCACATCAATATAGTGGCCACAGTGACAAGAGAGATAAAGATTTCGGTATACGTAAGTCTGTCCCGCGACGGCCGAATTTGAGCGAGTTGGCATTCTTTTTCTTAAAAGGTTAAAATATATTTATATTCGTATAAATGTAAAATATATAAATAAAAAAATATTTATATCTTTCCATACCAGGCTTAAATAGCACTAGAAGCAATATCCATATTGAAAGAATTGCGAGTATACACAGCGGCAGTGAGACGATAAACCATTCGGCCCAGCTTATAACAGGCGTCATATTTTGCAGAGCAATAATATTCTGAGGCGAAGCAATAGGCGAAGCCATTCCTCCCACGTTGGAGGAAAGTGCAATGCCAATAATTAGTGTTTTGGCAAAGGGATGGCCCGGAGGTAGAGTTCGTAAAAGTGGCTGTATAATAGAAAAGCAAAGCACTGGAGCAGCAACATTGCTTATCCACATACTTGCAATCATCCCTACAAACATATTACTCAGCAAAACATTGCGAGGACGGGTTCCAGCGCGGGACAAAACAAAGGTTGCGAGGCGTTTGGCAATATGGTACTTGCTCAAAGCAGCTGCGAGGGAAAATCCACCGAGTAAAAGCATAATTGTGGAGGTAAACATTGAAGAAAATATATACTTTGTTGCCAGCGGTGCCGATAGCCTTTCGCCCTCATCAGACTTGACCACTCGAAGCATTACGACGAGCAATGGTACCAGCAACGACGTGACAAAGAGCGGAACAACCTAAGATTAGCATAAAATACAGATGAATGCAAAGAGTAAAGATAAAAAGACATTTTAGACTAATATATAAAGAATATGAAATAAGACACTAAACCAAATACAGTTAAAAAAAGCTTTAAAAACCAAAAGGCTTGAAATAATAAAATAACTAATTAGAAACAGATCAGAAGAGAGCAAGAGAAATATTTGAAATAACTTATGAAAGTGAATTATCAAAATAAGCGAAAACCAGTATGGAGCGCAGCTTTAAATTCAGAATCCTTACCTCGGTGGCCCACATGAGCGATACAAACACTAAGAGAGCAAGGCAATTGCTCTGCTCCACCTCTGCCAGCAAGGGCACAAAATATACGACTAAAAATACAGAAATAATAACAGTAAGGGTGATAAATGTAGAAGACAGCAATAAAGCCGGTATTCTGATTCCTCCAAAGACTCGAGTCAGGTGGAATAACGAGGCAGCTTCCTGGGTCTCATCCACTCGTGCTGCCTGCTGTCTCCGTTCGATATTAATCATATCGCGCCAGACTGTATTACGCTCCCACACAATATGCTCACGCAAATGCATACGTAACTCCTTCTTGGCCATGACTGAGTCGCCTCCAGTAGCCAAGAGAGCATAGTCATAGACAACACGTTCCAGTTTTGTGTTTATTTCTTGCGCTGTTGCCTTGACAAACGGCTTGCGCTGAGAAACATGTTTCTGCATAAAGCTATCTCGTAAACTGCTGCCCATAATTTTGTCAAACTTCTTCAGTGCTTTTGAAAACCCTGTGTAATTCATCTGAATATAATTGTTTAGATTGCTCAAATATACAAAGGACGTAATGGCTCTTTTCTTAAGCGTCGAAACTTGCTCGTACATTTCCATTTCTTCAATAGTGGCACTATACTGTGCATCTGTCATTAAAAACGAGTCTGCCTGACTGCTGCGTCGACGTGAACGATTGAATATAGCAGCAGCAGAATTAGAAGCGCCATTAGCTCCGTTTCGACTTGCTCTTCCATCGGCATCACCGTCATCATCTTCATCATCGTCGTCGTCATCATCTTCCTCATAATCTACATCATCTTCAACAACGTTCTCATTGCTGGCAATTGAACCGCTTTTTCGACTTGGCTCATTTGTACTAGCACGCCTCTTGCGTATTGGAGAGGAGGCTCCCTCTCCCTCGTTAAAGTTTTCTTCTCTGATCGGACTCTGGTCCATTATATCTGCCCCTGAACTGTACCGTCTTTTCTTTCCCATTGAGTAAGCTGAAATGCGTCTTGTAAGAGGCGGCTTTGCTATTTGCTGAGAGATCGATTTACGAGTTTGTGAAGCGGCATTCTGGCCCTCCAAATAATTACAAACAGCCTGAGCCGCCTTATCGAAATCCGTTAGAAACTGGTCCACCTCTGGAAAAATCTCCTTCTCACGATCGTTGTAGAAATCGGTGATTCCGTCCAACTCATGTGAAAGAGCCTGAGAGAATTGATCTACTGGCGAATCAAGGTGCTCGTCTGCTCCAAGAAGACCCGCCTGCTCTGCATCGTGGACTTGCTGTGTTTGCGCTAGCGCTTGCTTTTCCAGAACGTAAATGAGCTTTTTCAAACTCGAGTAGCTATAAAGGTAAGCATCAAGCTTCTAAGGCTAACTGTAATATGTTCGGCTGCTTTTTTTATTTTTTCTTTTTCTGCTCTAATTCGTTTTTCGTTTGCACTTTCTCTGCTTTTCATTCTTATCTTGAAAATGAACTAGCTGGCTGCTTTTGTTCATTGTCTGCTCATATTCGGTACTTACGCAATATATTTGTCTTGCCATTCAGGCACAGTATTAAACTGCAGACTATAAAGCATTAGTAAAGTCAGACTCGAATAACTACCGTCTCGAACCTGTGAGAGAACTTCATTTTCTCGGAAAGAACTGCCGCCCAGGCCGCACTGGATTTCGGCTCTCTTTTGAGCGGAACAAGCTCGATATCACCGTCAATTTTGGAAGTAGGCCTCGAGTGTCGGCTTCCTAGGGACAATTAAGGATGCTGTCTTTGTTCTCCTGATAATCAAGCTAAACCAATTAGAAACACTGGCAAAGGCCTGATAACCATATAGTGAGTGGCTTCAATGTGATCTTGCAGCCAATTCGCAATATGTAGATAGATATTTACAGCGATATAGGAATAATAATAATAATTATTAAATTATTATTATTATTATTATTATTATTATTATTATTATTATTATTATTATTATTCTTATTAACTTTAATATCTAATTTTAGACAATTATTCATTTGAATAATGCGGAATAATGTAGACTGAGACCATTATCTATCTGTTAGAGCAATATTCACAAAAGCACGTGCGTGCTAGCGCAAGAGAAATCAAACGCGAACTCGCAGTGAGCGTCGATCAATATAATGTCTCACTAATAAAGTCAAGAAAATATGGCGCTTAACCAAGACTATCGATTTTTTCTCCGCAACATCTGCATTTAGATTAACGCCGAGCTTAAAGAGTCTTTCATAATAAGAATGTTCCGGATTTCGACGGGCAAACTTTGTGGCATAACGTTTTGACAATCGTGTAAAACGATTAATCGGAGGATTAATAGGAGATTTTTGGTGTTATTTCACATATACGATGCAGCCATATTATAGTTAAACGTTTTATATATTGTTATACTGTAATGTCTTTTATGGCTTTGTATTATAATGTCTTAAAATATGGTTTACATTACGGCCAAGTCAAGCAGATAAACCGCATTCGGACAGCTCGGGAAATGTCAATCCATGGTTCTTTAGACGTGTCTGGTACATTACAGTGGGAACGTTCATAGCAGAGCAGTAAAGTCTGCGTTTAAACACCTTTTCCAATTACAATAGATTAAGATCGCGAGTAGTGGTCAAATGTATATCCTTATCGGCGCGTATGCCACATATCCTATTACCGATAACGACAGGTCCGAAATTAAACCTCGGCTATCTCAAAATAATTATGAATTCTACTCTTAAAACTTAAAAGTACGTCAATCGTGAACATGGTAATATAATTAATTAATACTGCTACGGTAGCCACATACGCTGCGAAACCATAAAGTCTCAACTGACACACAGCACACATGGCGGTCAGCATGTGGCTCAAATTGTTTGGTGCCCTGCTCCTGCTCAATTTCAAAAACCTCCCCTTTATCTGGCATGTAAGAACTCCAGCTAATATTATTTAGTATAGTGATAAAGCATTATTATTTTATATTTACAGGCGAGATGGTACTAACGTTTCACTGCAAAGCTCCGGTTCGCCCGGGTTCTACTGACAAAGACTTGCCGGTACTATCTAAAGTCTCAAGTACGGGAGTCGCGTAAAGTCGCGCACAGTCCGCAGTCCACATTTGAGCCATGTGTGTACACGTCACGCGTGACGGTCGGCGATATCGATTTCAACCTGCACAAGTCAAACTCGACTTATGCCAGTGATCTCGATATGGCGCGTACGTCCTTTGTGCTTACGCGCCTTGCTGATTTTATGATTTTAAACTTCAAATATTACGTGGCCCTTGGTGGTGTGGGCTTTGAGTTCCACAAGCAAATTGACGCGTTTGAAAAGTTTACTATAGAAACACAGATCCTTAGTTGGGATCGGAAATGGCTTTACATGCTTTCGCGGTTCCGTGGAAGTAATGGGACCGTGCGGACTACGGCGATTTCCAAGTACGTTTTCAAACTCGGCCGAAAGACGACTCCACCTGCCGAAATTTTGGCCAAGTGTGGCTATGACGTCGATAACCCTTTAGTTGAAGCTGAAAGAGCGCACAATCTGGAGACGGCTCAAGGTATGCTGATGAGCTCTGGGCTCGCGCCCTCAACGGCAGGGACACCGAGCAGCTACGCTAATGCTGGTGTCGGAGGCAATACCACCGTTAGCGAAGACAATAAGGAAATTGCCACACAAGTCGGACAAACGATTGGTGCAAAGCTTGCTAATGGAAAGACGGAATAAGCAGCACAACTGCACAACGTTAAGAGTTTAGGCTGCGATTTGTGTGAAAAAGGGTTAAAGAATAATAATATTTATCATGTCATGCTCAATACTGCACAGTTTCATGCGACAATAAACTAAAACCAAACTTTAGTTCATGGAAAAGGGATAAAATAATAAAGTACAAGACAATAATAAAACTATCACAGCAAGCCAGTGCGAACGTAAATTGAGCAGGCGGAGTGTAAGAAATAACGAAATAATCTAAATAATACGCCTATACACGATAAACATGGCTTGTTATCGAAGCCCGAGCTTTGAAGTCTTTATGACAGCTCTTACAGGCTCTGCGATGCCCTTGTTATGCATCGCGCCGAGCCCCGTCCCCGATTGCCAGCCAAGTTTTGCCAGTAATGCTCTTCCCCGATTATCTTCACTTATTTCTGGTGCATCGCCTCCCACAACTTCTCCTTCAGACAAACGCCCACCTTTAAATGAGATCGTTTTCGAGCCTTTTGCGCCGCCCTTGTTCAGCTTTGAATTTACTGATGCAAATCTTATTTCTTTGCCCTGGCTTATTGCCTGCAGTCTTCTATAATCAACGTTGCTCATAAGCGAAAGCTTTGTTTTGTAAAGAGTCGTACATCTAGATGTGCCTGATCCAGTTGATTTGCTTTTAAGGTTAAACACACTTGCAAGATCATGTGTTTTCTTGCGAGAGATTCGATCCATTGGAGGCAAAGTTAATTGCTCTAAATTATCCTGCATGAACTTGAAGACTTCACGGATAAGTGCACCCGTAGACGTATCATAGCCAAACTGGTGCATTCGCGATTTCTGTGCTTTAGATTTTTTCTTTCCCAAAAGACCCAAGTCGCGCAAAGACTCACGTTCTTGCTTCCTCAGCTTTTTCTTCTCCCGATCAGTTGCCCACTGCTGACGTAACTTTGCTTCCACGGCAGAATCTACTCCAGGTGGGACTTTAACCTTCGTATTCTTGGTGCGCTTCATTTGTTTATTTGACAATAGGGCTCCATAATCGTCCAATGAATCATCAAAGTCGTATATGGAAAATTCTCCCGATTCCAAATCCCGCAGAACAGCTCGCTCTTTTCGTGTGAGGCCTCTCCTTGATTGGTCAGTGCTCTGTAACAACTCGTGCAGGAGACCATCAACCTCATCAGAGTCTTCGACATAATCTCCCGAAAATTCGTCCAGAATAGATTCGCCCTCTGTAATTCCAGACTCGTCACCAAAAGCTGCGTCTTCTAGCGCCTCAAAGTCAGAGTTAGAGTCGGACGTAGAACTATTGTCTCCGTCGCTGGACTCAGACATATCCGACTCTATATCCCTAGAGGCCTCTAAAGCACTGAACCCATAATCGGCAGCGGATAACTGCTCTGCCAAGATTGCTTCATTATACTCCTCATCGTCGTCGTCTCCTTGTGCTCCTTCTCCAACTGAGTTTGAACCAATTGACAAATCAACCCCCCCTAAAGCCGTCCGCAAAAAGCTGCCCGAGAAATCCTCTGCGCCTTCATCGTCAATAAACTCAACTGACTCGGCATCTTTGTCTTTAAGCTCTTCGCTATCGTCTCCAATACTATTGCCTACTTTTGGAATCTTTAGAGGTAAGAACCCGTCGTCGTCTAAATTAGAAGAACTCGCTTGAAGATAGTGTTTGGTATGATGCTCAAACTCAATCGGGTCTTCAACAACTATTACCTGCGAGGCAGTTGTAATGGGGGGCGAAACATTAGGCTGCTGTACGCCCACAGCGACTTTACGGGGCCGGAAAACCAGCTCGTCGCTTTCGGCATCACTATTGTCGTTCTGAGCATTTAAATCGTTCAGTAACTGTTCACCGGGATTTGAAGAATACTTGCCCGGGGCATTTTCACCACCAACCAGAAACTCTTCTTTCTGGTCTTGTTCCTCCTCCTCCGAGCCCTCCTCTTCTGATTCGCTTTCCTCTTCTCCCAATTCTACTTCTAATGCATCCTCCTGTGCTTGCTCATCCTGCGCTTGATTCCTATCATCGTCCTGCAAATGCGTCTGCTCAAGACGTTCACGCAGTTCACGACTATTATCATACGGACTCTGCGCTTTGACAAACTTCATGCCGCCTCTTGTCAATGTTAGCGTATGCAAACATTATTAAATAATGGATCAACTAAAAGGAACAAGAACCATAGAGAAAAGACCTAAATCTGATCAAAGCCTGCCTACCTCCGTAAAGGAGTTGCCAAGTCGGAAAAACTTGAGCCGTGAGTTGTACGATTAGAGCCTAGAGCCCTCATCGATACGTCATTTTTGGCACTGCCTTCCGCTGACGGTTAGAAAGAACACGAAAAGGTATAATGTATCTTACCCCCGCGCCCAGGCTTTGCAGGCCTTGAGCTGTTTGATTTCGGACCTGAACGGCGACGGTTCGGGTCTCCGCCGTGAGCGCTTATAACCGAACGGCGACCGCGTCCGCGTCTACTGCCGCCGCGCTTTCCATGCATCACGGCCGATCTCGCGATAGGGAGTATTACGTATTATTATTATTATTATTATTATTATTATTATTATTATTATTATTATTATTATTATTATTATTATTATTATTATTATTATTATTATCATTACCCACGTCGTCCACAATTCAAGGCAGACGTTTGCCCCAGTCGACGTGGTATGGACGGTCTCTCACGACCTATCAGCCGAGCCCTGCGGTACTTTGGCTATGATCCTGAACCCACGAATCAGGATGGCACGACTATATATTTTCTTGGTCGCGAGTATGATAATCGACGGGATCGTTTGTCGCAAGAAACAGAGCTGAACAATGGACATCCGCAGCAGCAGCAGCAGCAGCAAGGGCAGCAGCCTTTGAGAAGGCGTCGATTTTCAAACAAAATAATTGAACCGTGGCCGCCTGATTTCTTGGAGGACTTTGAGTCGCGGATCTATCTCAGTTATCGCCGAAACTTTGGTCCCATTCCGAGTGGACCACGAGATGCAACTGCGGATTTTCCTGATGAAAATCGAGAAAAATCACGATCTTTATCGCCGATTTCTGTGTTTTATGACACTAAAGGTTTGACGAGTGACAGTGGCTGGGGGTGTATGATTCGTACTTCACAAATGCTGCTGGCAAATGCGTTGCTGACGCTTAAGCGGGGCAGAGGTAGGACTTCATATGATTGTTACTAGATTTGTGTGAGATGGCTCAGCGGTTGGTTGGGTTTTTTTCTTTTTTTTTTTTTGCTCTCTTTTTTGTTTCAAGGAATTGTTGTTTTGCTTTTATCTTTGTTATCACGTTTTCGCATCTTACCATTAGATTGGAGACGATCGCGTAAAGCGGAATCGGAAAGCGCGATACTCAGACTTTTCGCGGACGACTCGCATGCGCCGTTTTCAATTCACAAATTTGCTATTCATGGACGGCTAAATTGTGGGAAAGCGCCTGGCGAATGGTTTGGTCCTTCGGCTGCGGCTAGTGGAATAAAGTACATTACTATTTTGCATGACTGATCGTACTAACAATGGCTAGAGCCTTATGCTCGCTGTATCTATCTACAGAACTACGAGTATATTATAATGCAGAAAGCCATGATATCTACGAGGATAAAATTAACGAAGAATTCTATGCAAAGGGGGATGCAGATGAGGAGTTTCGTCCGACTTTAATACTAATATGTACGCGACTCGGAATCGAAAGAGTCAATCCCGTTTATTTCGATAGCTTGTTGCAGTGTTTGCAATTGCCACAGGCCGCTGGTATTGCAGGGTATGCTTGTCACCTCTAATCTTTGTTTAATATTCTCTAAATTTGTGCGATTGATATGATGGGCGATATCTCGATTTATTCATGATTTTGGTCAGGGACACATATTGCAGTGTTCTAGTTTTTACATGATTTTTAGGCCAGAAAAGAAAGTCTAACGTTACAGTGGGCGACCCAGTTCGAGCTTATTCTTTTGCGGTCACCAAGGCCAAAATTTATTCTACTTGGATCCACATTATGTAACCAACGCGCTGCCTCTTCGACAGGAAGGAGAGCAATACGCCGAAGAAGAGCGTAACTCTTGTCACTATGCTCGTCTTAAATCACTTTACATAACAGAACTTGATCCGTCGATGCTTATTGGCTTTTTAATTCGCAGCCCGGAAGACTGGGCTAGCTTTAAGACGGCAGTTTCGGATCAAGAGCCCAAGGCCAGAGTCGTTCATGTCTTGCCTCAAGAGCCGCCACAGATTTGGCAGCGAGGTAGACGACAAAAGCAGGAATATGCTGAACAAGCCTCAGGTGAAGGCAATGGATCTGAGGGCCAGGAAGATGATGAAGATGACGACGACGATGTAATTTCAGAATCTGAATTTTCAGAATAATTTTTGGACGAAAACTGTATACCCAAACTAGTATGTGAGCATACCCTAAACGCTTACAATTACTGGCGACAGAGTGAGCTAGAATGGCTTATGGTCTACCTGTTTTTATAATTTTTCGTTCCCGATTTTTGAAGCCTTTGGTTTCTCCTAGTTTGATTCCTGGTTAGTCTTCTTTTGATACTGTTTGTCTTTTTATTCTCTCAATCAGGGCTTTTATTCTTTTTCGCTACTGGCCTCGTTTATCTTATATTTATACGCTGTTTGGTTTATATTCAACAGGGTTTGATAATCTTTTTTTTTTTTTGGGGGGCTGGCGTTGATATGGTACTTTTCTGCATAGGTGGTGGCTACAGGATATTGAATTCCAATGGTATTATAATATAACATTATTTTTCATATGTTTTTTGATTTCCAGAACCGAGCAATGTCTGGGGCTACATGTAAGATCCGTAAAGATATTCCGAAGAGCGTTCACTATGTATGTGCAAGTAGAGTCAAAGATGGCGCAAACAAAATTAGATACAATAGTCATTAGTTATCAACGCACACACGCGGCACTATGATAATAAATAAATATAAACCCTAACCCTGATACTACCCAAATTCTGGTTGCCAGCATTTGCCCTTGTAATATTTAACGCCCTCGGTACATTCATATTCGGTAATATTGCGACAGATGACAGTTGAAGGCGTATGATTAGAGATAAATCGTATTAATAATAATTATATATCTGCTGATTCTACTAGTATTATTTGAAGTCAAGCCAAACAGAGTCTCTTTGGAAATTCGAGCTTTCTTACCATCATCTAATGACAGTTGAGGGCACTTACCAGAAGGCACAGGCTTCTGAATTGAAGGATTTGATCGGAATCGTTAATGAGCAAGTTCTTCCGTGTAAGTTTGATTATATTATATATTCTTCTTCTTTATTTTTTAAATTCTTTATGTTTTGATTTTTAAGATTTGAACTTTTCAATTTTTAATCGTTTGCCATTTTCCATTTCTTTTATTGGATTTTTTCTTTTCTTTTGATTTTGATTTTGAATCCAATTTGATTGAAATTTTTTTTTGGATTGATTGATTATATTTTAGGCTGTCTGCTTCCTATCGTCCCTTTTTATTTTCGACGTTCTTTAGTGCTTACAAATAGGGATTTCTGGAGCCGCAGAGCCAAATGGACGCGCAGTCAATTATTTCAAACCTGCTGAATTAGAAAAGAGGCTACAACTCAATTTACCTGAAAATGCTGGAGGAAAAGATGAATTGCTGCGCACAGTCGGCTTATTGCTGCAATACTCTGCAAATACTTGGAGTCCTGGATTTATGGACAAGCTATACGCGTCCACCAACGCCGTGGGAGTTGTAGCTGAGTTTTTGCTCGGTGTTCTAAACACTGGAGCTCATGTTTTCCGTGAGTGATATTACTTTGTTCATTGTCTTGCATTGGCTCTACGATTAGCCATGCTTCTTACACTATTCCGTTTGAGCCTAAATCATTTTATTGATTTATTCTCATTCTCGATCGATAACGAATGTTTGACTTTATTCTAATCGCAGATGTATCTCCTGTCCTGACATTGATGGAAATAAAAACCTCGCACGAACTTGCCTGCCTCTTTGGTCTATCTGGCCCTCATTCTGGCGGTGTGACTTGCCCCGGTGGCTCAAATTCAAACCTTCACAGTGCCATTACCGCTCGCAACCTTAAATTCCCAGATGTTGTAGCCGAAGGCTTACAAGGCCGAAAACTTGTGTTTTTCACTTCGAAAAGTGGGCATTACAGTGCGCAAAAGGCAGCTATTGTTATGGGCCTGGGTTCAAAGTCGGCCATCGTAGTCGAGACCGATAGCGAAGATCGGATGCTTGTTTCAGATCTAGAGCACAAGGTCAAGCAGGCTCTTGAAGACGGTCAGTCTCCGTTTTATGTGAACGCCACTGCAGGCACTACTGTCATGGTAAGTCAGCCTGGATTTATTTGCTTTAGCTTTTTAATGTCTTGTATCGTAAACCGGCTTTCAAACACACTTGTTCGTTTTTCTTTACGAATTCGAACAATACTCCTCTGTTTTATCGGAATGCGATTATTTTATCGACTTGAAATAGCCGACATATATTTAATATTCTGATGTTCCGATCTGTTGATCTGATAAAGTCTGATAAGAGTCTATAACTAGATGATATTCCAACTCTATTTGGCCCATGTCGAATTCAGGCTAATGAACAGGGAGCATTTGATCCATTGGATGAGATTGCTCAAATATGTAAAAAGTACAATTTATGGCTACATGTGGATGCTTCTTGGGGCGGTTCTGTCGTTTTCACAGAGTCAAGAAGGCATTTACTTCGTGGATCAGAGGCGGTTGATTCAATCACGATCAATCCCCATAAGATGCTGGGAGCTCCCTTAGCCTGCTCATTTCTTTTGCTAGCAGATTCTCGCAATTTGCAAAAGGCAAATACTTTACGTGCGGAGTATCTATTCCACTCTACGGACGACGACAGTCGTTATGATTTGGCTGATGGTACTATTGGCTGTGGACGTCGTGCTGATGCCTTGAAAATGTACCTGAGCTGGGTTTACTATGGACGAAAGGTATGGGGTTTCTTCTATATTTCTCTTTTTCTCAAGCTTATAGGTTTCAATGTTGATGATACGTTTATCTATTTTTTATTTCGTCTTTATTCCTTCTTTATTGGGTTACTAACGACCAGGGCTTCGCTCAAAGAATCGAGACAGCATTCGCCAATGCAGATTATTTTGCAGAACAGCTGGATCTTCATCCCCGTTTCCACTTGGTCTCTCGACGTCCAGCACCATGCTTGCAAGTATGTTTCTATTATGCGCCAAATGGTCATCTGCTTTCGTCTGATGATGAAAACACTGCGCTTACTGCCAGCGTCCATGCTGAGCTTGTTCGTCAAGGCCGATTTTTAGTGGATTACTCGCCTGGTCCCCGAGGTAAATTTTTCCGGGCTGTTATAAACTCACCTGGTGTGACGCGTGAGACTATAGATGAGCTCGTAGAGTCGATTGATCGCATTGGGAGCAAAACTTAGACGGAAGATTTGTACGAGATTAAAAAGCTATCATTTTTGTGAGACGAACAATTTGGAGTAATTAGATTTTTTTGACCATCATTTTGTGGCTATTCGACAGAACAAGCGTGTTTATGCGCATTAGAAATGTTTCAAAGCCAAGGAGAGCCGTTAGATATTTAGTCAAATTAGATTTAAATCAATATTTTATTTTATTTTACTATATTATATTATATTATATTATATTATATTATATTATATTATATTATATTATATTATATTATATTATATTATATTATATTATATTATATTATATTATATTATATTATATTATATTATATTATATTATATTATATTATATTATATTATATTATATTATATTATATTATATTATATTATATTATATTATATTATATTTCTTTCTTTCGATTATATGTCACCTGTATTATTAAATATGTGATGCAAGCATACAGTTAATTATTGTATGCTATAATATATAATATTATAGATTATTTATAATCGTTGTCTGATTATCTATTGTTTAGACGTAAACAATGGCAGAGACGCCTACACGATCAACGCTTTCGCTCAAAGGCAGCGCTAAACTCGTAAGCGAGTTTTTCGGTAAGCATTTTAAATTGCTTCAAACTGACTCGGGCAGAGTATAGCATAAATAATATACTGTTCCAGCGAGGAATATACCCGCCAGAAGACTTTAAAGTGGTGAAAAAATATGGACTCAACATGCTGGTTACCGTCGACGAGGAGGTTAAAGCATACGTGAAAAAGATAATGGCTCAGTTACAACGTACGTACTAAATAATTGGTCTGAGCTTTGCGTTTAAATCACGTCTGCTTTACTTGCTTTCTAATACTACAGGCTGGATGTACAAGGGAGATATATCTTCATTAGTAGTCGTTATCACGGACAAGGAGACTTCTGAAGTCGTTGAGCGGTGGCAGTTTGACGTACACGTTGAACGGCAAACAGAGCAGCCTGAAAATGGCATTGCGACGAAATCTGGTACTTGATTTGCCCTTCACATTGATTTATAGTTTTATTTTATTATTACTATTATACTTTATTTCGTTCTATTTTGCCTTGTTTTTGTTGAATAAAATAAATCGCATTTGTATTCTAACAGGAAAGAATCGGAAATCCAAAAAGAAATTCAGGCGCTTGTGCGGCAAATAACTGCTACAGTCACATTTTTACCACAATTAACGGGACGGTGCACTTTTAATGTACTTGTTTATGCAGACAGAAACAGTGAAGTGCCAATTGAGTGGGAGGATAGTGATGAACGGCTCGTTTCTGCTGCGGAATCTGTGAAATTGAGAAACTTTTCCACCAGTTCTCATCGAGTAGAATGTCAGGTACGTCGTTGGCGTTTAAGTTTTGGTTCCGTTTAGCTTGCTTTTCTATCTTTTTCTCTTTCTTTAAAAAACTAACATAAAAGGTTTCATACCGGCTTGATGATTGAGCATATTTGGCTTTTGTGGCTATTGGGGCTTACCAATGCATCTTGATTTTACATATAATAAAGTTTATTGCAGCATTATTTTCGTAAGGTCCTCAAGAGCTTCCTTATAATACACAATTGCATGTAATTTCGAGAATGTTGTAATAATTATAGTTCCGACATGATGACTATTGACAAATACAAACTCTGCACAACCAAATATATATATCCCTGCTCAAAATACAATTTTTGAAGCATACAAAAATTCATTATAAACTCGCTTTTGCCCTCTGGGAATGTCTAACTTTTACAATAATTGTCCTGGCTTGTATGGCAGTTGGCTACCCAAGCCTTGTCACACAGCCAAACCAAAGGAATCAATTGAAAAAAAGGGAAACAAAATGTCATCTTTGTGAATTTTTAAAAAAAGAAGGAAAAATGAAGTGAAGTGAAAATAAAATTTTTGCTCAGTGACGCCAGCTCCATTGTTCAATTATTTCATTTCCTTCACTACTTTTCCCATCTCTTCTTCCTTCTGTTCTTCATTTCATTATCAGTTTCCTTTTTAAATCAAAAATCCTCATGCCCATCATGATCAAACAAAAACTTTTCAAACGTAGATGAAACGTCTGAATGAGCGTCTCCGTTGATCCCGTCTTCGCCATCGCCTTGAATCTCAATTCCAGCATCTCCTTCGGCCGCCTGAGCCTCATCTTTCCTGGTCTCTGTACTATGACCATTCGCAGTATTTTCATTATTTGATGAAGATGCTGATTTTTCAGGATCAATTCCATCCGAGTCCTCATCCTGTTTTGGCCGCTCAGCGGTATCCGTCACTTTGTTTCCGAAATCGGTTTCTTCTGTCTTTATCTTTGCATTTACCTTTTCAGTCGTATTGTTTTGCAGACTAGTCTGTCCCCCACTTTGGGGTGGTGGTGAGCCCCCACTGCCTTGCGCAGCTGGGCGTGGCCCGTTTTGAGATTGGCCCCCACCGGTTTGAGGAGTAGGTGGAAGCTCTGCACTTTGTGGCTGACCCCCACCAGGCTGTGTGGGGGCAGTGGGTGCAGTGGGGGCCGTTCCCTGTTCCGGGGTACTTGGCGTTGGAGACTTTCGGGACTCCTTGTCAATTTCGGGTGCAATTGGAACTTTTGCCGGCCTTTTCACGGGAATCTGTGACCTCGTTGGCCCACCGGCTTGTTCCCTCTTTGCACCTTCTATGGAAGTCTCTCCCGCCTTCCCCGCGGCTTTCAAATTTGCCTGTTTGCCTCTCCTTACATCAATTGCCGCTGATCGCTGGTGGCCTCTTGAGGATTGTTGGGCAGAAAGTGCCTTTGCAAAACTCTGCAGAGCCCGGCTCGGAGCGGATTTTGAGGCTATAGAGAACGTGATAAGGTCACGCATATTAAAAAGCGTCTCGTTTATTTCAAATAATCGAATCTGTGAGGCCGCCAGACCCCAAGTCGCAATAGGCGATAAACATGCGACTTCACCATCTTCATTGTTGCCGTCAGTCTTTGGCCGCGGAACAAATTCTGAATATTCGTCTGTGTGTAAATGTAAAAGCTCAATCTTCAAGTACGGCGTCGTGGTAAATAACGCCCGAAGATTGCCACGGTGCACAACTTGAGCACCGTTATTGTACCAATATATTATTGTTGCCTGAGAACAATGTACCATGTGCGCCCCAATTTGCGTGAAAAATTCCGAGGTGTGGTCTAGAACAATTTGAATTTTACGCAGGCAAATCCCATCATTCTGAGGCGAATGGATTCCTAAAAAGACCCGTGCTAAGCCGTTCACGGAGAGATCAAAAGACTTATCGCCCTGGAAAGATACTCGATGGATCGCTGTGTCTGAGTAGAATTCCCTCACAAATTTTTGCCATTCTGCCAAATTTGTACGAGGAAGCGCTAATTGCTGCGTATATTGCACTAAACGGAGCGTCGCGTTTCCGAGCGGCGCCATTTCGCGCCTCGAGTTGCAGCGATGGCCGCTTGCGGTTTTCGTGATAGAATAAATAATTACACTGCATTTAATATACGCCCTGGTAGCCTTTTAGATTATCATTACATTTTCTGTCGTGCTATTATTATTCAGTATTTATATACTACAGATATTGAGTTACCGTAGTATATTTGCTATGAATATGAGTAGAATAGTCATAATGGATACTTCCATAATATAATCATTTAATCAATGTACTAACCCTAACCCTAAACATGACTGTAACACTGTTCTCTTGTAAGAAGTAGACGGAGTGCTGTATATTGCTTGCTGGAAATTTATAGCTCAAGCAGTGCTTTGAATATACACAAGTAATTTAAGAAGGGTATAAAAAAGATAAAATTTCTCAGTCAGAATCACAACAAATTTGTGGCGACGGCTGAAAAGGTTTCTACACGTCTTTAAGGCCAAAAGATATTTTGCAGAGTCCTGTCAATTGCAAAAGACACTTGTTCTTTGCAGCATTAGATGTGATGAGTCCAATTTTACTTCTTTTCGTTGTCTTATCGACTATGGTGACAAATTTTTGACAGACAATTTAGCCAGTCATTTATTCTGATCTAATGTTGGAGGCAAGGCCCTGCAATATCTTTTGGCCTTGAAGGCGGTTTTATTTTAAGAGCTGTCGAATGTACGGGCAATGAACAGGGAAAAGGGCATATGATGAAATTTCCATTCAAACCATTTGCAGTTTTCACGGACGGCAACGTTTGAACCCAATCTAGTTGCCAGTGACGTCCAAGACCTTCCATGGATGTCTGATGTCCTTTTTCCTTTCTTGCTTGTGCGTGCACAAATGTTGCCTGTGCGTTTCAAAGCTTGCAATTTCCTATCGTTTGTATAAATATTGAAAATTACGAAATGGCATTTATCAATTCAGTCTGAAAACAGCAGTAAATTATGATCCAACTCCATTTAATTAAATCTGTAAAAATACAAATGTTCAATGATAAAATAAGTCTATCTACATGACCGTGCAGCCTGGTCCGGATTGCGCTAAGCCCAAACTTTCCAGCTGATCCTCTAAATTCTGCTTTTCGTTGAGCGATTGCTTTTCTTTTGCTTCACGAGGGAAATACGCGTTCAAGAAATTCATGAGTGAGACATCAATGTTTCCTGAATCAGCCAGCATTAAACCTTCGCATCTACAAAGCGGGCAGTGATTCTCGTTTGCCCTTTGTAATCGTACAAGGCACCGAACGCAAAATACATGAGAACAGTTTAACCGTACCGGTTTATAAGCAAGGCAGGAGCAGATGGGACACTCGAAATCTTGGGGCTGAGGAACAATAGAGAGCAAGTTTGAATGAATAGAGTAGTTCATTTTCCGAACAAGTGACATTTCCGACGGTGTTTCCCACTCGACGAACCTGGTAAAGGACTGTGCCACGCTAAAACAAAGTCAGTCTCGCTTTATTGATTTCGTTTCGTTTAAACAATTTTAACAGTTTTAATTATCAATCTTTTCTCTCTTTGCAAACTTACTGTAAATTTGTCCGCTTATCAAACTTTTTCAAAATCTTCCCCAGTGCCTTTTTGTTCACGTCAAGAAAAGATGCGTATTGAATAATACCAGTATTTAATTTGATAAACTGGTCAAAAAGTAATCGGCTTTCTCCCGACGACATGTGATCCCTTAGCTTGGCCCTTTCACTTGTTTTTAAAAACTCATAAAACCTCTCAGAAGCGACTTGTGCCTGTCGATCGCCTCTGTCCCGTTCTGCATTGGACACAAATATAGATGCGTCTAGATACATTCGGAAGGTTTCGCGCCATGCATACAGATCTTTATTTGCCTTCTTTTTATTACCACGATGAAAATCGGGTCGAACGATGGCGCCAATACGTTTGGAGATATCAGAAACTGCTGATTCTAAGATGTCACGTTGCTGAGTCTGTAATTCGCCAAGAGCAGCAATTTCAGAGGTAAGCAAATGGAAAAACAGTGAGTCAGCTCTCATGGAAACTTCCAAGGCAGTAAGGCCATTTTCGTGCGAAACCTTATAATCCAAGTGCTGGTGACGAAGGGGCTCAAAGACGGTCTCTTCACTCCCGGACAAGACCTTTTCCACTTTGTGTGTTAATCCAGTACCATCGTCTTCGTTGCTCCAAGCCGTCTCTGTAAAATCTTCTGCCTCTAAACTATTTGTCTGTGTACCACCGAGCCGAGAAAGAGCAACGATGTTTTCAATACTGGCCAAAGGCGAAGAGGGTTCGATTATCGTATCGACATGCAAATCTGGAGAAAGCTCGATACGTAGCAAAGGCCGTACGTCTTTTTGATCGCCTAAAAAATTAGTTAGCCGCGAAATTCAATGTATCTTGTTTCTTACGGCTAAAAGAATAAACGAGCCGAGCGCCATTGTGTTCGGCATCGGCAGACTCTAATGAACGACGGATCGTTTCCGCGTCCAATCCGAGAAGAGACAGCTCTAGAACGACCTTTTGCAAGTTAAATATTGACTTGTCCTGTCCTAAAATATTGAAAACAAAATACAATGAAAACAAAAGCACGCCAAAAAGTATACCTGGTTTATACATTTCTGTTTCAAGGTTAGCAACCGGTAGAGCAATTAGATATCCACGTTACGGGTTTCCCATACCTTTAGCGTCTTGTACTGAATCGCAAGAGGCCGCCAGTCGGAAGGAATATGGTTCTCTTCAAGACTGCGCTCCAGCTCTTTGCCGAACTTCATAATGTGCGTCTCATCTCTGCATCAGCGGTTATTTTGCTCTTTTAGTGAAGGGTCAGTCAGCTGCAAGTGCATTTGATTGTGAATATCGAGCAGCGAGCGATCTAGGCATTTTATTTATGCGAATAATATTTTGTATTTGGTGCATGTGGCACACTTTTTCCAGTATTTTAATTGTCTATTTTGTACTGTATTTTGCTCTTTTTCGTACTAGTAATGTATCGGCCGCGAGTTTGTACTGTACTTTGAACTGAGCTAGTATTGCACTTTTCCTGTAATTTATACAGTATTTAGCACAGTTTTCTAGTGGTAACCTATCTTTCATATATTAGATCCCCATATTATGTTTACATATTATTTACATTTATTCATATATTAAATTCACATATTATTAACCTACTCCACATATAATGAATTACTCCTATATACAAGCCTATTATGTCATCTTGATCTAATGACGTACCTGTCCGTCAATCTGACTATCCACGAGGCAAAATGCCACAGGACGACGATCTAAACTCGCTGCTCACGACAGAGCAGCGAGCAGATTTTCTTCTAGTTATTTCCGGTGCGACAGAATGGATGGGACAGCAGCTTGATGCTGCCTTCGTTCACCGTCAGCCGAGCAAACTGTCGGACCAGCATCCTTTCCTAAACGACGATCAGCAGACTCAACTGCAAATGAATTCTGATCCTCTCGTACCTCAGTCTGCCAATGACAATGGCAAAGATGAAGATGACGGAATCGAAGGCGAAGGCGGAGGCGAAGTGGAAGATCCGGAAGATGAATCGGCACTTGTACGCGATGGCCAGTCGCCACAGAAACTAAAAACCTCCGATCCTGGGTCTACTCCAGAACTTGATGAATTGCACAAGAATTGCCGTCAGACATTCGATAATTGGCGATTGACTGTACTTCAGCGTGTTGGCGAGGTGATAAACGCCAATGGCAAAGAGCCTGGTAATTGATTGATTAATAATTTATTTAATAATTTATTTATTGATATTCTTGCTAATCACTAACTCTTTCGCAGAAAATAAACCTCCCTCTAGTACGAGCAGCGACGCGGGTACGCCTCCACACTTGGCCAATTCCAAAGTCAAACCTCCACACTCTATTCAAACACCGCTGCGAGCATCCTTGGACCGCAATTACAGATCTCTTCTGGTAAAAGCACTTTTGCTGCTCCTGCTTTCTCTCGAGACTTACCCGAGCTACTCACGTACACTGCTGCGTATCGTGTCCGCCAGCCTGGGAATCCCTCAAACAGAACTTGCCGAGCATGAAAAATCCGTAGCAAAGGCGCTAGTAAAAGCAGCAAAAGAAATGTCGGGTGAAGCCGAACGCGAAAAACGCGCTGCTGAATCCAGCAAGTCGCGTAAGTGGAAGATTGGACTTGCTTCTGTTGCTGGTGGAATCCTTGTTGGAGTTACAGGCGGCCTAGCTGCCCCTCTTGTTGCTCTCGGAATCGGATCCGTCTTTGGCGGGATTGGACTGGGGGCAACTGCGACTGCCACTTACCTGGGGGCTATGGCCGCCTCCAGTGTCCTTGTTGGCGGCCTCTTCGGTGGCTATGGAGCCAAAATGGCGGGTCAGCATATGGCGAGGTACGCTCAGGAAGTGCAAGATTTCCAATTTATTCCGCTGCATACAGACTCGAGGCTTCATGTTACAGTAGGCGTGACTGGCTGGCTTACTGACCGGGAAGAAGTCACGTCGCCCTGGCAAGTGCTCAGTGACGATGGAGACCAGTATTGTTTGCAATGGGAGACCCAAGCACTGACCGACTTGGGCACAGCCTTGTCTGCAATGGCCTACAGTGCTGCCTTCCAGTACCTTAAAGTAGAGATTATCAAGCGTACAGTTTTAGCTGCCTTGATGACGGCACTATGGCCTCTTGGGCTTTTAAAGGCGGCCAAAGTGCTGGATAATCCGTGGAATATTGGACTTACTCGTGCCCATAAAGCAGGCCAAGTACTGGCTGATGCTATAATAAACAAGTCTCAGGGTGAGAGGCCGGTAACGCTGATTGGCTTCTCCCTGGGGGCTCGAGTCATCTATTCATGTCTGCTGGAATTAAGCAGGCGCAAGGCCGGCTGCGATTTAGTGGAGAACGTTTACATGCTGGGAACACCGGCCCCAGCAAATGAGCACGATTGGCGACGTCTGAGAGCGGTTGTTAGTGGCCGCCTGGTTAATGTTTACTCCCGGAACGATTATATCCTCGGGTTCCTATACCGTACAAACAGCGTGCAATACGGTGTAGCCGGGCTGCAGCCAATTGAGCAGGTAAACGGTGTGGAAAACGAGGATATTTCTGATATCCTCGATGGGCATTTGCGGTACCGGTGGATGGTGGGCCAAGTGCTGGAACGAGTTGGTGCTGAAGATTTGGTGCAGCAAAAGGTTAAGGAGCAATCGGACGAGGGAGAGATTGTAGAGATGCAGGAAAGGATGAAACACGGCGACAAGTCCACGGAACAGGTGCTGTTTGACGTTGATAATGAACGCAACAGTGAGAAATTGGGAGAGGTGAAGAGCGGTGATTCTCGAGCAGAGTGATTGAGTAGTTCAAGTATAAATAATATAATTGTAATTAAACCTATAGATTATATATACAGAAAATAAATAAAATATAAAAATATAAAAAAGTAATTAATAATTAATAATTAATAAATTATAATTAATAAATTATAATTAATAAATTATGAATTATAAACTATAAATTATAAATTATACTTGCTTTGACTGTGATTATTCGCCATCTCACTAGTCCGTCAAGTCCCGGCACCAAGGTCTTCCGTGCGCGACCTGATATCTGCACAGTAAAGGCTCGAGCCAAATGCTGAAAAGAGCACTAAGAGCAATTCCGGTAGCGTCGGCAGTGCTTACAATGGCCACAGCCAGCTCGCGTTCGTTAGCAGCGACGCGTTGCATCACTAGGCGGTATGCGTTTACATACACAAGACCCCCGAGCAATCCTTCCCATACGAAAACTGCCAGCAAAAAGTAAATACTAGGAAAAAAGAACAGAATTGCCTGCGCTATGCAAACCGTAAAATTAACAACTTGCAGCGCTGAGGCCACAGCTATCCTGTCGACGGGGACAAACGTAACGGAAGAACGACTCATGAAAACGCCAATCTGGTAAATAGCACAAAAAGTTGGATACATGTCCCTGTAGTGAGAAAACCCTGGGCTTTCAGACAAAGGGAACAATAGCGTTGGTGCTATTCCTTGGTTGATCAAGTACTCGCTAAAGTACACGACAAACAACGGCACGATAAAGGGGCGAAAGAGACAACGAAACAGTTTTATACCAGAAAAGCCATTCTCTCGTGAGTTTGGGGTCAGTGCGGTTCTTGCAGGCTGACATTGCTCTGGCAAAAGGTGTTGTGTTACTGATTGATGTGTGTCTGTGCTTGTGTCTTGATCTGTAAAACTAGACTCCTCCACAGCGGGCACAGGGTACGGCCCAGTCTGCCTTTGCCCAGGCAGGACAAGGTAGAAATTGAACAAAAGCAGCAAAGGAAGAAGCGCAAGACTCAAGAGGGAGGACCGGACACTGAGGCCAATGTACGTTGTCAAGACGAGGTAAGCATTTGCGCCGATAACGCCAGCGGCTCCCGTACCACAGGCAAAGGCCGCTAGAGCTGTAGACTGATCGTAGCGATTTACGAGCTGAAGAAAAGTGACCTCGCCAGCTCCACTGCTCGCAGAAGCAAGCACGATTCCTATAAGCTTATGGCCGATACCACGGCCGGCGGCAATAAGAAGCATCCCCACGATTGAGCAAGCTACGCATGATGAGACACGGAGCCTTTAGTTTAGTATAGGACGATGAGGATAAAAAGGCAATAGCCCAGAAACCTGCCGAGGCCCAGCAAGAAGTAGCGGTCGGGTAAAGGGCATCGACGGGTCAGATATGGCAGATAATCGTATGTATACAAGAACGACGCCAGATCCAGCCAATCCTCAATTCCTACGGCAAACTTACCCAAAAGAAACCAGGTGAAAGTTTAGTAGAGGCGCGGCAAATTTAACTAGGAGGCCCGGCAGTATATCTGCGAGCAGGATAATGCCCTTTGCGTGATCTGGGCCGATAAGGTCTGATTGTAAGCAAAGATAATTGCCACCATGCTTCGACTTGCTGTACCTAAAGCCGCCTGGCGATGTTAGAATGTATATGAACAATGCTTTTACACTAAGAATAACGACGAAAAGGACGTTGTTTACGAGTCCGAACGAGAAAAAGGGCAGAGTCACGCGCGATAGCAGCATCGGCTGCCTCTCAATTGTGAGCCCTCCTCATATATTAACTAGTGCTGTCTTTATTGGTTTTTATTATTATAGACCAAATACTTTTATATACAAAATATTTTTTGATATTATATACAATTACTATATTATACAGTTACAACACATATTATGTTGTAGTCGAACCCAAACGTATATTAGGTTTAGGGTTTGCTAGGGTTTGCTAGGGTTAGTTTGGTAAATATATATATTCGATATAGCCTACATAAACATATCCATCCGTCTTACTAACAATTACATATGTATCACGTGACCCGTCCTATTTTACGGGGACGACGTCCTTTGATCGGTGATACGGCACTCGTTCAATCCAATCACGAGTTTTGGGCGGCAAAGATACTTAAATCGACGAGGTACACGAGGACATGAGCCATGTCGGCAGTATACTCTGTATCTAATGTAGACGTCAAGTAAGAAAACGCAATTATTAAGTCTAACCGTGATCAAGGCTATGCGTGTGCATGGTCGGTCTACCGGCTCGCGGCAAAACATATATTGCAGAGAAGAGTATGTGCTCCCGGCAGTGAATTTTCTTGATTTCTTTTTCTTTTGATTTCTTATTCTCTTGATTTGTTTACTATATTGCTTCGCCTTCAATGGTTGTGCCTGGTTATGCCTGGAAATATAATATGGCTACACTTTCCCCATGACCTTTCTTTGTCTCTCTTGGTTGCTACTCGTAGCCGCTCGTCGTCAAATGGCCTTTACTTTATCATTGTTTCTTAGTCTGTTCTTTCAACTTGTTCCTTTACATGTAAGCCGAGGCTGATACAGTAACTAACGTTAGTTCGTCGATATCTCACATGGTACTGGTGACTTTATTCTTTGGAGAAACTTACAAAAAAGGCTCTCAATCCCAACTAAAACGTTTAATGTGGGCAATTATCGGAGAGAGGCATTTGGTGGTGTTTGCAGAGCAGACTTTTTTGACCCGCGCAATGAAGCGGGCGAAAAGTCTCGAACAGAAGCAGCAGAAGCCGCGGTTAGTGATATGCTCAAATGGTTCAAGGCGGGAGGCGTTGTGGGCGTATTGGACGCCACGAACACGACTCGTAAAAGACGTCAATTATTGACAGAGTGGCTGTCTCGTGACGGTGTGCAGATTATGTTTGTTGAGAGCGTATGCGATAACGAACAGGTAGTCAACAACAATATCATGGACGTCAAGATCAATTCTCCCGACTATGCCAAGCTGGATGCAGAGACAGCAGCAAAAGACTTTCGTAAGCGGGTGAAATACTACGAGTCGGTTTACGAGACGGTGGAGGAAAGCGAGCTTACTTATTGCAAATTAATCAATGTTGGGTCCTCAATTGTAATCAACCGTATTCGTGCGTACCTAGAATCACGGATCGTTTACTACCTTATGAATTTGCACGCTCGTCCGCGTAACATTTGGCTTTCTAGGGTATGATTTGTTTCTATACATTGTGTATTTTTATCGATTTTTATCGATTTTTATTACTCTTCCTTACTAATTTGCAGCACGGCGAAAGCCAATATAATCTGTGGGGCAAAATTGGTGGTGACGCGCCCCTGTCTGAGCGGGGTCGGGACTATGCCAGACGTCTGCCCGACGTTGTCAAGAAATCTGTCGGAGATCGTGATCTTAAAGTCTGGACCTCGACACTTAAACGCACGATTGAAACAGCTGCGGGACTTCCATACAAGAAATTTGAATGGAAGGCGCTTGATGAATTGGACGCCGGTGTTTGCGACGGAATGACATACGAAGAAATTGAAGAAAAGTACCCGGAAGAGCAGGCATCGCGAGACGAGGACAAGTACAATTATCGTTACCGCGGCGGCGAATCTTATCGAGACGTGGTTATTCGCCTTGAGCCCATTATTATGGAGCTTGAACGTCAAGAAAACGTCCTCATCGTGTGCCACCAAGCTATTCTACGTTGCATTTATGGATATTTTCACAATCTCAACCAGGAGGATCTGCCTTATGTGGATATTCCGTTGCATACGGTATGAAGATTTGAATTTTTTAAATTTTTTAATTATTATTCGACGAAGCTAATATCAGGTTATCAAACTGACCCCACGGCCTTACAGTACACAAGAGGAACGGCTCAAAGTCGATGTTCCTGCCGTTAGTACTCATCGGCCGCGACCAGCAAAGGCAAAAAGCTCGATGTCGGGCGTAAAATAACGGGACTGGTCAGTAGTTTATGGCCTAAATTCAATGCGCGCAGCAAAACTGAGCTTCGAGGGAGGTTGTCTGTAGTTTGGTCCGGTGCATGGCATCTGAAGTATGATAATAATATATTTAATCGGTATATTGTTTTCAGTATGTGATTGCAAGTACGATCGACGGCTCTTGGTAAATACATTTAGAAAGATGAACGGTTGCAAAACGGAAACCTTTTCACTTTTTGTTTAATTCTGTGGAATTTTATGGAACGGCAGGATTTGTGGCGTACGAGACTGATAATATATTGAATATGAGACGTGAATGCGAAATTAATGAAATTGGAGATCTGACCAGTAACAGTATAGCACAGCATAAGCACGATCACTCTGCAGGAAAAAAAAAGTTCAAAAAATAAAATTAATTAATTAAATAAATAAATTAAATTCCACAAAGACATCGCGGCCTATAGACCTTTGACCGCATGCTCAGCAAAGCTCAGGCATGCGCAAAACGCCTTTACGTTCAGCGCGCACGTGAGCCTGGATAGCCTTCAGTACAGGGCTATCTTGCCACCGTTCGGGAGGATCCTTTTTGCCGATAGCCCAATAGTATCTGCAGGCATTAGTAAACAGCTGGATATATAAAATGTAGAGGACAAATCAATAGCAAGCGATGTATGAGGCAGGCAGCTTACATATCCCAGTCGGGCTCGTCCAGCAGTTTATCATACTCCCGTAGCTGCACTTCAGAAAACCCTGCGAGTTGCTCGCTGGCAAAAGTGCCGAGCAGCAGATCCGTTTCCAGAATCCCTCTCTTCCGGCTCTGGTAGAGCATACGTGCCCGCAGCACATCCACAGGCTCATTAGGCCGTGGGATCGGCTCAATCGGAGTCAGATCTTCGTCTAAAGCAAGTCCCCTATGTCTCGCATCGTGCAGAGGAAACGGATCTTGCGGGACAGTTACAACGTCATCTTTCTCACGCGTAGAAAGCTCCGCGTAATCCTGATCGGCACTCGTCTCGGAGCGTTTTTTCTTTCCTTCTGGTTCGAAGATGGGGAACCATCTCGCGCCTGTGTTCGACAGGGCACGAGTACTCGACACGCACACTGTCAGCGTACGAGGCCGAGCTGATAACATACGTATAGCATACATTTGCCTGACTATAGCGCGCTCGGATTATGTGTTCTGCCTCGACCGTTGCGGCTCTCACGATCGTCCAGCCAACATTGTCAGATTAGGCTTATCGCCCCGCAAGTAACATATCAAGTAATCTTCCTCGTACCTAATAATTTATATTAAAATTATATTGAAATTATATTTTAATTTTTATTATAAATTTAAATAGATGATATTGTTGAAAGAATTGGCATTGGGTGAAAAGTACGGTAGTTTTTGCACATCAAGTATAAACCCTAACCCTAATCCGGATACCCCGGATGGATGTGTTTTATCCTGTACGGTAGTTTGTCCCATTCGTCCATCTGTTAGAGATGCGCCAAAAATTATACCACGGACAAGTCGAACTCATGACTACCTTTTACAACTAATATTGTGCTAAAGGACAAAGTGCAATGTTATTTACAATTACTCCATGTGACCACAAAGAGGCATTCCTACGTGTCTGACATCGCTTGCTGCACTTTCGGAAAGAGAATAATTTTGTTTCAAATAGAATAAAAATAGAGAAAAAATAAGTAAAATTAAGAGTATATTAAGAATCAAAATTAAAAATAGAGAATGAAGAATAAGGAATAAAGTGTAAAGTGTTGCAGCGTTTACGGGTTCCTCCTGCATGGAACATTAAGCATCTTAGTGCCAGTTCAAGTTCTCTATCGAGACAAAAGATGCTTTATCGGAGTAATGGAGCTTGAAATTTTGAAAGAAAAAATATTCCAAAATGTGCAATATTATTGTTTCGCGAGTGAATTGGAAATGGAAATGAAACAGAAATAATTGCAAATTGAACAGAGGCAAGTGCGGTTGAGCAGCATGCATACATGTTAATTTACGACACACAGGTGATGTTTATCGCTTAGTATTTCGGAAGCTTGGAACGAGTATTGAAGCTTCACAAACTACGGCGTAAATAGAATGTGTTTAATAAAAACTTTTCTCAAGCCGTTTTATGGGCCCTTTGTCGTGTCAAAGTTCTTTATGAAAGCCGTTTGTCCCTGAAACTACAACAACCATAAGTTGCTCACCTGCCGCGCTCTTTTGACGCAATTAGCTTGAAATTCTAGTATGCTACATTACGTTTGGAACATTGAATGTGTAAATCAAAACTTGCTCATGGGCGATTGCACTTATCAAAATTACAGTTTAGCTACCCTTAAATGCCGAACCAAAAAGGTTGGAGCCTATTCGCTATATCTTTCACCAATCCCACGTAAGACCATGCACGTTGTCTTTTTGTCCGCAGAATATTGAACGTTTGACGCTCTCTGAATTAAATAACATCCTACATCTAATTTGAAATCTGACTCTGTTGCCAAAGCAGACTCGGCGGTGAGACGCCTTCCAATATTTGAGCGTCGTACAAGCCTTTCCACGCATATAAACGCTAATAGTATATAGGGTTCCTTCTAGCCCTCACTTTTTCCGGGTTATAAAGATTTACACACATTAATTTAATCAAAATTAAAAATATTTGCGACCCTTCCTCCCAATATTTTCTGCCCTTTTATTCGCAGCTAATCTTGCAGATAAGAGCTGCCTAATCAAGAACAGGCTATACTCCGGACGAGAAATATTTCTCGCCCGAGAAAATTAATATAAGAGATAATGAGCCGCCATTGACCCCGCGAACGTCCACCGATAAGCTACCTCCAATCCAAACAATGACTGCGATTAAAGGGTATTTACAAAAACGAGAGAACAACTTGCCGAGGTATCTTGCTGTTCTGGGTTCTGTCGTTCACTCGCTGCCTGATCGCACATTGGAAATTATACACAACGCGGCAATTATCACCGACCGGAGCACTGGCGAAATTGTGTCTGTTCACAAGGACGCTACATCCGAGATCCTGAACCAGTACACGGATATTGAGGTACGCTTGCGACTGAAAAGATACGGAAAAAAGAATTAATAATTACAATTATTAACAATTATTAATTTATTACGATTTGCCATCAAGATGACTGAAAACTGACTCGACTTTAATATTAGACTGTGCAATTACATCCTACGCAATTTTTGTTTCCCGGTTTTATCGGTAAGAAAGTCTTTAAAAAATTAAAGTTATTTGGAACGACATTAGTCTAATTCATTTCTAGATACTCATATCGTATGCCGTTATGTCGGACTAGTGTATACATTAACGCTCAATCTAGCACGCTCCACAATACGAAAATGCCGGAATCGGATTGGACGTTCCGCTGCTGCAGTGGCTGCTAAAATATACTTTCCCTACTGAGGCGTCGTTCAGCGATTTGATCAAAGCTCGGAACGTTTACACGCGCGTAGTCGAGGGAACTTTAAGGCAGGGAACTACCTTTGCCGCATACTATTCTTCGTTGCACGCAGAAGCTACCAAAGTACTAGCTGACGTTTGCTTTGACAAGGGCCAGAGAGCGCTTATTGGAAAGGTAACAAGATCGGTTATTTGGCAGTAGAGAGACCGTTTATCATTTACATTTTTCTATTTTAATTATTAAATTATTTGTTTATTCAATTTATTTATTTAGTTAAAGTATACTTACAGAACTGCCTCTTTGTTTCCTGCTATTTCCGATTTTAGTAGGGAGTGCGAGAGACGTGATTCCGGCCTGACCGTTTACAGTTTCTCTCTCTCTCTCTCTCTCTCTCTCTCTCTCTCTCTCTCTCTCTCTCATGCATGTCTTACTAACCAAAGTGCAACATGAACATAAACTCACCGGATTATTATATAGAACCGTCGACAGAGGAGAGCATTAAAGCGACCAAGTCCGTCATTGACTATGTAAGGGCAAAAGACCCCGATTTTAAGCTGATTGCTCCTATTGTAACCCCCCGGTTTGCCCCGAGTTGCACTGCAGACTTGCTTACAAAGTTGGGCCAGCTCGCTCAAGAGCGAAACCTGCGAATCCAAACTCACATTTCGGAAAACAGGGACGAGATCGAATGGGTTGCCAAATTATTCCCAGAGGCCAAAAATTATATGGACGTTTACGACAGGAGCAATTTAGTAACAGAGAAAACGATATTGGCCCATGCCTGCTGGCTGGATGACTCTGAATTGCAAGTTGCACAGCAAAAACGTGTTGGAATTGCTCATTGCCCTATCAGCAATTCTGCAATTGCGAGTGGTGAAGCACCGATACGACAACTGCTGGAATTAGGGATTAAAGTAGGCCTCGGAACAGATGTCTCTGGAGGCTTTTCGCCGTCTATTCTAGACGCGGTTAGACATGCAATCCTTGTTTCCCGTCATCGTCGAATTCGTTTAAACAAGGCCGATCAGCAAATTCAGCTGGACGAGGCTCTTTTTCTCGCTACACTAGGCGGTGCTCAAGTTTGCAGTATGGGTTGCAAACTGGGTAATTTCATGCCGGGAAAATTCTTTGATGCTTTGCTTGTTGATACCAGCGCCTCGACGAACGGCCGACTTAACGTTTTTGAGGGAGATTCGTTCAGGACAATTGTGGAAAAATGGGCGTTTCATGGCGATGACCGTAATTTGAATACGGTTTGGGTCAATGGAATTCCTGTTGCTGGGACAAAGTACGAGACCACGAGATAATATAAACAAATCAATAGAATAAATATATAAGAAAATGATACACGAACAAAAAGGAGAAAAACTTGAGTGGTATTCTGAGGAGAGTGGTTTCTGATGAGAAAAGAAAAAGAAAAGAATGATTGAGTAGATATACCGGTGACTTTGGAGTTGAGATGATTAAAGTGTTTAATTAGTTAATAAATCTTATATACAATGGTCAGCTTAAGCGTGGCCTACTAAACAGACAATAAAAATCAAGTCCCGTCGATATAGTATGCAAGTACAGAATACATTAAAACATATTAATAGGACTAACCCTAACCCTAGGAAAGATTAACAGGAATAAATCGCTTGGGGAGTTGGACACGGCTAAACTCTGAGCTCAATTTTGCAATAAACTCATCGACGTCCAAATGCTTTGTGAGCGAACGACGGGGTGCAACGCTGATACAATGCTTTGCATCCAATTGCATATCAAGTGGATCCTGAGAATAGCAGCCCGGTGAGAGGGAGACGCGTACAGAATATTCCTTTTTATCTTCTGACAACGGGTCCGTGGCATCTGCCATTCGTGTACGCTCGTACAACTCAAAATTGATCTGTGTCAAGTAATCCAGTTCCGGGATCTCGTTCCTCTGAATCTTTGTGGGCACTCCGCTCTCCATTATACAGTTGAGCAGGGTGTAAATGTGGGATTCCTTTGTGAAATAAATAAACGTATGACAGTGGTCCGAGGACTGGGCAGTTCTTAAATCCATAAGCAGCTGATTAAGCAGGGGCATACTCGTCAGCAGCCCAATATCCAGCTTTTCTTCGTCCTCAATCCCGTATTCCTGAGGACTCACAAAGTCAAATAGCACTTTGGTCAGGCGGTAAAGCTCTCGCAGTTTTACCATTCTCATGGCCGACATTGCATGGAGGCAATTGTTGTTATTATTCTGGTTTTTATTGGCGTTGCTACCAGTAATATTTCCACTGCTGTTACTATTGTTACCATAATTACTGTTGTTGCCGTAATTGCCGTTATTACCATTGTTGCTGGTGTTTTTGTTGCTATTTTCATTGTGAGGCTCGTTCCAAACGGGAGAGCTCTCGTTTTCCAAACCCGCAGCCGATGCGGGACGCGTTCCATTTACCATAACTGCCTCTGGATTCTGGGGCATAAAAATTGTGTCGAGAAAGGCCCGATTATGAAGGGCGTCGTACTTCATCGTATCGTACAATTCGCTGATCTTTGAGGGATCAACTTTTTCCGTATCACAAAATTCTGCAAACAGCTTTTCCCACCTTTCGCGGAAAAGCTCGGGGTCTTCACTGCAGCACCAGCGAGTTTGTATATGATTTATTTTGTCCCCGAGAACAGCGAAATTGTGTCTCATCACGGACCGATGGTACTTTAGCAAATCTATAACTTGCCGCATAACGACAGACGGCTGAGCCATATCTTTGGGCCAAGTAAACTGACTGGGAGCAGCTGTTCCCTCCCGCAACAGTATTTTAAGCCGCTTTTTTACCTTGTCCATCCGGTCTTTAGCAGCGTTGGAGTCGTCGAGTAAATCTTTACGAATCTCTATAAAATCATGAGGCACTTCCTCCTTATGCAAAAAGGCCATTGCGAAAATCTCGGCACTCGCGCTCACCCGTCGCTCTGAACTGCTGTAAATCTTGACGTCATCAAGGCAGTGGCGATTCAAGATTTTTAAATCGTTCCGTACGTTCTCCCCAAGATCTTTGGACTGGTAACGCGCTGAATGCGTAAACTCTCCGCCCCATTTTATAATCAATTGCAGTTTCTCCAATTTGCCTTCCTTATTGTACGAAGGCTTAACCTGTACTTTTGTTCCAGGCAAATCTTTTTTCTTCATTAATGCATTGTGCAGCTGATTAAGCTTATCCGCGTCTTCGCACCTGAGTCTGATAGCCTTGTTTGTTGCATCGACTACAGTCTTTAACTGCTCAGTCCGCAGGATAACTTCTTCCGTGTGGCCCTGCAAAAGCGCAACAAAGGGCTCGCTTTTAAAGGAATACTTGAATTTTTGCTTCGGAGTCCTGTCCGCGTGGCGCAGCACCATTATCATGGCCTTGAGCTTCCATGCACTTTGTTCTGAAGGTGGCGGATGGATCGTTCGGGCTAACTGCTCTTGAATCGATGGCGTTGATCCTGCCTTTCGCATACGCTCGATCCTGGCAGTTTCAAAAACCCTAATCAAATGAAAAGCAGCTTGATCATAGTACTCATTGTTGTCTTTAACAAAGGAAAACCCATTCACATCAATGACGTAAGATCTGCCTCCCGCACGTAGCATATCAAAGCCGCAGACACACTGTTCAAAGGCGGTACAAATAGCCGATGCTATACGCCGTTCTTCGTCACTTAATTTGACGACAAAACGGATCTCCTTTCCATAAGTGTTGCGCCTGACAATGCCATCAACGGTCGGAGATTTACGGGTCTCTGCGTGACTATAGTTCTCCGTTACAGTGTACACTTTAACATCCTCTGCGTTGTCAACATCCATGAATTTTTCGTATATAAATGACCCGTCGGTACGGGGCTCATTCAAGTTGGGGTCAAACTCGGAAGATTTGTTTCCGACCTTGCGGAACAGCCGTCGGCCCCCACCGCCTTTGCCCTTGGCATAATATATATGAATATTGTGATCTTCGCCATCCACTGGCTTTTCCAGGTACGGCTTCTTGATCGTTTTGCCATTTATTGACAGCGTATCATCATCAAGCATTTGTACATTTGCTACGAGTTCCGGTGTATTGATCTCGATACCCAGTCGCTTCTTGATCGAGGAGCTCACGTCTTTCGAGATCCGCGGGCCACCGTCCCGTGAGCATTCAATCCTTTCGGGCGTTGGGATTTTAAGAGCGTCCAGCATACGTAGCACTATACGACGGTCCCACAATACCTTTTGCATTGCTACAGAGTTGATACAGAAGGGCCGACGCAGTTGGACGTACCCAATCGCTTTGTCCAGAGGGAATCCAGCAGAAAAAAAGGCAATTAATATATCACACAACGGCCAGTTGTGAATTTCTGCAATACGGTTAGCGGATCCAACTCGAAAGACGCGGATTGCGAGCAAACAAATCAGAAAAGTGTATACAATAATGGATCAGACACAGTATTTAAAAGAGCCAAAGCGCCAATTCAATCTGGAAGAGACAACATAAATAAAGTACCTTCATCAAGAATCATCTTGTCCCCGAAAATAATAATCTCATACTCTGACTCGCGGCCAGCAATGACTCGGTTCAGGATGTTACGGCACGGCTTTGATCTTGCCTTTGTATCCATCGCACAAACTCCAATTTTCAGTTTCTTTTTCGGCGTCGGCGATGCCGGAGGCGAAGATCGCCGAGATGTCGCCTCGGACGTTACCGAAGACGGCATTGTATGAAGGGCTGTCTGTAAACCTTTGACGTTTGATTTGAAGGTTTACAGAGGATTAGTGGCAGATAACAGAACTGTGCTTTATATTTTATTTTGTGATTTTAGATATAAATTATAGATATAAATTACAAATTAGATATGATAATAGTATATAAAATATGGATATGAGTAATGCAGATACGGCAATACAGATATGATAATACAGATATAAATAATATATGAATGAATTTATGTAATACTCAAAACTGTTTAATCATCGAACATAACGGTACGCGGGTTTTATTCTATATTTTAGTTTTATTATTCCATCTTCCAATATAAAATATATTATAATAACTATATTCCTACTCCTAATAAAATACATGATTTCATTTAGAAATTACTCCAACTCCACATACAGCTCAATGACAAGATATGGACGTTGACGGCGCCGGGTTCGGGCCCGGCGTGCAGGGCAAAAATGCGTCATTTGGCGCATTTGCTTTTTTACAACGATCGTTTCTATGTATACTTTCGTTTGTGACAATAACGGTCCCGACGTTTTGCTTCAATCTCCTGTCGCTGACGCTAACGCTACAACTTGATTTCCCAAAGCTGTAAGACCCCGTCGGCCAGTCTGTGACTGATTCCCTTTTTACTCTAGTCTATAATTTTGGTCGTAAATTTAAACTGAGCCTTTATGCTTTTGTTTTGTTTTGTTTTGTTTTGCTTTGCTTTGCTTTGCTTTGCTTTGCTTTGCTTTTATTTTATTTTATTTTATTTTATTTTATTTTATTTTATTTTATTTTATTTTATTTTATTTTATTTTATTTTATTTTATTTTATTTTATTTTATTTTATTTTATTTTATTTTATTTTATTTTATTTTATTTTATTTTATTTTATTTTATTTTATTTTATTTTATTTTATTTTATTTTATTTTATTTTATTTTATTTTATTTTATTTCATTTTACTTTTTTCGATCAGATTTAACCAGCTTTAATTATTTTAATCATTCTTTGTAAATGTAGCTAATTTCAAAGGCTTTTAATTCTAGCAGTTATTGCGTCAATCATCTACTGGATCGTACGATACCGGTATTTAAATGTATACTCGCGTCTGCGTCCGGAGCCGCAACGAAAAGAGCCTACAATCGATCTTTTCCCCGATACCCAGGACGATGATTCCAAACCAGGTCTTCATAATTATCTCGATGAGTTTCTCAGTGCTATTAAAATATTCGGATATTTGGAAAGACCGGTGTTCCATGAACTTACGCGGCATATGCAAACTCGCCGTATTGCTGCAGGCGAGACGATGTTGATGGAAGAGGAGGATTCTTACTGTCTCGTGGTCGACGGGAAGATGCAAATATTTGTTAAAAGCACGACAGATGCTCCTGAGATGTTTACATCTCCTGCCGTGGCAGATGATATGGGCGAAAGTTATAGGCTTTTGACTGAAGTTCAGAACGGAGGTAAGTTTTGGCCATTGACAGTTTTGAAGTTGGACACAAAGAAATCGTTAAATAATGAACGTACAAAAAAATATGCTAATAGATATAAATTAATAAAAATATTGAATATCAATCGGCAATTATACTCTATTATCATCCTCTTAATTTCTTTCTTTTCTGTTTATTCTTTCTTTTTGTCTTGGCTTTAGTTTTTCTAACATTCAGCTCCATTGTCCAGCTTGTTTACGATACTTTCCCTATTCACCGAGCACATTGACCTCAATTGCGGAAAACCATCGGGCAGCCAGCCTGAAAGTCGGAAGGGAGGTGAATCAGACTTTGGAGGGCAGCAAGCAGCAGGCACACCCCGGTCAGCTTATTCAAGCGCTGGAGCCAGTCCAGCTCCTTCGAGCTCCTTATTACACTCTAATGCTCCGGCTCCGGCAGCGATAGCTCGTGCAGGCAGAGCTGATCCTTTGCCGCCTGATTCACCTAAATTCCCCTTACTCTCAGAGCAAGTATCCTCCTCGCAAGACGGGTCTTTTTCCACCGGAGGACAAACGCAGCAAAGAAGCCGTTCCCTGCCCGAAGCTATAAATTCTTGGAAAAGTGTACATCCTAGTATTGTGGCCAGGGCTGTAGAGGACACTACGGTTGCTGTGATTCCGGCTAATGCTTTCCGTCGCCTCAACAAAACGTTTCCCAAGGCCTCTGCTCATATTGTACATGTTATCCTGGCACGGCTACAACGGGTGACTTTTGCTACTGGCTTCAGGTACCTTGGGCTGTCGAGGGAGCTAGTGTTGATGGAACGGCTTTTAAACGAGTCACTGTCCTACGATTTGCCGAGTCTTTTGACAAACAGCCTAGTGCAGAAAATGAGCGAGCGGGCAAAGAGCAAGTATGATGCTAGCCGGGTCAAGGGTAAACCTATTGTTATCTCGGGACCCGTAAAGCGGGGCAATATGAGCAATCTTAATGCTGGCAACAGTAATAGTAATAATGGAGCCGGTCAGAGAAAGGTTGTGATTGACAATGAACGCCTGGGCCAGCCGACTCGGCCGGGCGATATTTTATCAGCCGCAGACTCGGCCGTGTTTTCAAGCGAAGGTGATGAAGCATTGAAAAATGGTGGGGGCACAGGTGGGGGCACAGGTGGGGGCACAGGTGGGGGCACAGGGCCAGTTGCAGCAACTAAACGCAAACCCCACTTTTCACGAGAATTGCCCGACAATGACGAGGACCAGACTTTCCGAGATTCCATTCGAGACTGTCTCTTTCGCTCACTTGGAATCGACGAGGAGAGCTGCAGCCATTCAGCTCGGGCGGCAGTTTCCACTACTGCCAGCGTCAGCTCTGTGGAAGCGAGTCCTCGGCTTTTAAGCTATGATTCTTATCGTCAGCGTGCCGTCTTTGTAAATGCCTTTGGGCATATGGGCCCGATAGAAAGCAGTTCAGCAACGATGGACGATGATTCGGAGGCCAGTGGCAGTTTTAAGCATTCACAAATCATTGACGATGATATGGAAATCATTTTCTACCCCGCTGGATCAACTCTGATTGAACAAGCGCAAAATGAAGCGGGTCTCTTCTACCTTATTGATGGATTCTGTGATGTAACCTGTCCGCTGCCGTTTAAACCGGCAATTGACTCCTCCAAGGACCATTTGTATATGGTTAAACCCGGAGGAATAACGGGTTATCAGTCCTCAATCTCTGGACATAATAGTTTTATCAAGGTAACAGCACGCACTGATTGCCTGGTGGGCAGAATTTCCAATGCCTGTATAGAGCGAATTATGGACCGGCAGCCTCAAGTGCTGCTGACACTAGCCAAAAGGCTGATTACGCTATTGCCGCCCACGATTCTGCACCTGGATTTTGCTCTAGAGTGGGTTCATGTCAACGCTGGGCAAGTAATTTATCACCAGGGCGATACCTCTGATTCCATTTACATTGTGCTTAATGGTCGGGTCAGAACAGTGCAAGACCAAGGGGCCTCTGGTGGCAATTCGTACATTGAATCGGAGTACGGACACGGGGATAGTGTGGGCGAGTTGGAAGTGCTCACAGAGATTCCGAGGGGCACAACTTTGCACGCTATTCGGGACACTGAACTGGCTCGGTTCCCGTTCACGCTATTTCACGCTCTCGCGCTAGAGTACCCCCACATTAGTGTACAAATTTCCCGCGTGATTGCGCATAGAATAAGTCTTGTACTGCGACAGAGAGAGAGTGGGGGTTATGGTGGGGGTTATGGTGGGGGCCAAATAGGTGGGGGCCAAATAGGTGGGGGCCAAATAGGTGGGGGCCAAATAGGTGGGGGCCAAATAGGTGGGGGTCATTATAGTGGGGGCCAAATAGGTGGGGGCCAAATAGGTGGGGGCCAGTATAGTGGGGGCCAAATAGGTGGCCACCCAATAGGCGGCCCCGCAACGAGCACTACCAACCTTAAAACTGTGGGTATAATCCCCGTTGCACAGGGCGCACCTGTGCGCCAGTTTGCCTCTAAATTGCACGCAGCCCTTGCGGCACAGGGCACACAGAGTATAATACTCAATCAGGCGTCGATTCTTCGCCATTTGGGCAGACATGCCTTTTCGCGTATGGGCAAGCTGAAGCTGCAGGGCTACTTGGCTGATTTGGAGGAGAGGTACGATATAATCCTGTATGTAGCGGATACGACGGTCAATTCTCCCTGGACACAGGCGTGTATAGGCCAGGCTGATCTGATACTGCAAGTTACACAAGCAAGTGGGGTGGACACGGCAGTTTCAGAGTTTGAGAGGTTCCTTGTCGGCATGAAGACGACAGCGAGAAAAGAGCTTGTGCTCCTGCACAAAGAAAGGCACTGTCCCAACGGCCTTACTCGATCCTGGCTGCAAAACAGGATCTGGATCCACTCGCACCACCATGTCCAGATGGACTTTGCTTCAACTGAATCTGCCAATGCGAACTCGATAGAGCCATTATCGCAGGCACTGAGGCCGGCACTGGTCTCGCTAAAGAGCAAAGTGCAAGTTTTGCAGTCAGAGCTGACAAAATTCACCTCTATTCCCTTTAAATCACGTGGAGAAATGAACTACGTGCACAAGCACAATAGCGATTTTGCCCGGCTGGCTCGGAGGCTTACGGGTCGGATTGTGGGGGCCGTTTTAGGTGGGGGCGGAGCTCGAGGGATCAGTCAGCTCGGTGTACTGGCCGCCATGGAGGAAGCAGGTATTCCGATTGATATTGTGGGCGGGACGAGTATTGGTGCGTTTAACGGAGGGCTTTATGCTCGTGATGCTGCTATAGTGCCTATGTATGGGAGAGCAAAGAAGTTTGCCGGCCGAATGAGTTCGATATGGAGGTAAGAAATGGAGAATAGGAGGAGTAAGAGAGAGGGAGAAAATGGAAAAATAAGAGGGAGAATAAGCGGCAGTAAGCGAAAGCAAAGAATAAACAAAACATAGAATAATAGAAAAAAAGAAAAAAAGAATAAAGAATAAAAGAATAAAGAAAGAAATGGATATGAAAAATAAATACATCTCCATAATGCACAATATGTTTAATGTTGATAATTTGAAGTTGTACTCTGAACTTCCCGCTCATCTCGCCTAGTCTGTTTATTTCTGTCTGTGTTTTAAATATAATACTAATCCAAGATTCATTCTTGATGCTACGTACCCCGCTACAGCGTACACGACCGGCCACGAATTTAATCGAGGATTATGGAAGACCTTTGGCGATTCGCAAATAGAAGATTTTTGGCTCCCATTTTATGCAAATACGACGAATATTTCGGCTTCCCGTATGGAAATTCATAGCAGCGGCTATGCTTGGCGATATATTAGAGCATCAATGACGCTGGCTGGACTGGTCCCGCCACTTTGTGACGAAGGGCAAATGCTGGTCGATGGGGGTTACATGGATAATCTGACGGTAAGAGTATTACAATTTAATAGACGCTATACGTCTGCATATGATTGTTTTATTTAGCGAAAGCTTTATTCAGCAAATTTTATTTTGATGCTTGTGAAATATCAATACTATTAATTTGGTCATTCATTTAACAATTTCTTTCTTTTTCCATTTCTTTGAATGCTTCTTTCTTTCTTTTTTTCTTTCTTTCTTTCTTTCTTTCTTTCTTTCTTTCTTTCTTTCTTTCTTTCTTTCTTTCTTTCTTTCTTTCTTTCTTTCTTTCTTTCTTTCTTTCTTTCTTTCTTTCTTCCTTTCTTATCCGCAGGTATCACACATGAGCTCGCTTGGGGCTTCCGTAATATTCGCAATAGACGTAGGAAGCGTTGATTCCAAAGATCATATGGCTTACGGCGATACATTAAGCGGACTATGGGCTTTAGCCAATCGGTACAATCCCTTTGGAAAGCACCCAAATGTCCCCACACTGGCAGAGATTCAAGCTCGTCTCGCTTACGTTTCCTCCGTGTCCTCATTGGAAAAGGCAAAACGTGCTCCTGGCTGCGTTTATATCCGGCCACCCATTGCGCAGTTCCAAACGCTGGATTTTGGAAAGTTCAACGAAATATATCGCGTGGGCTATGCGTTTGGTACGGAACTCGTTCAGCGCTTAAAGACTGAGGGAAAGCTTGACTTGCTGCTTGGCACAAACAGTTACGCGGATGCTACATTAGGCAAACCAGCGGGAATGCATCAGCGTCGAGTCTCGTTGTAGTTGCATCCTCCGTACGTGTAAAAGTTTGAAGATTTAAAGGTTAAAGATTAAAAGGTTTATGGTAAAAGGTGAATATATTTAAAGGTAAATATATTAAAAGATAATATATTAAAAGATAATATATTTAAAGGTAAATATATTAAAAGATAATATATTAAAAGATAATATATTTAAAGGTAAATATATTAAAAGATAATATATTAAAAGGTAATATATTTAAAGGTATTTTATATTTAAAGGTAAATATATTAAAAGATAATATATTATTAATCAACTAATGAAATAACACCGTCGAGTCACTGTCAACCAATCCGTGCGAAAATGCAATATATACCACCATTCATTGGCAAACATGAATAACGAGGTCGTTGTAAATGCTAAATAAAATAAACGATAAAAAAACACTAATAGTGTCCATCACTGCGAGACCCGTCGAGTGTTGTTTGGCTTCGTTAGAGGAAAACTGCCTACCAAAAACGACGACGAGTCTACTTGTCCGACACGGCGACACTCACGCTCTGGTACTCGTCGTGGGAAATACTGACCTTGACCGTCTTGACGCCCACAGAATTGGCCGCTTTCAAGGCAGCTCCATGCAATTCCACACGGGGAGCACCATTCTCCTCTCGCAGGATCTCAATATCGAGCAAACTTGCTCCACCACCTTGGCTCTTTACGCCCAGGCTCTTGAAAACAGCCTCCTTGGCCGACCAGGTCCCAGCATAGCTCGACCTTGGCGATGCAGCAGCATCGCAATACTTGCGCTCAGCGGCCGTAAAATTACGGGCCAAAAAGGTCTCGTTTTCCATGCTGATTGACGAAATCAGTTCAACGTCCACTCCCACATTGGTTCCATTGCCAATTGTCGCTTTTGCCAAATGCTCTGCCAGTTCTCGCACTTGACTTGTAGAAGTATGCTCAGGTCTGCCCGATTCCGGTTTAAAAGAGATATGGTGCTTTTTATCCTCAACTGCACGGACAAGCGGGTCGAGGTACACCTTTTTCTCCAGCTTTTCGCTGTACGGCGGCTCTGTTTTGGCCTTGAAAAGGTCATTGTTTACGAGAGCATTGTGGGTATAACGGTAGGATTTACGGTACCGATCCTGTCTCCTGCCCTCGTACTGCTCAAACGTGTGCCTGTCGAGTGTGGCAAACAAATAGTCTGGGTGCACTACAACAACCTGTCCGCCCACCTGCCCAAAGCCAAAAGACATGACAGAGACTGCCTTTATTCCATCCGTCTGGATCGACCTTGAGGGGTACACGATATTGTCGTACCTGGCCAGGTGCCTATCGACATTGTCTGCGTTTCGATTGCCCGGGACAAGGCCAGATTCAAGCACTTGCAGGGCTCCATTCAGCATCCAAGCGGCAGCTCCGCCCTTTGGATGGCCGGTCAAGTACTTTTGAAAGATGCCCATAACAGCATTTCCCTTTGTTCGGCCCAAATGCTTGAGCTGTGAGGAAATAACGTCAGACTCGTTCTTGTCGTTGGCCACAGTGCTCGTTCCGTGGAAGGAGACAACGTCGAGATCGTCGATACCCAATCCCCAAACTGCCAGAGCTCCTCTCAATGGAGCAATTCTGGAATCGCCTACATAAAAGCTGTTGCCCCAGCTCTGCTGAGCTTCACGCTCCTGCCGAGCAATCTGCTGCTCAATATGAGCTGCTCTGTGCTGCCTGTACGCATCAGCATCCTCTACCTGATTGCCTTCGGATTCTATGGCCGATATTTCGTCCTCAAGGTACATATACTCTGACTCTGCCCACTGCTTTATATGCTGCCGGCGCAGCTGCAGCTGCCGCCGGCGGTACTTTATATCTAACAGAGGAGAAGGATATTTGCCACTGACCTCTTTAGCGGCAGTTAGTACGCCTCTGCCTGGAGCAGGAACGGAACGGCCTTCCTTGTCCATAGCCGTGTTTGTCATTGCCACAATGCCATAGATGGGGACTCCCATCTCGATTGCCAGCTTTGCCTGCATCAAGATGTGCACTCCAGCGCCCTGACTCTCCATAAAACCGTTACGTGTTGTCGTTGTCGGCCTCGACATTTCGCCAGGCTCTCGGCCTCGAGCGAGCTCTGCTCTGCCATTCGACGTGGCTCCCATATTGGCAAACTCGTAGGAACCTTCTTCGGAAAAGTCGTCATAGCCTCCGGCAATTACGACTTTAGCTTTGCCCGAGAGGATAGTGTCACACGCCATCTCTACAGACTCTACTGCCGTTGCACAAGCACCAACTGGCGTTTTTATGGGACCAGAGGCCGACATGAGGAGCATATTGACCCAGGCAGCGGCAGTGTTGATAAAGGACTCTTGCAATATATCTTTTTGCACTGGCTTTTCTGTCCAGCGGTCCTTGTACATACCACGCAGGGCCGACATGCCTCCGACACCAGAGCCAATCGTGTTTCCCAGCTCGGAGACGTGGATAAACTTGTAAAACTCGTACGGATCAGTGACTCCAGAGGCCACCATTGCCTCGACAGTGGAGACAAGGACGTACAGCGTCGTTGGGTCTACTTGAGAGATGATATCGTCAGGGATGCCATAGTGCTTTGCACTCCAGCCCAACGGGATTTGACCAGCAACAAGCCGATCAAATTTAAGAGCCTTGGGGATCATTAGCGTAGCGCCTCGCCGGAAACGAACTGTCCACTCGCCCGTCTCCTTTATCTCAAAGATTTCAACCTTGTCTCCGTGCATGTTTTTAAACTCGTGTGCCGTTTCCGCACTCGCTTCAAACGGCTCCAAATCATGGTCAACCTGGACTTCCTGCACAAGAGATTTCTTGTTGGGATCGTATCCATCAAACAGCTCTGGCTCAATCAGCCTGATACCGGAATGATCAAGGATCTGCTTCTCGTACTTTGATTTCACATCACGATCATCCACAGGCTCTGCCGTCTTTGCATCCACCCAGCCGGAATACTGTTTGCCATTGGCTTTTAGTGTTCCATTAAAATGCTTAATCAGGCCCATTATCCAGGCCATTTCGATGCAGCCTTCCAATGAGAACTCTCCATATGCCTCCATCTCCCACCGCGTACGAGAATTGCCCCAAGGGCCCACCTCAGAGAACCCAGTAACGACAACGACCCGCTCAAGATCAACCATGCCTTCCAATCGCTCATGCAGGGGCTTAAGTTCATCAAAGGACTTGACGCGTGGGAAGGCAAACTTCATATTGGCCCTTGGCTCAATAAACTTTTGTTTCGAAACACGTTCTGCCTCTGCTCCGTTCTCCGACGAATGATCCAACGCGTTTTCCACAACAACTGCACGTCTAATTTCCGAAGTCTCCACCAGTTCCACACGCAGTTTATTGAATAGCGCTTTCAAGTCTGGCAGGTACTCCAGCCCGCCATTCAAGTTGGCATAAACGGGCTCGCTCTGGCAGATATCAACAATCTCGGGGGCCATAAGGCCAATAATGTTGAAGGCCATCTCTTGCTGGCTAAACGTTCGCACACCAAACTTTTCTACACCCTCAGCGATAATATTGTTTTGGTTCATGAGACCAGTACCCCGGGTCCAGCCAATCACTGTTCCGCAAATGGTCAAGTACTGGCCCCAGCTCTCTGAAGCCCAACGGTTAAACAGCGTTTCCAGGCCCAATTTTGACTCAGAGTAAAGGCCATCGTTGCCAAAAGTCCCATGGTTCGGACTCAATGGCAGCAGCACTTGAGCCGGACGTGTATCGTAGCCACGCTCAGCTTTTTGTGTCTTTACATTGCCCAGTAGTCGCAGCAGGTTTGTCAGCATTATACGATGAGCCAGTTCTGAGCGTGAATCAATAGCATCAATCTCCCTCCCATTTTCAGAGATTGCGGCAAAGGGAACCACGAAATCAAGGTCCCAGCCCAGCCCGTCTTTAGAGTCATAGATATAGTTTACCAGAGCATCCACGTCCTGCTTAGATCCCTGGTTGAAGGGCACAACTACGAGGCAGGAGCCCCGGCTGCCATAGCGGGTAAATGTTGACTGGTAAAATTCTGTTACAGAGCGGGAATAGCGCGATGTAGTAATAATGACCTTTGCACCACCCGCAAGCAAGCCCTGCATGACTTGAGCACCGATTGATCCGGCACCACAGCCCGTCATTAGGATGTTTTTACCGGCAAAACTTACGCCATCTTTAGCGGCCTTTTCAAGGCACTCCAAGTAAACACTGGTCAAGTCTCGTGAGAACTCCCATTCCTGACCCTCTTTATGCTTCAAGTGCAAAAAGGGGATAGTTTCCTTTGTTCGAGCCAATTTTCTTTGCTGTTTATTGCTGCCTCCAGTACGACCACCGGCTCGTCTTACATCGGGAGACTGATTGAACACTTCATCCGCCGATACGGAGAGAGCTCTAATGACCTCATTGTAAAGCGCCTTTATTTCAATACGGCTGTGCTTTGGCAATTTAGAGTTTTGGTCCCGGATCAAACGGTAGATTCGGCCCAAGTCGCTCTGTACTTTGTCCTTACTAGCGTACCGCGTAATCTTACCGCCCTGCGCCATCTCCGTTACGTAATGCTCAAGCTTACGAACGCCCGGCCGAGGCTGTTCAGAGTAGGTAATGTCACCACGAGGGCTGATCTCCGTATGCGGACCCGTTGGGAAGCTGACGTCCTTGTAAACTGGATCAGAATCCAATACTTCTTTGCAATTCTCAATAAGCTGACGGCCCAAATTGGCGGCCAGTTCATAGGTTTCGCCCTTGTACGCTGGGCAGTGATCGATATTGTACTGCATGAAATCCAGGAGAGTAGGATTGGCACGGTTCATGACAGAAATACAGCGGGCAACAATCTCACGATCAACGAGCTTGAGTCGGCCAAAGATGACATCAAAGTACATGCAAAGAGCATCTTGTCGAGCCCAATTCCACTCTGAATCGTAGACCCGGGCCTTGAGACGGTTGAAACTGGGAGCAATTCCTGCCGCATAAAACTCTCCATGCTCCTCTTCCCACAGATCTAATTGCTCTTGCAAGGCAGCAGAAACAGCCTGTTCCTTGACAAAGGACTTGTCTCCAGCCCGAAGGTCTTTGTTGAGATAACGGGCAAACAGCTCTAGCTGGTGCGTGACCAGCATATCCTGGTTAGCCGTCAGTTTCTTGAACGTTGCCTCGTCAATTGTGCCTCCACCAGCTGCTCCAGCTCCTGCTCCAGCTCCAGCTCCAGCAGACCCGGCTGGCGCCAGTGTAATTCCGGCACGGGCAGCAAATTTCTGTGCCGCTGAATCTAAAAACGCTTTTGCTCCAGCTTCATCGCCAAACCGTGCAGGCGGCTCCATTGTCAGTGCTACAAGCAGCACAGAGTCCTGCCTGCCCGAGGGCAGACCCCATTGGCGGGACAAGTAATCACGAACAGCCGAGATGGAGAATCCACCGGGCATTTTGGACGCAATGAACCTCGACACGAGTGACGACGTATGCTTACCGTACGATCCGTTAAACGTTGGCTGTAAGAGCCCAGCCAGCTCGTCCAATGGAGTTTCCTCTGGTTTTTCAGGCGTTGATCCAAACTCTTTTTGCAAGTCGCCCAGAATCTCGTTTTGCAGAGTCGATTTTCCACCCACCAGATCCTTGATTGCTTTCTGCAACGAGATTTCTTCCAATGATTTCTTTAGTTTCTGAGCTACAATTGCATGCAGAATTTCAACGGCTTTAACAGGCTCATCTTCGATTTGTGCAGCTGGTCCAGCTGCTGCTGCAGCTGCTGCTGGAGCCGCTGGAGCCGCTGGAGCCGCTGGAGCCGCTGGAGCCGCTGGAGTTGAAGCTGGAGCTGAATTAGAAGCTGAATTAGAAGTAGAATTAGAAGCAGCTGGAGCAGCTTCTGGAGCAGCTTCTTCAGGCTCAATCTGATAATAAATCTCCTTTGCGTCTTTGGCATAGCAAAGGATCCGGCGCTGCAATCCCTTTGCGGCATCAAATGCCTCGTATTTCGATTTAAGAGTCCGATTGGCCATTCCCGCCAAGGTCGGGGTAGGGCCGATCTCGACAAGGCGCTCGATAGGCGGAGAAGTGAAGAGATGATCCTGAGTCTCGATCCATCTTACAGGCGAAGCAAACTGGTAAGCGAGCAGTTCCAAAAGCAGCGTGTGCGCGAGCTCTTGCTCGACTTGCGGGCGCATATTAGAGCAGCGTCGGCTCTTGTACGTTTGCTCGTACAATTGTACGTACGTTTGCCTTCGTATCCTTCTTTTCCACAGTCCTGAAATAATGTATACTAAACCCTATAAAATATGGGTATACTTAACCCTATAATATTTAGGGTACACTTGTGCCCATACAAAAGGGTACAGCAGTCGCGAGCTCGACTCTCAGGCTCTACCTTAAACCCGGCGCGGACCATAAATATCCGGAGTAACGGGACCGTGAGAACTGTTGAGGGTGTGCGCAGCGAGATTATTGACACAACTGACAAGTATACGTGGACGGTAGGGTGTCGCTTACATAGCCCGTTGCGTGTCGTTTCCCAATTCGGGTAATGTATGTGGAATTTGGGCGCGCGCTATTGGCCACGTTGCCACGACGTAATTTACTTGCAGAGCGACGGTGGAGTCTCGAGCTGGTCACACGCGGCATTCACGCATTTATTCGTATATACGTGAGAGTTGGGATAGCAACGTGGCATAAACTACAGACTTCCGGACAAATACACTGGAAATTGTTGAAATTTGTTTGTCTAGCTGTTTGTTTATTTGTTTATTTATTTGTATTTATATTTGATTTATTTATATGTTTGTTTGTATATTTGTATATCTATATATCTATATTTGTTGTTTATTTATTTGCAGACCTGTTACTCTTCCGTCGTTTCTGCAAGCCGTGCTAGAGCCAAGGTGACTCTTAATAAAAGATAAATATGGACGCCGACTCGACGGAAAGCCACTTTAGCCATTTGCTATCCACAAACCCTGACTGACCCTTTCCCCTGCATTACCGTATTCGTGTACTTTACGGCCGTTTGCTTAATTGGGACCAGCGATAAATTTCCTCTGTGGTTTTTACACGCCGCACGACAAATCAGTAAGAGTTGATTATATTTGTATAGTATTTGTTATATTGTGCTGTAATCTATAATATTTTATGGATTATATCGTACTTAGGATAGTGTTTATTTTATAGGATTGTATTTTATAGGATTGTATTTTATAGGATTGTATTTTATAGGATTGTATTTTCTAGGATAGGATTGTATTTTTTAGTATAGTATAGTATAGTATTTTATAGTATAGTATTTTATAGTATAGTATTTTGTAGTATATGTGTATGAGCCGTAATTTATAGTATATATTTATTATTGCCATTATTATTCAATCACTGCAAAGAGCAATTCTCCTATCCAACCGCCTTACGAGTCCTTTGCTTGTATTGGCACGCGTTTTAGGTACGATCACGTCCGTTCATCGAGTGCTACTGCCTTTGATTTAGAGTCCTTTTATTTACATTTCTCTTGATCTCTTTTTTTTTCTCCTTTTTTCCTCTTTTTTTCCTCTTTTCCCCCCCTTTTGCCCATTGCCTCTCTTTCTCTATCAGCTTTGCTCTCATTTACTGCTCTGCTAACAGCCAAAGCTGCGTGTATCCCCAATGGAGACCGGTGCGCAGACGCCGCATTCGGCCTCATCGCCGCGCTCCTTCAATGTCCTGTTTGAACAGGTTTCGCATTCGTTTCTTATTCCCTCTGGCTTATACGCTCCTGCGACACAGCTGCGTAACGAGTTTGTAGACCGCCTTTCACGGCTCTCCTCTGGGACAGACGTGCTGGAAGACGAAGGGTCCCCCCTTGAAGTCGTGGATGCAGCTCAGCTTATTGGCCTTTTTCTCGGATTTTTGACGGATACGAAGGAGGCCGATGTAGCGCCCATACTATCCATCGTTCTCACGGAGTTTGAACGCACTTTTCTCGCTGGCAACGATGTCCATTCGCTCGCTGCCAAGATCGATCTGCCTGCCGCTGATGCTCGTCGTCTTGTACGTGACTATTTGCGCTCTAGAGCCGTTCTTCATCGGCCTTTTAAGGGCCACGAGAGTGCTTTAGTACGCTCGGCCACGCAGAAACCCGCTCCTGGCCCGCAAGAGTCTAAAGTGTTTGCCATCTTTGGCGGACAGGGCTACGAAGAATACTTTGAAGAACTCGTGGCCAATTACAATACGTATGAGCCGTTAGTGGCAGATTTTGTACGTCAGCAAGCTGGTTACTTGCAGAGTCTCGCTGCCATTGAACGCGATCCCTTCCACAAGGGCTTAGATGTGCTCCGCTGGATAACTGATCCTGCCTCCCGTCCGGACACAGACTACCTCGTCTCTGCGCCTGTCAGTCTGCCTATTATTGGCCTTTCGCAATTGGTCAATTACCTTATTGTCGTCCGTGTCCTCGGCCTAACACCGGGCGAGTTCCGGCGCAAACTGTCTGGCGCAACTGGCCATTCTCAGGGAGTAATTACCGCTGTAGCAATTGCCGCCTCAGAGACATGGGCCGATTTTGAAAAGAATTCAAAAGTCTGTATTGAGCTTCTGTTCTGGCTCGGTTCCCTGTCGGACAAGGCTTACCCTGCCACGTCATTGCCTCCGTCAGTGCTGACAGACTCATTGGCAGAAAATGAAGGACACCCTTTCCCAATGCTGTCCATCCGCGATCTGCCTCGTGGCCGACTGGACAAGGAGATTGAGGCTACAAACTCCCATTTGCCGGACGCTGCCAAGATCCAGGTCTCGCTGGTCAATGGGCCGAGGAACGTTGTTGTTTCCGGTCCACCTAAATCGCTCTACGGCCTCAACTTGGCTCTCCGAAAGAGCAAGGCCTCTGCTGGAGAAAACCAGGCACGAGTGCCCCATTCAAAGCGCAAGATCAGGTTCTCCACCCGTTTCCTCCACATTACTCTGCCCTTCCACGGCAAGTACGTTGGCTCTGCTCGTGAACCCGTTTTGAGCAGAGTCGTGGAGCGTAGTCTCGCCTTTACCGGCCCACTAACGATCCCCGTTTACTCTACATTCGACGGCCACGACATTTCCGGAGCAGAGGGCAAAGACCCTCAATCCTTGATGCAATGCCTCGTCGATTTGATCCTTACTCTGCCCGTAAACTGGGAAGTAGCTACCCGGTTCCCTCATGCCACTCATATTATCGACTTTGGCCCTGGAGAAATTGGAGGAATCGGCTTCCTCACTCAGCGCAACAAGGACGGCCTCGGCATCCGTGTCATCTTTGCCAGCTCCTTTACCGGCGGAGAGTGTGGAGCCAAGAGCGAGCTCTTTGACCGTACTGAAGGCAGCATTTACCGTGCAATTAACTGGACAGACGCCTTCCATCCTCGTCTTGTCCGCACGCTTACCGGCAGAGTCGTAGTGGATACGAGAATGTCGAGATTGCTGGGACTGCCGCCCGTAATGGTGGCCGGAATGACGCCCTGTACGGTGCCGTGGGAGTTTGTTCGGGATACGATGAATGCCGGGTACCATATTGAACTCGCTGGAGGCGGCTATTACTCTCCGGCTCAGCTGGAAGAAGCGTGTAGGCAGATTGAGGCGAGTACTGTCCCCGGGCAGGGTATTACGCTCAACTGCATCTACATTAACCCTAGAACTTTTGGCTGGCAGATTGCTCTCGTCAAACGGCTGAGAGCTCAGGGAGTCGCTATCGTGGGCCTTACTGTCGCTGCTGGAATCCCTTCCATTGAGGTTGCTGGAGAGCTGATTAGCGATTTAGGCGTCCGTTTTCTCGGGCTCAAACCGGGCAGTGCCGAGGCCATTTCTCAGACTATTGCCATTGCTAGAGCTCACCCGGATTTCCCTATCGTCTGCCAGTGGACGGGCGGACGTGCCGGTGGCCATCATTCGTACGAAGACTTTCATACGCCCATGCTCAGCATGTACACAGGGCTGAGAAAATGCCGAAACATTGTGCTTGTTGCCGGCTCCGGGTTTGGTGGAGCCGACGATACTCTGCCTTACCTGACTGGCGAATGGTCGGCCAAGTTCAACCATCCGCGTATGCCCTTTGACGGAGTGTTGCTGGCTTCCAGGGTAATGGTGGCCAAGGAGGCCAAGACTTCACTGGGGGCCAAACAGGCTATCGTGGATGCGCCTGGAGTAGGCGATGATGAGTGGGAAAAGACGTACAGTGGACCCGCTGGAGGCATTATCACTGTCCGATCAGAGCTGGGTGAGCCTATCCACAAACTGGCAACTCGAGGCATCTTGCTCTGGCGAGAGCTGGACGATACGATTTTTGCTCTGCCCAAACCCAAGCGGCTGGAAGCCATCTTGAACAAGAAGGATTACCTGATCAAACGGCTGAATGACGATTTCCAAAAGACTTATTTTCCTGCTCATTTAGTGCATCGCAAAGCGGACAATGAGAAATGGGAATGGACAGCTGTGCAAGACTTGGAGGATATGACGTACGGAGAAGTCGCTTACCGCCTTGTTGACCTCACATTTGTGCTGCACGAAGGCCGCTGGATCGATAAAACGCTACGTAATCTTGTCGGCGACTGGATCCACAGGGTGGAAGAGCGGTTCACCCGGCAGGACGGCAAGCCCTCACTGCTGCAGTCCTTTGCTGAGCTGGAAAAGCCCTTTCCACGAATCAACGAGGTACTGTCCGCTTATCCTGAAGCAGGCACTCAGCTGCTTAATGCACAGGACAGTCAGTATTTCCTTACTCTGTGCCAACGACGTGGCCAGAAACCGGTGCCGTTTGTCCCAGTTTTGGACGAGAATCTGGAGGTTTATTTCAAGAAGGATTCGCTGTGGCAGAGTGAGGATCTGGAGGCCGTTGTTGGCCAGGACGTTGGCCGAGTAGCCATCTTGCAGGGGCCAATGGCCGCTCAGCACTCCAAGATTGTCAATGAGCCAATCAAGCATATCCTCGACGGCATTCACAATGCCCATATAGCGGCCCTCAAGTCCCGCTACTATGGCGACGACGAGAGCAGAATTCCTACCGTCGAGTACTTTGGCGGCAATTCGCCCGACGAGTTTGATCAGGCTCCAGGAGACGTGCTTGCTCCTTTGCCTGCTGTTTTCCAGGGACGCGTTAAAATCGTGAGGGATCCTTCTTCTAATGCTAGTGGCAATGCTAATGCTAATGCTAATGCCAATGCCAATAACAATGCTAATGCCAATAGCAATAGCAATAACAATAGCCATGGCTATAGCAATAGCAATAGCAATAACAATAACAATGGCAATGGCAATAGCAATAACAATAACAATAGCCATGGCTATAGCCATGGCTATGGCAATGGCAAGCAGGTCCTGAGCCTGAGCAGTGAGCCAAATAATGGACCCCTGCCAGACCTTGATTCCTGGATCAGCTACTTGGGCGGCCCAACACGGTCGTGGCGCCGGGCGCTGTTTGTTTCGGAAAACATAGTACAGGGCACAAAGCTGGAGTCGAACCCTCTGCGCCGGATCTTTGCGCCGAGGTACGGACAAGTCGTAGAGATTGAGGAAGTAGAGAATGAGAAAGTAGGCAGGAGCACAATACTGCGCCTTTATGAGCGGCAGAGTAGTGGTCCCGTGTTGGCAGTGGCAGTTGAGCAGATTGAGCGAGGACTGATCCGGGTAAACATGTACGAGAACCGTAATGCTTTAGGGAAACTAGTGGCACTGCCTCTGTATTTCACGTACAATCCAGACGCTGGATTTGCTCCCATCAGAGAGGTGTTGGAGGGCCGTAATCTCAACATTAAACGGTTCTACTGGACTCTGTGGTTTGGCGATGAGCCTTTTCCAGAGCAATTAAAGTCTACTGAAACGTTTGAAGGAGAAGAGACGACTGTCCGGGGCAAAGACATTGACGCTTTTTGCCACGTTGTGGGTAACCATGCAGAGGCGTACGTTAAACGGCCGAGTTCAGCGGCAGCTAGATTGGCACCTTTGGATTTCAGTATCGTTGTAGGATGGAAGTCTATAATAAAGGCAATTTTCCCAGCGGATATTGACGGAGATATGCTGCGGCTGGTACACTTGTCCAACGGCTTCCGCCTGTGCCCTGGCGCCTCTTTGCTCCGAGAGGGCGATCGTGTCTGCACACGGGCCAAGATAAGTGCAGTTACAAACAGCGATTCTGGCAAAACTGTAGAGGTCGTGGGCACAATTTACAGGGAGGAAAAACCCGTTATTGAAGTCTTGTCAAAGTTCCTTTTCCGAGGGCAGTTTACAGACTTTGAAAACACGTTTGCCCACACTCGGCAAGTGCCTGTCAGTGTCCGACTGCCCTCTCAGCGGGACGTGGCCGTCCTCTGCTCAAAGGAATGGTTCGCCTTAAACGACCCTTCGCTGGACTTGACCGGCTGTGAGCTTACATTCAAACTGCAGAGCTATATCCGCTACGCCAGCAAGACGATCATGAGGCGGGTAGAGACACGGGGCCAAGTGCTGTTGGAGCTGCCTACAAAGGAAGTTGTACAGGTGGCCTCTGTCGAGTACGAGGCCGATAATGCGTATGGCAATCCGGTAATGGCCTACCTCGAACGCCACGGCCGTCCGCTGGATCAGCCAGTGGCATTGGAGAGTGGAGGCTACAACGTCATACAGATCCCAGAGGCAGTTTACAGCAGCTCAACAGTGACTCCGCCCTCCAACTCGGCCTATGCGGAAGTCTCGGGCGACTATAACCCGATCCACGTGTCCCCCACGTTTGCCGCTTACGTCAGTCTGCCGGGAATTGACGGGATAACGCACGGGATGTACACGTCAGCGGCCACTCGGATCTTTGTAGAGACTTTTGCTGCTGAAAATGCTCCTGAGCGGGTTACTGCGTACGATATAGTGTTTTTGGATATGGTTTTGCCCAACAGCAGACTGCAGACAAAGCTGTCGCATACGGGGATGAGTAAAGGCCGCAAGATTATCAAAGTAGAGACTATAAATGCCGACACTGGCGCCAAAGTAATTGAGGGTACTGCGGAAGTAGAGCCGCCGAGTACGGCTTACGTTTTTACAGGCCAAGGCTCACAGGAGCAAGGAATGGGAATGGATTTGTACGAGTCGAGTGCCGTTGCTCGCAGCATCTGGGACAGGGCAGACCTGCACTTTTGCGAGAGCTATGGCTTCTCTATCCTCAATATCGTACGCAACAATCCAAAGCAGTTTACCGTCCATTTCGGTGGCGGTAAAGGCCGAGCAATTAGGGACAATTACATGAATATGGTGTACGAGACAGTAGGGCCGGACGGGAGTGTGGAGAGTACTCCAATTTTCAAGGAAATAACGCTGAGGAGCACTTGTTACACTTTCACTTCGCCAAATGGACTGCTGTACGCTACACAGTTTACTCAGCCAGCGCTTACGCTGATGGAAAAGGCCGCCTTTGAGGATATGCGGTCCCGTGGCCTTGTGCAGGACGACTGTACTTTTGCCGGCCATTCTTTGGGCGAGTACTCGGCCCTCGCAGCTATGGGAGACGTAATGCCTATAGAGTCCCTCGTAGACGTTGTCTTCTTCCGCGGCCTCACTATGCAGGTCGCAGTCGAGCGCGATGAGCAGGGCCGGTCTGATTATGCCATGGTAGCAGTTAACCCTAGCCGTATCTCCAAAACGTTTACTGACGCCATTCTGCGCTACGTTGTGGACAAGATTGCTGAGCAGAATGCACAGCTGCTCGAGATTGTAAACTACAACGTCGAAAATCAGCAGTACGTTACTGCTGGAGAGCTAACCGCCCTCGATACTTTGGCCAATGTGCTCAATTTCATTAAAGTGCAGAATATTGACATTACAAAGCTGCAAAAATTGCTCTCCATGGAAGAGCTGAATGAGCATTTGAAGGAGATTATCGCCGAGTGCACTGAGCGCAGCGTACGGAAAAGGGAGGCAGAAGGGTTCCTCAAACTCGAGCGTGGCTATGCGACTATTCCGCTTGCTATCGACGTGCCTTTCCACTCCTCTTTTCTCCGCAGCGGAGTTCGGCCTTTCCGGCAGTACCTCGGGAAACGGATTTTGCGTACTCAGATCGATCCACACAAGCTCGTCGGCAAGTACATCCCGAACGTTACCGCCAAGCCTTTTGAGATTTCAAAGGCCTACTTTGAAGAGGTCTACAAGCTCACTGGGTCGGCCCGGCTCGGACAGATTATAAACAACTGGGACAAGTACGAGGAGCCGGCTTGAGATCCTCTGCCACGCCGTTTGGCGCATGCACAATTTGCTCTAGTTTATTTGATTAATTAATTATTTTATTTGATTAATTAATTATTTTGTTATTTTATTTAATTAATTCAATTAATCAATTGATTATTTTATTTAATTAATTAATTGATTATTTTATTTAATTAATTAGTTTATTATTTTATTTAATTAATTATTTTATTTTATTTTATTTTATTTTATTTTATTTTATTTTATTTTATTTTATTTTATTTTATTTTATTTTATTTTATTTTAATTGATTTTAGTTTATTTATTACTTGTTTTAAACTCGTTTTTAAACTCGTTTTCGTTTCCGAATTCTTCATCGGCTTTGCATCGGCTCGTAAGATCAAACTCAATGGGCCGGGAAGTACGGTTGGCGGGGCTCAGTCGCGCCAATTGCCCTACTGCCTTCCTCTGTCTAGTTCATCTCATCTTTTCTCCTCCAATTATGTTATAGTGTGTGTTGTCTGTTGGCTGCAGGGTGAGGGTTACCAGTCGTTCCGTCTCCATCTTGCTGCCCTTTTTTATCATTCATTTCAGGAAATAATAATTACAATGAAAAATCTATTCTTTTGAGAGCTGTAGACTCGTATCCCTTTCGCCCATTAAAGCCGCGCCTAAGTTACGCCAGTCTCGTTCCAATCACTCAATGTGAGTCGTAAACTCGATCCAATAATAATAATCAATCAATCAATCAATCAATCAATCAATCAATCAATCAATCAATCAATCAATCAATCAATCAATCAATCAATCAATCAATCAATCAATCAATCAATCAATCAATCAATCAATCAATCAATCAATCAATCAACCTTCCTTGTGGACAGTCTTTCAATCTGCTACGAATAGATCTATAAGAATTACTTCCAAATCTACAAACAATCATTCCCTCAACACGCGGCGCCTACTTTTATCTTACTATCCAACATCAAACTGGCGAAGAGGACTCGGCAACAAGCCGCTTGTCCTCTTTATCAACCCGACGAGCTCCTTCGCCGAACGGATTCTCGTCATAGTCATTCCTCATCAGCTCATCGTACCGTCTGTCGATATCGATACTGGGATCATCTTTGTCCGCGTCATCAAAAGCGTGATTAGCGCTCGTCAAATGTACGTCCTCATAGCCAAGCTCATCGCCCACCCGACTATCCCACGCTTCGTCTACTTCAAGCGCATGAAACTTGCCGCCTCCGCGTCCACTCGACGCCTTTTTATTGCCAAAAACACTGCCGCCCGCTCCACTGGCACTGCCGCTACCGGCTGCCCGCTTTCGGCCCCACCGGAAGGGCTCAGTTAATGTATGCGGCAGAAAATTCGGGTGCGGAATTCCGAGCCGCCGTGCTCGTAAATGGTAGTAGAGCACGTACGCAGTAAAGCCGAGAGCTATTAGCACAATGACGACAACCACTAATATAGATCCAATGCCCATTGCGAACAGCGCCCGCCTCGGATCCGAAGGATATAGCGAATATACGTAATAACAAAGATTGCGGATACGGATTCTTTTGGTAAAAGTACAGGATTATTCACTCGAGGCCTGCGAGCATTCGGCCAAGTGTGCTCGTGTCCACTGGAGCGGCACAGCGAACGATATTAGTTTTATTAGTAAAAACGATATTTATTTTTATTAGTAAAAACGATATTTATTTTTACTAGCGAAAAACGATATTTTATTTTTTATTAGTTTATTAGCGACTTTTGAACACGATCGAGTTTTACTATGGATATAACTGTGGTTTAATTTAATTGAATATAACGTTGGGTTTCTGACTGAATAATACAGCAGAACAGACGAACAAGTGTTCGATATTATTATTATTATTATTATTATTATTATTATTATTATTATTATTATTATTATTATTATTATTATTATTATTATTATTATTATTATTATTATTATTATTATTATTATTATTATTATTATTATTATTATTATTATTATTATTATTATTATTATTATTATTATTATTATTATTATTATTATTATTATTATTATTATTATTATTATTATTATTATTATTATTATTATTATTATTATTATTATTATTATTATTATTATTATTATTATTATTATTATTATTATTATTATTATTATTATTATTATTATATTATTATTATTATTATTATTATTATTTATTATTATTATTATTATTATTATTATTATTATTATTATTATTATTATTATTAAACTATTTTCCAGATCCCCGACTCATATACAGTCATGCCAGCGGCTTTTCGAGATGATCGTATAGTGGTAAGTTTTGACTGACTTCCCCGCTAATCTCTTGTAAGGTCATTGAAATTGGGTCGCATGAAACGCGCTCAATTGAAGCTTTGCCCGAGTCGTTTACGCCTCCAGCGCATAGAGTTCTTACACGGGTCGGCCGAACGGTACAGGGCAAGTATAACGTCGGCGACGAGATAGCAGAGGCCGATGATATTATTCTGCCTGTGCAAAAGGGCGCTGTAACAGACTGGACGGCTCTGGAAGCTCTTTTGCAGCACGTTTTATTCAAACAATTAGGGCGGCAATGGCCGCCAGACGCGGCACAAACACGGTATGGAGTTTGCCTAGTGATCCCTCCTCAGTGGTCCGCCGAGGATAAGGAGCAAGTCGCCAAAATTTTCTTTGAAGACTTTCTCGTTGGCGGATTGTGTGTTTTTGAATCGCCGCTTTTGAGTCTTTTTGCCTTGAATTTACCGTCTGGGCTTGTTGTGGACGTTGGCTATGAAAAGACAGGTAATATTTGTTTTTTTTTATTCGTTTTGCTGGCCCGCATGAATGATCCCAGCTCGTTTATATGGGTTATTGTATATATTTTATATTTTATATTTTATATTTTATATTTTATATTTTATATTTTATATTTTATATTTTATATTTTATATTTTGTATGTTTATTTTGTATATTTATTTTACACATATTTGCGTTGATTTTTATTTGTCCATTTTATTTGCAGTCAGACTACCAATGCGGGTTGGTCACTGCTCGCTTGTCCCTGTGTCTACCGCTTTTGTTGTCCATTCATCCATTTGCTGATTTTCAAATGCTATTTATATGCTCTGCGCATAGCGGCTAACGTTAGACATTACGCCTGTGCTCGACGGCAGTGTAGTGCCGGCGGGAAGGGTGACTGTCCCTTACGGCGGGCAGGCAATGACAGAGCACCTGCAGCGGCTATTGCTCTCTGACCCACCAAAAACAGCGGGCCTTGAGCCCCTGGAAGAGCGTGCAATTACACTAAATTTGGCTGAGGCGGTCAAGCAATCGGCAATCTGCCAGGTCCGAGTAGAGCGTGAGCCGGATCAGCGCAGTACTACCGACTATTTCCACAATGACAGTGGCAATTTTGACAGCAACAGCAATGGCAATGCTCTTCCGTCCGATACCCTTGATAAGTCGGAAGATATTGGCCATATTATTGCTATGGGCAAAACGCAAGAGTACCTTGATCGGAAGGCCAAGGAGAGAGAAGCTGGTCAGGCGGCGGCAGAAAAAACTGCACCAAACACAGATTTAGAGTTTAATGATTTCGAGTACGAAGGGCAAACTGTGCACGTTGGACCCGCTCGCTTCGAGGCGGGAAAGGCTCTATTGGGCGGATTAGTGGATTTGACTGACGTCATCTACGATGCGATTACCGGTCCGGCGGTTGATGAAACACGGCGCTTAGATTTATGGGACAATTTAGTATTTGTCGGCCAGGCCTTTCGGATCCAGGGTTTTCGGGATCAGCTTTGGCTGCAGCTCAAGAGAAAATACGAAAACAAATCGGTTGTGGAGAATTACACGTCAAATTTGTCTGTGGCCCAAAGCCAGGCAAACGGGTCCGCTGTACAGATAAATGCTCCGCTCGCTCCTCACGTTATCCTGGCCCCTCGGCCGATTCCCGATTATTTCTTGCACTGGAAGGATAACAGCCAGGCTCGAGTTGGGGATGTTGCTTTCCTCGGCGGCTGTATAGTAGCAAAGGCTTCTTTTAGCGACAGTTCCGGGTCAATGTGGGCTTCACGGGAAGATTACAATGAACGAGGGCCTCAGTCAATACATATTTGATTTTAATAATTAATTTAATAATTTAATAAGCAATTTAAACAATTAATTTAATTAATTAATTAATTAATATGGATTTGTTTTAGAAAATATGAATATTAGTATATACGCCGATTACAAGCACCCAAAGTATCCCAAACACCGGTAAAATAAAATGAAATATAAATGTAAATATAAATATAAATATAAATAGATTACACTCAGGCTTTGAAAATAATCCTTTATTTCTCTTTTTTTTCCTTTTTATTCCGTCGTCAATCATCGAAAAGAGTGTCATACGCATCGTAATTAATCTTTCGTGAAAACGTTCGCTGCTGTAACATTTGCTTTACACTTTCTGCAGGGCTTTGAGCGACTGCAGTCGTAGAATCTCGCACCCGTGTCTTTTTCCGCCTTTTGGGTTCACGAACAATCCCCATTTTACGATCATCCTCGAACTTTTTCTCCTTTGCTGCCTGAGCTTCCAAGTAATCTTGATTCAGTCGGGTCCAAATTTCTGTTTTTACGTCAGAATCTTCTTTTGACAGGATAAACCGTTCAATTTCGTTGTTGTCAATATCAGCAAAATCGTCGGGGGCCCGATCAGCTTCACCTGATCTTTGAGCAGCAGCTGCCGCGTCCCTTTGGCGAGCTAATTCAAGTTCTCGGGTAACTTGTTTCATCATATCCGATCCTAAAGCCGCTCGGACTGTTTGCTCTATCGCTCGATCTTCTTCTTCTTCCTCTTCCTCCTCCTCTTCGTTTGCAGTAGTATTACTTGAAACCTTTTCAGATTCAACGCTATCATGAGCGGGGTTCTTGCTCTTTGTCTGGCTCGGGATTTTATTGTTCCGGTGCGCATCACTGTCGCTTTTATTCTCATTATTCTGCGGAATATCGCGATTCGTTGCCGGCTGGCTCTCAATCTTGCTATTGCGAGCACTCAATGCTGAAGAGTTAAGCAAAAGCAAATCATTCCCCTCAACTAATCGTCGAGCCAATTCGTCCCGTTTTCGGGCTTTCCTAAATGAAGGCGGATCCACACTTTGTTCCAAGGCAATATTACGAAAATCTTGCACTGAAAGATCAGCACTAGGCAGCGTTTTAAACTCTGCAAGTCGCTTTTTCAGAGTGAAATCTGCTACTTTAACCACCATAACGACTTCAGCTACAGAGCGACGAAAATTGTTCATATGCGCGGCAATAAGAATAGCAGCTCCACAAAGCCCTGAGGGTCTTCGGCCTTGGACCATCCAATCACGATCCATTCGTTGTAATAGACGGGAGGCATCAGCTGCAACTTGCTGAGTCTCGTTTCCGAATTCTAAAAGTGCCGCAAATCGAGCCAAGTACAAACTCGGATCAACAATCGGTAACTTGATCCCCAAAGTTGCCACGAGTTTGAGAAAAGTTGCTCCGAGTGTAAACAGATTGATAGAAAGAACATCGGAAAAGTCAATAAGCATATGCGACGTCTGTTCCATGCGGCACGTAATGTACAGACAACTGGCCACTACATACTGAGACCGACGGCCTTGGATAAAATTTGCATTTACTGCAAGTGTGAAATAGCGTAATCCTGCTTCAACGTACCTCTCCGGTAGTTGTATAGACATTGCTAAAGCTGTCATTCGTCGGCGAGCTATAGTTTGAATTTAGTAAAGCATAGTCAAAACAACCAAAAATTGATGAAATAACTTTGGTTCAATTTTATTTGATGCGATTTAGTAAAATAAATATAAATATAAAAGAGTAAATAAATGAAATAAATATGTAGTGGACGTCCGAATGGCTCCTTTATTCACAATACGAAATCTCTGATACGACGGAATCACGGTATCTTGAAGAATCGCAATACTAAACGCAAAATCGTCTATTTTTTTTTTTTTTTTTTTTTTTGCTTAAATAATTATTTTATTTCTTACCATTAGAAATTGTAAGCTCCCGAGATTCAAGGGAGGACTGTTTGCGATATGGCCCGAACGTTCGAGCGTGAGTTTGGTCTTGGCCAACAAAAGAGCCTTGTACGATAGCGGCGCCGCTGCTCGCTTCACCGAACGTGATCTCGCTGACTATGGCATTTTGTTCGAGTACTGTACCACACTGAGTACTGTCGATGCGATTAGTAAAACGAATCGCCAATGATAAGAGGAAAAGAAGAAGGAAATCAAAAAGCGCCATTACCAGTAAGTGTCGCCCGACGCTGTATTGCTCTCAAACGCGGAGGAACCGCAGTTGGGGCAGATCATCGTCCACTGATGGTTGTTACACTCTCTCAGAGTTGATCATTAATAGCAATATTATTTTTATTAATGAGTGAGAGTAGTTGAGTACATTCGCTATACCGAACGTGCTTTCTATGGGGCAAATGTGCACATGCGTTACTTGTATATCGGTCTTGGCCATTGAATTATATAAATTACTTGCAAAAGAGCTGAGCCATTACTTGGGAACATTTTAAAGCTATGAGCTCGATAGCGACGTTCGCTTTACAGATACCGCGGGCAGCGATTGACGACTGAATAATTATTATTTTTGTGATTTCTGACAGACGAGAGCCATGATCATTTAAACTAGTGCATTTCCTGCTCGAACGCAACAGTAAGAGCCATGAATTCCACATAAGAAATGGAGGCGGGCACGCAATTATGGTCGCAATTACTTGCGGACTCGTTGAACGACAAGGAAACACCAGCGCGCACAATAATATGTCTCGGTCCCGGGGCAGATGAACTCTTGTCCACTCTGAACGGCACAACCTTTCCCGCTCTCGGAGCGCGAGTAGCAGTGCACTCGAAAACGCGACAGGGACCGGTTCAGTACGCGTGCGCGGAGATACGCGAGACTGATGGAAATGAAGCCTTATCAGTCCTTGAGTTTTACGCGTTGTTTGCGCCCAAAGCAGAAGCAGCGCCTCTGTTGGCCGCGTTGCTACGGCAGCGGGATGTCGCCCACACAGCAGTCCTCTTCTTATTGGACTGGCGGACGCCCTGGGAATGGATGGACGCGTTGAGTGTTTACGCTCATCTCATGCTCGCCGCTGGAATGCAATCAAGGGATAACAACAATGCGTGGGCGGCACGCATACGCGCATACACGGAGGGGAAAGGGGACGTGTACCACTATACCGAGCGCGATACTGACTTGCCCGCAGCAGCCGGCGAATTTGACATCCCATTGGGATGCGTGCCTATTGCAGTGCTGTTGCACGCTAATCAATATGGTCAGCTCGTGCACGAACACGGGTGGAGAGATAGCGTGTTTGATACAGTACTGCAGACACTACGCGTTGTTTTATTACATCATGGTGCAGGACTTGTCAGCCTGGCGCCGGGGGCACGTGGAAGCAATGTGGATGCGCTAGCAATGCAGCTGGTGAGCTGCCTTGGACTGGGCGATGCCGTCTTTGGCGGAGTACAATTACCGCCTGCTCAAGTGCTGGAGCTGGAACGGCTTACAATCGCACCAGGCTGGGACTCGTTTGCCAAAATATCACATTACAATGAGTCTTTTGACACGGAGGGTATGGAAGAAAAAGGAAAAGGCAAAAATAAAAAAGAAAACAGCAATCAAGAAAGAAGAAATTTATGTATTTATTTAATTTTTTGATTGATTGATTGTTTGATTAGAAATAGACAAATAAATAATTTAAAAGATAAAACGGAGGAATGCTAATGACAGGCATGAGTCAAGCGTGGGCACGGGACATTTTGTCTGGTTCTAGCAATGACAACGAGCACGGCAACGAATCCGAATTAAGCGTATCTGACCTATACCGAGAAATTGTAAAGGCCCCGGTAGCCGCACACGAAAATGATAATGTCAAGATCCCACATTTATCAAGCCACCAAGAATTTTTATCGACACTTGTGTCACAGTTAAATGGCAGCAGTGGTGACACGCCCACGAAATCCGTGGGCGTACAGGACGAATATTCAAATGCATCTACGCCCGCGCAACAACAGCTGGGACGGCTTGTTGCGGAGGTGCGTGGGGGTTCTATCACGCCAACGCGGGCCTACGACTCTTTACCGGCTGCCTCATCTCCAAACACGCCGGCTAGTATGGCGTTTCGGTCGAGTCCTGCTAGTAGCGTGGGGGAGTCATCCCGTGATGAACGTAGGCAGCAGCAAAATAGCTCACGGAGAGGCGAAAATGAGGCACTCGCTACTTTTTTTCAGAGTTTAATAGACCGATAGTCTAGTCTTCCTCGCTGTAGTTTAGTTTTTGCATAGATTCTGTACATACTAATTCAGACTATTGTATTTTTCTTCGTTTTATTTTCAATGTGTTTGCATACTCGCAAGATGGGACGCCGTACGGTTTGTCATGTATCCTCCTGATATGAGTTAATTACAGCGAAGCCTTTACCGATGCAAAGCTTGAAACTGGTTCTCGTCGTGTGTAGTATCTTAATGGTCTATAGGAATTGTATGAATAATCTACCATCACCGTTGCCGATATTTGTTTTTTGTTATTTTTATATATATATTCTTATGTTATACTACTATGTTTGTTTTTCCGTTTCCCTACACGCCCATACAGCCTCAAAGCTGAGTCGAGCTACAGCTCTTTGCAGTTGCTTATTATGCGCAAATATGCTGCCGATCACTATTCGATTAAAGCGCAAACATTGTTAGCCCCTCTGTAATAATCATGATCTGCCCTATCTACGCTCTAGACCCTGCCAAATATACTCGCTTGCCGCCTCTATTAGAAAATCTGCAAGCAGATCTTTTACGCAAAAAGTAACACCAGTATTTCGTTGCCATTATGGATCGTCGATGCAAAAGTTGCCAAGCACTCAACCAGCATATACGATATTCAACAACCTTTAATATCCCCCCACGTTGTGTCGCGTGATCGTGGACACGTAATATTACCTCGGCGAAAGCAAATCATTTCCCGTTTACAGTATTGCTCTATGCAATAATATTTATCGGTTGTGCTTTCGCAAAGGCAAGACCTAAACGGGAAAAGTTTGGAGAGCCATAATATTAGTAAGCATGACTTTATCGGCAAATGGCAAAAAGGTATTGTTCTACTTCGCGGATATTAGTACTGGTGATGTAACGCAATAATAATTAAATTATTATCGATAATATAATTATACGTCGTAGCAAGTAATTCTCCCCAAAAGAACGAAGCGACGTACGGCCAAATTTGGTTAATCTGCACTATAGATTCTAGACCACCATATACCACGACTCCGTTCTGCGATAGGGGCTTCTATGCTTGCAGAGTATGGCATTATAGGCTAGTCTGCGTATCACTGAGATCATTTTTAGTTTCGCCCAATTCTCAAAATTAGCAAACCTCGTTCAACAACAAATGTCGCACTTGAATCCCTGTATTCGTTCATCTCACAAATAGGGCATAAGGCTTCTGATTCAATTTAGCCCCGTCTTCTGTATATGGGTTTATCATCTATTTCCGGGTGCATTATATTGTTTCACTGCCCTAATTTGCAAAAATTAGCAATTGTTTCAGGATGCACCGATGTTTCGGTTCCCGGCAAATTAGCATATCTCGGCCAAGATTGTGGACGGCCGGGCAAATGCAACAGTTTTAAAATGAACAATGATAATAGTTCTGGCCAAAATTACATATCTTTTGCACAGTTTCGTGTATGCGATCTACGCACACCCCACGAGCGTCCCCAGCCCACGTCGCGGGCGGGCGTGCAGTAACATTGCTATATAGGCTATAGACTGAAACAAGTAGGTGGCAGTGTTTGGGCCGTGCAATTTTTTTATTTATAACCTCGAGATTACAAACACCGATGTATTAAAGTGAGCGATGGTAACAGCGCAGTCCAAAGGCGTCTAATGTCGACCTTCAACGAACCAGATGGTCACTTTTTCCAAGCACGGGAGTTTGCCGTGGTCGGAGCGTCTGCAGACCTAACAAAAACTGGCAGCCGTGTATTCCAGTGGTACTTGGAGCATGCATTACCCACTGTGCCGATCAATCCGAATCGCGAAAGTATATGGGGCGTGCCAACGATTGAAACGGTAGCGCAATTGGCAAAGCCACAGGAGACCAGCATCAGTATAGTGACGCCGCCTCACGTGACCAACAGTCTTATTCCGCAGCTCGTGCAACTGCGAGTTTTCTCTCTATGGCTACAACGTACGTCCGTCTCTTTACAGAACTTACTTTCTTTGACGAGTAGCTAATTCCATAGCGGAGACTTACGACTCAACAACTCTTGATACCCTGGAAAAATTTTCTATTCCCTTTATTGCCCGCGGGCACTGTATTCTGATCGAGGGCGAATCAGCTCTTTCTTATAGCCGGTGGGCAGTTTGACCGGTGCCAAGGCGAAAAAAAGTTTAAATATGCATATATGCATATATATATATGTATATATTTATAAAGTGTATTATTTATTTTGTGATTAGTGATTATATAATCAGATCAGGCTCGAAGTAGTTCTCGTGCGATCAGGTTACTTATATTACCATAAACCCTAAACATTAACCCTCCAACGTACATTTAAAATTTACATTAGAAAACAAAAGATAAGATTAAAATTCACGTGGGACCCATATCGGGTTCGGTAACTTCCTTATCGGCGAGTGCCGTGGCGTATCTCAGTAGGGCATAAAAGGGCGCGCCTGGAAGCGCAGATTGCCAATCTTCAATCCGTGTATATCCTGCATTTCCAGGCTGGCGTATTCGATCGGGTCAAGTCATCAGCTTCCCCTTATCTTTCAGCGCGTCACCGACAGCTATAAAAGCAAGGTCAGATCCCCGCGCAAGACGAGAATCATAAAGGCAAACATATAAAGCAATTGAGCAAGAAAAGAGACGACAAGAATGCCCTCGACAGCGGGAAATGAGCGGTTCGGATCACGTGTAATTCTCACGACGTATCCCACTCAAAACAATGTGGAGCCCGTCCCACTGAAGTGGGGAGCGGCTACGGCAGCCGAACGGGGCCCCGTGGTTGTATCCCGACAAAAATCCACTATTCCGCACCGCAATGCTATCGGAGCCCATGGAGGCTCCTACTCTGTATACTATAGCCTGGCAAATGCCCGCGGCGATGTACCCTTTAACCACCGACCCAACTTTGAGAACACGGAACCTCCTGTTGATTTCCCTCCACAGCCGCAATGGAGCGATCCTGCCAAGATTGCCTCCCTTGATCCTTATGGGCACGAGGCTCCTCGCTTATATCGGCATCTGATTGATTCTGGGCTCGATATTCGACCCTCAATCTCTGTCACGAGGGCCAAATTGAGTCTATTGGAGATGGAACGTGCTGTACAATCGGGTTCTCTCCCCGTCGATGGTCGAGTCGTGCTTAATGATAAGGGAGAAATGTCTGTCACTAAAGTGGCTGCAGATCCGGTGTGGTACCTTCCCGAAATTGCTCACCGCTTTGGTGTGGACGAGCCGACGCTACGACGATCATTGTTTGAGTACACGGGCGGTATGTACCCGGAATTAATTACACGGCCGGATATTAAGGTCTTTCTCCCACCCATCGGCGGACTTACCGTTTACATTTTCGGAGATCCTGCTAAAATATCCGACGAAAAATACAGACTTGCCCTGCGTGTGCATGACGAATGTAATGGGTCAGACGTGTTCATGTCCGATATTTGTACATGCCGACCTTACTTGATGTTTGGAATTGAAGAGTGTGCTAAAGAGGCACAGAAAGGCGGTTGTGGGGTCGTTGTATACTTTCGCAAGGAAGGCCGAGCTCTCGGTGAAGTAACAAAGTATCTAGTGTACAATATACGCAAGAGGACGGGCGACACCGCTGACAATTACTTTTCCTCGACCGAGGCCGTTGCTGGTGTGAAAGATATGCGGTTCCAAGTGCTTATGCCCGATATCCTGCATTGGCTCGGTATTAAAAAGATCGATCGTATGCTCAGCATGTCAAATATGAAATACGATGCGATTGTAAATTCGGGAATCCCCATTCACGAACGAGTGGAGTTGCCGGACGATCTGATTCCGGAGGATGGACGTGTAGAAATCACGGCAAAATTGAATGCGGGGTACTTTACAAAAAGTCATGTGCCCACTATGGAGGAGCTGGCTAACGTGGCCGGCCGGGATTGGGTTAATGTAAATTGGGACGATATTGATCATTAGATTACACTGTGGATAGATTAGCATAATGATACGAAGGATTATTGTCTTTGCTATTGATTGCGAGCGCTCGTAAATTGTAAAGGGACCGACCACACTACCAGTGTCCTTTATACAAACTGGTTTCTAAAACCGGCACGGGGCCCGTGAGCGTATTTTGACCGAGTTACGATGAGAAAATCTTTAAACGAACACGATTTATAGAAGAACGAACGCCAAGCTGGCACTTAGTATGGCTTGATTATACGCGTAAGCAATACTGCTTCTTCGCCTCTCCACGTAACTCTATGTTTACGTATTATTCCAGTCTTTCAATAAATACACCATATAAAATAAAGCCAATGCATCAAGTCACCGTTATGACGTAAAACCGACTAAACAAAAAGTGTGCTTTACGTACTATGCAATCCCGAATCTGCGTCAATCCCATACCGAGCTGAAAAGTAGAATAGCCGTTGAACAATGGCGGAAAGTGACACACGGCCTCGAACCAAAAACCCCTTTGCTCCTTATTCCGCCCGCAACCCTGTGCCGCAGACACAATGGATGGATCAAGAGCGGCAAGCACAGGAGACAGAAATAGCTAAAAAAGAGGAGAAATTGGCAAAAGAGCAGCAGGGCACTGGAGCAAGCGAGACTCCGGCTCAGGCAAAAGACGGTAAACCTCAGCAACAGCCTCAGACTTCGGGGCAGAGCGCAAGGATCGAAGATGTCCCAATTATTACGCAGAAAACAAACATGCTATTTCACCCGAGTCCAGAAGTCAATCTGAAGGATGCACTAGGCTTGTTTGCTACCGACATTGATCGGGTTCTGCTCACAATTGCCGCTGCTATGGTCTTGGTGAACTTTTTCCTTGTTGGTGGAGGCGCTCTTGGGCTGGCGAAGTCGGTTGCTTCTGCGACAGCCGTATATCTTAGCTCAAAGTATTTGCTAAATGCCTCGGGTCAAATCGACAATTTCTCACAGTCACCGCCTTCGGTAGAGCGGTTAAAGTACGTGCCAGAGTCGGTCGAATGGATGAATTCTTTGGTGAATACAATATGGAAAATTGTGGACGAAAATTTGTTCAAGGACGTTGCAGCACAAATAGACGCAACTCTTAAATCCGTCATGCCTACCGATTCAGTCTCCGTACGAATTGCCGAGATCGGACATGGACAAAACAGTATTCGCGTGCTTTCTATGCGCAGTCTGCCCGACTCGGAGTTTGGTGATATGGTTCCAGCGCACGGATACGGCAAAAATATTACAATGGAGGAGAAGAAACAACGTGAGGAGGCTGCTCAGAGGGAAGAAGGCGGGGTCTTTTACAATTTGGAACTGGCAATCGCTTATCATGCTCCGGCGTTTGCTAAAAAATCTGAAAAGATGCACTGTAATATTGAAGTGCGATGCTTTGGGATCCCATTGCCCATCTACTTTGAGCTCACAGAAATTCTTGCCACTATCAAATTAAGACTACAGTTCAGCTCGGCCCCACCTTTTCTCACTTACGTCACGTTTGCCCTTGCTGAGACTCCACAGCTGGGTCCATCTGTAACATTAGGTGCTCCCTGGACAATGAACTTGGTAAACGTGCCGGGGATCCATTACCTTTACCACTGGCAATTGGAACAACAGCTAAAAGCTTTTGTTCAGCCTCTGAGCCTGGACCTGGATATGACTCAGTACTTGGGCGGATCAAGTATGGTTCATGAGACTGATGCAATAGGCCTGTTGTTTATAAAAATACATAGAGCAGTTGATCTGCCAAGGCAGGATGCTCGTGGACCGGGTGCTGATCCTTATATTGTTTTGTCCATGAGCCAGTACGAAAAGCCCATGTACGCAACTCGAATAATCCGGGGCGATCGCAATCCGCAGTGGGGCGAACATACATTTATTCTGGTGCGCCCAGAACACGTAAGGCGAGGGGAAAATGTGCTGTTACGCGTGTGGGATAGTGATAAATCTTCCGCAGACGACATAACGGGCCAGGTCGAGTTCCCCCTGTATACACTGATTGAAGATCCCGGACGAATGCAACAGCGAAACGATCGCCTGCTTAACCTTACGGGCGCTGATACGAAGGGCCGTGTTGAGTGGGAGGTGGGATATTATCCCAAATGCTCCCTCCCACCTGACCTGCGGACAAACGCTACCGATCCACGTGACATTCACGGAAATATAATTCCCGTTTCGGATAGTGAAAAGCAGCAGGATACGCAAAACACGAAACCGGATCCCACGTATCCCACGGGAATATTGGGAGTGGCTGTTGACCAATTGGTGGGCATTGCTATAGAAAATCGGGAAAGTACGTCATTGGGGACGTATGAGCAAACAAAAGTTGATGAGGAGGGCAATGTTGTGGATAGTGAAGACATTGACGTGGGCTACTTGCCCAGCCTTTATTGTACTGTGCACATAAATGGGAACCTTGTCTACGTTACGCGAACGCGTATGCTTAACAATCAGCCGGTATTTAATAGCAGTGTGGAGTATTTCGTACGCGACTGGACGCGTGCGCAAGTACGGATTTCCGTCTATGATGATCGTGGCAAGCACAAGCACGTGCTTGTTGGCAGTGCAGCGTTTTCTGTGGCAGAGACCCTGACAGATTTCAGTACGGTGACTAAACTGCACAATCTTTCACACGGAGAGGGTACGGGTAAAGTCAGGTTTTCCCTGATATTTAGAAGCGTTGCCTTGAAGCCTGTGGAAAAGTATCTCACTCTACCATCTGGCACTTGGCTCTTTACTGCTCCGATCAGAGTGAGCGGAAAGCATATCGGATCACACAGTAAACTCAAGATTAAAACGAGCGGATCCACTTTTCGTATGCCGGACGAAAATACGACTCGGGAGAACGACGATAAGATTGTTTATCACTTTCAACAAGGAGGCTCGGCATTCCAAGTGCAGTACCGACACATGTCGCCTCTCTTGTTTGAACTTAAACGGTCCGGTTTAAAGGCCTCAAAGTTTTACGCTATTCTTTGGCTTACGGACGTACCGGATAACGATAAACGACAGTATCGCTTGCCGATTTACAAAACAGATTACCCGCTAAGATTCACTCAAGATTATGGCATAGACGAGCATGACAAATACTGTAAACTGGAAAAAATGGGTGAAATCGAGTTTGAGGGGCTGTTCAAAAAGGCAGAGGATTGAGGGATTATGCTTGACGTTGTGGAATTTGTTCGTGGAAGATGACTATTATATAAGTATGTGTATGCGTCTTTATTACCTCAATCAAGGGCCATGCCTAAGAGATCAAAAGGTTATGAATATGTTATGATTGAGTATAATGATTGCCTTTGAATTTATTGAAATCTAATGACAGTTTAAAAGCTTAATCGGTTCTGAAAGCGAGGTGAGGCTTGCGTGTGCCACCATTTAATAACAGTAAAGTGAATGCGTTTATACGTTGCTAGTCTAATTTTGGAGCTTTGTATGTAGAAAATAAACTTCGAGAATAGAATAGGGCTTAAATTACTAAATTGTGAGCAGCAAAGCTAAGCTCGCTTTTCTCGGGTTCAATCAAGTCCTTATTCTCAAATTCCAGGTCATTATTCTTTTGAATTGCCTATTTAATTGTCTATATTAGATTGGGATATAGGACATAGGATTAGTCTATATCTCTATTTAATCAGCTCCTCGGTTAAATAGTACCTGAATATTCGTATGAATTGCCAAGTAAATATGATACGTATTAAAAATTACGTCACAATCGCTGGGGTAATGATGATCTCATGCCATATACGCATTTCAAAGCAGCACCAACCAAATCATAACGGAACAAGGCCCCCGCAATTAGCGATAGTCTGACGCGCAATTGTACGAGGGAACCACGGCGCCGGTCGGTAATAGTCCCTATTGCAAAGAGACGGAGCAAAGGAAGAAAAAACGGGAAAAGTACTGAAACTCTTCTAATCATACCGGAACACAGGACGGGCAGAAGAGGCAATGGCGCCTTACAGTTCCCGTAACCCGATCCCTAATGTCCAAAAATTGGCGCAAGAGCTGGCGGACCGTCTTGATTTGCAGCGAGTGGACCCACTCAAACTCGATGCGAAAGAAAGGCGGGAGTATGAGCACCGACGGACAGTGACTGATCCTACGACGAAATCACAGGTAGTCGTGCAGGACGTGGACGCTAGTTTTGAAAGGTCTATTCTACGGCCGCTGATAACAATTCCTCTGGCCAACCTAAACCCTAAGTCTCCGCCATCACCAAACCATGTGCAAGACGTTCCCGACCCTCAGCTGGCAAAGGGCACGGGCAAATCGTACAGGGAGATTCTGGATGATTTGGCTCCACCGGAAGCAAACCCGGAAAAAACTGTTCAGGAATACCCCTACAGTACTAAAAAGTGGGTGGTATACTATCCCCGGCCAATATTGGACTTGCCCAAGACCTTTCGCCAACTCGAATCTGTGTCTTTTCGCCTGGTATTGGGTGCAATTGCTGTGTTGTTCGTTTTTAATAGAGTCTTTGGCGCACATGGGCTCAAAGGCACTTTGCTTTGGGTACTGGAGGCAATTATAGTTACTACTGGTATTCGGTTATTGCTTCGACGGGTACAAGAAAATGCTAAAAGCGTTTATTGGTCAGCGGAAAGAGATCGGGCAAAAGCAGCCATGGACTCTTTGGCCCCGGAAAGTTCTCATTGGCTGAACGAGCTGATTGGAACAGCTTGGAACTTGATTAACCCGGAGATGTTTGATTCAATCTCTGATACATTGGAAGATATCATGCAGGCCAGTGTTCCCCGCACTGTAATTGAAAATGTAAAAGTCTCCAGTATCGACCAGGGCGATCACCCTATTAAAATTCTTTCCCTGCGATCGCTACCGGACGCTGATGCAAATGCATCATCAAGGCTGGGTGAATACTCGGACGAAGAAAAGGCTAAAATAGCAGAGCAACGTAAACTGGAAGGCGAGGACGTTGATGCAGAGTATTATAATTTAGAGGCCAGTTTTGCTTACCGCGCGGTGGCGGCAAAAGGAGTTATTGGTAAATCTAAAAACATGCACTTGGAAATTGCCTTCTATCTGGGTATACGTGGCCTTGTCGGCGTTGCTCTGCCAATTTTTGCAGAGCTAAAAGGCATTATAGGCACGGTGAGGATGCGATTCCAGTTCACTAAAGAGCCTCCCTTCATTAAGAACTTTACCCTTACTTTTATGGGTCTGCCCAAGATCGATGTGTCGGCAGTACCTTTTACCAGCAAAGGCATTAATGTGCTCAATCTACCGTTGATTTCAAGCTTTGTTAATTCAAGTATTGCTGCTGCAATTAACGAATACGTAGCCCCAAGATCCCTGGTCATGGACCTGTCAAAGATTTTGGCTGGTGACCCTATCAAAAAGGAGACAGATGCAATGGGAATAATACACGTACGGATTCATAATGCCCGGGGAATTGCCGCGCAAGACCGGTCGGGTACGTCAGACTGCTACATTACTCTGGCTTACAGCAAATTTGGAAAACCCATGTATTGCACCCGGGTTATTGTGAAAACCCTGAACCCGAGCTGGGAAGAAAGTGCATTTTTGCCCGTCCACGCTGATGAAATAAAATCCGGCGAAAAACTGAGCATTCAGCTGTGGGACAGTGACAGAGTTGGTAAAGATGACGTAGTTGGACGAATTGAATTCGACTTTCATGATGTTGTAAAAATGAATGACGGTAAAATGATCAGGCGAAAGGATTCGCTTATTGGCGAAGCCGATGGATCTACAATGCCGGGCGAGTTAGATTGGGAAATCGGGTACTTCCCAATTGCCGAGCAAAGCAAAGATTTGCAAACGAGTGGAGAAAACATGTCTGTGCCCCAAAAGCTTCGATCACGTGACGAATTTAAAACGAATACGGGTGTCGTTTCCAGCGAGAAGGAGGACCGTGTCGTAACCATCCCGCCTGACCCAGAACTGCCGAGTGGGATAGTCAGTGTGGTTATTCATCAGATTGAAAATTTGGAGATAGAAAGGCCACGTGGCACCTATGGCGATTACGTAAACTACACGCCTGCGCAACAGACTGGGGAAAATGTTTCCGAAGAAGGAACGCATCTGCCTTCTTCCTACTGCTGTATTGCCGTAAATGATGAATTGGCTTTTAAAACACGCACTAAAATTGCCTCGAGTCGGCCTATTTTTGCCACTCAGACGGAGAGATTTGTAAGGGATTGGAGGAACACTGTCGTTACAGTCGCCTGCCGTCACAGCGTACACCGTCAACACGACCCACTGTTGGGTCTTGTGAGCCTGAAGCTCTCTGACATTTTGCAAACTGGGTCACAAGTAACCGATATCTTTGCCCTTGATGGTGGGATCGGGTACGGCCGAATCCATTTGTCCATTCTGTTCAAGAGCGTCAGTCTGCAACTGCCGAGATCTCAATTAGGATGGAATGTGGGATCGTTTGAGGTGTGCGATGACGAAATCAGGGCTTCGTGCGGAGATGCGGGGGCGGACTCGGTGCTAAAGTCGAGCAGTATTTGTATGAGCACCGACATGTCGGACGATAAAGTGGCACGCCGCCGCATCTCGCACACCGAGTCTAATTTGGTCTGGAACATTGTGGGCGATCGGTTCCTTATCCCTGTCCGTGATCGGTATGCCTCGGCAGTTGTGTTTTCTTTTAATAAGCCCCTGCACACCGGTTCGGTTGCGTGGGCTGTCTGCTGGCTCCAGGATTTGTGCGACAATGACGTCACTGAATTGGAACTGCCGATCTGGAAAACAGGCAATAGGCTCGGGTTAACGCAAAACTATGAAATTGACACGGCCACTCGGCACTCAGACAGGCCGCCAGAGCGAGTAGGAACGCTTACATTCAAGGCCAGATTTAAAGCTGGTGTGGACGATACGCACGGAGAAGAATTGCGCACCAATGATGACAGGGAGATGTATGAATTATGGGAAACCTCGGTGGGCGAAGGCTACAGGACGCGGATAGTTAAGCGCGAGACTCCGGAAAATGTGGCCAAGATGAATCGTCGTCGTAGCGAGAGCCATAATAGCCAAAGCCAATCTTCAAAGAGCGGGAAGGACGGGTCCAGCTCGGTTGGTGCGCTCGAAAATAATGGGCCCAGCCCTGGTTACTTGAGTTCTACAGAGATCGTTCGCGAACGATCGGATTCTTCGTCATTTAAGAATAAATTTGCGCACCAAATGCAAGATGCAATTGCAGACTTTGACCCGAGCGAGCTGGAAGACTCTTCCGCTTCTTCTGCATCCTCACAGTACTCCAAGGACTCTTCGGTTCCAGGGCTGCCTGAGGATCTGGATGACAGCGATGTTGAGGACGAAAAGCAAAAACTGAGAATACAAAAGATTCAAAAACGAATGGAAAAGAACGAGCTGCGTCGAAGACGCCGTGGAATAACGGGATTCAAACTAGTACGCAATGTCCAGTTTTTCCGTGACGAGCTCAAAGTTGGGTTTCATCAATTGGGTAGTAAACTGGCGCTCAATGGCAGGAAGCCTGACGTTGAATCAGAGATAGCATGAGTCGCGAATGCATTAGTAGATAATTTAATATAGTATCGTATATAAAGGCCGTTAGAGTTTGGATATAATCTTTAAAAAGACGGGAGGTAATTGCAACGACAGTATAACTATCTGAGCGCGTTAATATGTCTCTGTATTATTTAGACTAAGTAGAAACGGTCTGGCTTATTGTATGTGTAAATATGGGATATTATTATAAAGTTTTATCATGTGTTTACCAATTAATTAATTAATTTATTTATTTATTTATTTATTTATTTATTTATTTATTTATTTATTTATTTATTTATTTATTTATTTATTTATTTATTTATTTATTTATTTATTTATTTATTTATTTATTTATTTATTTATCTATTCAATGAATTATATGTATTAAATAAACTCGCCGTTATATTTTCTTTATGTTTTATTCAATTAATATTGCCCTTAAATGTATGCGAGCAAGATGGTACAGGCAGCCCGTCGGCCGCGGTTGCCGATAGACGCTAGAATTTTGCATACAAGAAGCTTTAGTTTTCAGCCTTTGCTGCACGTGGCAGAGTACACGCTTGAATCTGTGCAGGCAGTGTCAGGAGCACCCTGGGCCGTGGCGATTCCTTTGGCAACTTTGGCGATTCGTGCAGTGTTTCTTTTACCCTTTCGCGCCTCACGCGTAAACGGACTCGCGAAAATGCAGGAACTGATCAGTTTAAAGGCGGCTTACTCAATACGCTCCGCTTACTTGTCAAATAAATTAGAGAAAACTGCGCCTGCGTTAGCGCAACAGACAAAACATGAATCTGGACGCGTACTAGACGCCTTAAAATGGAGGCAACGACTCGCCTTTACGCAACTGTACTCTCTCACTTTTTTACAGGCTTTAATTTTTGTTTTGGTTTCTTTCACGATTCGTGGGATGGCGGGGCTTCCTCTCCCCGAGGTAATGGGGACAGTTGGAGTAATGCAGTCATTGCATTCGGGAGGGCTCTGGGGACAGGATCTCACTTTACCAGGGACGACTGCTCTCATGCCAGGCTCTATTTTTCTTACCGCCTTGGTCAACGCGGAACTTGCCGTGGGGAATGTGCAGAATAAACGGAAAAGCAAGACTGACCAGAAAAGCCCAGACGTGTCGGCCAGAGAGCTTGTGCCCAGCGTTATTCGCAGCTTGACTATTGGTGCAGGTGCATTTATGGCCTATGTTGCCAACAGCGTGCCTTTGGTAAGCCTTTTTGAAATTATTTATACGGATTAAATATACTTTGTTGAATGAATTATTACTTTTATTTATTTGTTTGTATATTAAATAAAGAAAGTAACCTGGCTTTCAATGACGTCTATTGTTGTCCATGTATTTACAGTTTTAGGCTGTGAGCTTGTACTGGCTAAGCACGGGTGTTTTGCTAGCACTAGAAAAAGCTTCAGGCTTATCGGTTGCTAAACCGGTTCTCCCTGCAACTATAAGCAAAAGCGCATGGCGTTTCAAGGGGAAAAACACACAAAACTAGCGGTGAAACCCTACAGAAAGGGACCTTTTAATCTTTGCTTCATTGTAAATTTTCACAATGGAATTATAAGCATTATTCGATTAAATGCCAAGAAACAATTGGTATAATACAAATAAATAATCCAAACCCTGGAAAAATATTGTGATTGCTGTAAGGTGGCAATGAAAATGTTGCAGCGAAATACACTGAAACTGACTGAATCAAGCAGCATTCATTTCTTGCATTTGATGTACGATGTCGGCAGAAATAGCAGAATCCTGCTGATTACTCGTATCGTCGTCGTCAAACGCAGCGTAAAACGAGGCCTCGTACTCGCCGTCATTCGTGACGGCAAAAGAGCTCTGTGACTCTTTACCCTTGTCGGCTTCATCGTCACTCACTTCCTGTCCAAAGAAGTTATCAACCAGATGCTTCACTACCTGCCAGCCATAGGCATTGGGAAACATCCGTCTTACAATAATATTATTATGTGCATCTGGCTCCACTTTAACAAGGATCTTGCGCCAGGAAATGTCCGAGTGCCAACTGCGGGCTATTTTCTCCTCCATTTTCAGCTTTTCCTTGCGATGATGGTTCGAATCTGGCTGTGACTGTCGACCATTGCTTTCTTGCGACGTGTCTGACACTGCGGATTTGGTGTGAGCAGGCGGAATATCTTGTGGATGGTATATCCGGTCATGAAATATGACATCGGGCCTTTGTGAAGGGTCCCGAATATAGGTATTGTCTGGTAAAGGCGGCCTCAGCACACTCGATGCACTCTCAAAGATACTCGTTTTAGGAGGAATTTCGGGCGGTGTATTGCTCGAAGTATGCTCGCCTGAATCCGTGTTTATAATCTGACTCCGTCGAATATGATGCGGTGATGCGTTGGCATTGTTGGAATGATCTTCTTGTTTTATTAATAAGATTCTGTAAACGAATACGCATATCAATCGAGTATATTTGATTTATTATTGTATCATTGCATATACTTTTTTCGCCTTTTTTTTTTTTTTTTTTTTTTTAATTTCCTCAAAGGTCTTTATTCGTTTTATTCACTTACCATTCTTGCTTCCGCCCGTTTTTGGCTTGAAAAAGTTCAGCAGGGAAAAAAGGTTGGGAGCACTTGGATCGTCCGGCACTGCCTGTGCGCTATTCCGACGGGACTCGGGCCGAGACGGATGACCATCGGCTTTCCCGACTTTTTCACCCGCATCTTCATTAAGCCCGGCAGTATTTCTACTGGTAGTTGTCGATGAAGACCGTGAACGCGACCGAATCAACCGTGCCAGATTTTCCTCTGTTCCTTCATCCCAAGCATGAGCAGAAGGCCTTCGCCTCTGCCGACTATGCATTGAAGGCTCTGGAACTCGAATCTCCTTTGCTCTATCCATTTGCTGTCTTGCTTCTTGTTCTTGCCCTGAGCCCCGACTGCTGGCGGCCATTGTCCCCAATCCTTCCCAGTCAAGGAAATAAAGGGAAGCAGTTCGCAGTGGAACGATTCCGTCGTTAATTGCGTTCGCATAAAGAGTATGCGTCTTGAATCTCCGTACAATTTCGTGTGAGGGACTAGACTCTAGAGACATTATTCTCAGCAATGGACGACTGTCCCTGATGACTCGACGATCCCCAACGTTCGGGGACCGATAAGTGCCATTCGGCTTCCAGGCCAAACCCAAATCCTGCCCGGTTTTGCCCACAAGCCCAAAATCGAGGGCAAATTTTACATAATGGGGGTTTTCCGAGGCGACACCCAGTAACGGGGACGCTAAGCAAATGAAATGCTCGGGAACGATATGACGAAAAACATAAGCATGGTACGCTTGCAAGTAGCCCAGGGCGAATACCTGTACCAGGCCGCCAAGCGAATGGCCAATCATACTGAGCCTGGTATAATTAGGCTGTCGTCTACGGAAGCCTGCCGGACTTTTCTGACCGGCTCTACTGACCCCAGCACCAGCTTTTTCCTGAAACCCAAGTTCTGAAAGCATCCACTCGGCCATTCGTTTACCCAGCTTTTTAACGCCCTGTTCTGTTTTACAAACGTTACCCATAAACGCACGAACGACAACCGTCGTCTTGCTGCCATCCTGGCTTTGCCTAACCTTCTCCTCTATTAAATCCTTTAAAAACAGCATATCCGCAGAAGCGTTCGAGTGTAGGCCGTGAGTCAATACGACAAGATGTACGTCTTTGCCCTCTGTGTTTTCCGGAAACGCGTCCGGTGGAATTGCCCAAAGAGCACTCGTATCCTGCTCAGATACGATCAACGAATCGGCCTCTGATTTTAATCGATCGCCGTTCGCATTAGCGAGAGCGCGTGCGCTTTCCTTTGTGCGCGCAATCGTAATCGTATACGATACCGTAGCACTATCGGAAAAAATGACCTGTGACGTAATCTCAATGATCCACGTGTGCGGCGACTTTCTGATGGGCAATTGCACCCAAAACGATGAAGACGTTTTCAGCCCGGGATCGTATTCATACAAGACTTGGTCCGAGTTGAAGGCGTAAGGATTGAACTCGGCATCGCGCACAGATACACAGAGGATAAAGGGGCCGTTCAAGTAAGCCGGCCGCAGAAGATTCTGGACTTTGTTAGCATGATAAAGGCATTCGGGTAATTGATAAGGCAGACGATAAATAAATAAATAAATAAATAAATAAATAAATTAAAATAAACTCTTTAAACCCAGAAAATCCAAATCAAACCGTGTCCATACAGACGTAGTGTTACGGATACGCAGCCATATACTGTCAGGCGGGCCGTAAGCGTCGCTCCCAGGGTCGTACGAGTAAGTCACAGAGTACCGTACACTCTGCCCGACGCCGACAGAGCCGCTTGAATGGTACCCGAGCCTCATCTCATGTCTCTGCGTAGTATATATCTGTGGCCCGTGCTCGTATTATTCGCCGATGGTAATATTAAATTAATTATGATTAATTATTAAAATTGTTCCAGTATGGCCGGCGATCAGTATGCCCTGCACTATTATTTCTTGTATAAATTCTGTTTAATAATAATAATAATAATTGCGTCTTTACACAATACAATGATATAATTATAACGCTCGTACTACGTAACAAAAATAAAATAACGTAATTTTTCTTCTGTCTCAATCCTACAATTGTCTCGTCTAATAATTATCTATTTTTTTTTATTAGAGCCGAGTGACCGACTGTCCTACTTTGGGAGACGCAGAGTATGCTACGATGCTGCCTGTCGAGGCAAACGAGCAGATCTTACTCTTTGATCGCTCATTTCTTTTCTTCAACTGCTTTTACCAGCAAAGCAAAAGTCTCCAAGACTCTGCGGCCGACTGGTAAAAGGCAGCCGGGCAAACAGCCAGTGGCCTCAGATAAGAAAAGGGTGGCTAGTAAGCCGATACAGTTGCCCGACGCTCGTATTCAATCTGGGAAGAAGCGTAAAAATGCCGACAGAAATGCAGTACACAAAGCAGCAGCAGCTAATCGGGGAGGATCCAGTGAAGAAGGGCAAAAGAGAACCGCTGTCAAAAAAGATAAAATCCGGCGGTCGCCATCAGTCTCAAAGACCGGACTAAAAGGTGCAATTGCCAAACAGAAAGGACGGGTTGTTTCAGGTGTGGCGTTGAGCGGACAAGCTCCTAAATCGGCGCCTCATTGGTTAAAACATAAAGTCACAATAGCCAAAAAGCATCCTGACGAGCAGTGGCGCCCTAAAAGACGAATTTCTCAGGACGCTATTGCGCAAATTCGCGCAATGAATGCTCAGGTACAGTAACATGCTTGTCTTTATTTTAGCGAAATTTGAAATAAAGTTGTTAATTTATTTGTTAATTTATTTTTATCTCGATATTCAGCGGGCTAATGTTCAGAACCCAGATTTAAATTCTCAAAAGTTGTCCGAAGCATTTCAAATTAGCCCCGAGGCAATAAGGCGAATACTGCGGTCTAAATGGGAACCTAGAAACCAAACTGAATCAGAGCGTAGGCTAGAGAGATGGCAAAGGGTATGTCAGCTTGTAATGGTTCCTTTATTTTTGGTTTAATCTCTATATTATTACTCTCAGTGCGAAACTGGGATAAAAATGTCTTGTTAATTTTATTTTCGACTGCTTTTTCCCCCCTCTGTTAAACGCTTGTTCGATTAATAGATTTTCTCGTAATTGACGCGTTTGCCCTGTGTATATATGATTTGTATATGATATGTTTTATGAGCACATCAATATATAATTCATTTGATGCCGATCGATTGATTCCTAAGAGTGACTTTTTCCTTGCAACATTTTTATCGTCAAATCAAATTCTAATACAATCAGCGCTCGGAGCGGGCACTACAAGCAATGAAGGAGGACAAAAAGCCTCCTTTTGAGTATAAATACGCTGATCAAGAGTTCCCTTCTCTAAAGGCACGTGATCATGTGAAATTTGCGCAACAAGAGTTGGTAGGTGGTAAAGGCCTCAGTGAACGGACGGTCAAGGCTAAACCGGCAATAAGACACAACATCAACAGATCATTACGTCAAGATGAGCTGCACGAGTTAACACCGAGAAGATTTGACCGCGTATTAAGGCACGAATTGAAAAGGGCTAAAAAGAAGGGGATAAAGCCAAGGAAAATGAAGCGGAAACTCATGCGCAAAAGAGACAAGAAATTTAAGCCTGCACTTGGTAGATCACGTTCAGAGTGAACTCTGAACGATCTCTTGATATTTATATACATTTTCAAGTGTACTTAAGTGTATAACTTTTTTGCATTTTCGATATTCGACTTTGAATTCCATTTTACGCACTAATGGAATTTCCCATGGGAAAATTAATCTGCTCCACACAAGTAATCTTATGGGTCTAGACGTTTCTGAGGCGGTTTGAGGCAAATATTAATTGACTACGAAAAGACAACGGCGCAAAAGCAAACACTACAATGGCGGGCAACACGAATAAACCTCGAGGGGGTTTACGGATGTCGCTTATCATATTCTTTGCGATATTTGGACCGGCATTGTTAATAATGGTTGTTGTCTTTATCGTTCAACTTATGAGATGTCAAAGCAAAAAGCACCGACCTAGGCCTGATGAGCCCAGAAAAAGTATGACCTTAGCAAGAGAATCAGGACAGGGAGCTTGTGAATGGGTTTCGTTCCATGCAATCAAAAAAACGATTATAATTGAGAATAAAATAAGAGATGCGAGTCCTTTACAACAAACATTTCTTAATTCATCTATTTCAAAGACAGAAAAACATTAATGGAGAACATTGGTGGAAAATTTCTATTTATTATTAATCAAAACTAACGTAAAGGTGTAAACCAAATGACCCGATTCTTATTTAGAAGCTCTTCAACAACGGACACAAGCGACAAATTGGAAAAAGGACAAGCGGAGAATCCACTGCATTCTTCACAAATAGCGTCTAATAGACAATTGGCCCCACCGCAAAGCGCATTTTTCCGCGAAGGGCAGCGATCAGTTCCTGTCAAAGACTCTGTGTAATGAACTGGTTATAATGACGGCAATGGCAATGACAGCGAGGCCCCGTGTATATTTGGTTACTTGTGTGTCTGATCGATTTATGAGGGTATTGAACGCGTAATTAACGGTTTCAACGCGTGGATTGTACCAGTTTATCGAGTATTGTGTTCTTTGTCTCCCGCATTCTTTCCCGACTGTACAGATAAGGTCTGGGCAAGGAATCAAACGGAGCAGGCTTGTTCAATATAGCGTCGGCAATGGCTTTAGCGCACAACAGTCCGCGTGGCATTCCTGCAAGTTTAGCAATGGCAATAATGAAATTAATTTAAATAAAACTAAAGGAAATGATCCAATTAATGAAACTAAGTTGGTGTAGTTCAATTACCGTGACCATGAAAACCAGCACAAATGTATCCGCCCTCTTCTTCGAGTTCTCCAACGAACGGCAGCTCATCGGCACTGTACCCCAATACTGAAATTAGTACGAGTCAACAAGACATTGACCAATATCATGTTTTTTATTTTTCAAATTTTATATATAAAGTTTAATTTTAATTCTAATTTTTAATTTTTAATTTTTAATTTCAAGTTTTATCAACTCACTTCCTGTCCAGACACGCTCCATCCCACCGTCAGCGTCCCACCCGGTAAAGTTGCGCGGCATATAATCGCAAAAGTACGCAACGCTCTCGGCGTTAATGAGCTGGCTATCGTCCACGCTGCCGTACCATAAGTCCGGATTCTGCATGAAGCATTGCTTAGCCCCGCCGAGAATAATACGGCGGTCGGGTGTCTGGCGGCAAATCATATAGTCATACCAGGCACCCCGCCATCTGACACTGAAGGAGCTGCCTTCCGTCCAATCGGCGGGTGGAACAATACTGCAGGCGGTTCCCCGTACGGGAACAATTTTGTCTTTAAACGCGGGCAGAATTGCTCGAGTATACGCATTAGTGGCAAACACTACTTTGCCCGCCACAACACTGCCACGATCCGTGTTTATTCTCCATTTGTCTCCCTCTTTAGCAACGTTCCGGACGGCAGTATGCGTCTGCAGATTTAGGCCTTGAGCGACACACTTTTCCAGCAGGGCCATTATTAATTTATAGGGCCAAATGCTGCCTGCAGAAAAGGAGACCTGCAGCTTTGCGTCCTTGACTCGGCAATTCGCAGCAAGATCTGATTCTGTGACCTGTAAATCAGACATGTCCAGCCCGTCGGCTTCCATTGCCTTTAAGCTCTCCTTGACACGATGGATATCGCGCTCGGAAAAGTATACATCACAGCCGCGAGTAAGGTTGAAGTCACAGTCGATTCCTTCGTTAGCCAGTAGAGTTTTAAAGGCTTCAATGTGTTCAACTTCAAAGGAAAGGAGCCGCTCTGCATCCCGCTGACCATACTTGGCCCTGTAGCCTGCGTAAGGCAGGTAAGGCGAAGGCTTTAAATGGCCTGCGCCGTTAGTCGAGATAATAAATAAATAAATAAATAATCAATCAATTAATCAATTAATTAATTAATTATATTTTTATTTATTCAAAATTCAGCGTCAAGGTACAAGCGGCTTACCACCGTTGCGTCCAGTTGCACCTGAACAAGCCTCTAGAGTTTAATCAGCATAGGTCTGATTAAAAATTTTCACTTTACCCCGCGCCTCGAGCATCAGAATGCTCTGCTGCACGCCGCCTTTACAGAGCCAGTAAGCGGTCGAAGCGCCCACATATCCGGAGCCGATAATTGCGATATCAACACGATCCGGAAGCTCTTCCGTCGACCTGTGCTCCGCTAGCGGATGAGGCTCGCTTAGCCAGAAGGAGGTAGTGGAATTGTCCACGGGAAATCCGTCAGAGACCGTCATTTTTGCGTGTAGTTTTGACCGAATTGTGCCATTAGCCGCTTATTTACACGCTCATCTGCCGTCTGGGGTAAACGCCGAGATAAGAATTACATAATACTGGTTTCAATATGGAGGATCGCAGTTGCACAAACAAGTAATCTTTAGCAGCGTCGAAATAGCAGAATTATATATAGTATAGAGGATATAGTGGAGAATATAGTATGGAAGATGTACGGAGAAGGTAACATGAGAAAACAGTATAGAGAATACAGAATAAAGTAATAACAGAGTATTATAGTCGCCAATGGACAAGAAATTTACGGGTAAATAAATAAATTAATTATTTGTACACGTTTGGGGGTAAATATAGTAAATCGTCCGTTAGAGTCGTTAATTTACGGAAGTTTAGAGCGATATTTAGTACTCTAACGGCAAATACTAAAATTCATGACCCAGATTTATGATTCATCATTGCGTAGGAGCTTCTGACTAGCTCAAGAGTTAAAAAAAAAATCAAACGGCCTTAAATGCCGCAAATAAAAAATGCACTAGACATTTCCTGGTGAATAAATTACTCTGTATCGCCCGCCAGACACCTCGCTGAGCCATGAGAAAATGTGACCGGAAAAAAGTGCGCAATTGAATAAAGCACTCTTGACGGGCTAGCCGAATGAAAGCGGACAAGAGTAAAATGAATTAAATAATAGAGACAATACAAGTACATTACAGAGCCGGTTGGGGGCAGTTCGAGCATGGCCATTACTATGCAGCCCGAGATTCTATGGGGCTGTGCAATCGTGCTGTTCTTTGCCGCTTTGCTTTGCATACTGGGCTCAAGCACGCTAGCCCAGCGCCATCGTGATCAGCGTCGGCTAATGGGCCTCGTTAATCCTGGAGAGCCCAGTATGGACCAAGTGGCTATTGAAATTGATCGGATAAACAGACCGACCATGGGCCCCGTGTATCCACAGCCAGCAGCGTCCAGAAGCAATGTCCATTGGGTACGAAAGCCGATCGCCCCCACAAAAAGCAAGCAAAAAAAGCAAGAGAGAAGGACAGAAACTTATGACAATGAGCCATACAACCCAGAAGAGCCTCCACCAGAGTACGACGAGGGAATTGTGCCGCAATCGAGCAGAGTACCACTGCCAGACGAGGATTTACATGAGTTAGATGTCCCAAAGCCAGAGAAAAAGGGGAAAGGCGATGTTTAGAGGATAAAGACTGCGATCGCAATCGACAGTTGAATTATGTCAGAGCAGAGACAGAGACTTGATTAGAGGATCGTGTCGACTGATCGGAATATTATTAGCTAATATGAAAGAATCAGCAAAGAAACTAGTCCAGTAAACGACAATGAAGGAGTAGTAAAGCACGATAGAGTACATTTAAGCAGATACAACCATTTAGCTTGGAGAGTATGAAAGGAATAGCAATCGTAAAGCGCTGCATTCGCTTCGAGTTGAAGGCCTGTCAATGAAGCATTAGAAAATTTGTGTATAATTGAAATGTATAGAAAATTGGAGTAAATAGAAAATTGAGGTAAATAAAAGATTGGAGTGAATAGAAAATTGCAATAAATAAAACCGAATCGGTTCATTCCTTTAATCTCCGATTGATAAGCACATTATCCTGTCACTGAGCCATTAGCAAACTCAACTCCCTCCTGGTTTATGCTCAGCCTAAACTCAAAAGGCTCGAAATTGCTGCCTTCCACACTAGCAATAAACTGGCCGGTCGTGCGAGTCATTACAAACCGACGTGCTTCTGCCAGCGTCCGGCAGGCTTCAGACACGCCCAGCTCACGATGAAGAGTGAGTCTTAGAGAGATAGCGCGTGTATAAACGGAGGGCATAGGGTGCCGGCCTACAATCCAGGCGTCTTGTGAATAAGCGTTACGTCCCTGGGGAAACAGGTTCCACATTGTGAGCACGCCAATTGCTCCCAACTCGAGCAGTCGCGATCTTAGTGCATGCACTACTCGCCAGACTTGTGTACTGAAATCGGGAGCCGCTAATTCGCCTGTCATTGGCCAATAGTATGAGCAGATAGAGTCCAGAGCCACGAGTTTAACGACATAACCGCCGACTGGCTCATGAGCCAATGAACGGGTTAAATCTGAGAGTTCTTTGCAGAGCTCAGAGACATTAGCCGGTCGGATCACGTGCAATCGGGTCTCGATGGCGTCGGTAATGATCGCCTCCACAGTGTCACTGTGCCTCTCTGTTTCAATCAGGGTTTTCTGCTTTATATTCTGCTTTATAAAGGACAAGCAGATCTGACGTAATCGCGCCTGACGAAACTTGAAGTCGCAGTCAAAGACAACGGCTCCACACTCGTCGGCGCCCGTTGCTACTTGCGCGTCCTGCAAGTAAAGAGTGGCGGGCAGAATAGTCTGTGCCAGCATGTAGTAGACAACGTGGCTCTTGCCCTGGCCTGCCAGTCCCATTATCTCCACTACAGACCCGGGGGCAAGGCCACCGTCCTGTATTCGCTCATTGCCGTCTATTGGGGGAACGCCCGTCTTGAGTCCGCCTTGCGCTTCCAATCGGCGAGCGGTAACGTCCGTCAGAATCTGGCTGGTCAGCGTCCACGCGTAAGCAAAAACAGACGAACAAAGAGCAACTGAGCTGGATTGCAAGTACTCGAATAAAATAGATAAAACAAACTAAATTATATAAATTATATAAATTATATAAATTATATAAATTATATAAATTATATAAATTATATAAATAAATAAATTAATTAATTATATAAATAATAAAACAATGGAAATTGAATCGCGTCGGAATCAACGTACAGTTGTGAAAGAAAGTGTTTCCATAGTAATGCCCTGATTGCAACATGGCGTATATGCGACTATACGCGATAGCCGCTAATCGTATTCTTTTGCTGGTTGTGCATTTACGCAGAGCAGTGCCTTGCGAGTATTGGGATGGCGACACGTCGATATAACCATTTAATATGAAAATTATCGAAAATAACAGGGTGATACCTTCAAGTACACTCACGGGCCCCGTGCAAATAGCCACCCCTATTTTACTTGTCTATTATTATTATTATTATTATTATTATTATTATTATTATTATTATTATTATTATTATTATTATTATTATTATTATTATTATTATTATTATTATTATTATTATTATTATTATTATTATTATTATTATTATTATTATTATTATTATTATTATTATTATTATTATTATTATTATTATTATTATTATTATTATTATTATTATTATTATTATTATTATTATTATTATTATTATTATTATTATTATTATTATTATTATTATTATTATTATTATTATTATTATTATTATTATTATTATTATTATTATTATTATTATTATTGTTATTATAATCTGGAGCCGTCGCAATCACATGCTGGCACTCTGGGCAAACGGAGCCTGCCATTGGCTGCAGCACAAAGGCGGCACGTGGCAATGGCTCAAGGGCGAGTCAGCTACGGGCGCAGTTGACGCGGGTACGCTGCGATCGCGGCTATTAAAAGGCAAAAAAAGCGCAATTGTTATTGTGAACAGGGCGGCCGGTCGTAAGCAATAGATGGCTCTGCCGTAATTAAACTAACAATGGCTGTACTCGACGAGTAGAAAACGAGGCAGTGGCAGTCTCTGAGCAAGCGCTGGAACCGTTACTCGATCTATTGGAAATATCATTTGAAAAAATCGAGACAGCTACGGCGGACGAGTACCGCGCGTACCTATTAGCCAAATTTCCTCCTTCTTCAGCGGCCCTCGACCAGGGACCTTGCGCTGCTGCCGATTACTGTTTTATTCACCTGAGCGGCGATGGAGCTCTGCATGAGACGGTCAATTACTTTGCTACTTGTGCAAATGCCTCCACGCTCGGTCTCGTGCTCTTTCCCTGTGGCAGCGGGAACGCACTGGCTCGGTCGTGTGGCATTATGGACGCTGGCGATATGTTTGCCCGGCTCGGCAAGGAGGGCAGCCGCTACCGGCCGCTGCCCTGTATCAGAGTCCGCATGAAGATTGCTTGCTCTACGGTGCAAGTAGTATCGGTTGTGGTTGTAAGCTGGGCCCTGCATGCTGCCCTTGTGGCTGATTCCGACTCGGCCGAGTATCGGCAACGGTTTGGCAATAAGCGGTTTGCTATTGCCGCCCAGGAGAATTTGGAAAGCGTTCACGTTTACCGAGGACGGGTTAGTGTTGTGCTCGAGGACGGATCTATACAGACGCTGGACGGCGGGCAGGTCTACCTTTTGTTCTCACGTTGCAGCCATCTGGAACAGGGCTACAGGATTCTGCCTCGAGCAAATCCGTTGGCTGATGATACAGTCATCCATGGCATAAGAATCCCGGCAGTCCTTGACGGCAATAGAATTTCTACAATACTACACGAAGGCTACGAGGACGGCAAGCACGTGCGTAACCCAGAGGTGCAGCAGCTTGAATGCCAAGCTGCCGAGTTTTGTATAGTAAGCACAGGACATTTTCAGTTCATTTGTCTAGTTTATTGATTGATTGATTAATTAATTAATTAATTAATTAATTATTTATTTATTTATTTATTTATTTATTTATTTATTTATTTATTTATTTATTTATTTATTTATTTATTTATTTATTTATTTATTTATTTATTTATTTATTTATTTATTTATTTATTTATTTATTTATTTATTTATTTATTTATTTATTTATTTATTTATTTATTTATTTATTTATTTATTTATTTATTTATTTATTTATTTATTTATTTATTTATTTATTTATTTATTTATTTATTTATTTATTTATTTATTTATTTATTTATTTATTTATTTATTTATTTATTTATTTATTTATTTATTTATTTATTTATTTATTTATTTATTTATTTATTTATTTATTTATTTATTTATTTATTTATTTATTTATTTATTTATTCATTCATTCATTCATTCATTCATTCATTCATTCATTCATTCATTCATTCATTCAATTTTATACACTTTTCATCTCTAATGTTATTGGTTTAGCTGACTGACAGGATGAACCCGATGCGCGGTTCCGTCGGATATGCATTGATGGCGCTATCTATGTGGTGGACGATCATTCTAGCGTGGCTCTGACATGCTCACGTGGAGACGTAGAAGTGTTTTGCTGATGGCTGTGTAATTGTCTAGGCCTATTCCTATGTTGTACTTTTTTCTGCTGGAGTAATCATCAAGATATTCGTGTATCCATTTGTCTCTTTGTCTATAAGCCTCATGAACCGTCCAGCGGAATTTCAAATACCCCAGCCAAGACTCTCTGGAACATTGCGGCGGGCTGCATGTAAGACGGAACAATCCCCTTGTTCTCCATATCCGCAAACAGCTGGATCGATTTGTCCGTAGTCCCATCGTACTTCCGGGCCGGGTAAGTAGAGGCGGCATCGAGCCCGATAAAGTCAATTCGCAGAGCCCGCAGGGGATCTTGGCCCGGTTTTAGGCGGATGGCGATAGGCAGCACAGACGTGTCAGTCCCAAAAGTGCTCACCTCTCGAATATGGTGCCGAAGCGTCTCCGGCTTGGCCGGGTTCGGTGCCGGTGGATCGGGAAGCGTCCATGAAACAATCTCGGCATCAAAGGCCAGCACCGTCCAGATCAAGCCAGGATGATGGAGTATCAGACTCATATTCATGACATCGTCCCGCACAACGAGATTCTCGACGGTAATCCTCGGCTTCAGTCGGAGGAACTCGGATCTCGGCGCCGGATCCATGGGGATTCGGTACGAGGTCAGAAATTGAGAAAAGGGGTACAGTGTGTCCCAATCCGAGAGCCATTCGTCCATAAACTGATATTCAGCTGGACCGGACCCGTATTCTTGGGCCATTTGATCTGCCACCTGCCGCATACCAGCCGCCTTGTCTGCCGACGCCAAGTGCAGTGAGGACTGGAAGCTCGTAAAGTTATCCAGCCGCTGAACAAAGACCCGGCGAGGGTGCATTTCGTCATAAGGGAATGAAAAGTACGCAAGAAAAGTGGAAGCAGACACTGTCACAAGTAGGAAAAAGGAAATTGCCCGGGCAAAAGAACGTCTAGATTGTGAGGCTGGTCCTGATTGGGAGCAGCTGTACACCAGTCTTACAGAATAAGCGGGTAAAAAGGGAAGAGTAAGGAAAACTGAGCCGGCAACAAGGACAGCAATGATATTGTCCACCGGTGAATCCTCGCCGAGTCGGCCTGTAAGAGGAACAAAGATGTCCAGCACACCAACGACACTTTCTACACCCAAAACAAGTGGAACAAAGGCAGCAATAAAATAGGTAACGACGCTAATCGGCGCTGACTCGCCTTGCTTCGTCTTGGGGGCAAGCAGTATATCATTCAGGGCCAGAGCAATGAGCAAATTATAGCCCAGAATACACGTCCAATAGGAACTTGCAATGGGGGTGAGAGAAATGAGAGCGTAAAATAGAGTACTGGCCAGGAAAACTGACCTTTCCAGGTCAAATTTTGTGGAAGCGCTGGCGGCTTTTCTAGACTGGCGGCTGTAAAAGAGGAGAGCAGTACCCACATAAGTGGTCAGTACCAGGGGAACATAGATCAGCAAAGGCAGGGACTCGTTGCGGAACCAAATCATACTCTTGTCCAGGACAAAAGAGAACAGGGCCGCGTGGGCATTGCACACAAGCTGCATTGCAACAAAGGTGCCGACATAGAAGAGCAAGGAGTGTATAAAGATACTAACACCAGCGGCAGAATGAAAGTTTAGGGAAATGTAAAAGACGACAAGGCTAATAAGGACGCGGCTAGCGACCTCGCTTGTCTGCAAACTGTACACAAAAATCAGCCGGTTGAGTACAGAGAAGAAGACTGTGTCATGCGATTCGGTGATCGTGGCAATCTCGACGTCCTTTTGTACCAAGTGTTGCAGGATAGCCAGTACGTTCTCCCCAAAATGCTGAGTTGTACCCGGCTGCACATACTGCACACGATCATTGTCGGTATGGTAAAAATAGCTGTGCCCAACAACTGCCATGTCAAGGCCTGTAAGGTTCCCATAGTCGGCAAACATACGAAAATCTGTGTCGGACAAGATGAGCCCGGTAGCAAAGATATCAGAAGCCATTACAGTACCATAGGGTCTGGGCACTTTGGAGTAGGCATTGATCATTTCCTTGCTGGAGGCCTGGAAGAGAATCTCGCTGCCTGAAACACCACAGGCTTCCAGGTTGACTACTGCCCGAATCGTATCTTTCCAATGATGATTGACAATAAAGCCATGGCTTGCGTCCTGTAGACTCTCCTCTGCGTCGTTGAACAAAAAGATTAGAGAATGGTGCAGCCGCTGAGGGCTATGCGTAAAGATACGGATTGCCTCGAGCATGATGGCAATGCCCATAGCATCGTCAGCGGCTCCAGGACTGGGCAGTGTGGAGTCAATATGCGCGTTTATAAGAATAGCATCGCGCTTGCTCTCTTCCGTCCCATCGCTCAGCCGTACAATAACGTTGCGCAAGCCGTGATAACGTTTAAAGACGGGCTCTGCCGGTTAGATCAAGGAACTTGCAAATAGATAACGAAAAAATAATAATAAATAAATAATAATAAATAAATAATAAATAATAAATAATGAACTCCGATGACAAACAATAGATAGTTGTATCGTTCGGTTCATGTTGATGGATTAAAACAATCGTATAGCCGCACGCAGAGGGAAACCTTACTATTCATAAAATCAAGGCGGTGTGAGCCGTCACAGTCTTGCAACTCAATCTCAAAACTGTGCAGTCCATTGTAAGGAGACTCCTCGTACTGCTCACGCAGCCGTTCGATTTCTTCGACTAAAAAATGCCGTGCGTTTATATGCTCCTTTGTGCCTACGGTACGGTACCCGTATACTTCCGAGAGCACATGCATATAGTCGAAAGCCTTTGCTTCACTAAACTGAGCGGCTCCAGTGACCGCATCGTACAACTCCGTCTGTGGCGTCGGCAGATCGTAGTGTAAGCGTAACGAAATCTGTTACAAAGTTAATCAGCATTCGGCGATGAAAAGACGACTCGAAAAAAAAGATTGAAATAATAATTAACTTACAGCAATTATAGCAACACAGTAGATGATAAAGGCGTATAATGCAGTTACACGCTGAGCGGATCCCTGCGGCTTCGATCCGGGCTTTTCCGCCTTTTGGCCCATTGTGCAAAGCCTCGATGATTCGATAGAAACCGCAATTCTTTGGGCGGATACAAAAGGTCCTCTTTCAACTTTGAGTTCGGGTATTTCGTAGTATCTGGTAATAGTGTGAACAAGACGAATATATATGAATATACAGATGAATATATACAATAGCAATAATATGGTGCTCACATTAATTTTCAGTTTGCCGGCGTTTAGTATCAATAATGGCAAAGTATAAATGAGTTCTAATGATTGAACAGTTCAATAATTCAATGTTTCAATATCCAGTTGGAGTCAATATTTGACGCTGGCGTTTCTTGTACAATATGGTGCGTTTTAACCTGCTAAAACATACGTTTTCCCGGGACAAGTTTGAGTCGGCTCGCGCACGTCGAAACTTACATAGAATGTTTCACGTAATAAACGATATATATTCCTACAATACTATACTTTTTACGGGATTATAAGATGTGACACTTGCTACCCGTCCGAATTATCCGAGGTACCTTGGACAAAGTTGTAATATCTTTTAGACATTCCCATATATTACTCGTGCCGGTCGGCAGGCGCGGCACTATATAGTGCTTGTACTGTAAAGGCGGTCCCCAATATCTCCAATGCTGTAGGGTTAGCTGGCAATACGTGTATGCACAAACAAGTCAATTACCCTGGACTTATGTAGCCACGATCGTTTAGACTGGGATCCGTGTGTCCCACGATAAAGTGGACGTTACTGTAGTCGCGCTCAAGTTCATCAAGAGCTGGCTTGGCCGCCAAGATTGCAGCAAACACTATCTTGCGTACACCTGCTTCCAGTAAAATATCAATCACTGCCCGCGCCGTATTGCCTGTTGCGATACAAGGATCTACGATAAAGGCAATGTCGCAACGAGTGCCTCGCACAGAGTACGGGATCTTGTTATAATATTCGACTGCTTTTAGTATTCAAACTTTGCATAAATTGGGGGTTTGTTTAAACCGTGAAATTCGTGTTTAAAGATGACAAGGGTCGCATGAGCAAAAGGTCAAACGAACAAAGGTCACATGAATAAAGGATCAAAGGAATAAAGGATCAAAGGATCAAAGGATCAAAGGAATAAAGGATCAAAGGAATAAAAGCTCAGATGAATAAAAGCTCTCGACTAAAATTAAAGTGAAGAAAACAAATCTGTATGCCGAACACAGTGTCAGCATACTGGTAGGACCATACCTGCAGCAAGTGTAGACTTTTCTCTAAAAATACCGAGGTGGTGCACACTGGTAGTTTCCGGTAGCGTTTCCAGGAAGGCTGATAGTTAGACAAAGCCAGAATTCAGTAAGCGTACCTTCAGTCATCGAAAGTCCGGACCGGAGGACCGGGATAAGTGCACAATTGGAGTCCTCTGGCTCTACAAACGCTTCGGCTTCTTTGGCGAGAACCGAGGCTGCCTGCTTTACTAGTGCCCTGTGTGTGTTAGACGGAGCCACAGGGAAACCCAAGACTAAACTGGCCTAGCACGAGCTTAAGCTACTCCCTTCCACTGACTTGCTATGATTTCCCAGCTCTTTGCACAATCCTACCTCACTTGCTTCGGGCTCAGACTCTGGTCCCGCAGTTTGCTAACAAGCGGCTCCACAGCCCTGTCAGTTGAAGCCGTCATTTTTTTGTTCCGAGTTGCGTGCTATATGAACGAAAAGTTAGGCCTTGATAATGCCTTGATTTTGGCTCTTTATCGGCCCTATATACCCTAACTGCCTTATCGTCGCCGCCTTTTCAATACCGCAGTATCCCGTGTCGTCCTTTTTATACACCACGCCTTGTGTGGGCGGTCCCTGTCGAAACGGGAAAGCGGAGCTCGGAGAGTGCCGAGTATTAAAATTATACAATGTTTTTTAATAACCATAAAGGCAATAATAATGATAAAAGATAGGGCGGGAAGAGGGAAAGACCATCCAGACTTGTCCTCTCGACTTTTTCGTCTTGTTATCTCGTAGCTTTAAGGCACTTGCCGATCTATAGAACGTTGCTGACAAAAGAGTATATCAAGCACCCTCATACTCTCAATTGGCACCAGTTTGTTGTAGCCTGCACTTGGCTTGGAGTGAACTCTGTTTGATTAAGCTGAAAAGGCCGCACAGTCAAGATCTTTTGCGTTTTTCTGCCTCGATAAAGCAGTCAATTCAAAAGGTTGTCAGAGATTACAGCAGCGGCAGTGGCAATGGCTTCAGTCGCGGAAGAAATTCAATACCTGCGCTCTCTCAAAGCAGTGAGAGAACGTGCAAACAAGGTGTTTGCTAAAGGTAAGTCAAATGCAATTTGGAAACTGTTATTGGCGCTTGTGTCGTATTGGAGATACGTTTATCATTGCGTCTCCTCGTTACCGTCTGACGATTTTCTGCTAATTTTTAATTTATTATTTGTTCTAATGCTTGTGTCTATTACGTACGCAGTTCCACGACTAACAGCCAGCCGAGCAAAACGAGCTACAGGCATTTCATTATAATGCATCTGCAATCGATGCTGTCGTGAATTATGTCACTGACAACATTACAAGTAGTTATCCTGATACCAGTCTTATCCCACCACATGGACGAGCGGCACATTTAAACGCTGGAGGAGTCGGCCGTCTCCAACAAATGCAGTCGAAATGGGACTGCGACCCTGGCCAGGTTACAGTTCGGTTACTTGATCTCACTGTGGTCTCTGTACTTATTGACGCTGGCGCCGGAAACGAGTGGAAGTTTACTGAGGCCAATGGAGCGTACTTTAGCCGAAGCGAGGGCATTGCTGTGGCCAGTGTACACATGTTTGAAGCTGGCCTGTTTTCCAAAGACAAAAAGACCTGTCAAGTTGATGCAATAGGACTGCAAAATTTAACGCTTGAGCAATTCCAATCTGGCTTACAGCATGGACCGGGGAACGAAATGGTTGGCACGCAGGGCCGTTTTGAATTACTCCAAAAATTGGGTAAAATAATGACCAAAACCCCGGAATATTTTGGCCCTGACGGCCGTCCTGGCTGCATACTTGATTACTTGACGGCGCAGTATGGGGATGAAATCCCGGCTAGTGCTTTATGGAAGGTCTTGACTGAAGGCTTAGGTGGAGTATGGCCCGTACGAACTCTGTTTTATGGCCAGAATCTTGGTGACGCTTGGCCGTGCCGAGTACTCGATCAAAGCTCTGAGTTTTTGAGCATTCAACCGTTTCATAAATTAACACAATGGATGGCTTACTCGCTAATTATTCCCATCGAAGAGTCTGGGCGGAAAATTGTGGGCAAGGAGGATTTTACAGTATGCCATGAAATTCATGTTTTCTTGTTTTTTTTTCTTCTTTTTTTTTGTTTTTTAATAATGTGTTGCCATCTGCTTTGTTTATGCTACGTATACTAATTCAAGGCATTGCCCGAGTACCGGAATGGAGGCCTTCTCGTGGACATGGGAGTATTACAATTAAAGCAGAATGTCTTGGAAAAGGCGGAATTTAGCACTGATACAGAACGTATTCCTCTCTTTGAGGGCTCATCGGAGGTTATAGTAGAATGGAGAGCCATGACTGTTGCTATTATTGATCGACTTCTTCCTCTTGTTAATAAAAGGCTTGGCGGGAAAGGCCTGATATTGGCGCAACTTTTGGAAGCCGGGACCTGGACGGTATTGTTCATTCTTTATTTTTTTTGATTCTTCTTTATTTATTTATTTATTTATTTAATTTTTCGTTTTCCTCATTTTTTCATTTTATGAATTTTCCCTAAATTATTTACTAATCATAGTCCGGGCGCAAAATTGCTGCTTCCCTGAGACCTATCGGCAAAGGCCCTCCTATCAACCTCGTGAATAGTGACGGTGCCCTTTTCTAAATAGTGTGGCATTATAAGTTTAGAGCAATAATAAATTATATTATGGAAAGCATCAAAAGTAGATATCAAGTGACGACGATAATTGCGGGTTGACTGTATATTGCAAGTGCTACAGGTGATAAGTATCATTCGCTGTTCACTGTGTCCATTTGATACAAAAAATATTTCCTCCTACAGCTTGGTCCTATATAGTCGAGAAACGTCAGCGACACTAAGTTCTAAGACATATCAGTATCAGGTCTACTGTAGAATACTGACTCGAGCAATAAGTGAATATTTAATATAATACATGACTCGAGATCTGCAATTCATTACTGCCAAACACCTGGGAGTTGCCGCAAATTATGGCTTGGCGAATTCCAAAACTCGCTCGGGTGTACCCGAATCCAAAAACACGCGAACTACCGATAAGTGGGCTGGCTCAATACACGGCAGTACCCGTGTTTGTACAGTTACATGAAAAGATCAGCATAATATAGTATAAAATGGGGACTAAGTAATATAGGAGATATTAAGCGCACGCGTACCCGTGTATTTGGAAGGAGCAGTATGATGAAATATTGCCTTAGTATATATTGATATAATTAATGTGGCAATCACAAAATTGTGGCATAAAGTAAAAGGTACAGCGTATTTTTGTGATAGATAACATTATACAATGGAACGCCGTCCGAGCATTAAAATTAATTTTAGAGAGACATTGGGCATGTAAAATGCAGTATTTTTGAAAATCATGGCTCGCTGGCTGGGATATATTGACCATTTTATGTTCAAAAGACTGATGGGTAGAGAATTATATACGATGCGTCCATTTTTGCAAAGGTGATGAAAAACATGTCTAACCATCGCGATTATACGCAATTGACCGCCTTCCTACTGATATAAATCTGGCCAAACTCATATAAATTATTTTTTACTATTTTGTACCTGATTCTCCCCTTTTTAATGAATCCATTTTGGATTATATCGCAAAAAGTCAACGAAACATTACGGCACTATTTGAGACACGTCTAAAGATATCCAATTCAATGCTTTATCTATCTATGTCTCCCCAACTCAAACAGTATTGTCCGTGATCCCCTTCTTTTTCCTCCATCGTCGCTTCGCCTTTTCAATAAGCTCACTATCCTCATTATCATCGAACGGCGACGTTTTCTTTTGCGCCGTACTTTTGCCCACTCCCAGATCGGAAGAGGCCAGAGTATCCTGCTGTACCATCTTTACGCCCTTTGCCAAAGGAGCGTAATCTTGCTCTTCTTCACCCTCAGCAACCGCAGCTTCCTGACTCGTGGGAATCTTGTTGGATACCTTTTTAAATTTTGCCACAAAGAACCCATCCATATTATGAACATGGGGAAAGTACCGCCGAGTGAGTTTCATTCGCGGATGGAACCTCTTTTCCCTAAACCTCACAAACCCCTCTCGGCCAAAAGGAATTTCTGTATCCACCAGCTTTACATTTGGCCGTTTTTTCAAAGCGTATTCAACAACAGCTTCATCCTCATCAACCAGGACCGAGCAAGTTGAATAAACAATAACTCCGCCGTGTTTTGAATGCGCGTCACACGAATCAATCGCACTCAGCAGTAACTGTCTCTGTAAATGTGATAATAAATCCAAATCATGAGCAGATTTCGTGGCCTTTACCGACTGATCTTTAGCAATGACGCCCGTACCTGAACATGGCGCATCCAACAAAACACGATCAAAGCCGCCCAGGACATGTTCTGGGAACTGACGGCCATCGTAATTGCACACAATAGTATTACGTACACCCAGCCGGTGGATATTAGCAGCCAGAGCCTTGCACCGATCTTTGCTAGCATCATTCGCAAAGATAACACCCGTGTTCTTCTGCAGGGCAGCTACAAAAGTGACCTTGCCGCCAGGAGCAGAAGACATATCGAGAATCCTTTCATGGGGTTGAGGGCCCAGGGCCATTACAGGCAAAAAAGAACTGGCCGCCTGCAGGATATAGTGTCCCGAAAGGTACTCGGGAGTTGCACCCAGGGGAACCTGCGAGTCAAATACCTGTAATCCTACTTTACTCCATTTGCCCAGAGGCTCAAGCGACACTCCACGGTTAATCAGAGCCTGAGCCAATTCCCGACGCTGTGTTTTCAGTGTGTTTGTACGAATGGTCACGGGCCGGGCGACTTCATTTGCCTCCATGAACTCGACGGCTTCAGCAGGTGTAAACATGCTGAGAAACTTTTCCGCCAGAAATTCGTTATACCCATAGTACTCACAGACATCCGACTGTAATTGCTGAGTGTACTCTGCGCGGCTCCGACCAGGTTCTGCCAAATCCTTAAATGAGGCGAGAACCCTAACAATTTCTTGGATTCGTAGTTGCAATGACTGTACGCTCGTAGTCCCTGCGAGTTTGGTGCCAGAGCCGTCCTCAGTTTCCTCTTGGTCATCAAGTGCTGGAGCATCAGGTAAAATTTTAGGCCTCTCAGGTATATTACTAGTCATTAATTCCGCCTCTGCCTCTAATGCTTCACGCTCCGCTTTGTCTTCCAATTTTTGGGATAAGGCTTCCATGTTTGCTGCCGTCAATTCTTCCTCGTCTGCAGAGTCATCGTCGCTACTGAAATCTGGAGCTTCCTGTTCATCAGAGTCAAAAACAGAATCCTGTTCATTTTCTTCAGAAAGCGAAATCTCTGAAACTGATCCTGCTTCGTCGCTGCCACTCGTGCCATCTAAATCCTCGAGATTTTCATATTCATCGACTTGCTCAACTTTTGCGTCTTCACTCTCCTCGTCACTGCCATCACTAAAAAGTGTCATACGCTGCGCTTCCACAGCTTTATGATTGTCAGCTTTCACGGTTTTCGCAGGTCGCTGCTCAGGCTCGCGCTCTACAGATTTCCGTTTCTTTTTATCTGGTAAGGCTGCCGATCGAGCGTTACTGCTCGCCTTTGGCTTTTGAGAGCCGTTTGACGCTTTCGATTTTTTTGCATTTTTTTCTGCGTAAAACTCGCCCAGCGATGGCGGCGCTTTTTGCTTTCGTTCGGCGTGGCGACCCATACTGATCGAGTGGGCTCACTTCACGCTGGAATTGCCTATTACAATTCTTTTTTTTTCTTTAAACAAAAATTTACACTTTAATCAACCATTGATATTGGCCATACATTAAATGGAAAGCGTACTATCGTATCGCAACGTATGCTTGATATTACCATATATTATATTCGTTATTGACTTTATACTGTCTTTTAATATACTGTCCTTAATATACTGTCCTTAATATACTGTCCTTTAATACTGTTTTTCAATATACTGGCTTTTAATGTACTGCCTTTTATTATACCGTTCTTTAATATACTGTCTTCTAACATATTATATTTTAATATGCCGTCTCTTCATAAGTTGTCCGATTCATACCCTTCATATTATATACTGTACTAGCGCAACGTATACACTACGTAACGCAAAATAAGCGTACTATACAATACCCACGCGAAAACACCCTGACGAAACGAGAAAACACGGAATCAAAATCACACACACTCACACGCACAACACACGGAGGCGATTTCAACTCTGTCAATTTCGATATTGGAGAAATTTAAGAACCTGAAGCAAAATGTCTTCCGGTGTCGCTTTGGATCCAGAGTGCCTTGAGTCCTTTGAGGAGCTTAAATTGGGCAAAAAATTGGCCTATGTCATTTTTTGTTTGAGTGACGACCTCTGTAAGTTTGTTGATCTCTTGTGTTTGTAAAGTGCAAGTTTATTCCCTTCAATGGTCGAGCGCCTGTGATAAGATTGACTGGATTTGTGTCTTCTTTACCTCAATTTCGTGCAGGACTCGTTCCAATATGAAATTTGCTAGTTTAATGCTGACTTTGCACCAGCCAAGATTGTCGTCGAATCCAAGTCTGATGACAAGGATTACGAGAGCTTTATTGGAAAGCTACCAGAAAATGACTGCCGCTATGCTGTCTTTGATTTCGAATACCAAGACGGAGACATTATGCGCAACAAGATTGTGTTTGTCTCGTGGAGCCCAGATACATCCAAGATTAAGCACAAGATGGTCTACGCTTCTAGCAAAGATGTGCTGCGCCGTCCGCTGCAAGGCATTGGCTGTGATGTGCAGGGAACTGATCTTTCAGAAGTGTCTCGTGATGCCGTCACGGAAAGACTTACGCGCAAATAGGATTAAATAATATTTCTATCTCGTTATTAGGCCTTACTAAATTCAGCAGCTTGCCTGAGTAAAATACATTTAAATTTCCGTCCTTTAAAGCTTTTATTATTTACATAGACGCATAAGGAGTAGATTGAGTAAGGGCGTAAATGACATGAAGGCTGCTGCATAAACTAGATGTCAAATTCGTCATCATCATCCTCTGGCCGACGATTATACTATCCGTGTCAAAAACGAATCCGGCAAGGCAGACTTACCACAATCTTGGGCCTTTGCTGTTCCTGACCCGCGGAGATTTGCTCAAGTAAGCCAATGAGCTCATCCTCCGAAACCTTTTGGCGAATTTGCCCCGATTTTGCCATTCTGACTAGCAATTCTTCAATGCCTGGATTATGATTAGCCTTAGCGCACACGCACCGGGCTTACTCTTTGCTCTATCTTGTCGGACCAAGGAGATACGATTTAAGCGGTCGCGTGCAGCCGGCTGCAGAATTTGGCTTAGGATGTTGTACCGTGCATCTGCCTCTTTGTCCCTTGCCACGTTAGTCCAGACTCTGTTATAAGCTGCCTTGATCTCACGTTGCTGCTGCTCCTGCCGCTGGAGCACCTTCTCCGCCCTAAATATTAGTGAATAATAAGCATTGGCACAAGCATACCCCCGCCGACTTGCGCAATTCAGCTAGTCGCTGCTGTCGAATGGCCGCTAACTCGTCCTCGTCCATCTTGCACGTTCAAGATTTACGCAGAAAGCGATTTATTATTATTATTATTATTATTATTATTATTATTATTATTATTATTATTATTATTATAATTGAAGGCACGCGTTCTGCTCTATATAATTATATAATTATTATAGTATATTTATTATCCATCAAGAATACGACACGCTTTCACAATGTTAAAAAGATGCCCGGCTCATGACGAGGAACGCATGTGAATGGCGCTAGCTAAAAGCATTCACAGTTACGCCAATCCTATACTTACAAGCGGCCTTACTTATGTCGACCCCGCCTCGTCAAACTGCGGCCTTGGCGACTTCACCCGTGTTCCGTGGGCTACCTCCAACGCCGCAAGAGTTACGGTTACTAGCACAATTAGATGTGCACTATGAAACAAAGGAAATTGTATGTTTTCACGATCCCTTATTACCACGCGTAATAATCTGTCAAAATGGTAAATTGGTCATCTCGTTCCTTTCTCTTGGATCTCTGTTTCCTTGGTATTTAATTTATTTTAATTTATATCTATTTGCGTATCTCTCTCTTCACTCACTAACGCCAAGACAACGGGCCGTGTCCGTTGCTAGCGCTTGCCAATGCAATAATTTTACGAGAAAGGCACTCGGCACTTTCTGAAATAACACGCAAGATAGATGGCAGTGTACGGCCTTCGGTATCGGCCAATGATATTATCCAGGCTCTTATGGAGTACCTTTTAATCCATAACGTGGTGGGTGACAGGCTCGATGCTATTGCCCACTTGTTGCCCCATTTAATACACGGTCTGGATCTGAATATAGGGTTTTTTTCAGCCAAGGACATCTTTGGCGAGGACGCTTCGGGGATTGGGCCTGTCGACCTTTTCGCTGCCTTTGGACTGAAACTTTTGCACGGCTGGACCGTGCCTAATACGCCGCTGGAAAAGGAAGACTGGACAGCAGTTGCTCTAATGGTAGATGAGCCAGGCTCAGCTCAGCGTCCTGAATCAGACTCTACGCCTCCAAATACCCAATCGTCCAGTGGCAAAGGCAAAGGCAAAGAGACAGTTTCTTCTATAGCGAACGGTTCAAATGCGACGGAACCAGATGCACTGCTTGTTCCCGATATTGAACAGGTTATTTCCGTGCTTCGAAAGTACCCTGACTATGATGCAGCCATGAGCTTTATGGTCACAGAGCAAAGTAACGAGGCTCAGTCTAGTGCCAATGACAGAAGGCAAGCAAAACTGATAAAGCAGTTTCTTCAGCATCCTCACTCCAAGAACCAACTGACTCCCTCTGGGCTCAGGGCAGTAGCAGAAGAGCTTTACAAGCCGAGGCTGGACAAGTCTAATGTTCCTGTTTCTGCTGCTGATTTTGGTGGAGATTTTGTCGTGCTTTTTAGAGCTTCACATTTCTTTGTTGTTACTATTCACCCTTCGTACGTGCACTGGCCTCCGGAGCAGAGGAACTCGACGTTTTCTTTTTCATTTACGCCTGGGAGTGTCGGCGGCGCTTCAGGCCGGATTGATAATGATACGGGTAATAACAACACGGATGAAGAGGCCGGCACTGGCTGCTCAAATGTAGGGAAAGTCGGGTCCAGGGACGATGATCTTGAACGCGAGTCGCCGCTCGTTCTTGCTCTTGTAACTGACCAGGGCTACGTGCCCTCTGGCAATAGGGTAGTATGGGAATCTGTGGACATTCGCCCGGCCTCTATTGCCTATGGCGACAACCACGCAGCCCAAGGATTCTACAACTCTGATGGACTTCCTCATGATTTGGTTTATGGCGCCAGTGAAGACGGGTTTATCGATGACTCACTGACAGGCGCAGTTTCAGGCCTTCAAGTCGTCTCGCCTGAACTGCACGCTCGGCAAAACAGTGATGCGCAGTTGGCTATGCGCCTGCAATTGGAAGAAGAGCAAAAACGTCGCAGCAAAGTATGGCCGGTCTCAAGAAAATCGAAAAATGAAAAGAACGTTGCTGGCAGTAATCCTACCGAGGGGAAGAAGAAGCGGAAAAAGGGTAAATGCGTTTTACAATAACAGACCGGTCGCGCACGGTCGGATAGCGTTTGATGTGAGATTATGTATGAATATGACGTGTTGCAAGCGAAGAATGTCGTACAATTGTATTATAGTATTAGTAAAAGGAGCAGTAGTCGATTCACGATAATGTGTTTGCACAAATTTTATTGTTAATTAATTTATTTTTTTATTTATATTCATTATTATTTTTCATTATTATAAAACACTCCGTCGACATTAGCAATTAATCATCCTTCCCGCGATTCCTTGTCCTTTTCATAGCAAGGCTTTGAGCAGCTGCACCTGGAGACGGTCGCGGTACATTTCCAGCAAGAACCCAATCTCGCAGCTGTCGCACTTTACGATCAAACGCCGGTCCGTGCTTATGCTCAACATCCTCCACGACGATTCGTGTGACTTTGCCCTCAACGTTTATGGAAAAGTAGAGCCAGCCTGAAAGAGCAGGCGAATTTTTATCGGCCTCCTCTTGAGCATCTAAATCATCAATCTGCCATTTAACGCTGTACTTCACACCCCCACCGCCATTTTTGACTTGTGGCAGGGCAGTAACGTGTTCACGCAAGACGTTCATCCGAACAGTGTCCCCAATATGACGTGCAAAGATAATTGGGGCTATAACGGAAAATAGTCCATGTAGTGCAAAGTAGCCAATGTGGCCAGAGACTTGTGGAAGGTGGGGATGCTGTGAAGGGAAAAGAGAGACTATCACGTCAGTCGCCAGAACTTCTTTTGGAAGCGCTTTGTATAATAACGCTGGGACTGACTCCCGTATCGTCTCGATTGCTGTACGTTAGATCTGAATTTAATAAAATAGAAACAAAATTAAATTAAACTAAATACACAAGAATAAGAATAATACGAGACAAATTGAATCAGACCCGCTCAAATCAAAACATCCGACTAGAGCGTTATAAATAATGACAACGGGCTCGTATCAGACACAGTCTTAATATGTGAAAGAGTGTGTATACATACTTTTCCCAATGTACGGATTCGGCCGTGGCAGATCGGGATCACCTCGACTTTCCATGTGCAAACTGTCCTCCCCAGTCGTGTTAGGCGCACGATTTTCCCGGAAGATTGCTGTTTGCGAGAATCGCGCAGTATGACGGCAGTTTACGAGTGTGACTGGCCCACAATGAGACTGCCGATCGAGACTTTGCAGTGGCCTTCGAACAGGAAACTGCGGCCGCACGGGAACACGGCAAATTTGAGCAAAAGTGTTGAAAAATCGTGTTTTCCGTACCATCTTGCGGCCTTGAAAAAGTGAGTATCAGCACATATTGCCTTCTATTCTGCCGTCAAAGTGCCATGGCGAATACAAAATAGAAAAGTCGATGTCTCCTTGCGTCCTTTTCGCCTGATAATAATACTCATTTATTAGTGTGTGATCGCTGCCCACGCATTTCTTGAACACTTGGCATTAAATATCATGGTTAGGGTTAGGTTTAGGGTTAATAAATTATTTATAATATGAGAAAAGGCCTGTGATAGTAAAAACGTCGTCCAACGGTAGACTCCTCATGAGTGATGCTCTATCACGAGCCAGGCCAATTTACTCAACGGAGTTTCAGACGCGCAGTGTTTGGTTCTGATTACAACCTATTTTGTCGTTTTCAAATCTAAATTGTATGTCTTTTTGTAAACACTTTCCGGGCAATTGAGCCACTCGCTATTACACAATTTACAGTTTATTTCTTTGATTTTTATAATAAATTGTTCTTTAAAAGATCCTGTTAGTCTGCACTGGAATAGTATATGTAAGTCAAAAAGTCAACGCACAATTAAACAAGACGTTAAAGCCATCAAATGCACAACGAGTCGATAATCCCTCTATCCAATTTATTCTACTTCTATCTCTTGTCAATCTACGCTCAAACCTGAATCTTTTATTTACAGAGCATACATTGAAAACAAAACTTTTTAAAGCTATCCTGCAAATATGGAAACTAAATTTTCTTTTCCAAAATGTCCAATAGATGAACGACAATGGGAATCTGTCGCACGTTCACATCACGAACATCTTCGGCAATTAGCCTTTCATATTCTTGTTCAAGATTTCGTTTGGCGAGTTGCGCCACTTCTGGAACAAGAGCTCGTACCTGCTCATTATTGACTGGATCAATACGCGACGCAAGTCTGCGAAGCCATTGCACTTTTTCCGTAGTGCTTTTACTCAAGTCCAGTACCATACGATAAAGACAGCCGACAAGAGCAATTTGCCCGACATCAGATAAAATTTCGTCGCTAGTGCCGTGAGCAGCCAATTGGGGGAACAAGTCTACGTCTTCTTGTGAACAATACTGCAATTGTTAGCATTGTAAAGGAAATTAAAGAAAAGGATAAAATGAAAATGAATTTAATAATAAAAATAGCTTTAATATTTGCTGACGCGTAATGCTCTACCTTTATTACGGCCTTCTCATACTCATGAGCCGCAAGCAGACGCTCAATATCATTCTTAGGGGAGACTTGCTCAGCTTCCGGCGGTACTTGCGCTCGTACTTCTCGCTTGTTTTCCCCATTAACACCGTCCGGTCCATGTTTCTTAATTAATTCTATAATTGTATAAAGCAGAGTAGTTATTTGAGCCAAGTCTGCCTGAAGCTTGGCAAATTCAGGCTTTAGTTTGGCGCTGACTGCATTAGCAATATTGACTTCCGGAAAAACAGAGCCAAACGCGGACTTTAACGCCTTACTGTCAAGAGCATCCGCTACACCATTGCGCACATGTTCAGCAACAGCAGTCGACAAAACATCCGTTGTGTTCCCTGCCAATTTCTCAGACACAGTTCGCCAGACTGCCAATTCTCGCTGTTCGTTGCTCTCTTGAAAAGAATTGAGGGCAGCAACGAACTCTTCTCTTTGCCTCTGTAGCAATTTGCGCATTTGCCGGGTCAGTACTATACCATCAAACCCAGCAGACTCTCTGGAATCGTCACCAGGGTTTTCTCCAGCACTAGCCTGCTGCTTTTCCGGGTCAGATTGCACATTGCTCTCAAGCAGCAGTCCAGGTTTTCGCACTCTATCGACTTTTCTTTGTGATTCTTTCTTTTGCAGCTGATCTTTTGCAGCTCGTGTCTGGCCCAGTTTAGAAGGGGTGGCATTAATGCCGGCAGCATTCGCGTTGTTACTGCTAGCTTCATCGGCCAGCGTCTTTGGCTCGTCACCAGAACTGACAGCTGTGTAACCATCAAAGGAAACAGAGGTGCGTATGAGGTAGTCGTCCAGCACAAACGACCGGCTTGTACTGTCTGTTTCTAAAGACTCGGCCGACTCTAAACCGGACTTTGTAACGGAAAGAATACTGTAACCTTTTGGCAGAGACATGTACAAATCAACTGCATCTGATGACGCATCTAGCGGTGGACCTGCCGTAACATTGACCAGATCTTTACCTTCTCTTAGCTTTGCACAATACGCCGTCAAGACATCGGATCCTAGTTTAGGATTATTGTCACCGTCAAATTTACCGTCGGCTAATTCCTTACTTTTACCATTTTCAAGACCCGTTTGCTGCTGCCCAATATCAACAAGCACGAGGAACGGTGAGCCAACCATGGCAATTACCATAAATCGTTCAGAATCAAAACCAACAACCATTTCACTCGATGCAGACGACGATTTGAAAACATAGGCAGCCTCTCTCTTGAGCAGATTCACAATAGCAAGTTCAGTACGATCCTTGTTCAATAGAGCCGCGTACTTTGGTAGACCGTTTGGTCCACTAAGAAACATGAAAAAATTGTATGGTTTCAGCTTGTTTATACGCAAATGCCACTCTTTAACAAATAGCTTTGAATCCCAAAAAATGACTCTTCTCCCTGTACAAGTCACAAACTTGCTACCGTCTGCTGAAGCATTTAAATAATTAATTGCCCTGCCCAGCCGGGAAGTCTTTGCATTCAATTGTGCCAAAGCTGATGAAGCAGCTTCCTCATCTTCCAACTTGACGTACACCAAATGATCCGGGATTTGAGCCATGTATATGTCTTGACCCACACTAAACAAGAAATGGCCATCGGAATTTGGTATCCAGGCAATGTGAGGACAGGTTTCGAGGTATCCCGTATCCTTGATAATCTCCACTAAAACCGTACACGATTTACAGTCCCAAACAACGATATTGCTCATACTGTCGATTGACAAAAGCAGGGAGTTATCATTGATGGCCAAATCAATTACTTTGTTACTCCCTCTAATCTCCAAGGCACTCGCTTTGCCTGTGTGCTGGTCAACCAGCTGAATAGTTCCGCCTTTTGAGGAAGCGTATACTATAAATTCCTGCGAAGCAACAATCAAGTTTCGGTGAGTGGCTTCCACCATCTTTGATAGCCGCGCCACGTCGTGAGTGTGAGGTGGGAGAATATGAGGCTTAAACTGGTCCACCATACTGGACAAGTCTGTTTCCTGGCCAGGACGAAGCTTGAAAGAATGGTAAAAGCGGCGAGACGTGGGTTCTGGCTTAGCTGCCGAGTCTTTGATTTCTATATCAACCGCGGGGATATTCGCTTCTGTATCTGCCTCAAAATCAGATTCAGATTTATCCTCAGTCTCGCTGCTCTTTGCCGCCTGCGCTGCTGCTTCTGGTTTGGAGAGAATACCTTTTGGAAACTTGTTACCAGCAAATAGTATGCCCTCTGCTGGAGCTTCTTCTGTTGTCTGAGAAGAGTCATTAGACTGAGCAGCGGATGGGGCAAAAGCTTTGTCCATTTTCGTCGCATTTGGCTCTGGGGATTCAGCTTCCTGCTGCTTAAGCCTGTTGGTTGACAAAGATTCAGTGTCTGTGTCCCCGCTTTTTAAACCAGTTGGCTGCACTGCCGGAGAATTTGCTGATTTGGTAAACTCTGCGAGCTGATCAAAAGGACTCTTCGCTGTAAATAGAGACTTTACACTTTTCTCAGAATCAGGTTCGACTCGAGACCCGTTTGCACTCTTGTTCAAACCTGTAGCAGCAGCAGCAGCTTCAGCTTCCGGTTTAGACTCGACATTAGGTTTAGAAATGCTTCCAGCATTCAAAAGGTCCCTCAAAGCTTCAGTACCTGCTGCGGCAGAAACACTGCCCTTATCAGCCTGTGAAGGCAGATCTCCAGGACTCTGCTTGGGAAAAAGATCAGCTAAACTTGCTGTGCTCCCCGCACTAACAGGAACTGGTGCGGCTATAGGGTCTGCGTGTTTGCTTTCTTGCTCTGCCTCTGTCGAAGAACGCGGGCTTCTGAAGAGACTTTCGACTTTCACTTTTTCGTCTGCAGTAGTAACATCTTGCTGCCCTTTCCCAAGCGCTGGAGACGGAGATCCACTCGCACTAGTACTAGCCTCCTTGCTAGTGCTCGGCGGCCTCGGGCCCAGCAGCTGAGCCATCAGACTCTGTGCATGAGCCGCCCCCGGTGAAACAAAATGCCGCTGAGTTCCAACTGCGGAGGGAGAAGAAATCGGGCCGGCGGACGGAGATTGAACCGGTAAATTTCCCGTCTGCGTCGGTGCAGGAGCAGTGCCAATTGACTGAGAATCAAGAAAGGCACTCAACAGATCATTCCTATGCGATGTTCCTCCGTTAGCAGGAGAAGCAGCCACTGCCGGAGCGTTTCTTGCATTGGCAGAAACGGGGCCGTTCAGGTAAGAAGAAGGTGAAGCAATTGCGCTGGCTGGCCTTTCGTCACCAAAAGACTTGTCAGATTCAGTGGCGGACGGTTGGACTGGCGACGAGGATTTGCGCAGCAAATCCAAGAGGCCGCTTAGATCTTTGCTCATTGAATTTCTTCCGCAAGGATCGAGGACTGGTAACTAATTTTCAAAGGACAGAGCTCAAGTAAGCCAGTCGCCGCTTCACAGGAGGGTTAACTCGTCAGTAAGGAACTGTCAGCATACGCTCTCAAAGCTTCGAGGTACACTCGGACTTTGGATAGATGTGTCGTAATAGTTGTGTATTATATAATAGACAGAATAATTAAATAAAAGTATGATTAAATAGGATAATGATTAAATAAGACAGTTTCAAAGTTTATATATTGAACTAAAAAATACAGTATTGTATAAAGCAATATTGGAAAAAGTAAAACCGAAAAAAGCAAAACTTTTAGAAACCAGTATTATAGGGTTTTTTATATGCACTGTCGTTGCAGTCAACTAAATATTATTAGCGCAGTATCCAATTCGACTGAATAGTTTTAGATGCTGTTTTAAGTGTAAAACTTTTAATAAAAGGGGTTGCCCCCGTCATAAAATCTATACTAAAATTGCGATTAATAAAACAAGTGTGAAACCCATACGTAAAAATATTGTGGTGACAGCGCAGCAAAATACTGACAAAGCCAGAATTTTGACTCTTGCTCGACATTTCAAAGCACGGGTCTAATGTAGCTCGCTTTACTCTATTGTTTCGATTATTTAAGGCCTTTAAATAATCGCATAAACCAACATATCCGCAAACTGTACATGATCGAAACGACCACGACGTCGGCCACAAGTGCTCGTAAACGTCGACGATTAAGTCTGAACGAGACGAAAACTGACGAAAATGGCGTCATTGACGCCCTGAGATTGGACAAACTTCCATACGAAATATTGGAATCAATTCTTTGCTTCTCTGGCAACTCGGAGCTCGTGGTAACTAGTCGCAAGTTTTGGAGATATTTTCACTGTGCCAACTACGCGCATCTCCCCTACCGTTGCTTGGCAAAATTGCAGTTTGTCAATAATGCAGAGCCTGAGGCGCAGTCTATGCCCGTCCTTAAGGCTTTAAGGCGGAGATTTTGTACACCGGCTTTTCTGCAAAGACTCTGCTCCAGCCCGAAGCGGCATCTGCCTGTTGCACGAATTGTGCGGGAGAGCACTTGGCTCAAGAGGTACGGTCTCCCACATTCGAGGACCAATCGTTTATCCGCTCGCTGTGCGTACTCTCAAACTCGATTGGATGAGGACATTTGTTTTATATTTCAGTACTGCCAGTCAATCCTAAGACTAAAAACTTGGGTTAAGAATGAACCGGCAATAATTGTACGCGACGCACCTCACCTCAGTACAACTTTGGTTCAGAGACGCAGGTTTCGGACTTTTGAACAATTGTTCTGCTTTGGCAACAATACTTGTACTGCTGGAAACCCTGCACTCGTAGACGGAAAGCACTTTGCAGCTCGTGCAATAAATGACTGTGTGAATAGAGGCGATGCTCAAGGCATTGTTTTCTGTCTCGAGTTTTTGGCTCGTCAGTACAAGAGCACTATCGACCGAGCGTTCGGGGACTCTTTACTGCGTCAAGCGGCTGAAGGTAAACAGTCAGAGGTGGTGAAGGCACTTATGAGGTTTGGGTGTGTACCGTCAATGAAGACGCTGCAGCTGTTGCGGTGAAAACGAAGATTTGGCATTTAGAAAGGCGTACGATCCATAGATTTGCAGTCATGAATATGCAATGGTATACTTTTGAAATGATCTAAACTTTACTATGGCAAAATTGGTCAGTGGTATTTGCAATACGCATTTATACATCTCTATACTTTCTATGTTGGTATTGCAGATGTAACATCAGCGTGCTGCGTACCATTCAATCGTGATCCAATAAAAAGTATGTAAAACTGTGCTCTCTTCAACCCAACAAAAAATAAACATAAATCAAGCATCCGGGTATAATTAAAATCCGTTTACAAATCTCAGCCAGCGACGTAGAGGCGCAGAATGCCGAGTGCCCATATCCGCCCGTTCTCCAAGGATGTGGTTATAGCAACGAACAAACAGGCTGGTGGCTAACCATACGGAAACTCCGATGCTGTAAGCTCCGCTCTGAGCATGCCGTAAAAGGTACGAGCAGTTCATTCGAGCACTTTTCCCAACTTTTTCATTCTCCTGCACTCCCCTGCAGCCGAGCCGACGCCGATGATTTTCGCCCGCATTTAATAGGAAAGCAAACGCTCCGCCACGCGGTTCGCACTTTGTGGCGGCAGAGATAAGTGCATAAAAAGGTATAAGCGACAGCGCCACAAACCCATTAAACAAACAAATTAATGGGTTTGCCAGCACCATAAAAGTGGTAATTGACAACGATTCTCCATGGCAGCCGCATTCAAGCTGTGAGCGATCTGACGGGCTTTCACTCTGAGCATCTGCTTCAACATCATTATCGATACTGCCATTGTCTTGGCAATTCGTGCCAATTGCTTCAACCACAGGAGGCCAAGGCCAGGCTGGCGCTCCTGTGTTGTGCAACGCTGAGGAGTCGGTAGACGTTTTCACAATGCTCTCAATAGACTCGCTCATAGACATCTTTCTTGCGTTTTGCGTCCGGCAATTTGCTCATGATTATATACTTTGGCCTCTAGTCTTGGCAACGTTGACTTGGCATCTGATTAGCCTTTTTGGGATTTACGCCTTATGCTAGGAAAATTGGGTTATTTGTGCAGTAATACTAAATTTTATTTGTGTTTATCTTGCGCCTGTAATATAAGCTAATAAAATTGGTTACAAAAATATCGATAAAGACCAAGAATTTTATCATTTTGCGGAGGACAAAAGAGAAACATAAACACAGGATTAGGTTCATCATTCTCCTTGACAGTTGACATGGGAATAACGCCTTCTCCTATTCACTACGGCCTCGGTCCATATGTCGGTCCACATCCCAGTTTGAGCTCCGAGGGCGATAGCTTAGTTTGTAAGAATAGAATCTAAAAGATCCTGTAATACTGAAAAACTCTATATTGGCTGTTATGTGCGGTTAATTAAAATCCGCATCAAAATTGTCAACCAATAAAGATTTCGAGTAGTGTACACAATAATAATTACAGCGAAGAGCTGCTTGTGTGAAGAGCTGCTTGTGTGAACAGTTGCTTATCATATATACTATGTAAAATAAAAGCATAGTCAGATAAATATACAAAAGGTCTGATATCAGTACTCGTCAACATCAGCCATGGCTCATATGGATCAAACGGCTTCCGTATCACTATTCAGCCCGTTTCCGCGCTCACTCAATATTATTGTGGGCGCAGGCGCAACAGTGCGGGATGTTTACACTTCTTTATCGCAGATTATACCGCCCAAAGCCTTTTCTAGCTCGACAGCGAGACTTGTGCTACGTGGATCCAGATCCCCAATCCTGACGGCAGACACTCTGCTTTCCAGTCTTCCACACACAAACTTTGAGCTATGCCACACTTTACTCGGCGGAAAAGGCGGGTTTGGTAGCCAGCTCAGAGCTGCCGGTGGACGCATGTCGAAAAGGAGAAACGGAGAACAGGAAAACACAGACTCTTGCCGTGATCTAGAAGGCCGTCGGCTCGGGAGTGTAAAAAGGGCTCAAGAGCTCGCAGCGTGGCTCGAGGCTGCTCCGGGAATTGAGCGCCGTGAGCGTGAAGAGAAGAGAGCACGTTTAGAGCGTATTATTAATCAACAACGTGCTTCTGGACAGAATGATAAGTTTGACGATCAGGGATTCTTTGATGAGTGCGAAGAGCTGCGCGATCAGTTACGGGAGTCCGTAAAAGACGCAATGAGTGCGTCAATGAGAAGGGAAGAAGATAGCGGAAATGGAGAATCTTCTTCTAAAATGGCTGCCGCTGTTAGAGCCGCTGCTTCTGCTACTTCTTCTGCTTCTTCTTCTGCTTCTGCTTCAACAAGCTCGGGCAGCATTGCTTCTAAAACGTCCAGTGCAGCTCTAAATAAAGCCGAAAGCCGGCCGGGAAAACGGAGGTTTGGATTTGAAGACGAGGATTATAGTGAGGATGATGAGGACGAAGACGAGGATGCAAATATGGAAGCGCTTAAATCAATAGCGAAGGGAAAGACAAAGGCTTTTCATTCTAAAGCGGCAGTTGGCATCAGCACCTAGGGTTGCGCTCGTTTTATTAGTTTGGTGGTATAGGCGAAATGGGTAGAGCATTACTTCATGGGTAGAGCATTTATGAAGTAATAATGTTTATTTTAGTTTGTCTTTGTCAGATTTATTTGCTGTAGTGTAGGTAGCAGATTCAATAATGCCTTTTCCCTGCCAAGGTACATAGACAAACGCTTTTGACATGCATCGCTATGAGTCAGGCAAAGCAAAACACGGACAATTAAAAGATTTTGCGCCGTAAGAATTAGAGGTCTGAAGATTGTCGTTTTGGCAGTCTAATTAACGGATTATGCATAAAGCTGGCGCGTCTTTACATTCGATACAATAATGCTTTCGAGCGTGAACAATCCATATGGCTTTGCCAAGATATATAGACAATGGCAGTGACGAAAGCTATTAGGTGCAAACAAACCTATTGAAAGGATAATTACTGATAGACCAGTCAATAGATCCATATTACATTTCTATCCTTTGATCAAATTCACACAAGAGTGTAAAATACATGCACGCACAGACTTGGTTCCACAAATGTTGATCAGACAGGAGTCAGCATTAATGCTAAGATATTCCATTTTGAATTTATGCAGCAGTTGGCTGGCCACGACCGAACCCGCCACGGAATTGAGGCTGGAAACCACCAGGGGCGGCGTCTTGCTTGCCACCGGCGTCACGGCGGCGATAACCAGAATCATCACCTCCACGTGGGCCACCGCCGAATCCAGGACGGCCGCCGGCAGAGCGAGTAGGGCCAGATGTTCGTGGCTGTACCTTGTGTGTGTTTGGTACAATTTCGACTGGCAAATGAAGCCATTCACGGAGATACTCCAGACCCGAGTCGGAGAGCGTATAGTAATACCAGCGCCAGTTGTACCGAGTCTTAACGTGGCCCATTGAAGTGAGAGACTGCATGGCCTTAATGACCTCGAGGTTCGTTACTCCCTTGATGTTTGGGTGCTGCGGCAGTTCATAGTCTTTTGGCGCAACAAGGCAGCCATCCGAGAAGAGTGCCTCGTAGATGGCCTTGCGATTCTGCTTCGGAATGACCAAGCCCATATTGAAAATGTGTCTAGAAGGGTTAGCAGGAACAAGTCTCGGGATTGATCCACATACGTTTTGGCTCGTTGCCGTACTCTGGAGCGAGCGTTTGTGTGTATGTTGCGTATAATTGGAAAGTCACAACCCTACCCTAGTCAGAGACAAGCTAATTACTGAGAATTCACTGGTGTACAATTTAAATTATTATTATTATTTATTATACTAGCGTATACTTTGTTGTGTTGAAAAGGCAAAGCGCATATTTATAGGACTAAACTATATTAACCATTCATGACAGATTTAATATGGAGAACGCTAGTTAAGTGTACATTCGGCACAGGCAGCCAGAAGGGAGATGCCGCACTATTGCCATATCTCCACGGCTCACACGATTGTTTACACAAAGCAAAAAATAACACATTTAAGGCAGACTTGGAGTGCAGTACGCACAAATATTCATACAAATTTACGCTTGAATCTATATAGCTCTCTACACCAGCAAACACGGAGTATAAATCATTATTGTAATGCTTCAATTGTTGCATGTCAGCCCCATCCACGTACAAACATCGCGTACTATACGCGTATATGAATATAGAGCATCCCCAGGTTGTATATTTACTTCAGCGGAATGAAACGTGAAGAGTGTGTAGCACCGATACCAGGGCGACCGTGCTTCACGGGCTGGTACGAGATGGAGAACTCACCGAGGTAATGGCCAACCATCTCAGCACGGACTTCGACCTGGTTGAAAACCTTTCCGTTGTAGATTGCAATCACACTGCCAATCATCTCGGGCAGTACAATCATGTCACGCAAGTGGGTCTTGACAGGAGCAGGCTTCTCGTTAGGCTTAGCCTCAGCCTTGGCCTTGCGCAATTTCTTAATCAAACCCATCGGGCGGCGCTTAAGACCACGCTGGAACCGTCTGCGGGCACGCGCATGCACTGTCTGCGCCAACTCCTCCGGACTCAAATCCAAGAGCTGTTCAATCTCGATGCCCCGGTAAGAAAACTTACGGAAGCTGCGCTTCTTCTTCATCTCCTCCGCGCGCACGGCCTCTTCATACTCGTTGTTGTCCACGTCAGCTGCAATTCATTAGCGCTTTGTCTGTCACGCGAGTCTTGACTTACACATAGTGCCGATTGTGCTATATTGCTAGTGTCCGGGTTGTTTGTGCTCATCCTTTTGTTGTTGGTGATGTATGACTGCCATAGGGTAGGGTTATGACTGTCTAACATATTGTAATTATGCCTACAAGGGTATAATGGAAAAAGCGCCTTTGCATTTTATATATGTAATTTAAGCAGTATTACTGATCAGCCAGACGAGTAGTTTTGAGATATACTCTAATCATGAGCAAGTAAACTTGTGTGCAGCAGCAAAAGTAGTAGTAATAATTATTATTTATTATAATTATTGTAATAATTATAATATGTGGCCGATAAGGACGTTGTACCGAATTTGCCCATGCTGGTAGCTGTAAATCATGGAGGAGGAGCTCAGTTTCTTGGCATATGTAGGCAACAATGCCTCAACATGTGGCTACTGCCACTCGGTTGAGGACACATCACACACTTTCGGCCTCTGGGCTTATTCAATCACACCAGCAGTATGCCTTTTTATTAATTTTTGACTATGACATAATATGCTAAACTGCACAAAGTTTTACAAACGGCTTATAGACCGAGGCTGGCGGAGGTCTGGCTGCTACTTGTATCAGCCCCAACTAACGCGTTCGTGCTGTCGGCAGTATGCTATCAGACTGGATGCTCCAGCTTTCAAGCCCGACAGGCATTGTCGTAATGCTCTAAACAGGTTCAACGCGTCTCTTGTCGGTCCCGAGCACGTTTACAAGGCCGATAAAAAGGGCTACAGCCTGGAGCGCGCTGTTGAATGCGCTAAAACGCAACAAACACTTTTACAATTGTCTGTGACGTTGGTTCCGGCAGAAGCGACTGAGGAGAAATATATATTATTCAAAAGTTACCAGACACGCGTCCATCACGAAACAGAAGACGAGGTTACGATGCGAAGCTTTAAGCGGTTTTTATGCAACTCGCCGTTGAGTACTGATAACAAGTATGGCTCTTTTCATCAGGAATACCGGGTAGACGGGCAGCTAATAGCTGTGGGTGTCCTGGATATTCTACCCAATGCCCTATCTTCTGTTTACTTTTTTTATGATTTTGAAAATTGGGGCAAGTTTTCCATGGGCCGGATCAGTGCGTGCTATGAGATTGTACTCGCAAAACAGCTTGGACTGCAATGGTATTATATGGGTAAGATTTGGTGGCAGTTTTGCCATTCAACGAAATGTACTGATCAATGCAGGATTATACATTTACTCTTGTCGAAAGATGAGGTACAAGGGTGAATACAGTCCGAGCCAGCTACTTGACCCGGAGAGCTATGTATGGCAACCAATCGAACGGTTTACCGACGTGTGGAAAAATCACGATTGTTATCTATCATTCGATGGTTCTGGAAGAGAAATCGACAAGAACGATTTGCAAAGTCGTGCGGAAATGGTACTGGTGGTGATTGGAAAGCAAGCTTTTCCGGCAAAGCTAGTCTTCTCGTTGGCTCCAGAGTTGGAAGGTAAAATAAGAGAGACCCTTGAGCATACTGGGCTGGATGCAGCACGGGAAATTGCGTTATGTATATAAGCATCTATGAGACAACATTTATAGGTGTAAACAAACACTCACGGCGCTAGACTGCTATTCCAAAGTCCTGCAAGGTTTTTAATATGAAGATGGTTGCAAGTATGTAGTTTAAGCGTATTATTATTTTAGTGCATGTCAAGGGCAGTATTTAAAGGCAGTATCCAGGCAAGACCGGGTATGGCTCTAGTCAACGCTGAGGTCGACGGGGAAAGTGCCATTGTCACGCTGTTCATCCCACTTGTCGATCCATGAGGCAGGGCACAGAGACTGTTTTCAAGGTTAGACGTATAGCAGGAAAGGTACTAATTTTACCCTAGCAGCACGCCAAAACTGCTGGCACGGCTGGAACTCTTCTCCCTTGGCCAGAATGCACTTGTGGTAATCAATATAGTTTTGGAAGCAGTCTGCCGATATGTTAAATATTAAGGGAGCCGAAAAATAACAGAGTAATAGAAAAAGACAATTGTAGAATTTGAGCATACGCTTTGTCTGGTTGGTGTGCGGGAACCGGGCGTCAAATCCGGCTGGAAAAAGATTAGTACAATTGCTTCAATGGATCAATCGTTGGTGGCTCGCTGAGTTCTGCCTCGGAAACGGCATCTAACGGCACTTCGGAAGTAACAGGAACGTACCCGTCGTAAATGTGATCGGACGCACTTGAACGTCTTCAGCTTCAGACATTGCGGGACTCGGCGATTGGATTAAAAGGTGAGGATCACGCAATGGTTGGCAATGGGGCAAACAGGTAAAGGGCCTTTTGCGGCTAAAGGATCGTGGTGTGTTTTAGTCTCAGCGTAATTTAATTGGCCTGGCTTCTAGGTAGGGTTTTCATGGTCGAGCTGGATACCAATAGCGAGGATTGAGTATGTCTGTACCATACGAAAAAGCGAATAAATTAATTACTGTAGCGAAATAAGTGATACTCTCATATAAATATATTTATTGTATGCCACAAATTTGTATACTAAATTCGATCCTGATAATATAATCACCCATACATTAACAATATCCATACATTAATGTTACTCCACAAATACGATTCATAATACTACTTGTATTAGGATAATATTTGTAACGTTATAGGCTCATTCGTACGTGCAAACTCATAAAAGATTGAGACCGATAGTTTGCAAGTTTCTTTGATTTTGCGAGTACCTTTGACTTTGAAAATACCTTTGACTTTGTCAATTTGGCGTTGTCAAGGCTTTGGATAACGGACAATCAAGAATGCAGGTAATTGGTATGAAATAGTCGCTAGTCTAACAGTATGAACAGATCACGATCCAGCCTAGTCTGGAGGATGTGACTGCCCTGATTGAGAATGCGAACGACGACGCGTCTCCGGGACGGCCATCAATGGTGCCCGTCTATGCCACACTTTCATCAGACACGGTCACTGTAACTTCAGCTTACCTCAAACTGGCTGAAGGCAGCACGTATTCCTTTCTACTGGAGTCTGTTACTGGCGGCGAGCAACTCGGCCGTTTCAGTTATTTCGGAGCTAATCCTCTGCGAGTTGTGAAGACGGGCCCTGAACATGGCGATGAGGTTGATCCCCTAATTGATTTGGAAGCTGAACTGCAAGAAAGCCGAGCTTTCAGTGACCCTAATTTGCCTCCTTTTACGGGTGGCGCGGTGGGCTATATAGGCTACGATTGCATTCGGTATTTTGAACCAAAGTCACGGCAAACAGAGTTGAAAAATGTCGTTGGTCTACCAGAATCGTGTCTTATGTACTTTGACAGTATTGTGGCCATGGACAATATCTATCAAACAACAAAAGTTATTAGCCATATGTATGTGCCAGAGAATTCGGCAGATACCACCACCGAAAAAGCCGGGCAAGAAGTAGACGGCGCTGAAGAAGATACCAGACACTGCCGAGAAGCAATTGTGGCTGCGTACCAGAAGGCTGTGGATAAAGTAAAAGGGATGTGTGAAAAGCTCCAACAACAAAATGTCCCCCTGCCTGTACAAAAACCGATCGACTTGAACCAAACTCACGAGTTTGAGAGCAATATAGGTCGTGAAGGTTACAAATCTTTTGTTCGACAATTGAAGCAGCACATTCACGATGGTGATATTATTCAAGCAGTTCCATCGCAAAGAATAGCTCGGCCATCTGCCTTACACCCCTTTAATCTATATAGACATCTCCGCTCGATCAACCCAAGTCCCTATATGTTTTATATCAACTGTGGGGACGAGTTCCAGGTCGTTGGTGCGAGTCCTGAGCTCCTTGTTAAATCCGACCCGGAGCCTGTAAGCAAACAGGTACGGATTGTTACTCACCCAATCGCCGGGACAATTCGGAGAGGCGAGACTCGAGCAGTGGACGATCAATTGGCCAATGAGCTTTTGAACTCAACAAAAGACCGAGCTGAGCATGTAATGCTGGTTGATTTGGCGCGTAACGACGTGAACCGCGTCTGCCAGCCACACACAACTACAGTTGACCGATTAATGGCCGTCGAACGGTTTTCTCACGTCATGCATCTTGTTTCTGAAGTGTCGGGGTATTTACGGGAGGGAAAAACCCGCTTTGATGCATTTCGTAGCATATTCCCTGCTGGAACTGTTAGTGGAGCTCCTAAAGTAAAAGCAATGGAGTTAATAGGGAGGTTGGAAAAAGAGATGCGGGGCATTTATGCCGGTGCTGTCGGCCGTTGGTCTTTTGCCAGTGAAAGCATGGACACGTGCATTGCTTTACGTACGATGGTTTGTAAAGACCAAGTTATTTATTTGCAAGCTGGTGGAGGGATCGTGTTTGACTCAGACGAGGATGAAGAGTACATTGAAACAATAAATAAGCTCAAAGGGAACGTGACGGCTATTGGCGCGGCCGAAAAGTTTTATGCTAGTCATTCTAATGCTTGAAAGTCGTGCTGTATCTTTCTCTTTTTTTAAAACAAAGGCTCGAATTATAAGAGCTGAAGGAGAAAAGAGACTGGCAAGGGGGCGCAATGTCGTCATACTTGTTTGTTTGTCTGGTATAAAATCTGATGCTTCTAGAACGAATGTGATGCGTCTAGAACAATGATCTCATCTTTAAACAGTTTCAACGCTAACACGGAAGGTGTATTCTTGCTGAGAATGGCAAAATACCTATGAGAGAAGTCGAGCTTTAGACTACTGTGAAGGCTTTTATTTAAATATCCTCGAGACGATTCAGGCCTGCTTTCGTCTTTTGCAGGCTTATTTCCATCGTAATAACACGAACTGGTGCATAATTAAGCCAATGTTTATTATTACCAAGACTCTGATTTTTTGTTTCAATAAAAGTGTTTGTCTTACATTATACAAAATCTATTTTGCCTTCTATCCTTTCCTGGTTTAGTTTATATTTATTCTCTCCGTTATCGCACGCGTGTGTTTTAGCGCCCAAAACATCAGACGTTTCGAGTAGCGCGATTCACCGCCCAAGGCTTGCGCAAAAAAAAACCCGGCGCTTTGTTTCTCGGATTTCCGGTCGATTAATCACATCACTTGTAGCCGTGTCGGATGTTTTTTTAGACCACTAGAAATCAACATTCCCACGCTAAAAATCGTGTTTTTGCAAAGACTGACTAGCATATTTGTATGGTACATATAAGCGGCGCAATGGCTTCCTGCAATGTACAGCTGCTAATCTTTCTTTGTTTGCATCAAACTTCTTTTCCAGATGGCCGCCAAGGATGAAGGCCACGGATTAGAGCGAGTCAAGCATATCGACTCGCACGTTTTTCCCACCTGCCCGGAGCGTGAGCCAAAGGAGGTCAATTCGAATTCGACTGCTCTTCAAGATGAGTCTCAAGCAATTGGCCAGCCTGAGGGCAAGTCGCTTGGTGTCTTGAGGATTGAGGCTATTACTGCATGCTGGAGCCGAAATGAAAAAATTGGACTAATGCTGGTAATCTGGTTGTTTTCATGGGTCTTTTGTTTGGATAGGTACACGCGGAGTGCTTTGCAGGTAATTTGTATTATAGCAAATATGAAATTGGGAACCATACTTTTCTTTCCCTCTCTGTCTTTCTTTCGTATTCTAACATTAGGCGCACGCCACTGCAAACTTCAAGTCTATCTCGCTTACGTCTACGGTAAATGTTCTGAGGGCCGTTGTTGCAGTAGCAGCGCACCCAACGTTTGCCAGTATGACGAACGTCTTTGGCCGGGCAGAATTGATTATCGTCTCGATGATTCTGTTTGCGATTGGCACCGCCGTTCAGTCCCAATCTCGCAATATCCCACAGTTCCTTGGCGGCACTGTCCTCTACCAGTTTGGAAGCAACGGTCTATGGCTCTTGCTCCAAGTTCTTGTAGCCGATGTGTCAACGTTACAGTACCGGCTGCTGTGCAGTTTTGTCCCCGTAACTCCCTACGTCTTCCTGGCCTGGATCAGCAGTTACTATGTAAATGCCTGGGCCCAAAAATGGTGGTGGGGTATCGGCCTTTTCGGTATTGTTATGCCAGTGGCAGCCATCCCAACGCTATCCTTTGTCTTTGTGGCTCAGCGTCGCGCTCGGCGCCGCGGCTTGCTTTCCCAATTCCAATCGCCGATGGGAGAGTTTGGCGGAAAAAGTCTGGCGGCCAAAATCTTTTGGCAGCTGGACGTTGTGGGCATAGTCTTACTTGTTGTTACATTAACCTTAACCCTAATGCCCTTGACCCTTGCTGGGGGTAGTGGACCGAAATGGCGGACTGCTCGTGTCATTGTGCCGCTGGCATTAGGCATCCTGTTCTGCCCTGTCTTTGTTGTGTGGGAGCTGAAAGCAGCCAAGAATCCTTTTATTCCCATCGGTTTAATGGCAAAGCGAACAGTCTGGGCAACCATGCTACTCGTTCTTTTTTTCGATTTTGCCTGGTACTTGCAGGGTGATTACTTGTACCCTGTCCTGGTAGTCGGGTTCCATCAGTCCATTGTCTCTGCTACCCGAATCGGCTTCATTTTCACCTGTGTTTCCACCCTGACCGGTTTCGCATTAGGGCTACTTGCCGTTGTTGTTCGACGCTTAAAATGGTTTGCCGTTACTGGAACAACTCTCTGGCTCGTGGCTTTTACGCTACTTGTACACTATCGCTCAGGCACAGGGTCTATTCCCGGGGTCATTGCCGGTGAATTTTTGCTCGGTTTCGGAGCGGGACTGTTTACAATCCCCGCTCAGACTCTTTTACAGGCTGCTGTAAGCCATAATTACACGGCTATTGTGACCGCAGCTTACATGTGCTTTTTTAGCATTGGCTCCGCCCTGGGCTCTGCTGTTTCCGGTGCCATTTGGACACAGACACTGCACAAGAAGCTAGTGTGTCATTTGGAATCTGCTGATTTAGCTTCGAGAGTGTATGGGGATCCATTCGCTTTTGTCCAGCAGTTTCCTTCTGCCACGTCTCCAGAGCGTATAGCAGTTGCCAATGCCTATGGAGAAGTACAAAAGATCCTATGCGTCACTGGCTTATGCTTGGTTTTGCCAGTGGTAGCAGCGGCTCTGCTGCTACATAACCCTTACTTGGAAGCCCGCCAGTCGCTGGCGACGGTAGAGGAACAGGAGGACCTGTAGCGGTATACAATAGGATATAGCGTAATAGACTAGTAGAAATAATGTGAATTTGGCTTACGCGTCTTGTGCCAGTATTACCTGTATGTTTGCAGCTGCCAAACCGTGATTGTGAGCCAGTCTAATATTTATTATCATTAATTATATTTATTTTTACTTTTATTGTTATTATTATTATTATTAATTATTATTATTATTTTTATTATTATTATTTTTATTATTATTATTTTTATTATTATTATTTTATTTATTTATTATTATTATTTTTTGTTGTATATTTTTATTGTTTTCAAGTTTTAATTTTAATTATTCATGTCAATATATGAAACGTTCGCTGGGCAACGGGCTGAGTCTGGACCATAGCGCATGGTCGTTGCCGCCAGAACTCGTTGCCGCCATTTGCGGCACTGGCGTCCGCCAGTTTTATCCTTGGCAGGCGCAATGCTTAAAAATTGCAAAAGAAGCGGTACCAAGTTCGACGTGTACATCAACGAGCGTAGCCAGCACTGGCAATTTGGTGTACACCGCGCCAACGTCGGGCGGAAAATCATTGGTGGCCGATGTCCTTGTGCTTCAGCATTTACTACAAAACCCTAATAGAAAGGCAATTTACGTTATGCCCTACGTGTCGCTGGCCAACGAAAAAGCGCGTACACTTCGCGAACTGGCACGCGTGCTGCCACGGCAACCGCCCATTGTTGTGGCAGCGCATTATGGCGGCGCTCTGTTTACTCCGTCCTGGACGAATACTGCGATTGCCGTGTGCACTATTGAAAAGGCAAACACGCTGCTGAATACTTTAATTGCCGAGGGCAGTGCCGACAGCGTTGCTTACTTGGTAGTGGACGAACTGCACTTTGTAGCGGATCCGAACCGCGGCTTCCTGCTCGAATGTTTGCTGGCCAAGGCAATGGTCTTGACTAGTATTGGTACAAGTACTAGTATTGGTACTAGTGTTGGTACTAGAGCTAATCATAGTGCTAGTAATAGTGCTAGTAATAGTGCTAGTAATAGTGCTAGTAATAGTGCTAGTAATAGTGCTAGTAATAGTGCTAGTAATAGTGCTAGTAATAGTGTCCAGAGTGCTGGCACAAACTCTGGCCCTACTATAATTGGCATGACGGCCACTGTGAACCGGTCATCTCTGCGGCAGATAGCTGATTGGCTACAAGCGCGCCTTTATATTAGTGACGTAAGACCAGTTCCTCTGTTTCAGTTTATTGTGTGTAACAGCGTGGTCGAGTCACTTGACGCGCCCGCTGCGCGTCGGCAATTGCCATTGCCGCCGGTAGTTGAGCAGAAGAAACTGCCTTGGCCCGCTGACTGGCCCGCCGACTGGCCGCCTGTTTGCTTGGCTCTAGAAGCATCGGGGAAAGGTGATGCCTGTATCGTATTTGCTCCGACACGTAAAGCAGCTGAGCGATTGGCTCATACTATCGCTATGTTCTCTGCGAAAACTGGTCAGGGTGAGCTTGCAGTGCAACAGTTACGGATAGAATGTTTTAATCAGCAGCAAAACTTGGAGAGCTCTGTGCGTGCGGGTGTTGCTTTTCATCACGCCGGTTTATCATTAGAAGAGTACGATTTATTTATTTATTTATTTATTTATTTATTTATTTATTTATTTATTTATTTATTTATTCTGTTTTTGTTAATCTAAATTGCAGGCGAAATGTATTAGAGCTCGCCTTTGACCAATCATGGCTCAAGGTACTGGTTGCTACACCAACTCTAGCAGTCGGCGTCAATTTACCAGCACGTCGAGTCATTTTCAGCCGCGAATTCATCAGCAATTCAATGATCGACACGGCACGTTATCGGCAAATGGCAGGGCGAGCTGGTCGGAAAGGCAGAGATGTAAAGGGAGAAAGCTTCATGTGCTGTGGCGAAAACAATTACGCTCAATTGAAAATGGTAATGGCAGCCGAGTGTCCGGCTGTGGGGAGTGTGATGCCGTCTCATACTGATTCTGTAGAGTGGAAGAGGTGTGTATTATGTTATCTATATATAAGGTTTACAATTTTCACAACTTTTACAATTTATAATTCCTCTTGTGCTAACCGCAGATTGCTTCTTGAAGCAGTAGCAATAAATTTGCCCCCTGATCTGGTGTGCCGGCACACTCTGTATGCACACTCCAACGGGTAAGGTAAAGTCGTGAGTTTAAAATTTAATTAAATTAGGGACCAAACCTTGTACGGAATACTGCAGAAAGGCTTAACGGCTCTCTGTGGAGCTGGCCTGCTTGAAACCCGGGACGGATACAATATTACACTTCTCGGCAAAGCGGTCGTAAAATCTGGGCTCAGCCAGGAAGAAGGCTGTTTTATTTACGACGAGATTTCGCGTAGTATTCGGCAATTCAATCTTGCTGATGATTTGGTAAGAATTGCATTTGATTCTTTTGCTGATCACCGATTGAAGCACTTTTTGTATCATGTTACTCCTGTGTATGTTGTAGTGTCAATCAGCTGGAAACAGCTTATGAGTCAATTCGTCAGCCTCTCTGAGTCGGAGCAGATGACGGCTGTTTCCCTGGGGATTAATCCGGGGCACCTGGCTCAATGCACATTGGCAAAGGCGAGGATAGATGTATGATAATATATCATGTTGTGGAACATAAGAACAAAATAGTTTGAATATTTTTAATTTTTGCTTTATTTCATTTGAAACGCTTTTCATAACTCTAACATTAGCCCACGCGGATCTATCAACGATTCTACGTAGCTCTCATTTTACGAGCCTTGGTTGGAGGCGTGAATGCTCAGCAAATTTGTGCTGATTTCGAGATAGAGCCAGGCCAATTGCAAGCCATACAGACACAAACGACCTCGTTCGCGGCAACAATAGTAAACTTTTCCCAGCAGTTACAATGGAAAGCGTTTGCTGTGGTAATTGAAAGCTTCAAGGAGCAAGTTTGTTTTGGTACGTAGTACGCATAATGCGCACATTAATTATCTATTTCCTTTTGAAATAGAAGGTTTTTTTCTGGGTTTTGGAGCCTTGCTGTGTTTCAAAATTTTTCAATCCACTCTTTTCATTATTTTTGAATTTGCATTGTCATCAATCACATTTGATAAATTTATATGATGCTGACATGAAAAGGCGTGCGAGCGGAGCTGCTGAGTATAACTAAAATGTTCAATTTAAAAGGTGCAGAAGCTTCCGCGCTTTGGGAAAACGGTGTACGTAGTGCGGATGATGTAGTGGATGTGCCAGCGAGTAAAATTCGTGATATTTTGCTGTGCCTTTACCCTTCCAAAAGCCTCAATGAAAAGGAATTAAGTCTGAGAGCGCTAATTGCTGATAAAAAGACACAAAAACTGCGCCGAATTGCTCAAAGGTATAGGGAGGAACAGGAACTATTTCAGGACGAATAATGTGTAATATAGTGTATATAGGATTCACATGGATGGGACCTTTTTGTAGTTTGGTAGTTTTAAAAACTTTAAAGCTGTAAATTGGATGAAATTAGAAGCTAAAATATAAACAGCATTGCAAAATAATATCACCACTTTTTTGATCCAACGTGTAATTGAACGGCTGATCCAGCTTTGACAAGTCTATATTTCAAAGACCATTCGCCATATTTAAATATAGCCCAAACACATGATAAAAACCTTGTAATGCCGGGGTTATAAGTCTTGCTCTGGCGCCTCGTATTCTGCTTGCTCCCACACTATATAATTAGAAACTGGGCTCTGACGTATGTGTATTCTGCACTTACGAGGCTTGTTGGGATCTATGTCGCTCTGCAATTGACTCGGTTGAGCCTGTGTCGCCCGTATCACTCTTCCAAAAAGCTCTGCTTGATCCATATTCTCAATGGCTTCCTTTGCATCACCAGCTTGCTCAAACTCAATAAAGGCATCAGAATTTTGACGTGACGTATTGCTATCGCCTTCGCCCGAAGCTGACGGCATCCAGACGCGAATAATCTCTCCAAAAGTTACAAAGGCATCGACAATTGTATTTTCACGGACACGCGACGCTAATCCCGCTGTCAATTAATACACTGAAACAAGTCTAATAAAAATGAATAAATAAGTGAATAAAAGGCGACAAAGGTTAGGTTCAGTCCCTACACACGTGCACTGTTCTACGTGCCGTACTATCGTCCATCATTAATGGTGCAGATGGCCTATTATCGCATAGCGTATGAATTTATTCTCGATTTATATCATTTATTTGTTAATCAGTATTTCATATATTTTTTCAATTTATTCATTTTCTAATTTATATATCTTCTAATTTGTATATTTTTCAATTTGTATACTATATATTTTTTATTTATCACTTTCATTTATTGCTACCGACTCTGCCATACGTGTACATACTCGTCCCATCCCACAGTAGCAATCCAGCTACCGTCGCCCCACAAACTCCAATCAAGGCCGGCGACAAATTCTGTATGCTTATCAAAAACACTGCGGGTCGTAGCCTGCAGTGTATTTGGTGAGGTCGGCAGTTGCCATACTCTGGCAGTCATATCATAGCCTCCAGAGGCAATTATATCAGATTTATGATTGTTTGCTCGCACACAGCGCACTGCAAACTTGTGGCCATCACATTCAGCATGAGGCCTCTGTAATTTTCGCAAATCCCACACCATTACCCGTGTATCAACACCCCCGCTGGCTACAAAATGCTCCCCGTACTTGAGCCAATCACAGCACAAGACCTCTTCGCCATGATTCGCAGCGACAGCGGCAATCGCCGCTGTCGGTGTTCTCGTATCCCACACACGTAAAGATCCATCAGCCGAGGCGGTACATAATAAATTGGGATTGTGTGGAGACCATTCGGCTCCGTAAACACAGGCACTGCTTACAGGAATACGGAGGAGCCGGTGCTGTGCGTCAGGTTGTAGTATACACACTGACCCATCCCAAGACGCAGTGGCAATTGTAGTTTTGTCGACTAAATTGCTCGCAACCGAGAATACTTCCTTTTGGTGTTCGCGCCAGTTTTTAAGTGGGAATTTCTATACTTAGTCTTGCAAAGGAGAACAAACTAAACCAAGAATATTTTGAACAAACGTTTGTAATGGAAATATTATTGAAATTTAAAAATCTCGGTCCGAGTCACAATCACTTACGGGCCGAGCGGTATCAAACAGTTTGACGGTGCCGTCTCCACAGCCTACAAATACATGGTTCTCGTGGCTTTCGCTCCATGCGAGATCAAACTGGCCGTCCTGCGTATCGAACCTGAAACGAATTAGAGCGACTATGGAACACAGTAATGTCATATCAATTTTGACGACAAGGCAAAGAAAACAAAGGAAACGTTGCAATGACATACTCTATTTCGCGTTGTATTGTGCCTCGGTTCGTCAGAGTGAGAACGTGTAAACGGCCGTTTCCAACGAGTCCAAAATTTGCCGACGACGCGACCGCTAACCGATTATCGTAAAACGGCGAAAATTTGACTGCGTAGCCATGAAAGCCCGCCGTTCGGTACGACAGCATGTGTGGGGCATTAGTTGGGGACGCGGGCTATGATGTAGTAGGATTTTATTGTATGATATACCAATATATTTATGCTATTTATCATTTAATTTAATTGGTTTATTTAGTGATACAGAGGAATAATAAGAATAATAATAATTATTATTATCATTTAATTTAATTTAATTTAATTAGTTTATTTAGTGGTACAGAGGAATAATAATAATAATACACTCGCAACTTCTATACAATGCGCTAGGATATCCAATTCAATCAAAGCATCTGCAGACCTTTACGCGTCGCGCGTAGACCGCGTCCGGCCGGTGTCATAAAAGCCTCCACGCGCCCGCTAGCCACCATATCACACATTCGATAATCCCATCCAAAAACCACGCGATCCTCATTGGCCTTTAAAGCATGGGCCAATGCCGGCGAGTCTCCCGTCTCCGGGTTGGGTGTAAATTTGTATTTTGTCTTACGATCGCGAACCCTTTCCTCCAAACACTCCTTATACTTTTGACGAGCCAAAAACCGCATAATGTCGGACCGCGAGGCCTTTAATACGCGTGAATAGTACCCCACACTCGGCATTGAAACGGCATAATATTCGTGCGAATAAACTGTCAGCAAACCTTTGCTCACAAGCGTACGCAACTCGTCGACTCCAAATTGTTGCGTCATCACGAGCCGCGGCAGATAATACTCATTGTGAGGGGAAATGAAATCTTTAAACCGTGAAATAAGCGGGTCCTCTGCACAGTTAGAGTCTATAATTCTGTTATAGTCCGCCACTGGCAAAAGCCCCACGTCATGAACGCCAACAAGCAGCCGCCTTAACCGCTGACTGTCTACCAAATGCTCAATCTCCCGTGCAATTCCTGTAGGATTGTGGTAGAAGAGCGCAATTAGTTGATGCTCCAGCACTATTGGTGGCACTCTTTGCTGCATGGAAACTACCGCATCTCTTGTGCTGTGAGAAAACGTCTGGCTTGCGGGTGGTAATGGATCAAAGATACGATCTTGCAGCCATTTTATTCCGGCCAACGAGTCCAGTCCGTAAAAGTCGACTGCAAAGGTTAATTATCGGCCTTTGCCACTGATTTTTTTCTTATTTTAAATTCATATTCGTACTTATTTTGCTTTTATTGTTTGTTTATTCTCCCTTGTATCACAAAGGCCATGCTTTTCCTTACCTGCCGCAGCCGGACCTACGTCATCGAGCTGAGCTCCATCAGCGGGGCCGCTAGTGCTCACGGCCGCCGGTGTGGCCGCCGGTGCGGCTGAGCGTCGGCTACGTCCGAACCTTAGCGAACGTTCATCGACGGCAATCTGTCGGCGTTTAGTCTGCTGATACCGATGCGACCGGCGAGTCGACGACGACGTGATATTAACGTTGTTCATTCACGTATCGTACTTTTACCGGCGCGCTGTATATATATATTTATATATTTATATATTTATATTTACAACTATATATATTTACATTTTTATAATATATATAGATATTTTTATTTTATTATATTATTAATAATTAATATTCTCATTATACTTAATCACTAAGGATTTAGCCTATGCTCCGCAAGTGTAAAGTAACTATTTCAGACTGGTATAAGACGCAGTGCTGAGACAATATATGAGCAGGGTAAATTACTTGGTCACACATTCAATCTAACACAGTCAGGTGCTATAGTCAAGTAAAGGTGGAGCGCGCGATAAGGAAGCTGAAATAGGAAATAAAACAAATAAAAAGACGAGAACTAAAAAGATAAAAGGGGGTAAAAAAAAAAAAAAGACCACGGCAGATCCCCAGGTAAACTGAAAAATTTAAAACTTACCAGTCCGTTGCCCGACCAGACTTACAGCACAAGCAAGCGGCGCATAGGGCAACCTAGGCTCTCTTCCAAGATCAATTGGGAGCAGTGATTTTCCCAGGAACAAGAACTCAAGTTACTATCTCGCAACTCTGTCAGAATGGGCAGGCCGCTTCCCACTTCGAGCGAGTTCCATGATCAAATGCTTTTGCGCAAAACCAAATATCTGCTTAAGCAAGTACTGGCAAGAGTAGAAGGCACAAGCATTGCCTCTGCAGAAGAGTTACCGAATAGGCGAGGCTGCACTTGCTATGCTATACACCCTGCTGAATGTTCGTGTCGTTTGAGCTACGAAACGTTTGTGGAAGCATTGGACCCAGAATCCAAAATCACAACTCGGGTCTTTGAAGCTCTTGTACGTGAGGCGTGTGGCCGGCATACTCGTCGCTACCAGAAATCTAGCCGTAGCAATACACACAGAAGCCAGGAGAATGAGGGCAATCAGGGCGAAACGGCCTCGAGCTACCTCTCTCGCCTTCGTCGGTCACGAGCCATTCAGGAGCCGGTTCCGGCAGAGATTATTCCTGGTATTGTGGAATCAATAACGCTTGACTCTCCGCAAAGCGCTTATTTTCATGCTGCTGCTGATGACAATGTGGCGGAAGAGCAAAGTATGGAAGACACAAACGGGTATCATGAGTCGCATGCAGACGAAGGTATTATTCACATGTGAAATAATTATTATATATATATTGTACAGTGCTTTTGAGCGCAATTTCGGTTTTTATACAGGTTTATGGCATCACTTTGGAGGCGTTTACTTTCTCGTAGAGTCCGGCGAGAGGAGATTGTGCAAACGGTGGAACAGGAGATGCAACGGGGCCAGTGCAAGGTGGGGCGATTCGAATCAAAAGTTTTTAAATTGCTGTTTGTATAATACATTATATATATTTGTTCAAGTTTATAATAGTGACTACTTCCATTGTTTTGTGTCTATGCGATGACCATTGATTCTCGTAACTTATGTATTCTGTATGCGGCCTATATATGTCTGGAGACTCAAAGTTTTCGTGCAGCGTACAGTGTTATGGCCGTTCGTATTTACGGGGCTGATTCCTATGTAGTCATGCACGGCCGTGTCAATTCATATAAAAAGTATACTCGAATTACATTATATTTTAATAAATTATATTCTAATAAATTATATTTTAAAATATTATTTTAAATTACGCATTGTTGTATGATCGACCTTGAAATATCTCTCACCTACATATATATTCGTCATCTAATATATGGACAGCTGAGCTCTTGATGTGGTCAGTCCTCCAGTCGGCGCTGCCATTGGCGTCGGCGTTACGGCCATCAACGAGTGTGGCAATCAAAAACCTGCCGTTTTATTCGTCAAGACTCGGTCAGTTGTCTCCGATACGTGCCCGCTTCTTTTCGCAGCAGCAATATTGGAGATTAGGGAGTTTGCAATTCAATTGTTTTAATCAGTCTATGAAGCAGCAGCAGCAGCAGCAGCAGCAGACTTTCAGTTCTGCTTCATTTAGTCGGACACTGCCCACGGCAGTAACGATCTGTCGCGGCAGCAGCAGAATACAAACGAGACTGACGGAAAAAAAGAGGCAAAACAGCCCTTTAGTATGGAAATCAACACGCAGATCCTATTCGTCGAGCAGCCCGCAACCAGGCACGTCTGCTCGATATATATGGCTGCGCCGTGCAAGACGGGCCTTAACAGTCCTCATTCTGCTCTTTCTGGGCTATGCATTGTACGCAAAAGTGTTCCAGATTCTTTCTATTCCGCTGTCTCTGTACGCCAGTTTATTGCTGCAGATAATAAAAGCTTCACGGGTGGAGTCCAACACTGTCTTGCACCTTCCGATCAACCAGTTGAGCATCCAGGACGCGCCTATTGGAGTGGACAATGAAGGGTTTGGCCAATTAGAACACATTGTCGATGGTCGAGAGAGGGTTGCACTGTTTGATTTGGTGACGAAAATCAGGTACGCTGGCCAGGATGATCGGGTGAAGAGCATTGTTCTTGATTTGAGTCCGTCACCAGCCACTGAAAATGCCGGAGGTGGACTTGGCTGGGCTGGAGCGGAAGAGATCCGATCGGCTCTTTTCGATTTTGCACGGCTGAAGCGTACAAAATTCGGAGAAAATCATGTGGCTATTACTGCTTACTCTGCTAATATAGATAATCAAAAAATGTACTATTTGTCGCAGGCCGCAGACCGTGTCCTCATGTCGCCGTCCGGTCTGTTTTTCCTGGCTGGATTATCGGCCTCTGGCCTGTTTTACCGAGATTTACTTGATTATGTTGGGGTAAAGATGTACGTCGAGGCCCGTGAAGACTGGAAGTCTGCTGTTGCACCCTACACAATGACCGGGTGGAATGACGCTACAAGGCAAAATTTAAAGGCATTGCTTGATGACTTACAGGGCCAGGTGGCACAGGGCGTTAAAGACTTTAGTAAAGCTGGCCGGCCGTACAATGAGATTGTAGCTGATTCGCCTTTCCAGGCAAGAGACGCTGTTGCTTTATCTGTCGTGGACGCGACAACCTATCTGCGAAAGCTATTTAGCGAGTACGTGGACGCGGGAGATCATTTACTAGCCTGGAGCAAATATTCACGTGCGCTTGAGCTTTCACGGCAATTTGTTGTTAAATCCACTGCCTCTGTACAGAATAATGAAGAAACTGCAAAGGACGGAAAAACGGAGGCTAAAGAAACTGTAAACTTGGAACAGCTTCAAGAGAGTCTGCAGCAAATGGGGGGAGACAAGTCTTCCGCCAAAGACGGTGAAGACGTTCCGAGTCCGATGGAGGATCAGTCTATAGTCATGTGGATCGGAGACGATACCGATGCGCCCAAACCAGATGCTCGTGTTGGTGTTGTCTTTTGCGATTCGGCAATCGGAAACTCGGGGCGATTTGCAGCAGAAAAAGTTGCAAAGCAACTTTACCGCGCTGCTCGTGACGAGTCTATTAGTGTGATCTTGTTTCGCATGAACTCTCCTGGTGGCGATGCAGTTGCGAGCGATACGATTCGAAGTGCCGTTGAAGAAGCAAAGAAGCGGAAACCTATAGTCGCTAGCTATGGAGACGTTTCTGCGTCTGGGGTATGATTGGCTATTATTTAATACACCAAACTTGTATTTAAATTTTTTATTTCCAATTTCTGTTTTAATTTTTATTTTAATTCTAATTTATTTTTACTGTTATTTTCAAATTTGTTTTAATTCCTTTTATTTTTTCTATTCTACGCTACTTGTCCCTGATCAACGATTAATATTTTAGGGCTATTTGGCCACGTGTAATGCTTCGCGTATATTTGCAAACGCTACAACCGTCACCGGCAGTATTGGAGTCTTTGGAGTAAGACCGCAGGCGACTGAGGCTATAACAAAAGCCAAGATAGCCAGCGATACAATCCGAACTGCAGACAATGCTACATTTTTCAACGTCTTTGAACGGATGACAGACGCGGATCGTTTGCAATTTCGAAACATTGTTTCTGAAACGTATAGTGAATTTAAACGCAAAGTCAGTGAGGGCCGTGGACTCGATAGTGAAGCAGTACAATCCGTGGCTGGAGGCAGGATTTTCTCCGGACAGAGAGCCAGTGCTAATGGGTTGGTGGACGATGTTGGAGGGTTCCATGATGCCGTTCGTTATTGTGTCTCTTTAGCTTTGGCTGGAAAGGCAAATTCCGCAGGAGACCAATTGCCGCTCACTGCAGAGGATATTTTGGAGCCTGGACGTGCGTCAGAAAACGGGGATCTTTTAGGCAAAGATTTGATAAAGGGTGATTTCCAAATTGTCAAGCCCTCGAGTCATCGAGTCTCGTATACGCTCAAGACTCCCGAGGGCAAGACTGTTGATTTAGTATTGTTTCCTCGGCCGGATCGTCTTCCTACGTTGATTCATGCAATCAATATACTGCGTGAAGGCGAAGAAGAGGAACGCGATGCAATTTCTAGCAGTGAGGATGGTAGTGATGGCAGTGGAGCTTCGCTTTTACGGAGATTTTCAGTTTACGCAGGTCCATTACTGTCGGCGCTTTTGCCTTATATCAAAGAAGCTTCTAATGATACAAAGGGCCAGAATGCGTCACTGGAGGGGATGTTGAGAATGGAAATGCCGCCAGTCAAGATATCTTCATAAAACAAAATTAGACTGAATAAATTAAAATTAAATTAATTAAAATCAAGTTCTTAAAAAAACAGGAACTTCTAGTTAAAGAGTTGCAGGATTTCTTGCGGTAGACTGGACTATTTGTCTACCCACTTTGCTTGAATGATATTCAGGTCAAATTTATTCCAGAGTACTGCAGTATGTGCAGTTTTTGCCACTATATACGTCGTATCGACAGTAGTTTATAGTAGATAATCCAGAAACCAGACTCTTTGCTTTCCAGCCTTGCGCAAATATCGAATTACTTACTGCTCTTGATAGGTTATATAATAAATTAATTTGTGGTTTGAGACCGGCCGTTGCTCCATATTAATTAGTCTGGCAATAATATATCACAACAGTTGTGTAGCAAGAGCAATGCTTTCTTACAAATAAAACCACGAGACGGAATAAAATGATCGTTAGTATGAACAATCACAATTGGCTCTATACACAGCTGCTATACCCTTCGAATCCCAAAGAATTCCGAGTACTCCTTATTTTTCGTGTACTTTTGTGTATTGTCGAGGTTTACGATGGCGCGAGCTAATGCTTAGTCAGACTCGATTCTCTTAATATTCTTACCCGTTATTATCGGCCAAACTCCACATTTCAAATTAGTCTACTGCAAGATTACGTTATCTGCGCTGCTGACTCAGATTCACCAATAGAAAGTAGGATTATACCAGAAAGATTACCAATCTTTATATTCTTATACATGATTACTAGATTATTATTATTAAATGGATCAGCATAGTCCAGAGTCATCCATCCATCGATGGGTGCCGGTGCGGTATAAAAGGACGCAGAGCCGCCAGTCTGGACATTCTATCAAAAAAGATTAATCAAAAAAGATTAATCCACAAAAAAAGAGCGCTACACATACTAAATCATCTTCAGCAGCAAACGTTTGAGAGCAAAAACCAGCAACTACTGTCCGCACAACACTCTACTACTCACAAAAGCCAAATGACAATGGCAGTGCGCAGTGTCAGCAAAGTAATCGCCGCTATCGAGCAGGCAGAAGGAGCCGGTGCACGGGTACGCAGATCAATTGGTACGCCAGCGCTGAGAAACTTTTCTCCCTTTTTAATGTTGGACCACTTTTACGTGGCAGACGGAGCCGGGTTCACTCCCCACGCTCACCGAGGCTTTTCCACGTGTACGTATATGCTGGACGGCCAAATGCAGCACGAGGACTTTGCCGGCCATGCGGGTACAATCGGCCCGGGCGATCTGCAGTGGATGTTTGCCGGTAGAGGAATACTGCACGCTGAAATTCCAAAGCCGAGGAACGATGGTCAGCCGACACGCGGCCTTCAGCTATGGATTGACGCTCCACGAGAGCTCAAGATGGACGCGCCAACGTACCAGGAACTCGAAAAGTCGCAGGTGCCAACTTCAAAGCCGGCGGACGGTGTTGAAATTAAGGTTATCAGTGGAGAATCCTTTGGCGTAAAGAGTCCAGTGAGGACACTGGTGCCTGTATGGTACATGGACTTTACACTGCAACCGGGTGCGGCGGTACGGCACCCGATCCCCGAGCTGTGGAACTCTTTTATCTATATCTTTGAGGGCTCATTACGCGTCTCTGGCCGAGACGTAGAGCAGTACAACACTATCGTCCTCTCGCGACAGGGCGATGGCGTCGCTCTTGAAAATACTGGCAGTACTCCAGCCCGGTTTGTGCTCGTTAGCGGGCAGCCGCTCGATGGGCAGCCCGTCGTGCAGTACGGGCCGTTTGTTATGACTACGCGAGACGAAATTATGAAGGCGTTTGAGGATTACTCGAGGGGCGAAAATGGGTTTGAGGGTGCTCATGATTGGAAATGTAAAATATCGCTCTAGACCGCAAGTCTATGACCGCCAGTCTGAACGAAGCGTGATTGCACTTGGTCTAGGGTTGCCTTACCCCTCGATATGGGGTTGTAACTACACAGTCAGGGAAGGGTTAGTTAGGGTTATTTAACCCTAAATGCACCCTGCACACGGCTATCGCAGTGTTCAAGCCGGTCTGGCTAATGAACCTTTTGGCGTCGGTCTGCTTGCGCTGTCTAACAGTTTCTGGCAATACCGTATATAGCTCAAGACAGAATTTGAAGTGTAAATAACGCTTAAATGTATAAACTTGTGTGCTTTTCTAAACTTGTATGCTTTTCACATCAACGGTATCATGAGTCTGGGCAAAAAGAGTAAATAACTAAATAAATAAATAAATAAATAATTAATTAATTAATCAACGAATATAAAAGTAAAAACACAAGGGTATCTATTTATCCATCACACGCTCGGCGATAATGCACGAAATAAATAAACTGCAGAGAGCCAATCAATCATCATGGCCGACGCTGCTGAATGTTACGTTTCAAAAACAAAGCACCCGGCCTCGGTCTCTTTGCTCGTGGCCGTCCACGTTTCTTTACGGCCTTTTGAGCCCACAATTTTTCCAATTGTATTCTTGCACGCCGTTCGTAAAACGCAGTAGAAGATTTCCGTGGATGAAATGTAAGCAGTTTCGTCCGGACCGTACTGCCGCTCTCCAGACTCGTACGCGCCCTGAGCGTTACTATTCTGGAACCGGTTTGTTTACGCGTGCTGCCCCCACGACCACGACGCGACTCGGAGCGCTTGGCGACACGAGATCCTTCGGCTGACTGCCGTTTCAAACTTTTCCGGCGGTTCGCATTACGCGACGGCTCAAGCTGGCCAACGCGTAACGCAGTGGGTCGGCGCCGGCCTTTGCTGGTTGCATGTATAATATCGTCAGCGATTTCCTTCTCATCAGAATCGCGGTACTCTGCACTAAGCGACGACAGGATATTAGCAAAGCGCGCTAGCAGCTTCGTATCTGCACCCAATTGCCCAGTGAGAGCATAATACGCACGGTTAAAATCACGCTGAACCGTGTCGGTCATCCAACCATCCATCCATGTGAGACTAAGATAGTTTAAGGGACGATTATCTAATTGTCTCAACGATCGCGCGTTGTTTGCCGTCGCAATTGCGTCGGGTTTGTAGTGTTAAAGGTTAGACTGCAATTAGAGTATATTAACCCTAACCCTGTGTATTGGAAATACATTACCCTAACCCTGTAATTGGAAATATATTACCCTAACATACATATTTATGTATATACGGATCACCAGTACTACTGTTCTGTCTCCGCTTTCAGTCATAAAGCAGCTCTCGTAATAATATACTGCAATTATCAGGTGTAGTATTGGTGTCACTATCAACGGCATCATAACCGGAGCGCGGCACTATGTCCGAGTGGCCTAGCGGCGGTGGCCGCTTGTTCAAGTTTCAGCTGCCAACGCATATATTTGGCAGTGGTATAAAGACGTGGGGCGTTTATGTCTCTGGCGGACTGGTAAGCGTACCGCTCTGCCGTTGCTAACCTGAGAGTTTGCCATAGGTTTCTGGGTTTTCATGGACGTTGCCTTGTTCTCTCGAGTCGCCTATGGCGGAGAGGCGCACATGACTTTTGTCGACTGGATTCCGGGCATCTGCTCATTGCTCGGGACTATAGTGTAAGCCTTGATTTCGTCATTAAAGGTTAATGAGCGGCTGTCTTGGCAGAGCCAGCCTGTCGATAACTGTACTAGAGCCCTGCTGACTCGTTTTAGGGTTAACTCTATTGATAAAGGCCGTCTAACGGCCGATGCATTCTCTTTTTCGTCGCCCAGTGTCGCTTACAAGGCGCGTTTTGTGCTCTTTCTCGGGTTCGCTCTACTAGCCGGCGGACTTGCGGGGGCCTTTGTAAGCTTTGGGGCTCATTTGTGGGTATTGTCTAACTCCGCAGACGGTCATGGTCATAAAGTATATCGTCCACGGGTACCCCTTACAGACACAGTACTTTGGTATTGCGAACGTTGTTTCAAACGTGCTTATTATGCTCAGGTATGTTGAGGTGGTTTCAGTGGGCAATTTTAACGTGTTTAATAGCGCTACGGTGTTGTGGGTCACGAGCAGCGTCGGCGATGATTACCAGTACAATCTCTCCTTGTAATTAATGATTTTACACAGATGCTGTTTGGCGACTTGCAGTACACAGTGAATGCTTTGAGTCTGCCAGGGAGAATCATCGTAAAACTTTACAATAATAATAATAATATACCAAGCTTTATTATCGTCAAGGATCCGGGTTTAGTATTACTGTGTATGCTGTATATTTACCACCTACTCGCGGACTGAGCTGCTCAAGTTGCAGTGGTCGACTCGATATCCGTTGGCAAAAATACCTCAATCTGCCAGTCACATGTGCATCATAGAACCACAAAAGTCTAGGCCTCTACTTGTAGCTATTCGTTTGCCATTACGCCATTTATTGCACAATTTGCACTCCGAGTCGAAAAATTTTGGTCTTTTATTCGTTTGTTTACAATTCTAGTTAACCTCGCTGTTGCCAGCTATTTCAAAGGCGCACGGCAACCAAAAATAAAAATAAAACAAGCCAATATATCAACTTTTTCAAATAATCACAAGTCATCTCAAATCATAAACCTTTATACTACTTTATCCTGGTACGCAGTCGAGTATCTCCCCTTTCCATTTGTCATTTTCCTGGGTACATGTAAAAGCGTGATCGGCTCATTGCAACCGCACCAGTTCAGCATAATGGCCGTTTGCACGGATCAGTTCTTCATGGGTCCCTTGCTCGATAACGCGTCCATCTGAGAAAACCATGATCTGGTCAACATTCTGGATACTACTGAGCCGATGGGCCACTTGAACGGAAATCCTTCGATTACCACTCGTCCAGTGACTCACCAACGACTCCTCAATCTGCTTTTCTGTGTGTACATCCAGGGCAGCGGTAGCCTCGTCCAGCAATAGTATCTGGGCATCGCGGTAAAAAGCTCGTGCTATAGCCAGCCGCTGCTTTTGACCACCACTCAATTGGATATTGTTATTCCCCCCCACCACAGTCCGATAGCCCTGGGGCAGGCTCTCTACGAAATCGTGAATCCTTGCTTGCTGGCAGCTGGAGACAACTCGTTCTTCGTCCACACAATCAACGCCCAGGGCGACATTGTACAGGATAGAGCCCTGGAATAAATGTGATTCCTGTGTGACCAGAGTCATGCGTGAGCGTAGCACAGAGGGCTCAATGCTCCTTATATCTGTACCATTAATCTTTATACTGCCCGAGCTCGGCTCATAAAAGCGTTCAAGCAGCGATAAGCATGTCGTCTTGCCACACCCACTCGGCCCAACAAAGGCGTACGATTTTCCAGCCTCCAACTGGAAACTTGCTTCGTTGAGTATAAAGTTATCGCGTCCAGCGTAGCGGAAAGCCACATTGGCAAAGGCAATCTTGTTTACGTGCGTAAAAGCCGACATTGAAAGGGCCGTTGATGAAGGAAAGAAAGTGCTATTATCACCGCGCTGCTGAATCATGGAGTAAACTTTTCTCGCTGCCGCTCTTGCCTTTGTAAACTCTGGGGCCATGGAGAACATTTGTCCACTAGACTGGGCAGAGTACATCAGAGCCGGCAGGACAATGAAGAACTGCCGGGGCGAGCACGCCCCGGCACGCATGAGCCTTGAGCCCCACCAGTAGGCGATCGAGTATACGAGAAAGGGCACAGTGTAGGCAAAAGAGAGCAGAGCATTACTTGTCACGCAAAACCTACGAGTTTCGGCAGTAGCCTTACTTAGCAGTTTTTCGTGTTTATTTAGAATGTATGGTTGCGCGTTCAAAGACGCAACTGTGCGAATATTGTGGATTGCGTCGGCGGCAAGAGCCGAACTGTGGGCAAAAGCGCGTTCATGACGGACTTGAAAACGAGACGTTATTTTGAGGCGGAAATAGCCGCTCACTACGATAACGGGTACGGCGGGAACGAGGACGAGGGTGAGTTGGTAAGCAACGATGCAGGAAAGAATAAAGCCGCCTACAATGCTCACAAAGACAGTGGCCACAGTGCCGAGAAACTGGCCGGATAACCCGGCCAGTGATCCTGTCTGTGTATTTATATCAGCCGCGACAGCCTGGGACGAGTGCTCTTCCTGATCAAAGTACGCGATTGGTCGGTTCAGGATGGCACGCGTGTACTGTGCGCGTACGGAACGCGTCAAGTGCTGAGCCGCGTAGCCAAAACAGGCAGCACTGGCTGCGTGGCCGGCAAAGGCAATACAGGCAACAAGAGCAAAAAGCTGGGCTAAAAAGGAGGACTGTTTCGTGATTTGATTGGACGGCAATTGGCTGCCTAGCGTAGCCATCAGGCTGCCAAATAAGACTGCGTCCATCTGCGTTACAGTGCCGATGACGATTGAGCCCAATAGGCCAACGGAAATGACTCCCGACCACGGAATGGACTCCCGGACGATAAAGACAAGGTCGGGAGCCATGCCAAACTTGTACCTTCGCCGCCAGGCAAAGAGTGAAAACCAGCTCGTTGATCTCGTGCTATCACTGCCCCACTCAAGAGGCCGCATAGGCGCAATCATGATTGAATCATGGCCGTGTGCTCGGTAAAGCGTGGCCGATGCACGATGAAGGCTGTCCGCATTGAGTCGGTTGACTACTCTATCATTGTCGCTGTCGGAATCGGAATCGGAATCGGAATCAGATTCTGATTCCGATTCATATCCGGCAGCAGAAGCAGAAGCCGCTTCTGCTTCTGCTTCGATATCGAATCCACCTGCGCCCTGTGGCTCTTGTGCCTTATCGTTGCAATAGTCTTCAATCCCAAAATTTCCAACACCACTTTGCCCGTCTCTGGATCCGCGAAAACACCATTTCTGCTGCACTGCACGGGCCTTTTTGTTGCGCTTTGAACGTCCATCTCTTGTCCCTTGATCGGCATCGCTAGGATTCTTATCGTAATCAATGATTGCCTTTGGATTCCTGAAATCTGTCTTTTCTGTAGCCTCATCTCCACTGATACTGCCTCCATTAGTTTGACCATCCACCTTGATCCGGTTCGACTGCATGTCCTGCAAATGGTACATGTCAGCATAACGGCCTCCCTTCGCCATTAGCTCGGAATGAGATCCCGACTCCACGAGTCTGCCATTCGCAATTACCAGGATGACATCAGCTGCCCTTACCGTAGACAGTCGGTGAGCAATTGCTATTGTTGTTCGGTCGCGCGGTCGCTCACGGACAAGGGTCTCCGCGATCAAATGCTCTGAGGCTGTATCTACTGCTGATGTAGCTTCGTCGAGCAATAGCAGGTCCGGCTCAGCGACAAGAGCACGGGCGAGGGCTATTCTTTGCCTCTGACCCACACTGAGTCTAACTCCGCCATTACTGCCCACTGTCGTTTGATAACCCGTGCGAATATTGGCAATAAACCCGTGAGCATGTGCCTGATGAGCTGCTTTAAGCACCCGTGCCACAGTGTCGGGATTTTCTGGACTGAGAATAGAGGGTATTGCGTCGCTGTCATGGCTACCATTATTTAAATGAATTGTTCTCCTTGGCAATAGGCCGAGGGCAATATTCTCAAACACCGTTCCGGGGAACAACACGGGTTCCTGTGCCACAAGTGCCGACCGGCTCCGGACAAAATCTGCACTCATACCGTGCAGATCTTGGCCATTAATTCGAACTTGGCCGGCCGAGGGTTCATAGAATTTCTGTAGCAAAGCAATCAAAGTAGACTTGCCTGAACCCGACTCGCCCACTACTCCGATATACGCACCACGCGGGATGTTTACAGATAAGTCGCGTAAAGCCAAAGTTTGGGATGAGGCGGCCGGGTAGGAGAATGAGACATTTTCAAACTCGATGGGAGCCAATTTAGTCGGGCAGGACGGCAAAGAAAAAGAAGAGGAGGAGCCCGATAATAAAGGTAAAGTCGGCTCCGTATGACTTCGTTTTATTTCCTTATCTAATTCAGCTGCGTGAGTAGCAGCGACGGAAAAAACCTGAAAAAAGGGTGCAAAAAGGCCAATGATCAAAGTACTATCAATCACGAGAGAAAGAACGACATAGGTGCTACCGGCTCCACTGCCTACAGCATTGCTGGCCACCAGCCTTCCACCTTGCCAGAAAGCAAGAGCAGTGGCCAAGTAAATTACACAGTAAACACTGGCACTGATAAAGGCACCGGCCATATTCAACAGGATATTTGCTTGGACCAGTTCGGTAGCAATTGAACTACAATGCCGGACAAGGAACCCGATAGCATTAAAAGCATGAGCAATACGAATATTGCGAATGATCTGTTCCACTGACTGAGCCAATTGCTGTTGCAATGCTTTGGTTCGCTCACTGTACCGTCCGGAAAACTTGCTGCCTAGTGCAAATATTGTACAAAACACAGGGAGTATGGGTAAGAGTGTTATAGTTAATTGGGCATTTGCAGTATAGCCAACTGCAAAAGAGCACAAGAGATATGAGACCGATTGCAACAGTATCCCGACTTTCTCACTCGACGCAGTTTGGATCATGTTTATAGTAGTGGATAAATGATCCGCTACTTCAGGTCCACGATGCTCTACTTGAGCAACCGGCTGCCCTAGCAGACTGGAAATGTAGCGGTAACGCAGCTGCCGAGCAATTCCGTGGCCAATTAATCCCCACAGAGTTAAATAAAGCCAACTGAGTACAAAGTAGATCGTTGCACAAATTATGAGACGCTCCACCCGTGCAAAAGTCTTATCACCACCGAAATCATCGATGATTTCTCCGTAATAAATAGCCATCATTGGCAGTGGCAGACCTGCGGCAATCGCCGCCGCCGAAGCTACTGCCACATGGGTTCGCGAGGCATACTCGTAGAGGCCAATATACGTTTTGAATTTTTTGTTCATTGGCTCAATTAAGGCACAATTTGGCTCGAGGTTTGATCTTAAGAGTCCAATAATGTTTGGAAGATATTGCAACAATATCCGTTAAACAAATCTTAGAGAGCCTGATTCATATACTCGGGGCAAGAGAGCTAAACGACGATAATCAGGAGTTAGCTATTGGTGCCTGGTCTGATGCGGTTAGCAAAACATGAGAATTTGAGAGATCATTTCAAAGAGAGTTGCCTTCTTGCTGGAAGGATAAAAAGGAAAGGCCAAATGAACAGCCATGTGAAGTTGCGCGTATAATTGCTCAGCTCTATCAAAATTCATACGCGAGAAATTGTAGGGGAAGTTTGTCAGTGCTTACCAATTTGTCCCCTCAGGTTTTTCGCTCCCTCAATTTTTCAGGTTCGTCTTGGCACAATATTGCTGCAAAATTGTACGTCTTGCCAAACCGACAGTTTCCAAATGGCGCCGTCTTTCATCAAAAGCCAATTTAGAGTCTCTTGCCGCGTTCAAGCGTCCATGATGAAAAATTTATACCTGTTTTGCGGCTCAGTCAGTAACGCCCCCCAGCAATTCGAATAAAATAATATATAATATGTGTGCATGTGTCATTTTGTGCTACGGTAATACAATGGTGTGTCTCCGGCCGAAAATTCAAGGATCAGATAAAATTTTCCGTCATTGCCGACCAATCATTGACCGATTTTGACGCGGGGTTATAATTATCTGATGGCACGTAGTACAGAATGAACAAGACGTAATCCTTCCTACCGTATTAGGCTATAATCTGCACGAAATATTTTCATTTTCATTTTTCCATTAAGCACTAACGTTCCTGTACACTAAGATTACTTGGGGTTTAGACCCGTTTGTCAAGTCTGCTGGAAGGTTACTTTACATGTAGCTGCTTCTCTGCTTCCACTGTAATTCTCGCCGGGCCCTTACTAACCTAATTATTTGCAGTTTGCCAAGTGAAATTAATTAAAACTTTGTAAAATAAAGCAATAATCTAGACAACTTGCCCGATTGACCAGCTCTACCAAACCCGTTGCTTAAACGCAAAAACTTGTCCTGCGTAGCACGCTTTCCATTGTATGTACTAATTGATTTGCTTCTAAACTTACACTAAAAACTTGCTAGCTTTGTATCAAGTGAGACCCTACAGCATTCAGTCAAATGGCGATGGTTTCACATATTAAATAAGCATGCAACTCTCTAATCCAGTTTGGCATGCTCCATTATTTCCGGCACAAAATTGTCCAGATCGATTCCGCGTTCTAGCAATGCTGGTCTCATGTGCATAGGTACCAGCGTATTGTTCAGGTCCGGACGAATGCTCAATTCTGATATTATTAGTACAACACCAACAGCCCAAACTGGACTTGAGCCTACCTTTTCGTGAAAAATCAAACAAGTTCGGTAATGGCTTTAGAGGATTCGAAGGATTCCGCGAATCAGCAAGCATGCATCCTTCCTGACGTAGTTCATCGAAAAACGGATGGCACATTGCTTCGATAGCAGTCAGTCTGTTTGACGGAGTATACTCCAAAAGCTTTGTAATTAAGTCCACTGCGTCTGTTGGTGCACGAGGCAAAACGCGCGAAAATGGATGGGGCCGTATTTGCGGAAATTTGTGTTCCATGTAATTAGGATTCATGGTCTTTATCTGCTCCCTACTCGGCGTACCAAGTACCTTGATAATTTCAACAAGCTGATCAATTCCAGATTCGCCAGGGAAAAGCGGCTGGCCAAGAATAAGCTCTGCCATAACACAGCCTGTCGACCATACGTCTGTATTCGATGTTAGTTAAATTAAATAAATTTAACAAATTTAACAGATTAAACAAGTTAATTAAGTTATTAATTTTTTCCTTATTCTCTTATTCTTTTTTGAATTTTGCTCATATATAAAATTTTGAGATCCAAATTTTTCCTTCCTATTTTTCTTCAATTTCTGTCACAGCTTACCAATTTGGGTTGTATAATTTGTGGCCCCAAAAATTAGCTCAGGAGCTCTGTAGTACCGTGAACAGATATAACTAACGTTCGGCTCTCCAGCAACCAGGATTTTAGCGCTTCCAAAATCACAGAGCTTCAAGACACCGGTAGCAGGGTTGAGCAGCAAATTTTGAGGCTTGATGTCACGGTGGCAAATGCCCTGACTATGAATGTAAGCCAGTGACCGCAATAGCTGATAAATGTATATTTTGACATCGAATATCGGCATTGTTGTCTTCATGCGAATGAAAAAACGTGATGCTCTATGCACAGTTTCCGGCACATATTCTAGAACTAAGTTCAAGTATATTTCGTCTTTGCGCTCGCCATTTGAGTAGAAAAAAGCCTTGAGTGCGACGACATTAGGATGTCTCACAATACGCATAATCTGTAATTCACGATTCTGGAGAAGTGTCAGTTTGGCTTCACGTCAATAAAAAATTGTGTTTCTCACTTTAAATCGTTTATCCTGCAAAACACGCTTTATAGCCGCATCCTCGCCCGTCTCGATCAGCCTTGTTTGAAAAACTACGCCAAAGGATCCAGATCCGACCACTTTAGATGATGTATAGGATAATTCACGCGTCTCTCCCGTGACGCAGTCAGTGACAACCTCTTTTACAACCTTGAACGGATCAACTGCGCATGATTAGCAAAAGAAAAATCAAAGAAGTGCAAAGAAAATAATAATGCAGAAGAAAGGGAAGTGATAGAAGTGTTAAGGACATAATGAAGCCATTTCAAAAAGCAGAGAAGCACGTAAAACATGTGAGATGTACAGAAAAGCCCGATCTATCTAAGCTCTACAAATTAACAAACGACAATGTCGCGTCATTAAAAAGGAGCTTGAAATTGCAAAAGAACCACAATTCGAAAAAGATCCGGAGAAAACACCTTAAAGGCTTCCTTTAAAGAAAAAAACACGCCAGTATCATGCATGTGACAGAATAATTGTTGCGAAAGCATCCACACTGTATCGCTAATCATTTCCGACACCAAAACAGCATAGGGTTAAAGGCATTTTTACTTTAAAAAAGACGGCATATAAGGTTGATAAAAATGAAAAAAAACAAGGCATATAAAACGGGCGGCTCAGGCATTATTCGCAGCCAATGGAAGCTGCAAGTGCAAGAGATAATGTCGCATTATATTCCAAGCACTTTTGAGCAATGATTAGCAGAGAGCAGCGCCCCGAAATGCTTGTCGCTGAAATCAGGGAGATCATTAATCCACGAATGGCGCAGATTAAAGCAAGCCAGTAGCACACCGTCTTACCCAGGTAGCCCCAACCGAAAAAAGCTTCGGTTAAGAGACAGTGGGGTTCGCATTCATACCAAAATATAAAGGAAAAACAGAGAATCCAACAGGTCAAAAGGGAGGGTAATAACTCAACTCCCGAAACAGCAGTTAAAAGAAACTGAAACTCGACAAACTTACGGCTTGCAGAGGCGGCGGCCATGACGTTGAGTGTGCAGAACGGTGCGACAGTGCTTCACTGAGCCGTGAGCGACGCGGGATTATTATAGATAAAAGCACAAGAAAGTCGAAAAAAGAGGGGAGAGCGGCAGATCGGTAATATTACTAAAATAAATTAGTATATGAAACGAAATATGTACTTGGAATACTATATGTACTAGTAAAAATATATGTATAAACTGTGATTTGAAGAAAACCGGATACGTCCACAGCATAACGATACAGAGTGCGAGGCAGAAAATGCGTAGAACAAGTGCGAATTAAGTATAGAAGAAATACGTAGCAAGTACGAGTATAATACTAAATATTTGGAATACGTGTAATGTAATTCGTGTTCACGCGATCTGTGGACTGTGAATGACGGCAAAAAAATAATGTGAGAATTGCGGTCTAGCTATTTTAATGTCGGCAACTCAACAATAACAATATTATTAACAAGTCTGTAAATTGTTTGCCTTTGATTTTAGTCTATAAACGTCTCTCAGAACCTTGATGATAGGATCTGAACGTGCCCTGTTTTATACCCTTGAAGCTTAATCTTTTGCGGGAAAAAGGGCTTTTTAACTATGGATAATATTTTCCTATCGCTCGCTTAACTGCGCGTGTACGAGGCGAAAAAATACGGAGTACAGTTTGCTGTAAAATTCACAAAATCCTACGCATCTAACATATCAATTTCAAATCGATTGCAAAGGCCCGCTATTCTCACGCGTTGTGTATTCCCACACATCGCTAATGACCTAAACTCCGATTCTAGATCTCAAGGTCGAATACACCACTATTACGCCAGAAACGACCTCAATCATAATTATTCAAAAGAATTTCAAAAGAACACAGACGTCACTCGACGATAGTATTAAAAACTAAATTTACACAGAACATAATATGAAAAAAACGACAACATTATAGATTTGTTCAACGTGGTTAAAAAATTTATTAACGTGGTTCTACATGCACATCTGGTAAATTTTCAAAACACCTCGGCAAACCCAAATGTTTTAAAAAAAGAACAGGTGTGGTAAACCAACCGTCTTTTCAGATTCGGCGTCACAAACCAGTAGTGCAATAGCAAGGACACCTATGCCAAACGGTATAGCAAGCCAGGGACCGTCTAGCCACCACTAAAAACTAGCATAATCGTGAAGACTCCAGTGGAGTCGTTCAAGCGATTAAGCTTGAAAGAACAGATACTACACTCGATTCAAGCCAAAAAGGCAGAGAAGTTAAAGGACTAAGAGGGGCGGGGCGGCAGCCTTTATATAGACTTTTGCATGGCACGTGACTGTATCGTGACCTAACCTAACACCGCAGAGCCGACTTCACGTAAAGAAAACCCTGACCAAGGGTATGGGGTCACCCCTTTCGCAAAAGGTGGGAATAAGAGTGCTGCTGATAAGGTGCGTCTACGGATAGGTCAAGTAAATGATTTCGCCAAATGCAATTGTGTCATTATAGATGTAGAATCTAAGATTGGATTAGTAGGCTTGAACAGCAATTGCTCCGCTTTTTTTTTCGTTCTCGGCCAGAGCCGTTATTCCGGCGGTTTGTCTATAATTAATTGTCAATTAAACGCAACTTGCAGCTCTGCAATTGCCCGACTCCACACAATGGAGATTCCGAAACCAGCGCACCTCAGTGTGCAAGTGGACAAGTCAAATCCAAGTCCACGACGACGATCTCAGCGTGATTCATTTGGTTCGTCTCCGGGCTTCCGTGGCGCTGGCCAGCTATACCAGACAGAGAGCGGACGGTACGTTTTTGGATTGCCTTGCTTAGCATGGCAATAGTCATAGCCATCTAACACCGATTATAGACTCTTCCATGCCGGGAAAATTGCCGTCTGCACGGGTATGACAATCTATACACATTCAACTTTATTTGTTTGCTAATTATTTTGTACAGTGGGTTTACCGGCGCGCGGCAAAACGCACCTGTCCGTTTCGCTCAAACGTTATCTCGACTGGTAAATTGAATTAAACTGCCTTTAGAGCAGTATCTAATAATAACCAGGCTTGGCGTTCGCACTGAAGTATTCCATTTAGGCGACTACAGACGGGAAGCTCTTGAAGATAAACGTAATGGCCAAATACTGCCAATTCCGCATGACTACTACAAGACAGAAGGTACGTTTAAAGACAGGGCGCGATCTTTTTTTTTTTCTTTTTTTTGGCAGACAATTTGACTGAATTTTAAGTGAGCCCCGAAACGGCAGCTCTACGTGAACGGATATTCGACAATTGCTATCGAGATATCGTCGCTTTTTTCAAGCTTGGGGGTCAAGTGGCTATTTATGATGCTGTGAATCCAAGCTCAGCTCAGCGTCGGCGACTGGCTCGCTTATTTGCCGATGCGGGAGTGGCGACGTTTTTCATCGAGAGCATCTGCACGGACGAAAAAATAATAGATCGAAACATCCGATCTGTTAAGCTCAATCATCCCGACGTAAGAGCAAATGGAAGGAAAACGAACATATATTGCACATAAAGAACAATAAAAATTACTCGTTTATAAATTTTTGATATTAATTGTTGCAGTACGTAGGCTGGAATCCGGATGATGCCGTCAAGGACTACATAAAGCGACTTAATGATACGTTTGAAAATGTGGAGCCCATAAGCGAGCCGGAACTAGGTTGGGTCAAGGTATGTTTAATTAAGCATCAATAATGACATCTAACTTTATAGATCACCAATGTTTCGGAAAAGATCGAGACGCACAATTTTAATACTGGTTATCTGCAATCGCGGATTGTATACCATTTGATGAATTTGCACACGGAGCCTCGCACCGTTTATTTCGCAAGGGTAATATTTTTTAAATCTCTTCACTATTTGGCTTTCTTCATCTTGCGTATCTTTTCTATCTGAGTTTACAATATTGATCCTAATGCAAAGGCTGGAAATATGGCACACGAGTATTCCTATAAACTTGATAACCCATTGGACGAGCTGGGCAAAACCTATGCAAAGGCACTGGCCGATCGTTTTGACAATTACGTGCGCTCCAGACCTCAGCAAAACTCAAATGGCTGTGTTTTATGGTGCTCAACACGATTGCGCACTATAGAAACTGCAAGAGCCATCGAGGAAAAAGGATGGACGGTTCGCCAGCGTACCCAGCTTGCACAATTAAACCCCGGAATTGTTGAAGGTCTTACGCCTACCGAAATTGAGGAGCAATACCCGGACGAGTTTCGTCAGCATCAAGAAGATCCTTGGACGTACCGCTACCCACGTGGTGAGAGCTATCATGATGTGGCTATTCGTTTGGAACCGGTTATTACAGAGCTGGAACGCGAGCGCAGTGATCTGTTAATCATTGCGCACGAATCAGTGTTGCGAGTGTTATACGCCTACTTGCGTTCAACTTCGTCAGATGTAGGCCAGCGCTTGAATACATTATTACCATTATTCTATCACATTTATTTATTTATTTATTTTTCAAGCTCAAGGCCAGAAACTAACAAATAGGATATTCCCAAGTTAAATTTCCCGCGCGATCGCATTATTGAGCTTAACCCGCACGCTTACGGTTGGCAGGAAAAGTTGATTCCCATTCCGGGTGTGGAATTGACTGCGGATGAGGAGTAGAAATTCGGGATGAGTATACGCTGTTCGCGAATAAAGGCTTCAGGTACGGAATGGGTTTAGTTTGTATTGAATAGTTGAATGAATGAGTGTAGGGAGGAGGGCGCAGACGTGAGGAGCTGTTTTATACGCGGTACTGATAAACTGTTCCATATACATTTCGTAATTTATGATATAATAATAAAAAGTATTTAAATTAATATATAGACAGCGCTCGCTATACCTTACCGCGATACGTTACTATACATTATTATAAGCCGGAGTAATCCATGCTTCGCACAAAAGCCGCCCCAATCTTTCGCTTACAGTGGAGACGTATGGCGTCAAACGTTAAAGACGACTATATATTCGCACCTCCGCGGTACCAGTATACGCGTGGAAAACTGGAGGCGTCTGATCTGGACCAGCGTGATCCCTTTTACGCGTTTAGTCAATGGTTCGAGCATGCAAAAGACTGTGGAGAGATTCCCTCACCCGAAGCAGTAACCTTGTCAACCTGCTCGCTGCCCTCCGGCCGTGTTTCCGCTCGGATGGTGCTGTTAAAGGAACTGGATCATCGAGGCTTTGTCATATACAGCAATTGGCAGACTTCAAAGAAAGGTCGGGATATTGCTAGTAACCCGCGAGCCTCTCTTACATTTTGGTGGGAAGCTTTACAGCAGCAGGTGCGTGTCGAAGGGTTTACAGAAAGGCTGCCGGAATCCGAGTCGCAAGTCTATTACGATACGCGTCCACGCGGCTCGCGTTTGGGTGCGTGGGCTTCACCTCAGAGTCAAGCAATTGCAGATCGCAGTGTGCTCGAAGAGCGTTTAAGTGCCGTGGAGGAGAGGTTTAAAGATGCTGGGGACAATATTCCAGTACCGGATTTTTGGGGTGGTCTTCGTATCGTACCCGACGAGATTGAGTTTTGGCAAGGCCGTGAAAATAGACTGCACGACCGATTCGTGTATCGGCGAACACTACCGGCTCCTCAACAGGAGGCGGAAAATGTCGTAGACTTGGACGCGTCAAGTGAGCAAGAGTGCCTCTGGAAGTTTGAAAGGCTGGCTCCTTGAGATAGAAGGGCAAAAGAAATATGATTAGATGCGAATTGGAATGGAGATTAAAAGTGATGAAGTTTATGTGCACAAAAAAAAAGGGGGTAAAGTAGAGCGCAGGCTTATGGTCTGCACGGCGAGCTGTCCGTAACGGCGAATGGTGTCCAAACAAACCTGCAGTTTGAAATACATTAAATGTCCCATACGTCCCATACGTCCCATACTTTGGCTATATTATTATAGTTATTATTTTAATAATTATTATTTTGAATAAAGGGTGCTTATAATCGCTATTACATAAAAGCCAAAAAGAGCAGTAGCGTAAATGGTTGATTATATTGAAACTATATATAGGGCCATCGCGGTGTATAGGCAAGACAACATTTGGGCCCGAGCAGCACAGACGACGATATGGAGGAGGAAAGTAGCGGTAAGCAAAATAAAAAGACGCGCACACTTACGATTGCTAGAGCTATCAATCTACCAGCGCATGTTTTACACTGGCAGCTTGACCGAATTGCTGGAAGAAGACACGTCACAAGTGTCCTCTGAACATCAGACGGCTGTTTCCTCACTCAAAGCGCGTGCTTGCTTGGCCAAAGGCGATTTGGAAGCTGCTCTTGCTCTTTTCTCAGGAAATGACGAATATACGTTTGCTCTACAAGTTTTGTCTTCCCGAGAACCGAAGCCGATGCCAGATACTGTCGCTGATCCGGGTTTAGCCATCCTTTATGCCATCAGCTTTATACGGCGGGAGGAGTATGATCAAGCAGCCAGCTTGCTCTCGCCATATGCAGCACGCAATGTAGAATGGTACGTCGCTTCATACTATTGGTTGTTTTTGCTATTTTTGTCTATTTTAATTTTGTGTTAGTTTTTCTTTTTATCCGTTCTCAATTAATCTGACATGAATCCAGTGTTCTACTTCTGGTTTTAATAAATTTGCTAAAATGGGATCTTCCCTCGGCACAAGCATTAGTAAATCAGGCAAAGGATTGGTCACACGATCACATGCTCGTTCAGATTGCGGAAGCATGGACACTTTTGCGGACGGTAAGCACACAATCCTATTCAGCGGTTTAATTAATGGCCAGAACAAAAAGGAAAATGCCATGTCTGCTTACTATCTTTTCGATGAGCTGGCTTCCACCTCTTCGTCGACTTTAGCAAATACGGCGGCGTCTGTTTCGCAATTGAAAGCAGGCTCTGTCACGACTGCCCTGGAAACTCTACAGGAGGACCAGAGTGATAAGGAACGTGATTCTGATCGCACTTTTGACAATATTGTGATTCTCGCGTTAGAGGGCCTGCCGTGGACAGAGAAGAAGGAGTAAGTTGTGAATGCCTTTGACTTTTATTACCGAATATTTTCATTTTTAATTTCTCGATATTCTTATTGCCATTTTATTTGCAATTTAAAAATCATTTTTAATCGTTCTTTTTTGAATCATCAAGTAGTTGAAAATAATGATTGATTATTTTATGGATTTGTCACTAACAAGCAACAGGCAACTGCTCAAGGAGGAGCCTCAGTACCCGGCTCTTACTGCGATTGCCGCAAAATCGGAAGAGTTCGACGCTTTGGCAAAGCAGTTGGCAGCATAGGAAGAGATTATATAATACTAAACGCCAAAATCATTAGCAGAGAAATATTTGGATTTTTGATCGACTTTTGGCCGAATTGCTGTCAGTCCTCATAGCCAGTCACAAATTAATAGTATGGAGTAATGCAATGTGCTAGATTTGGGGTATATCATGCTAATTATTTATTTATTTATTTAGAATAGAGGGAGAGCCAGCGACTAGCAAGTATGGAATTAAAGTTCAACTGCAAAGATTACCGTGCCGCATAGAGAGTCTTGTATGTAATACATACACAATATAATAGAGTAGAATATAAATGACACATGCAGAAAAGTGGGGTTAGTGGGGGAAAGTGTCACCCTACACTTGCGTACTGCTACTATGGCAAAACTAAAACTGGTAATTATTCTCTTTCCCAATGTTATACACGTCCCCTCCATAACACGTAATATTAATCCATGGTAAAATCGCTGCTCCACGACTGACGTAAACTGCAGATAGCAACCGAATGGTCTTTACTGTAGAAGACTCCGCTCTGAGAATAACATTACGAATTTGTAGTTGCAAGCTGCAAACTGACCCGTTCAATTATGGCTCATGCAGTGCGCGATAGCACTGCCATTGCTGCAGATGATGCAGCCGCACCAACAATAGCTGACGCTGTTGCGGCGCCCACACATTCGATCAAAGACGGCGACGGCCAGAGTGCGCCTTTGGGCGGCCGTAATCTATTGATTTTCTCAGATTTTGATGGCACTATCTTCAAGCAGGTATGCAGCGGATAAAGGGTATCGTCAATTTTAACAACACAGGATACAGGACACTTGATTTTTGATGCGTACGGGTGCGGACCGGAAAGGCGTAAGGATCTGGCGGACGCCATCGAGTCTGGAACTGACACGTTTCGTGATGCTTCTGATAAATTATGGGGTTCGGTGCAAGTTTCGTTCGATAAAGCGTACCAGCTGATGGTTGACAAACTGGAAATGGACCCTGATTTCCCAAAATTCAACCAGTTTTGTGTTAGCAATCACATACCTTTTGCCATTATCTCGGCGGGTGTACGTCCGCTGTTACGAGCTATACTGGATCACTTTTTGGGGCAGCAAGTGGTAATTTAGAAACATGGTTTTGACTATAGCTATTGGCTCATTTGGCAAACTCTTCGTTCCTTTATTCTACTGTTATTCTCTTGAACGTTTGCTTGTTTTATAATTTCGGAAACTTAATTGTCTTTTGCTGACACTGCAGTCGAGGCATATCGATATCATTTCTAATGATGTGAAAATCGACGCTCAGGGCCACTGGACACCCGTTTGGCGCCATGGTGATAGTCCATTGGGCCACGACAAATCGCTTAGTATCAAGGAGGTACGCAAGGCCCATGCAAACTGCAAAGTAGCACCGCTTATCGTTATGATCGGAGACGGAGTCTCTGATTTAGCTGCAGCACGAGAGGCAGATGTGCTTTTCGCGAAACGTGGTCTTCGTTTAGAAAGCTATTGTCTTGAAAACAAGATCCCACATACTCCATTTGATCGATTCAGCGATGTGCAGCATGCGATTGTACGTCTAGTGCGTGAGGACTATGAACATCGCCAAACGCATGGTCGTCCTAAATTTTATAGAGCAATATCTCGCGCAGTAGCTGAAGCGGAAACATTATAGCCCTTGCTGTCATTCAGTCATATTAGCGTATCTACATCGATGTCTAGTGAGATAAGTTATTTATTAACTATTTTTTGTAAATGTTTCGATACACTGGAATCCAAGGTCGTAAAGTTAGAATACTACCTTTGATCCAATACGAGTTCGTGAAGCGCGGAGACAAGTGCCAGCATTCAAAATGTAATGAAATTCTCATTAGTGTTTCCTTTCACCAAAGCGGAGAACTACAAATTTGGGTTATATAGGGAAACTCTCGCTTTCCGGGGTATACTAAAGCCGTTATCGTGATACATATGTATAGGATAAACAAGTTAGACTACACAGGTCTAGACAGCACAAGTATAGACTACATAAATATAGGCTATATTTTTTATCCAGATAATCCATACTTGCCTGCAAAGGAGTGCAAAGCACGGCATTACACAATGGCACTTTCTTTACTGTCTCGTACTTTTGCGCGCCAGACAGGCAAATGTAGCGTCAATTGTACGCGGCGAACGTTTGCGGCGGCTGTAAGTGTACACAATGTTTTTAAACGTTACTAATATAAACATCTAGCCAGCTCACCAGGAACTGCGTAGAACACCACTATACGATCTTCATCGGCAGCATGAGGCGTTACTTGTGCCTTTTGCAGGGTTCGAAATGCCTTTAAAGTACTCGAATTTAGGAGCAATTGACTCGCACCTTTGGGTTCGCCAAAAGGCCGGTGTCTTTGATGTATCACACATGGTAGGTGAATCATATTCATATCTGATACTTGAGTCAGTTGAGCTCGTACTTGCTGGCTGCAAGAACGTTAATTATCTGTCTTTACCTGAAAATGCGTTTCGATTTTCTTCCAAGATTTAGACAAACAGCAATTTGTTAAGCAGTTTTTCTCATTTTATACGCTTCCTGTTGATAATTATATCTTTTCTAGATTTTCCGATTTTCACAAATCACTATTCTATGTATATTGCATCTCGTCAGCTCTGTTCACCAGACCTTTTTTATTGCCGTAGTATATGATTGAGGCTAAGCCGTCTGTAACCCCCCTATCAATTATTGTCTAATTTACGAATAGGTACAATGGCTTGTCAGCGGTACGGATGCTACCAAGTTTCTCGAGTATGCAACACCATCTGGCATTACTGCTTTACCTCCCAATACGTCTACACTATCCGTTTTGACAAACGCTCATGGTGGAATTGTGGATGATCTTATGATTACACGCCTCGGTGATAATGAATTTTATCTTGTTACAAACGCGGCCTGCCGTGAAAAGGACACTGCACATTTGAATGCGCTTCTTTCCGGGTTCCCAAACACGAAACTGCAAGAGATTACAGACAAGGCTCTTATCGCGGTTCAAGGTATGATATGGTTCTTTTTATCCTCTGATTTGGATTGTTTAAATCCTCTATTGCTTATTCTATTTTTATATTTTATTTTCTAATTTTAATTTTAATTTCAATTTTAATTTCAACTTCAATTTCAATCTGAATTACGGTTTTTTATTGTACTTGGTGCCGATTTCTGTTCTTAATTCCTTGATGAGTCAACCAATTAAATTCAATACTCATTCAAAAGGTCCCGAAGCAGTGAGCTTGATTGCCAAGCATACGCCACTTGACATGAGAGCGCTTTCGTTTGGAAAAACGGCTTTTACTAAACTCTTTGGAGTCATTGTGCAAATGGCCCGAGGAGGGTATACCGGGGAAGACGGAGTAGAAATTGCCATTCCTGCTAATGCGGCAATGGAGGTCACTGAAAACCTGTTGGCCAGCAGTGAATTGTTTTCTCTAATCGGACTTGGAGCGCGTGACAGTCTAAGATTAGAGGCCGGAATGTGCCTTTATGGCCACGATTTGGATGAGACCACGACGCCTGTAGAGGCAGCTCTGTCTTGGATTATCCCAAAGAATCGACGCACAGAGGGCGGGTTCTTGGGTGAGGAGGTTATCTTAGAACAGTTGAAGAATGGTGTAGAGCGGCGTCGTGTTGGGTTCATTGTTGAAGGCCCGGCAGCAAGAGGTTCGTTGGTTTTATATGATGTCATTTTATGTTCATTAAATCAGATATCCAATTTTTACTTTAATTTTTTTTTTACGGAAATTCAGGATATAATTTCATTTAGAATTTCCTTTTTTAATATATTTGTTCATCGGCCTTTTACTACATCAAGACCGATCTAATATAGTCTTCACGTTTATCTCTTTAGTTGATCTCAAATCTAACTCTTTTTCAGAGGGCGCACAGGTATTCGATGAGCACGGAGCTCATCAAATTGGTGTAATTACATCAGGAGCTCCTTCACCGACTCTTGGTCAGAACATTGCAATGGGATACGTTAAGCAAGGAATGCATAAGAGCGGGACTCGTGTTAATGCACAGGTGCGTAATAAATTACGGCATGCAAATGTGGCACGCATGCCGTTTGTTGCACCAAAATACTATAAATCGGCATGATATTAACGAGATCGGCATCGCCTTTGTTTATTTTCATTTTAATTCTTAATTTATTCACTTGATCCGTTTAACAAGTCTCCAAAATTTGCTCGAATTCGATATAGTGCTTATCAGAGCGTCCACTAAACAAGAATTTTGCAGTTTCTAGAGGTAGCAATCGACAGACGGCTTTCATACTTCATCTTGTTCTCTGCTTGTATTATTTACTAGCTTTTGAGCCTTCAAAGTTTATAAAAGGTCCTTATGATGATGGTTTCAATTCTTTTCTCTTTTTATTGAAAATATTCGTCTGCAACTTCAAATTGCAATGCTATCTCGCTCATTTCCCGTCAATTACAATTAAACTTTTCCTCTTTTATTTCCCCGGCCACCTCCTTCCCCTTACCATCACCTAAACCTCTTGCGCCAATCCATGCTGAGGTCTTCAATTCAATTCCCCCCACTAAACATAGGCTAACATGAAGCCAAGAGCATATTCAAAAACCAAGCAGCAAAAATCCCAAAAAAACTAATAATGAATGAAAATGACAATGAGATGAAATGAAATGAAACGACAATGAAAATGCTTATGAAGCAATAAATGCTTTAGCTGATGACAGCTCAATCTGACTCGTTTGCCTCCAGGACTTGAGCATTTGCTTCCTTCATTTCGAGGACAGATCCGGTACTGCGATTAGCTGCCACATTACTCGTCTCAACAAAGCCTGCTCGTTCGTTATAAGGTGTCTCTGGCGGCGAATAAATCGCATTTATTTGTTCCAGAGACATACCCCTGGTTTCCTTGATACACCATACAATGATTCCTAGCGTTAGTTTGATTGTCACTGTTTGTACATGTATATGTATGTGTATATACATACATATATTTTTATCCATTCATCTTTTAGTTGCTATTCTTTTTTTTCCTTTTCTTAACAATCTTACCGAAGCTAATAAAACTAGACACGAGAAACAGTGCAGTCCAGGCTGGACCAATCAGGGCAAACATTATTGGGCTCACCATGGCGATAGCGAAACTGAAAAGGTAATTAGCCGCTGTTGCCAGGGCGGCACCTTGTGATCTTATTTGCATAGGCAAAACTTCGTTAAGAACGACATAGGCCATTGGACCCCACGTAGCGGAAAAAGCGCTCAAGTACGCAAAGACGGATATGATCAGCGTAATGTAGACTCCCAAAGACTTATGGGGCACATATGACATTATAATGAAAAGAATGAGCATGGCTGCCATTCCGAGAGAACCAGCAGCGAGAGGCACCCGACGGCCGACGCGTTCTACCATATAAATCCCGGGCCAGGTCATCGCAAAAACGGTGAATCCAAAAAGCACAGTGCTTATGAGGACATTATCAAAGGGCAAAAGGCGGGCTCCGAAATAGAGGAAAAAATTAATGCCGACCAGCTGTTGCAGCGACATTATGGCAATACCGAGCAAAACTGCCTTTCTGTACCGTCGGCTAAAGGCGGTGAAAACTGTTGTTGTCTTTTCTAGCCGTTGAAACTCCTGAACTTGGTCTTCAATCATGGCCAGTTGCCTTTGAACTTGTATCTCGTCTTGTTGAGGCAAAGAGCTCAGGCTAGTATTGCTCCTTTTCGCCTTTGGTCTTTCAACTTTACTAGCCAGTATTGCACGTGCACGCTCAATTTGGCCCTTTTGTACCAAGTAAAAGGGCGATTCTGGCAGAGTAATTACGACGGGCAGAAAGATTATTCCGTAAATTAGGTTGACGGCCATTGGAAGACGCCAGCAGACACTTGAGTTCTGCATATGAGAAGCAGCAAACGTGACAATTGCCCCCAAAAATATTCCAAAAGTGAGAGCCAGTTGGAACGAGGATACGATTATGCCACGGGATTTTACTGAGCTCAGCTCTGATTGCAATTGCGGGACAACAGCAACAAATCCACCGATTCCGATGCCGCTGAGGCCCCGGCCAACGATTATTTGCGCAACTGCGGAGAACGAGGTAAGTTGAATTGTTTGGCCGATCAGGTACACTGCGCAGTAGAATGAGCAGCAGCCTTTTTTGCCCATGTACCTTGACAAGAAAGAAGAGAAGAGGCATCCGATCATGCAGCCAATGGGCATTATACCGACAACAAGGCCTTTGAGAAGTGGACTCAGTACGTATCCGTTATGCACATCGAGTATGTCACCAAACGAAGAATTGAAATCGTCCAATTCAAGTAAGCCTGGACGCACTTAGTAACGAAGTTTAAAAAGACAAAACAATAAAATGAAAGAAGGAATAAGGGTAATAAAAATGAAGGGAGCAGGAAGGAGAAGAGAGATTTTACCACCAATGATTCCTGTATCAGCACCGCCAATAAGGCCTCCGAGAGAGAGCAATAGAAGAGGCACGTTTTGCCGATCAAACATTGCTGGGATTTTTATTGTTGTTCGCTATTATTATTCTTATCGTGTTTCGCTTTCAGTACCTTGATACTGATGTCTCCTTTTCTCCCAAATTTGTTATGTTTTCAAATTTGTTTGACGACTTCAACGAGAAACAATATTTAAAAAAAAGTAAAAATAAAAGAAAAGTGCTGATTTAGAGTAGAGATATGGTCTCTATGGAGCAGCTACACTCGAAAACGATCGAATGAGATTGCCAGTCGTGTTGTTTTTTCCGTGAATCGAATTATTTTTTTTATCTTCAAAAATTTTGATTTATTTGAGTCGTTTTTACCCTCGATTAAACCTCACGGACGCGATTTGCTTCGAGAGTTGTTTCTTGATTGAAGGCAAGAAATCAAAGGGGATACAGGCGGGTTTAAATAAGTCTCTCTGTCAAAAGACGTTCAGTCTCTATTCTTTGCCAGATTTCGGTAACGGTAGGAAGATCAAGCTAATATATCGGGAGTCCGTCAATGGGAAAATAAATAATATACGCGATTTAAAAAAGAAAGACCAAAAAAGCAGCAAGTGTGCTTAATTTTTAAAAATGTATTACAGAAAGAGCAGCAGCTTTAGTTTGCGGTAAATCAAGGGCAGAATCTGATTCATAGTGGTGATGCCGGCACTATATTATTGTCTTTCTGTTTTAAATTTAAACTATATAAATGTTTAATGGTATTTCCATCTTGGTTTTGCTTGGAATAATTGATTTATCAATAAGCTTTGCGGGACTTCCACTTTGAGAGGTAAATTGTACGACCCGTTTGCTATTAGCCGAAACCGATCGGGAACGAGCGCCACGGGAAAGGATTTTAATGAAACCTTCTTCTATTTTGTTTTATAATATTATACTATTTTAACTGTTTGTGTCATTCTCGTTTCTTAAATCTCTTGGTTTTTTCTCAACCATTTTAGTCGGGCCAACGTTTACCCCAGTTTTCAACGTCGACTTGCACGTTTTAAAGTCTGTCTTAGACAGCTCGTGTAAAATTAGCGTCAGACACTATTCGCAAAATATCGCACATGCACAGTGATGTTTTACAAAGATACTACAGAATGAATTTGATATTGCTTCAATTGCCGATAATCAGAAAACAACTAATTTGTTAACGGAGCCCGTGTGGTATCGAAATGACTTTGTGCAATTAATGGCTTGTGATCGACCTGGGCGATATACTTAATTCCACGGGTTTTATAACGGAGCAATTACATCATGTGCAAACTGTGAAGGAAGAAGAGATCATGTAGAAAAACGTTTTAGTATTCGGCGGTGAATCAACCTCGTCAAAATTAAAATTCAGAAATCACCGCGCCTTACACTCAGGCTACCACAACTTTGCCGTACTTTAGACAGTTGTGCTACAGTTGCTATATAGTACACGACGTTACATGATCACCGCATTTAACTTCAGTAACGTTACAACTGCCTACTTTAATGTAAAAGTTATCCTTGCCGTTAAGGTATCCCAAAGTTTCTATAACATATCTAATAAAGATATGGACGCCGTGGTGGTGGTCCGTTATGCAAGGGTGCTATAACTTTACTTGCACTTCGCAGCGTTACTATAGGCTTTATCGTATACTTTAGGCACGTCCAGGTTCCAATGACTAACGTGTGTGCTTGCTAGCGGCACGGGACTATCTGCTGGTGCTACTTACTAAATGTACCCATGTTCCGTTACCATCAATCAATTAAGACCTTGACATTTAATTAAACCTTGCTATCCAAGGACCGAGATACTTGGTCTTTGCTATCCACGTGCTATCACACTGTAGACAAAGAAAGCCTTTAGAAAGCCTCCCTCTGCAAGGGTCTCTTGGTTCAAAGTACGAATTCTAATTGTTTATATGAACATAATTCAGCACCAGCACCGTGCTTTCTCACAGGCATGACACATTCATCTGCAGTATGAGTGTACCGTTATAAATAGCGCAAATAAACCCTAAATCTCTCTTGTGAGTAACTGCAATTTGCTGCTTATCTCTTGGATTATCGACACACGTAATTATTGCTTTCCCATGAACCAGACGGAGTTCTCATAAACTTGCGATCTTGTGGGCCACTTGGAGTGAGTCATTGTGGAGAGAAAAGCCGGTCCGGCTGTTTGCTTGGTTGCACCCTGCTCGCGCTAAGCTAAATTTCTACGCGTGTGCCGGCAATGCGTCTATCAAACCCGAACCGGCTACTTTCGAGCTCTGCACGATCTTCACGGGCCCCTTCACCACGTCCAGCGGCTGAAATTGCTCCTGCAGTCCCTCCGTTTATTGTTAGAATCCAAATTCTAAGGGTAAGCTTTACTTCTTCTTTTAATTGCACCCAAATTATTATTTCTAACTGTAAAAGGGCAAAGATTTGGTGGCGAAAGATAGAAGCGGCTCTAGCGATCCCGTATGTATAAAGTACCACGCTTTGTTGTTCAGCTTTGGTTCAATCATTTTAAACTCGGCGTTTCCCTTATTTAAAGTTATGGTCCACGGGCACCTTTGATTTGCTGTAGTTGCTCTCAAGAGATATGCTATCTCTGCTCAATGAATGGTGTTTAATAATATAATTTGTCTGGACTTTGGCCTTTAGCTGTTGATTTTATGTTAACGGCCAGTTTGCTATAGTGCGGATCAATGACTCAAAAAAAACGACAAGCGTGGTGAAAAAGAGCTTGTCACCTGAATGGAACGCGTGCCTGGATTTCACGTACAAGCCGACCTGGAGCTCAGATACGGTCGAGGTTGTTTGTTATGATAAGGATCGATTTCGGCGAAAAGATTATCTAGGAGAGTTTACTGTGTCGCTCTTGCATCATTTTGCCAATGGTCATGTCGCCTTTGACGATCCCGAAAACAGTGTATGCCGGACGTTCTTTTTTCTTCTTTTCTTTCATTCTTTTTTTCAGGGAAAAAAAAGGAAGTTGAAATATACGACTTGAAGTATCTCTTATTAAACTGCCTCCGACCAGTTTAGTCATGGATTACTGATATGTATAGTCTGTATGGTATCAACTTGAATCAGGCAAGAAGAAGTCAAAAGTTACGGGGTGTATCGAGGTACGGGCCAGTATTGTAAGTATCCAGAACCCGGGCGCGAGCTCAGCAGAATTGTCATCGACATGGAACATGTTTTTGGCAAGAATAAAAGCCGAGGCTCCTAGTGACACTATGTCGATTTTTTTAAACACGCCTGCTACTGAAGCTGTTGGCATGTTTGACGATGACGAAAGTTTATCAGAAGACGACGATCAAATAGTGGATGCAGCTTCTGAAGAGCCCGCTTATGAATCAGATTTGGTAGACGAAGCTCTCTCTAGCAATGAAGCAAATCTCGCCATGACCGACCTGGGCAAGGCTCCAGTCGTAGCGAAACAGAAAAAAAGGCGCACGAGACGGCTCAAGCGTCATAAAAAGATTTTGCAAAGATACCAGTCTCAAACTTTTCGCAGGGATATGGTCGGGATAGTCTATGTTGACATAAAAAACGTGACTGATCTCCCGCCATTTCGTAATAGTAAGTGCCAAACTTCACTTTTATAGCGATTTGCATTTTTTTGGAATGTCTCATTCGATTGGTTTTGGGATACTTTACATCTAGTTTACTTTATATATATTTATATGTATAGATATGCTTTTCCAAAGTTTTACTTTAGACTCACCGCTACAGTGACTCGGACTAGTTTTGACATGGATCCATTCGTGATTCTCGCCTTTGGCAAACGAGTATTCCGTACAAAAATTGTCCGACACAACTTGAACCCGTCGTTCAACGAAAAAGTCATATTTCCATTATTTGCCAGTGAAACTGGGTACAATCTCGATTTTAAAGTCGTTGATCGCGACAAGTTGTCTTTAAATGATTTGGTAGCGCTTTTGTCCATACCAGTATCGCAATGGATGGGGTCAGCTGATCCTAATAATGAGCAGGGGAACGATCTAGGAAGTGATTCCGGTAAAGCCTCTAATTTCCCTTTCACTTCTACCGCAGCTTCCAGCTCTGGAATTGAAGGAGAAAGTGCTAATCACGGTGATTCTGCTACCGATTGCGTGGGCGGTGTGGATTTTAAACCGAATGTCTCTAGTCTCAACTTGAAACTGGCAAAGTCTGATATGTTTGAGGGGAAACACAAACCTGTGCTTAATATTACGTATAAAGTTATCCCATTTGGTGATTTGTACCGGCAGTTTTGGAGGGGATTACTCCAACGTTTTGATTCTGAGGACAAAGGCCGCGTTTCCAAAGTCGAACTTACTACAATGCTGGATACACTTGGCTCTACACTTAGTGACAAGACTATTGATTCCTTTTACCGACGGTTTGGGGTCGTTGACCCCGAGGGTGAATATGATACTGGTATCACTTATGCCCAGGTCATACAGTGTCTTAGTACGTACTTGGGCATCGATGCATCGGGCAGTTTAGAGTCTAGTACCGAATCTGCTCCAGAATTACAAAGGGGATCAGTCAGAGCTGACGATTTTGTGCGGGAAGGCTCTGCTAGTACGAGCAATATTTCAATACCATCACTGGCCAAAACTGGTGCTGATGACGATGAGAGCAATATGGGTCCAGCACTAAATTTAGACGATTTACGTGATCCTTTGGAGTCAGATTCAAAGCCGGAAAGGCTCGTATCAATCACAGAATGTCCTTTCTGCCATACTGCAGTGGATATGAATCGTTCAATGGAGATAGATGTAATTACGCACATGATATGCTGTCTTAGTTATGACTGGAAGAGGATGGATCGGCTTCTTCTTGGTGGTCTCGTGAGTTCAAGTCAGGCTCAACGTAATTGGTATAGCAAAATTATTACCAAAGTCGCGTATGGAGGCTACCGAATCGGAGCCAACTCTGCGAATACATTGGTCCAGGACCGACGGACGGGTCAGATTCAGGAGGAGCGTATGAGTTTTTACGTTAGATTGGGGATAAGGCTACTTTATAAGGGCCTTAAAAGTAGACGTCGCATGGAAAGTTATAGAAGTAAGGAATACCTGTCTTCATTTTCAATTTTTTGCTTTTGAGTTTTCTTGATTTGCGTTATAGTCAATTTATTTTATTTTATTTTATTTTATTTTATTTTATTTTATCGATACTCGTCATACCATTTACTTAAACCAGTTCGCCAACTGTTACGATCTCTGAGCATCAAACAAGGTCGCAAGTACGACTCCCCATCGTCGAAACGCGATATTCCGAGCTTTATAAAGTTCCATAAGCTCAATATGGAAGAAGTAATGCTGCCCGAAGGCGGCTTCAACAAGTATGAACAGTCGAAAAAGTCTCATTTTCTCTATTATCAAGATTAGTGGCTCAAATTATAAAAATATTTTTGTAGTCCTTTTTTGGCATTGTTGAAATTAAAATTAAAATTTTCAATCGTGGCATCAGATGCTTTTATACTGAATTTTCGTTTCAAGTTATTCAGTTGTCATTTGCTCCAACACTGATTATATCTATTCGGTTTAGAAAGCTTGAAAATTGGCCTTGTCGGTTTCTTATTGGCTCTACCTTTTTATTTTGGTTTGATTTTATACTTTTAGTATTCTATTTAGTTTAAATTAAGTTGTTTGATATTAGTTTAATGCTTTATTTTTTCGATTCTTTTATTTACTCATCTACTTTTCTCTTTCGAATTAATTCTAATCTCAGTTTCAACGAGTTCTTCTACCGAAAACTGCTACCCGGCTCACGGCCTTGTGCAGGCCCTGATCGGCCTGTCGTGGCGGTTTCTCCGGCAGATTCTCGTGCAGTATGTTTCAACACGGTAGACGATGCAACAACCTTTTGGATCAAAGGGCGAGATTTTACTCTGCAACGATTACTAGGAGAATCTAAAGAGAAACTGGTCCCGAGGTTCACGAATGGCGGTGTAGCAATTTTCCGTTTGGCACCGCAAGACTATCATCGCTTCCATAGTCCAGTGGACGGTGTTGTCCATGAACCCGAGCTGATTGCTGGACAGTATTATACTGTCAATCCAATGGCCATAAGATCGGCGCTGGATGTCTTTGGAGAAAATGTCCGTGTGGTTGTGCCGATAGAATCGGACCGTCATGGACTCGTAATGGTAGTATGTGTGGGAGCCATGATGGTGGGGTCTACCGTGATTACAGCAAAAGCTGGCCAGCGATTATCCCGTACTGATGAGCTTGGGTATTTCAAATTTGGAGGCAGTACAGTCATCGTCGTGTTTGAGCGTGGAAGAGTTAAATTTGATTCTGATTTAATAGAGAATTCTCGAGCTTCAATTGAGACACTAGTGCGTGTCGGTGCGTCGATTGGTACGGCTGTTGCATCTTGATGGACGAGTGATTTTGCAGCTCAAAAATCTATTTAACCAGTAGACTGCCAATACGTGCACACTGATTCCACTTTGCGCTTATTTATTTTTCATTTATTATAAGCATATTGTTTTCAATCGATGCATTTGCATTTGCGGAAATTTTGCACTGGCATGGAAGAGCATCTCCTACATTTGTGTAGTGTATGATTTAATTAATGTTTCTCTAGTTTATTACCGCAAGACTAAACTTTAAATGTTAGTTGCAATGTAATAGTTTCTTATAATAGGCGTATACGGGATGTTGCATGTAACGTTGTTCCTGAGAAATTATTCAGTGAGTAGAGTTGCTTTAACAAGCGTGCGTGTATAGTATTGTATGTTTTGCCTTTTGGGTTTGTGGTCAATCAAATCATTTTTTGGATACTTGGTTTATGATGCAGGTCCTTTGTATGTTTCGGAGCAGTTTCACATTGGCGGCTCTCCCTTAATCCTTAATACGACTGCGCTAATTCAATATTATAAAGTGCTTGGGACCAGTCCGTCTACGAGACGTACGTATACTACTCATTTGTCGTTTAGAGCAAAATGGATTAATAAGCAAGAGTCTGAAAATACGCTAGTTCTTTCCATATAAATCAAGCATAGATCTTTGCGCTCCGCTAATGTTAAAGCTCTTCAATCACGCTACTCTAGTCTTGTTATTATCACTTTTAGGCACGAATACTGATCAGCAAATTCAATTTCCGTAGACACTATCAAAATCGCCGTTTAACGTAGAACGTTTCCCTTTTTTTTCTTCTTCTTTTTGACAGCATGACAGTTTGTGAAACAATGTATGTACGGTTAAATTATCGAGAAATTGCCGAAATGAAAAGTTCAAGGGAGGAATAAATTTTACAACAAACCCCGTCGTCCCGTTTAGGCGCAAAGCTTCGATCCCCATATGGAACCTGGCAACTTGTCACATTGTGACGTTTTTTCAGTAATTGAGGGTGCTAGCACGTACGCTAGCAAGTATTGTATAATAATTTCATTATAACACTGTTAAAAGTTTCCATCACGACTTTATCGCTATTTCTGTCTGTGCAAGGGTGGGCGCGCGCACACTCACAATATAGTATGAATAAAATATTATTCTCGAAATGTGGAGAGGAGATTCACGCCAAGGGGAAAAAAGATAATTCGAGTCGTATATAAAGTACCACTCTGCCCACACTGACTGGCAAAATGGCATCAGAGTATGAGGCGGACAAGAGCCAGCACCACAAGCGGAGAGCTGTTTCCAAGTCGCCTCGGCGGAGAGGTCAAAGCAGCAATTCGTCTGGTATTGCAATGACCCCGCTGGACCTGGCTAATCGGCCTGCTACAAGCATCCCCGCCTCGGGCACCTGCAAGAGCTATTCGAACCTGGCTGCTTCTCAGACAGCACTCCGAAGGTGCTCATACTCGGCATCGAGACTGCAGCAGTGTGTGGAGAATATGACACTGGCCGCCGCTGCAGCGGCGGCCTCACCGAACGCTTTTCCTGCTTCACCACAACTGCAGCCAGCACTTTCGCCTTTGGGAGTAATGACACCGTTCCTGCTGGAACTGTCTGACGAGTACCAGTGGGAGCTTTCCGCTTCTTCGGCCGCCTCAAACAGCGGACTCGGCGAGCCGAGTGGGTTGAGGTGCAGTACAGACTCTGTTGAAATGGGAGTCGACGCTATTCGGCTCGACTGCTCACGGTAACTGGACTGGCTACTCGCCCGTTCGGCTGTGTGGCCGTTTGCGCTTGTGAGGGGACAGTGGAGGCCGTTGTATACATTTACTGCTTGTGCTGATACCGCGTTGGCAAGTGTACTCGATCGCTACAGTGCCAACGCGGTGCAGACTCGTTCTGCCAACCTGTGGCCAGAATGCTCGCCCGTCCAGCGTTGCAATATACAGACTGACTTTACAGACTGACTTTGGATACAGGTTGGCTGGGATTATGTACGGGGTCGTAAGGGGGGCGTACGGGGCCGTACGGAATCGAGCGGTGGATTGTGGGGGCAAGCGAATGTTGTTTAGGGGGTGATAAAATTCGTAGTCTGCCGGACTGTGCGAATAGAATGTTTAGTGTACCGCTCTGATATAATGAAATAATGATACATGTTGTAAAGGTACTGTAAGCTGCCCAAGAGCGTTAGGTCGAGGGCTGTCTTTGGATTTTCTGTTACGCGTTACCGTTGACAAACGTATTCGTTTGATAAACGGTGCCGGCCGTAGCAGGCCCAAGAATGATTACACACTGTAGCCAGCAAAAGATGGATTTGCTAGGATTGAGAAAGGGTCCGGAGCAACAAAGGATTTTATAGTCGACCATTCATTTATTTACAGGCCATTTTTATTGTTCTCTTTTTGCATCTACTCAGGGTCTAGACTTGTGATTCCACATGCTTCGTCCATCGCTACGCATACTACCAAGCTCTATAGGCCGCGATAGTACCGCAGAGTACAGTCTTCACCACCGGTAATGAACCTCGATCCGCCTTGGAAATACGGATCCTTGTGCCATTTTGCAGTCCAGAGACCAGAAGAGCTTTCGCTCTGACTTGCTACGCAAGTTCGTGTTTTAAAATCCCATACTTTAGCCTTGTTGTCGATAGAACTACTGAGCAAAAGCTCACCCGTCTCGTTCCAGTCCAGGCTGAAAATCCATCCATGATGACCAGAAAGCAATGCTACTTGCTCGCCACTAGCAACATCGTAAACGGACACGGTTTTGTCATCTCCAGCAGCAGCCAGTAATGAAGAGCCGGGCGAAAAGGCTACCGCACGAACTGCCTGTGATTGGCCAGGAAGCGAGTGTACAAGAGCTCCGTCCGGCGCAGAATACATGCACACAGCTCCATTAGCAAAGCCGACAGCAACATAACGGCCGTCAGGTGACTGGAAATTAATGTATGAAAACAAAGACTAATGTGGCGTAACAATGAATTTGTAAACATGTAAATGCTTCGACAAAGCCAACATTGCGGACACGGAAATAACAAGTATAAACAAAAGCATTAATAAATGTAGCAAATTTTTAAATGAAATCAATTGCATTTAAAATATATGAAACGTTCAACGAGATACAGGGACATACATAAGAAATGGACATGCCAAACACGCCTCTTGGCTCCGAAACGTGAAGACGCGACACTTTTTCTGCATCGCGAATATCCCATATAGTGAGTCGGCCATTGTATGACGTGGCTGCTAGGTAATTACCGTCTGGCGAGAGTGCTACCGCCCATACTTCCCCAGTTTCCGGCGCTTCTAATTAGTATGAAACGCACCACGCTAACGAGAATTAAAAGATAAATCCAGCTTGAAGCAGCAAACGTTTTGTTTTAAATAAATAAATAAATAAATAAATAAATAAATAAATAAATAAATAAATAAATAAATAAATAAATAAATAAATAAATAAATAAATAAATAAATAAATAAATAAATAAATAAATAAATAAATAAATAAATAAATAAATAAATAAATAAATAAATAAATAAATAAATAAATAAATTAAATATATAAACAAACAAATTGAATAAAATAATTTATTTACGTACACAATAGAAAAAGATTTAGAAAAGAATGATACAAAATTGCATACCTAAATCACAGTAGAGTTTCTTTGTTGAAAGGTCCCAGATAAAGCAGTCTTGTTTGAATCCAGAAGTTGCAGCAAATTTTCTATCACTCGTTACAGCATTGCAAGTTACGGAATGTACGCCGAACGCATGAGCACGCGGCAGTTCAGCGGCCAAAATCAATTCATTGTTTGAAATGTCCCATAATTTAACAGCGCTGTCCCCCGCAGCAGTTACCAGCTGATCGCTGCAAAAGGCGGCTGAGAAAATGTCCGATGAGTGAGCGTCCGTTACCGCATTCTGTACCAGAAATTGTAGGCTCTTTACAAGTTAGAATTGAAGATTTCCTTGCTGCTCACCATTTCATAGACAATGATACCGTCTATTGCCCTTTTTTGCAGCCATTACTGTGAATATTATACCTTTACAAGTATGACATATTTCAGGTTTATGTTGGCAAAAATACCATACAATAAATTATAGCCAATTGAATAATAATAATAATAATAATAATAATAATAATAATAATAATAATAATAATAATAATTAATAATAATAATAATAAGTCTGCTCGGAACGACACATTTTCCTTGCAAGTAAAAAGTAGTATACTTATCCATCACTTGTGAAAAGCTTGGTGTATAAGAAATACACTAAACAATGTACCCATTCTCGGTGCGAACCACGTGACAATCATTCGATAATAAAAAAGTGGTGCGATAGCGAAAAAGATCACACGTTCGACCAAACGCACAGAGGCACGACTGTAAATTGTGACAGGTTCGGCGCCAGCAAAAGGTAAAATCTAACGATTGCCCAGTTGTGGTGTGATCTAAATTTTGCTCCACTCAGTACTGACGATGAAGGCTCTGCCAAAGATGGAGTCAACGTTTGACTCTCTTTTCCCTTCAATTGATCTGCAGGATGATAGTACTGTCTCGGCGGCACCACGGTCAATGCGGGCAGCGACTAAATCAGCACCCAGCAGTGATGCCGCTGCTAATGCGGACGAGTACTTTGCTTTTCTCAACTATTTAGATCGAGACGTTCAGCAGCAGCAGCAGCAGCAGCAGCAGCAGCAGGTCCCTACTGGCACGGACGAGGGCGGGTACGCGTCCCCGCCAGGTCTCTCCCGTTCTTCGCTTTCACCAAACAGCATTTCTGGCTCAGACTCGGGTAACGCGTTCTGGTCTAGTCTCGATAGTCCGCAGTACGCGTCCCAGGCGATAAATGTTCCTCATTACGATAGAGACTCTTTTGCTTACTGGGGCAGTGAAGCGGTTAAACAGGAATCTGTCTCGCCTGTACTCTCACAAGCGGACAACAAAACCAGCAATGAAAAGCAGGTTCCATCCTCGGAAAAGTATACTGCCAATGGGATGCCCGGGTTCGATTCTGAATCGTTTTCTTCATTTGCAATGCCACAGCAATTGCTGCAACAGCAGCAGCAGCTGTTACAGCAACAGCAGCAGCAGTTAATGAATACAGACTCGTTTTCCTTTGGAGGAGAAAGCAATGGGGAGTTTTCCGGTTTTACAGATGGGCACGTGGCCCAGAAACGCAGGCTGTCAGAGAACGATGACGATAGGGGATCAGGGTACGGAACTTCTGGCATGGATTCAAACGGACACACTCCCTCGTCAAACAGTGGGAGCCATACAGTCTCCTCTATGGAACAGAATACACTGGGCTCTAGCGCGTCTAACAGCACGGCCTCAATGATTCTGCCAGTCGGCCGCCCTCGTCGGGACAGTGCACACCCTCGGCCAGAAAAGACTTCTCATAATATGATTGAGAAAAAGTACCGTACAAACATCAATGACAAAATCTTGGCTCTACGGGAAGCAGTGCCGTCATTGCGGTACGCTCATGATGTGGCCAAGGACGAGGATGTTTGTGTAGATGAACTGGACGGGTTAGAGCGTGCACGTAAATTGAATAAGGCGACAGTACTTTCAAAGGCTACAGAGTACATTCAGCATTTGGAGGCGCGTATAGAGCAGTACAGGTACACTACTGAGCGGCTCACACAGAAAAACGATGCCCTGCAACGAAGACTGGCAGAGTTTGAACTTCAGTCTAATAATATGAATGGCGATAGAGGCGGCAACAATAACAACAGCAATAATAATTATAATCTCAACCGTAATAACACTCAAAATAATAATAATAACGGCGGCCGGGGAGTGGCTCCAAGAGCGCTTATGGGCGGAATGGCAGCGATGATGGCACTTAACCAATTATCTTCGTCTTCTGGAGACTCTGGTTTTACCGCTCAACTATCTTCTCTGCCCGGTTTTGTTTCGCTGTCAAATTTTGTTGTGCAAACCAAGACATTAGCGGCCCAGTTGCCCCTCACAGAGCATTTTCATGCTTTTAATGCTCAGTTTGGCACAACTGCCCGGTGTCTTTTGGCCCTGTGCACGCTACTTTACGTTTTTTACCCTCTATTTTTTGGAAACAATAGCAATTCCAAAGAACCAAAAGGCTCTAGTTCGGCAGTGGCCTCCGTTTCCGGGATTGCCAGTGCCAATGAGAGTATGAGCAGGATAAGTACTGCGTCACTTGGCTCTCCATTGTCTGTAAGACGTGAGGCCTTTGCCGCTGCTAACCGTGACTCCTCGATTCCTGAGCCTAAAGATTCATTGTTTTGCCGCCCTATTCTCTTGAAGGCGCTCAAAATAGCGGCAAGATTTGTTGTGGGCGGTGAGGGCTTTCGTCTGCTTAGTGGGACTTCTCAGGCAAGTGAATTACTGCGAATTTCCAAGTGGCAAACTACAGTCTCTTCTCAGCTTTCTGGAGGAGATGTGCATGTGAGCAATGCCAGACTGCTCTTTACGTTTCTCGCCAGCTTAACTCTGCCTGAAACTGCTCCAAGATACCTGCTTTGTGCCCTGCACTCTCGTATTCTCACGTGTGGACGAGTCAGCGAAGCAGTTTCCCTCCGAATCGCTGCTCATTATTGGCGACTGGCCTGTATTGCCAAGGAAAAGGCCTCTGTTGACCGTCGAGTGTTTCCTCCACGATGGGTGTACCTGCTGGAACATTTTACTCCTGCTGAGGCGCTGTCGGTGGATATTGTTCAGCTGGCAAAGAGCCTCGTCTTTGCAAGTGCCGGCAGGCAGACTGAAAATAATAATAATAACAATAACAATCTTGAGAATAATGATAATACAAATAATTGTCTTGGATGGAGCAAGTCTTTTATCGAACGAGAGATTAAAGCAGTTGAAGACGATCCAGAGATTCAGAGCCCGATCGATGCAATTGCAGTTTGGGCAATCAGACATGAAATTGTTCGAGTTGTAGAGTCGGCCATGTTGGCCTCGGCTGGCGTTGAAGTTGCAGTATCGCCCGAACGGATTGAAAGAGTGTCTAAACTGGCTCCTCCGGGCTCAAGGGTTTATCGGGAAATTCTATTGGCTTATACGCTGGTACAGGAAAAGAAGGAGCTGGCACTGCAACGGACGATTGAAGCTTATAGCCGACTGCTACCCCCTCGCCCAGGCTCATTGGAGTCGTTAGTGAATAATGAAAACAGGAGCAATAGTTCTGTACTACCGGCCGCAAATTACCACCGTATTTCTCGCGATGAAAAGGCAATCCTAAAGGCTCTAATCACCACAAAACTGGTCGCTGCAGGCAAGTGGACAGAAGCGCTAAAAGCGGTTGGCGGACTAGCTTCTATGCTGGAATCATCGAGCCCAGAGTCCTCGACTGTACTGGTAAATATAAAGTTTTTAGCCGCCCTGGAACTGTGTAATGCCTTGTCTAGCATTAGCAGTGGTGCTGATGATAGTGAGGCTGTTTTGCACAATGAAGAGAATCCTCTACCAAAGATTTCGGATCTTGAATTTGCTGGACTCATGCGCTCGCTGGACGAAATTGCCAGTGAGCTGCGGGTAGTAGCGGGGCTGGATTACAAGGGAGTCACACTGCTTTGCTCTGTGGAAACTCATCGGCGCCTTGTGCGCAAATGCGTGGAGTATGCTAAACAGGCAGTTGGTTTACTTGATGAAGGGTTTGACACATCTGCGACCATTGTCAGTAACGAAGTTTCCGAGAACGAGTCGGGGTATTATAGTTCATAATTCTTTGCGTTTGTTTTGATTTTTGTTTTTTTGATTGGTTTTCTTAACTATATAATCTGAAGGGAAAGATCCATGATCGAGATTCCTTTATGCTGGTAGTGGTGTTGATAGTGCGAGTTGATATACTCAATTATATATAATGTACTATACGTGCTGAGGTGTACTGCAAGCTTGTAATGTCGACGTGACCGGTTCAGTAGGGTTGAAATAGTTTGCTGGTTATTAGTGGCCGCATTCTCTGGCGTTTGCTAGCGACAAGTGCATGTTTCCAAGACGTCCGTTGTCGATGCTCCGTACCCGGAAAACCCTATACAACTTTTAGGTAGGGCCGGAGAATAATTTTCAAGTAATGCCACTGCTGGACCTGTAGGGAAGTTGGAGAATGCGGGGCAGTATGAACGCCCAAGTAATGCAATCACCACTTGGACAGACCGAAACCCAGGGAGTAATACGACTAGTAAATTGGGGATACTGACGTTTGGTCGCGAAGATGGCATTCGATCATCCAGACTTTGAATATATTATTTTGTGACAATAACGTTTAAACATGTAAAACCGTCTCCTTTATCGCCAGCCGGGCATGCAAGCACAGTCGCACTAATTATTTGTGCAGCTAATAATACAATTAATGATACATTATTTATATACCAGGTCTCCACCAGGACTTGCGTCTTTGTGAACTATCTTGGCCCTCATCAGCTTGATTAGAGTAAAGAGCTTGCAGCCGACGAGTCTCTGCATCGACTTGTTTTTCGCGCTCTAGACGCGCAACGCGTACGCGTTCTTCTTCCAATTTGAGGAACCTTCGCGTTTCTTCTTCGGCAATACGTTCTCGTTCTTGTCGTTCACTCAACATTTTCTCCTCCTCCCGCTCTAAGAGCAGTAAATACTCAGACTTTTGTTGGCCTGATGTTCCTTCAGTAGACGAACTAGCTCCATTTGGCACTCGCCCATTCAACAAATCGGGTGAAAATAGCTCTATCTGTGATAATTGAGAGTCTGGTGTCAAGGGCACCTGCGAAGCGGTCGGTGCCGTTGATTTGCTACCTTCTCCAACTGTCTCCAGCTTGGATCGAGAATTAAAAGAGTCAATGATTGCATTTGCTGACAGTAAAAGAACCATTTCGATGCCTTTAACGTCTTTAATACTAAGCCGCTGTAAATTACAGTGCAAAAGAGTCATTTGCGGCGCTGATTTCGACCATCGGGGTATTTTGAGTAACGCAACTGCTACCGGAGGGTCTCGGGTACGTCGATAGGCGAATTTGTAAGCGCATGTGAATGATCGAACTGCCGGCGAGTCTCTCTGCCCTTTGCTTGTTAACAACTTATATTTCCGTATAGGTTTTTAGACGAAGATTCGCTTACATTTAAAGGACCCATCGCCAAAGCGGAACCTTCGAATTGGAGGGGCTGCGATTCTTGGTTCCTCGTTTACTATTATTTTCTCAAAAGGTTGTAGTAGTGAAACCGTCCACGCTAAAGACTCGTTTGTGCTTTCAAGTGTTGCCATTTCAATGCTTTGATCGTACGCGTCCATTAGCACAGATTCTGTAGTTGAGCTGTTTATGCTGCTTTTATGTGCTATTCGGTAGCAAAGGCTTCCTTCTTGCTGATCGGAACTGATGACACCGACAGTATCATCGTTATCGATACACGGCACAAACGTATAAGCTGAGCGGGTCAGTAATTAAAAATTAGAACACTCGTGACTTTACTGCAAAAGTTCTCGTCCAGAGGCATTCAGCTCTTGAAATTTGCATCCAATTGAGGCTACATAAATCCCTATCTACAACGAGGCGCGCGCGGATTTGATTTGCAGCTATCTCGCTTCTGGTCAAATTTGGAAAATACGACACAATAGATACCAGGAATAATATACGTAATAAATCGGTACTGTCCCAAATGTCTTGGCCACCGCTATTTGTCTAAATATAGATCGAGGTATATAAGTGATTACTTATGGCTGAGGGACGATTTAGAGCTGTATATAATGGTAGAATAAATTTAATATAAATGTAAATATAATCTAAATCAAGTTCTATAGTTTCCGTTCAAAAAGAAATGACGGATGTCCGATCAAATTGACCAATCAAAGTCGTTTTTCAGCAAATGATTCTGATTTATCACCTGTATAGAAAACGACTGATAACGTTAACCCGGCCGTGTCCAGCCGAGCCGTGGTAACTAAACCACGGCTCGTAAAGACTTAGACAAACCTTCCTTGATTATACGACCGCGTCCACATGAAATGGGAACGGTCTGTCTACGGATACTGGTTGATTTTGCGTCTACACGCCCCTGTCAAAGAATCGGGCTTATGTTTTACTGTCCCCATTCAGATTATGCCCTCATGAACCGGTGCTTGTATGACAAATCACGTGCTTCAATGCCATTTGTATTCTACTGTTGAAAGCAGCCTAGGATTTACTAGGTCAAATCGTGAATGAATTTGTTTACTTGATTTTCCTTATACAGCGGAAATCTATTGTCGAAAGGGAAGAGGCACGGATGACGAAGAAAGCAATTTACTTCAATATTCAAGATTAGTATTGACACTAGATGATCAAAACGAGGAAAAGAGCATTATAACGACAGGCAAGAAATGAAAAATTAAATGATTTTGCTGATAACAAAAAGGTCAATAATGTGCTGCTGCTTATATAACTAGAGCAAACTTTTCTAAAACATCATTTGAGATGGCGAGCTTGAGCATCTCGCATTCTGACGTCCATTTCTGTTTAAAGCCTAATTCTTTTCATGCAACGCGACCACGAGGGCGAGTTTGCTGCTCACTGATCTTTTTCTTTTTTGTCAATTTTGCATAATCTACGCAAAGTGTTAGTCTTTATACAAAAAAACGATTACTCACGTAATCCACAGGCGTTACAAAGTGTTCGTGCCCCGTCAGGGCCCCGTCTCCATTCTGGTGTTTGCGATATGTGGCACGCATGGCAACGACCAGAGTGAGGTGCTTTTTTGGCCTGAGAAAACAAAGATAGTCAGCAAAAGTGGTTTCAATAACCTTTTTAAAAAAACTTACTGCTTTCTTGCGATTGCGAGCCTCTTGTGATTTTGCAGTAATCGAAAATATCTGCAAAGTCTCTCCAAAACGCTGCTGTTGGTGCTGAGGATTGGTTTGTTGTTGAGAGGACTCTACAGCACGTGAATTATAATTATTAAACTCTTTTCCCGTCGCGCCTTTAATCCCATTCGCGCTTACAAATTTAATATTAAGAGCAGCCGGTGGCTGCTGAGCAGCAACTGGTTTCCTGGCTTTATTCAGCTCTGGCCGGGCTTGCACTATTCTGCCAGTATCTAGTCCCGTTGCTTCAACTGCAGTTTCGGCTGTCGATTGACGAGCTTGCTGCTGCTCCGGCTCAAAGAACCGCACTGGTTCAAGTCCCGAAGGCAGTTGATTAGTCACTGAAGTCGAAGAGTAATGTATGAGAGGAACCATGGAATCGCTCTGAGAGCGGGCGATTCCGAGTGCTGGAGGGGCATTATTATTGTTAATATTGCTGTTGCCCACTGTGGGTAAAACACTGGCACTGCAAGATCTTTGCAACACAGCTGCCTGCTGCAGCTGAATATTCCATCCATCAAGAATAGACTTGCACTCGTTCACCTGCTGCAAGGCCTGTCGTACTGCCTTTGCGGGGGGTAAAGAAGTTGGAGAGCAGCACGAGGAAGAAGAAACTGAAGAAGATGCTGAAGAAGGAATTGTCACTGGAGTATGGTGTGCCGGAGAGATTGCTGCAGAAGAGCAGTGAGTAGCTGCAAATTGAGATAAAAAGGAAGCATGTGATGCAATCAGATCAAAGTCTTGTTTGAGAGAACGGAGACTTGCTCCGCTTGTAAAAGGATTTTTCCATGTATTGCTGTTGATATCGAGATTGTTATAGATATTGCTATTAGCAGTGCTAATATTGCTGTTGATACTGCTATTTGGCCTTGGAATAAAACTGCTTTGCAGCTTCCATTGCCAAGGAGGCGAGGGTTTTGATTGCCAGACTACCGGAGGAGCTGCAGCTGCAGTCCCTAATGGTGATGATGTTTCGTCCGGATGTGCTTTCAGAGGAATAGTGCTTTGAACAAGAGGATTTTCTATAATTTGGCTCATTTTGTCTTGGTGGTCGTACATATCAGTGCTTAATTTCACCGGCAAAGCTTGTTCAGGTCTTGATTTTGTGTTGGATTCCAATCCCTTTGGCTCCATTTTTAATCCCATTTCACTGTCTCCTTCAAAGTCCATGGGCTCCGTTTCAATTTTATCTGACTTTTGAACCTTTTCCCCCTCTGGAGCTGTTAATTTCGATTTTTCTGTACGCTGTTGACTACTTTTGTCATCTTCGGAGGAAAGAGCTCTAATAGAAAGCCTTTCGTCTTGATCGCGAGCAGCCTGCTTTTGAACTCTAGGCGAGTCTGTAGCAATACTGGCCAATAGAGTCATTGGGTGCTGGAAAGTTTCATGTGTGCGCTTCACACTCGACCTTACTGTCTCTGGTGCGTGTGTGGGCGTCGAGGTAGTACTGCTGACAGCTGAAACTTCAAGTGAGTTTTCCAGAGACTGGCTGCTGTTTGATACAGTATTAGATGCGGCCATAGATTCAGGTCTGTTTGCTGTTGAAATCGTGCTTTTGCTCGTATTGCTACTAATAATGGTACTGGTCATGTTTCTGTTGCTATTGCTGATCGACTTTTTCTCCAAAAAACTACTTTCGCCTTCACCTTTTTGCTGTGAGATTTGTACCGTATTGCAAGTCAGTGCTGAGCTTGCTACAGAAAAATGATTGATGACTGTGCTCTTGATGTGAATGCTTTCTGCATGATAGTCCCATGGTCTGTGTGTGATTTTGGTGTCCGCTACAGTGCTCATTGTGCAGATTGACAGACCAAGTTTTGACAATAGGCTGTGTCTAAAGATATATATATATATATATATATATATATATATATATATATTTGAGTGTATATATATATATGTATATATGAATTTACATATATTATTTGTTTGTTTGTTTCTCTGTTTTAAATTAGTTTCCTTTCTCTATCCAGTGTACGCGATGATTATATATACCAACTTGTTAGTGCCCCGAGTGTTTGTCCGGAGTGAATGAGCGGCGAAGGTAACGAGACGATACCGTCCGTGGTGAAAGGGAAAAAAGATGGGCGCGAACAGGAAGAACACTAATTAACTAAAACGGAAGTGCGTTGACGGGGACTTGTGAGTAAAAGGGAAACATTACATTACAACACAGAAAGTAAAATACATAAACGAATAAGAATCGGAAAAGAAATAAACAAAAGAAAGCGGAAATAAATTATGGTGAGCCTACCGGGCTTGAAGGCAAATTGGATTTTAAACTTGCGAGCGCGTGCTTCCTGTGTGCAACTTTTCCATGTAAACAACGCTCAGTACGTATATAGATGATAAAGTCTACCGATAAGTGTTGTGCACAACTTTGAGGGAAATTTGTAATTAAAGAGGATACTGATTACATAATAATGTATAAAGCACGTTGATAGGTGGGCTTTGACTAGTTTTTGATAAAGTGTTTTATGGAGAATGTTTGATCGCAATGTTGAACTGTCGATTCTACACACAAAAGTCACGCGAACGAACCAATTATAGATTAATAAAAAGTGCAATTGAACGCATAACCAGCGTAAATCTTTCTCCAAAGCAAATGGAGGGGTCCACATAGTCCAAAATAATGCAAGTTTCAAGGTTTTTGTCTTTGCGTTTGTGAAAAATGTCGGGCTCATCTTTGAGTTCAAAAAAGGTACATGCAGATGGGTATTAAATTGTTCGTATCACGCATTAATTGGTTTTACGGTACATTTATTATGCACTTTTCCGTTTCCCAAAGGAGCAGTCCATAAACTAGATCGAACATCTTTGTATACGATTTAGTGTGAGAGAAATGTGGGAGTTTGAACCCAGTTTTGAACAAGTCCGAAATGATTTGCTGTAGCTGTTTGACTGCGGCGTGCTGCTTTCTCAGCGACGTACGATAAAATCTAATTTTATGCTTACTTTTTATTGATCTACTTTTGCGTATGTAATTGATTGTTTTAGATACTATAATGATTCTAGCTCTTTAGCCATATCATACTTGTCAGATATTTATGGGTTAAGCTGTCATTAATTTATTATCTATCTGGCTATGAGAATCCTGTGCCCATACTATAGCGAAGTCGAGATACGTAGTAAAGTATATCCTCCCTCATTTAACCTGGTATAAGGACGTTAAATAGACTTTAACCTCAAGCTTCGTGGGGTTGAACACAACACATGTGTGATTGGCGTTATTTTAGCTTTGCCGCGAATCCTTTTTAATAATTTCCGCTCCAATAATGTAGCTTTATCGCTGCATGCGCCCTTTCTATTTTTATTCTTTTGTTGGTATTTAGTATGAAAAGCTTTTCGGACGCAGGTCCGAATGGGGGCAGGAATGGAAAGATGATATTATCCAGCTGAGATGTCGTTCAGCTGATAGTTCCAAAGAACCTGTCCAATCAGACAGACTAATAATTAAAACTAGAAGGAGCAGAAGGGCAAACTGTGTCTTAGATTTTTTTTGTTTCTCTTTTTTTCTGTATTATTCAGTAGGGAGTACTTGAGGAATAGGTCCAGATGTTCGAGTAGCAAAAGAAGTCTTTTGGTTTAAGAGCGGTGGATTGTGTGCAATAAAATCGCGAGCTCTATGATTTCTAGGGTTTACAGGTTTTCTTCTATGATGATACCGTCATACAACCTGTCTTTCATGCCATGGGGACTTTAACCGTTAATACTTTAATCCATTTAGGCCAGCGTGATTGGATTCGTTTTATTTTAAAGACTATAAATCCGGACCAATCGTATTTGGGGATGAGATTTGAAACACGTCCTGATTTACGTTAGTCCTCATTGTTTATCGTTCTATTTATGAATATGTTTCTATTCTTACCATTGTAATGGTTGGATTTTCACATAGCTGTACAGTGATTTTCTCTGCAGCATGTGGAACTTCAATTATGCGTGTTATTTGCAGGTGTTCAAATGTTCATCTTGAGGTTTTTATTTTATTTTGTAGAATACATTCAACTTGAAAGAACCTCTAGCGATAGAGCACAGGGCCAAAATTAAACTCTCCTTAACCCGTCGTATAAATTCAATAATGACTGATGGAATTTGTTAAATTTCTGTTGACCTTGGAGATTTGCTATATTGAGAATTCGTATGAGTAAAATCTCCATAAATTAAAACTTACCAATTAAGATTTACGTGGAGAAACGTTGGATCCATAAAAAGCCTTTTTCTAGAACAAAAGGCGCAAGTCAGAATAAAATGTGAAATAAAACGCTCAAGCCAGTTCCAGTCAGTATCGAGTAGTTTCTCTCCTGCTCATCACATTCGATCGTGGTGGGAAATAGATTATGTTAAGAATACTAAACACAGTAAAGCTTATGAAACTTTGTTGCTATCGGAAATGATAGCGCAGCATCTTAGACATTTGCATCAAGTTCTATATATTTGTCATCTTGGTCTTAATCGTTAAATTAGAGTGATCTATCTAGCCCGCGTGACACCGGCCCAGCTCGACCGTTAGATACGTATTAGCCTGCAACTGTCTCGTGTCTGCGGCACACCGACTCGATCGTCGAGCTCCGGGCTACTGTGAATCGGTGCCGTGATTGCGTCAAGTCCGGGCCGTCAATTAAGCTTTTGTTTTGGCCATAATCATCAAAAATATGCCATGCTTGTAATAGGCTAGCAAAGTATTTTATCAGTTTTATTTTTGATATGTTTTATTATGACATTTGGGTTTGCTCAATGAATCACAGGCGCGGCTATATTTCTTGAACAGCGACGTATAGCACATATTCTTCTGACTAGTATACTATAGTAGAATATTCAGATTAGATTATAGAGATCATTTATATTGCTATACAATTCACATCTACAGTACCGACTAGTTTGATTGTTCTTACCGAATTGGCCTTACTCTCTCGCGGAAAAACAACCTCCACACTTTTATTTTGATTGAAGCGAGGTTTTGACTATTCTCTAGATCTTTGCGTTGTTTTCATTGTTAGCGTGCGTCTATCAAGAAATAGTTATTACGATAAACGCGTTTTATTCTATCGAGATGTAAAGAAATTCGGCCACATATATCTACAAGTTTATTTTGGGTTTGCTCAACGAATTAACTAGTCCTCCCCACACGATCTTTTTCTTTTGAATATTAATATCATTTATGAGACATATTGAATAGGTAACAAAATCACAAGTCTCGATATCCCCTTTTCGCATCTAACAAATAAAACATACGTTTCGATCCGCTTGAGAGTGCATTATTATAAATACGAAAATGTCGCAAATACGGAGATACCTCCTCCCTCCGACAATGCCGGTAAATTAAATAAAACAGTCCGGAGATGCATCTTCCATCCGACGATATCTAAGACGATTGATGCGCTGCAAATCATTGGATCTTCTCTTTCCTCCATAAGTCTTGAAGAGGCTTAATCGCAAAGATTTGCTTGTCTTAGAATGCTCCCGAAAGGAAATAAGAAAAATTTACGGATACTTGGCGTCCATCCGAACGATTTCCAGCGGGAACGTACTAGTCACAGATATATTGTGACCTGACTTGATTATTGAAACCCTTGTCAATCGAGAGAAAACCGAGAGCAAAAGCTCCTCCGCAAACCGTGTGCTTTGAAAGATCACAGACCCGACCAAGGCAACAACAAAACTTTCCAATAAACAGATAAAAGTAGGAGGCAATGAGAAACATGAATATTACTGGCGTCAATACCAGCGAAATCGAAGAGACCAAACCTCTTTACTGCACCCAATACTACATAAACACTTGAATGTGCTGATTTTTATCATCGGATATCGCAAAAACAAAGCCTGCATCGCCCAAAAAAAAATTTACAATAAATTAAACAGATAAAATAGAAAAAAAAATCGATAAGGAAACCAAGCTTCAATTGCAAAAGAGAAAAATACTATGAACTTCTCGTTATTGCCCGTAAAAGATCGCGATCTTCGACTGAAGGGGTATCGACACTTTGAGCAGTATTCGATATATCCTTACTTTCCAGAGCTGCAAGACCAGAAGCAATTTTAGCTAATAACTTGCTTGCCAGGTCATCGGAAACTTGTGCGAAAGACTCTAAAGAATGCAATTCTTGATGCAGACGATCAACTTGAAACTCGACTTCTCTTACGGCAGGTAAAACAGACTGTGATCCATTAACAGATGCAGAAAGACGGGCAATCTCAACACTGCTTTCCTGGCTATCGGCGGAGGCTTTAGCGCTAGTACTGACTGCTTTGGAGTCGTCTGCGGATCTTGACGCTTGTTCATTACTGTGACGAAGAAGAGATTCCCAAGACGCTTCCTCTTTGCGGAGTCTAGTAAAAGTAAGTACTGGAAGGGAAACGATGCGAAAAGAAAACAGAAATAAAACAAACGCTCATATCAAGACTCAAAGGTTGGTTCGTTAGTTGGAAATCGCGAAAATGAAAGATTATAAATTGAGGATAAAACACAATTCAGTAAAAAAGCTAAAATAAAGGGGGGAACAGTAGAAAGAAGTTGGTAAATCGAATTTAAAGCTTTGCAACATACTTGTTCAATACTTCCGTGCATTCCTGTAATTTCGCTAAATTCGCCAGATTTTGAGGGTGCTTTCTTTTTCCAACAGTGTCAGAACTTATTTCTGACCTCGAATACCATGATAGTGGTACAGCATTCTCGACAATGTCCTTGAGTACATCGTCCTCAACTACTCGAGCTACCCGAATATTAGCATCAGCGATCCCGACCAAATTGAGCTAAAAGTCTTTAAATAGCGAGAAAGAAAGAAAGCAAGGGACAATTATTCGGGAATATCGAGAATTAATCAAAACAATGTAACAAAAAAGAAATTGAAGTTATATTCGAACAAAAAATGAAGAAATAAAATAAAATATAGACGCTTCTTGTATTCCCGGCAAATATATATTGGCTCCTTTCCCTGAAAAAGCAACGACTATTTCTCACCTATAGCGGCTACACTTCTGTCCCCCCGCTTGTTTTTTAATTTCTGAGCTTCCATTGCACGCCGGGCTGTCCAAGTTAAAAGCTGTTTCATGCGTACAGGCTCAGGAAGATCTGAGGATATGTGTCTGTAATACTCCTCCACGGCCAAGTCCGGATGAGGAATTGCTTTGATATTAGTTATACTGAAAAACAATACAGAGAAAGAAGAAAAAAGAAAGAGAATTCTGAAGATCAAGTACAGAATATAGAATATAAAGCAAGGAGATGAACTGAATGTTTAATAATTATCCAAGCAAACTTCTTGAAAATTTTACTATAGAACGTACCTTGAAACTGATTGCCCATAGAACTAGCTCGTTTCCCACGTAAAGACAAGCTAGATCTCCGGCCGCTCTTGCGTAAATTTTTATTCCGATGAATAATAGGGGTATCTGTTAAAGGAAGCACAACAACGCTGTCTGTGGCCACTGGCTTAGTGGTAGCAAGATCCTCTTGCCTCGTATCCACATTGACATCGGGCCGAGAAGTCTTTGCTTGCTTTCGCTGGGAATTTCTCTTTGCAACAGGTTCCGGACTCCGTGGTGGAGTCCGCGCCCGCGCCGACTCTGCCGCACGATCTTTCTCGCTCTTTGACGTTCCAGCACGAACAAATTTGAAACCGTGATCTTCTTGCTCTATTTATGTTTAGTCATAGGAAAAAATAACACATTTTGAATTTATAGAAACTAAATTTCATCGGCATCGAATTGAGCTCAAAATGATGTCAATATATTAAAATTCAAAACAAGACATTGAAAGCAAAAAGAAGTATTAAAACCACTGCTCATACTTTGCCGCTTCCGTTTCTTCTGTCACAGGTCAGTACATATAATGGTGGTACTAGAAAAAAGGCACAAACTTACGGTATTATTTACATTTGATTCTTTTTTCCGTGATTCTTCGCTCTCACGTTTTTCCGTATTATTAGTGGTGGATTCTCGCTGCTGTCGCCGTTTGACTTCAGCGCCATTGTGCCCATGATCGTCTTGCATTGTCGACGAAGTTATTGCGGCGGCAGCAGAGGCGGCCGATTGGCGCTCGGACCGCCGCAAAGCCATCGTCGCCCCCCAAACCAAAGACAATTAAATGAAAAACGAAAAAGATGCGGATATTCGCAAGTGATTTTATAAAAAATCAAGCTGGTAAGAGACCGGAATTCCGTGTATTGCTATCTACCGCGACCGGCAAACAAAAAGAGGCAGGCTCGGGATGCGTAATATACGTGTCTTTAACCGGAGCAAAAGACAATGATACAGTAGAGCTTGGCGCCAATCGGTTTAACAAGTTTTAAGATAATATTGCAAAGGTCCACTGTTCTTTGCAATAGAATCCCAAACGTAGTCAATGCGTAGAAAGACGCGACGCCGGTATTGTTTATACTATGCAGTGACAACAGCAAATAATAACAAACAAATAACTAATAATAACAACAATGACAAATAATAATAATAATAATAATAATAATAATAATAATAATAATAATAATAATAATAATAATAATAATAATAATAATAATAATAATAATAATAATAATAATAATAATCTAGTATAAAGCCCCGACGGCTCTTAAGCATTCGAGGCAATGGCGGAGAACAAATATTCTGTAATCTTGCCCACCTACAACGAACGGCGCAACCTGCCAATCATCACTTATTTGATCGCAAAAACTTTCAATGAACAGTAAGCCATATCGCTTAAGGGACAAACACGAAAACTGACTCTGGTTAGCAAATTAAACTGGGAAATTGTGATTGTGGACGACGGGTCACCCGACGGTACTCAACAAGTAGCAGAGCAATTGATACGCGTCTATGGAGACGACCGAATTGTAAGTCAAATATAATGTGAATTATTCGGGTTAACGCGTTCCAGCTACTGCGGCCACGTGCTGGGAAACTTGGACTGGGAACAGCCTATGTTCATGGCTTGAAGGCCTGCACTGGAAACTTTGTCGTTATTATGGACGCTGATTTCTCTCATCACCCTAAATATCTTCCAGAATTTATTGCCTTGCAGGCTCGTGGCAATTACGATATTGTATTAGGCACGCGTTATGCTGGCGATGGAGGCGTTTACGGATGGGATTTAAAACGGAAATTTGTCTCTCGCGGTGCTAATTTGCTCGCTCGTACTCTATTGAGACCAGGAGTGAGTGACGTCACGGGAAGTTATCGGCTCTATCGAAAGCCTGTTCTACAACGCATCATTGATGATACCATTTCCAAAGGATATGTGTTTCAAATGGTAATTGCCCAAGCTCATTGCTTTTAAATGATATAAATTATATTTGATTTTGTCTAAGCTTACCAACGATTGATTAGGAGATGATTGTGCGTGCTCGTGTGTATGGCTATTCGATCGGTGAAGTACCAATTGCCTTTGTCGACCGACTCTATGGTGAAAGTAAACTTGGAAGCGACGAAATCGTGCAATACGCTAAAGGTGTCTGGAACTTGTTTGTTACGATATGATCAAAGCGCTTTTACCATGCATCAAGACAACTACAAAATGCATATATATTTCCACATGCACGCCTTTACAATATCGTCCTTTTTCCCTGTAATATTCACGAGACAGCATACAACTTTAATACACGACTGGATCATAATGCTCTGTACAGCAGCGAAAAAGACATACTTTTTTATAGATTCAAAACCAAACGATACAGTGAGTGGGTTTTGTGTAGCACCTGCTAATACACACGTTTCGAGTGTGGGATCCACATAATACGACGCTATTTCTGCCGTGCAATATAGACACGGGCCCTATTAAAATTTGCTTAAAACTGCCTACATCTATTCCAGTGGCTTTATTATATATCAGATACTGCTATATATATTTATTCTGGCATATTTACTCCTTGTACACAATTTACTCTATATTGAAACGTATACTATATGCGCTTAATATGCTCGCAGGCAGAGAAAAAGTTCCGATATTTATAGACATATGCACATGCTGGATATATGCGGGTCAGGCATGCCCGCGTGACAGATCATGCTTACCGACTCAACGCGGCCTGCGAAATTTCCAAATTGGACTCGAGGCATTTAGGTTTAACTGCTCAAAGGTCCTCCATAAACTGGGAACTGCGTCTTTTAAACCATCGCCTTCTTTGAATTTCGCTATCGGGTTTCCTTTTGCCGCAGATTGTTTGGGTTTGCAGTGTTCCTGCTTTGCTTACCTCGAACTAGAGCAATTGCCCTGGAACTATTCATCCAAGACCTTGATAGAGTTCTATTTAAACCTGTTGAGCTTGAGAACGTGTCTGATCATTGATGTCGAGCTAATTAGACTGCAAATTCCTACTGACGGTGCACATTCAACCGATCTGTGACTGGCAGACTTCGAGTCTAAGCTTACGGATCTAAGCTTACTCTGCAGATTGTTTACCTGTGGATACTGTGGATAATTATTCTTGTGATATTACTTTCTATTGAATTTCTGCTGGTTTGCTACCATTGTTTGATATTGTCTTGCTGCTCTGAACGTGTATTGTACTCTACTTGCTAGTATTCTCTTATCGTTTGGTTTTTTAGGGATCAGAAACAAAAGGAAAAAGCCTTCTGATCCATTCACACTTCTTTTCTGTTTTTCTCTCGCTCTCTCAGTTCCCAAGACAGGTTCGTCCGGCTCTATAACCGCTTGCGAGATAAGGCATGGCACCTAATTCAAAGTCGGCTGAAAATCATACACGTCTCCCCAGTGCGAATGGCACAGCAATGGCCCTTAAAACAAGGGCCATGCGTGCACTCAGTCTTTCAAATACTGCTGGCCGTCGTCATTACCGGAAATCAAACTCGACCCGTCCAGACCGGTTTATTCCCTCTGGAACACACAGCTTCTCCTTTAAACTCGACCGGAATAGATCAGTTAGTTCGTCGCGTGTGTGCAATTTTCCCGTCAGTTCAGAATCAAGACTACGTCATGTTTCTTGTCCTTCCCTCCAAGCACAATCGTCATCATCGATACAGCCTCTTCTGGCAGATGCTCTCGGTATTCATGATGATGATCGAATTATCGTTTTCCAACGGGAAAAACGTGAATGTCAACGCTTTGGGACAAGTTCAAGCATTAGTGCTAGTCCGACACTTAGCACTAGCAGCATCTCGTCCTCTCCACTTAGTATTTCGAGCAATAGTGTGAGGCCGTCAGCCACGATTTCGCGTTCCATAGTGGCCTCACCGGCCCCAACGCTGCTGCCGAACCGTGTACTTGATGCTCCCGGCTTACGTAACGACTTTTACGCGTCTCTGGTGGCCTGGAACGTGTTGGGATATATGGCAGTTGCTTTGGGCACTAATCTGTACACTTGGTGGCCGGACAGGGGCACTAGACCCATCTTTTCAGCGGCCCCCCGTCTTGTCTGCAGCCTTGCTTTCTCTGGCGATGGTTTCGTTCTGGCCATTGGCCTCTCAAACGGCCAAGTTGTTCTCTACGACTGTATATCACAACGGCCTCGTGTAAGCATTTCTCATGCTGGCGAAGTCGGTGTCTTAGCCTGGCAGCCTTTACAGCAAAGGCACAAGGGTAATTCTCATGCAGGTGGAAAGGATCTGCATGGAGTTAAAGAGTATTGTTTGCTAGTTGGTGAAGGCCGAGGGCAGGTTGACGTTTACCAATTAAGCTGGGCAACTGAGGTAGATGCAACTTCAAACGGACGTGCAGGTGCTTCAGTGCTCTCGGTGAATAGGCTAAATGAGCATTCAGAGCAGGTCTGTGGTCTGGCTTGGAACGAAGAAGGTACAATGTTTGCCACTGGTGGTAATGACAATCGGGCTCTTTTGTACGATAGAAGGGTTGTCTCGACAGAGCCAAGATTGTTACACGAGTGGACGCACATGGCCGCTGTTAAAGCAATGGCTTTCTGCCCATGGCAGCCGGACATAATTGCTACAGGTGAGATTTATAATAGATCTGTTCCGCGTTGAAACATTTTTATATGTAAATTGAAATATTTGTAATTAATTAATTAATTTATTTATCTATTTATTTATTTATTACCTGCTTAATTAATTTTTGTCTTTATTTTAATCTTGTATCTTGTACGTACACTTCTAACTTTGCAGGCGCCGGCACAAAAGATCAGAATGTCCGTATCTTTCATTGCATTACTGGCACTCTACTCTACCAATTTAATAGCGGCGCTCAGATCACGAGCGTTCTATGGTCGCTCCAGTATAAGGAACTGCTAGTAGCGTTTGGTTTCGGCAGTACTCGCAACAGATCTCGGCTTTCTGTATACTCATATCCAGGATTCCGTCGTGTTATTGATGTTCCTGCATCATATGACGAACAGCGGACGACACTGGTTGTGCGTACAGGAGCCGTTCGTGACTCTTCTTCTTCTTCCTCGTCTTCGAATTCCTTTTTTGGTGACGATAGTGTCGTTATTGCCAGCTCAGATGAAACATTATGTTTTTTTAAGGTTTGGGGCCGCGATCAATGGGTACCGAATAGGGGTAACAGAATAATTCGCTGGCACGGAGCTCTGGGCAGCGATATTATGGAGATGTTGGAAGGAATTGAAAAAGGGACTGATGGGTTTCTTCGATAAATCATCCGGCCTTTGAGTTTGCACTAGTCTTAAAAGCATTTTTCCATTTATTTTAGACCTGATTTCGTTTGTTATTATTTGAGATGTCTATTATGAATCGGAAGGCTGTTAATTGAATCAGTAGTTTCATTCATATATCTTTTTTAATTTGACGTTTATCTTATATGTTTATTCTTATCTCATTTGAGTTGGACGTGTGTCCTGCCTGGTTTGATGCACTCAAAGATGCTTTGATTAAAATTACTTTGAATCGACTGCAAAGCAATTATACAAGCCTTGCTACCATCAGCTGTCTAATATTTCGCCTCCGCTCGCATCCAAAATACTTGTTGCATTCAGAGAACTGATTACTTCCTGGTTTTTGCTTGTGGGTCTCTTTCTGCTCAAAAGTTCTGCTCACTTTTCCTTGTCAGTGCAAACATTTCGCACAATTTCATTCATTACACGATCGCATTAATCCCCAAATTCCAAGGAATACTAACAATAGGAACGGCGCACTATAAACATTCTGCATAAATATTAGGCCCTTATAAAAATGCCTTAAATATGGCCAGCTGGCTCTGCATGGCTAAAGGGATCAGTTTAGCGTAGAAAAAAGTGTTGCTTACCTGTAATCCAAGTGTACGAATGCTCGTTCGATAGAAGGATCTTCCATCGATTCTATGGCTAATTGCAAAGACTCTCCAAGATCATGGCTGTCTCTAAGGGATATAGACTCGTCTAGCACAACATCGACTTCGCATCTATCAAAGTCAGCAAACTAAATCAAGAAAAATTCAATATGGTAAAGAGAAGAAAAGCATCTCAATCATAAAATTGAAGAAACGAATTCGAGGCTCGGGTCTGGAAATAAAGCTCTCACATACATCATACTGTCACCTGCATGGTAAACATGCACGGCTTTAACGTGCCGTATCAAATCGGAGAATCGATATGCCATGTATATGATTTGCTTTTGAATCTCGGGTGACGCCGAGGCTCCGCTCAAACGTCTCATATGATCAATTACCCTACACAATGCTAAGTATTTGCCACGCAATTGTCATGAAACTTACGTATGAAGCCATTCAAAGCAAATATAGCAGCTAATTAGCAAAGCGCCCAATGCATCCATCCACCAGAGACGAAAATAGCTCCCAACAACAGGAAAGATCAAGGACATTGTGTTGAAAGAAACGTCCTGTGTTTGAATATCAGCAAAAACATGCTACGGTCCACGAATAAGAAAGTAATAAAATAAATAAATAAATAAATAAATTTATTGAGCCACTCACGTTCATGGCATCCTGTGCTAGTGCAGCTACTGCAGTAGAATCCGTGATGGTTCGACACCATAGCCAACAAGCGAACTTGATAACGACAGTGGCAATCAAGGTAACAAGTGCCCAAAACTCGATATGCACGATTTCATGACTCTTTGATCCTAACAAGCGGTAAATTGCCTCTAACCCGACCTGGCAAAACGAGACGATCATTATAGTGCCAAAGAAAGTCACACCAAGCGGTTCAAAGCGTCGACGTGAGCGAGCAACCGGGTCTGGGATTAGCATCTTTTATTGAAAAGAAGAATAAGACGTACATTCGTAGCGATCTCTCCAATCATAAGTGCCCGACCACCGTGTGGACAAGTAGATTATTACGGTAGAGAGAAAATCAAGAACGCTATCGACGAGGGAAGCGAGCACCGACACGGACGAGGAGAATAGAGCGACAACCAATTTTGCTGCCAGTAAAAGGCTAATGGTTAGAATCGCTTGTTAACGAGCAACTTTTATACCAATTGCAAAAAAAATTGACATAAATTGCGAGCTGAACAGTGCGCCGCTTTGCTCGATGCAAACTATTGCCGTCTCCCAGCAAGGGCTGTGCCTCTTGATCCTCAGCATCAGCCCCGTTTGGCTGGTCTGATCTATTATGATACGAGTGCACAATTGAGAAAGGCAGTGGTCCATCCAGCAGAGTATCAACGGCTTCAAATTTATCGATTTGATCGTTCTTTACGTCAGCGATATACGCAACAATGTATGGCATGCAAAAGGCAAGTGTTACCTGGGCAGTATAAAAGCTGCGAAGTTTACGCGACATGTGTTTCATACTAGACGGAGCGATTCGGTAACTTTCCCAGTTTATAAGGGGCTTTGAGTTTGTGATCAGACGCTGACTCCGCTCAAACTTGTTCAAGTTTGTAAGCCGCGACGTAGGCCGTTTCCCACCGTGACTTGGAAAAGTTCGGATCATTGACGGGTGAGTTTGAAACACGATAGGCAGATCGTCGATACTGTCCTGCTCCGCAGCCATGGCGGTACACGTGTATTAGCAGGTGTTTGCTGGCATCACTATTCCTGTTGGAGAGTTGGGCTTTTATCTGATCCTGGTTATTCTGGTTTTCTGATTTTATTTCTGATTTGATTGATGCTTATGATGTATTTGGTAAATCGTGAAAGCAGACACTATATATATATTTCTTTTTATTGTATTTAAATATTTATTATTTATTAAATTTTCTCTATAAATAATTTATTAATTTATTATTAATTTAATTTATTAATTTAATTTATTAATAAAAACTGTATAATATGTACAATGTGTCGAATATTCGAAATAATATGAGAATTACCAGTACGTTTAGTATGAGACTAGATAGAAAACTACACGTGCAGGGCACCCAGATATAGATTAAATTTAGATCAGGATTAGATCAGGATTAGATTCAGACTCGTAAACCATACTGTACTGCGCATAGTACAATGTGCAGTGTAATTGAAATAAATTAAATTGCTACGTGCAAATACCTCGTAATGGTTGGGACTAGTAATCGTTCCTTCACTATAAAAATATAGCTATAATTATTAGCAGCGATTAAATAATGTGCACTTGTGGATCCGAGTGTCGAGCAAGACTGAGTTTGGGAACGGTATACTTGTTGGCGGCTGTATCGCGGCTGTAGCCGCGTAACAGTGGAGACGTGTAATTGGCCTCGCGTGTTCCGGCGCGAGCCGCTGAGTATTACGTCAGACGTGTCCAGGCACATTGTGTGCAGGCGCGTCTGTGTCTTTGCATTTTCACGGATCAGTCACTTTTGACTCTGGCCAAGTTTTGCAATGGAATCGAAAAGGTACGCAGCTCTGCTCGGTGGGAGTCCATTGAACAGTGAAGAATACCAATTTTCATCGGGCAAGAACGGCCATATTGAGTACGACTCTGTCCTGCCTCCGTGTGACCGTACTGTCGGCGGGAAACATCGGCACTCTGTCAGTACTTCTGCCATTGAGCCAGTGCTAGTCACGTCACAGCACACGAGGACGAATAGCAGCAGCGGCAGTACTGACTACCTGACTCCGCCAGGCAGGTTTGCGTCTCCCGTACGTCGCCATGCTGCAATTGAAGGCACAAGTGCTGGTGGCACTAGTCTAGGTCACGCCTACTCGGCCAGCTTGACCACGGATCCTCGGAGCATAATTCCCGAGGAGCCCTTTTTACACTTGGACAGCAAGCCTGGCTTGGTCGATGACTTTACTGCTTCATCGCTGGACGACGAGGCTTGCTACCGGACGAGACGGCATCGCCAGGCAAGCGATTGGCGAATGGAGAGGCGGCAGAGAGCAGTTGCCTGCCTTGCACTGGCGTGTGAGCGGCGACGTCGGGCTTAGTAGGGCTTTGCAGGGTCTCTTGTATATACGGCATTAGAGCAGAGACGAGTTGCAAAGACTGAGAGTGTGGAGCAGGTGCATAATATTCTGAAATCATATAGGTTGGATGCTTTGCGATTGATATAGACTTTGATTTTTGATTTTGATTTTCAATTTTTTATTTTTATTTTTAATTTTCAACTTTCAACTTTCAACTTTCAATTTTTTTGTGGTCTCCTAGTATTAGAATGTAGGATGCAGTACATGAACAGAATGCAAGTCATAATGAAATCCAAGACTAGTCTGATATGACGAAATACTGCGACTAGAGTAATGTGACGTGTTTGCGAACGGCGGAGGCTTTAGTGTCCGGTTTCACGTGATTCTCTTCATATAAAACTAGTGTTGTACATTGAGCCGCCTGGCACTCAAAATATACGGTCGCGGTATACATTATATTCCAAAGTAGAGTTATAAACCGGGGTTGAGCTACCGCGTTTCCGGATAGTGTCATCCACGATTTACTTGGTATTGTAATTGTATCTTGAGCGTGTCTGATTGGCTGCGCACACCGTCGAGTAGTGCTTGTGAAACATAGGGAGCACATCAGATTTAACGCGTTTATTACCCGCAATTCACTGGTGGATTAAGCGGTAAGTAATAAAGCAAGTTTCTCGATAGGTCAGACACTTTAATTTTCTTAATTTTCTGAGGATCAGAGATACAAAGTGCGGTTACGCCGACGGCGACATACAGTGTTCGGGGCAAACTCACACTTGAACACAAAAGGTGGCCTTCAAACTGTGGACTTTGGGTTCACGCGCTACCGTTACTTGTTTACATCTGAACGCCATTATTGTGTGGCCATGAACGCTGTTTTACGTTGAGCGCTAATAGATTGAACACTTTTAATTGAGCGCTGAATAGATTGAACACTTTTAATTGAGCACTGTTTAATTAAGCACTGTTTAATTGAGCACTGTTTAATTGAGCATTTGCAAGCGAGGTTTATTCAGCTTTCTGCAACAAAACCAAAGAAAATCTGAAACTGATCTCGAGGTTTGCAATTCAAAGGCCGTTTGTTGATAGTCTGGACGTTTTGGTTTAGTGTATTGTTTCGCTGAAACACCATTTGTCCTCGATTCGGTTCGATTCAACATCGTTTCTCGGCTGTACTTTTTATCTCATCTAGATTTCTTCGCCGTGTCTGACTCTTCTCCTTTGCTCCAGGTTCTCCTTTGTCTGAGCTTCAGGCGTTCAGTCGCAGACTGCTGGATAGCGCTTCCAAAGCTGATAAGGCAGTTCAAAAGTTTTTTCTTTCGAGTCTTCTTTTAGACTCTTGGACCGATACCGCGGGATTCGTACCTGCACTTGTACTTTGTTTTCTTTGTTACTATTGCTTTATTCAATTTTGGTTATTTTTATCTGTACTATTACCGATTTTTTGGTCTGGGTGGAGTTATTCGGCTCAGTCGCTGTTTTTCAAGAGGGGAATTATTGCGTTCGCTTGGCGGAGACTCAGAGGCTTTGTGCAGTGCATATAGAACCTTGTGAGGTATCGGCACTCAAATCATAAATTATTGAAAAGGTCGCAATTCAAAAGTTCATTAATGATATCATTAAAAGGTTGTTCAGCGCCTAGTTTCAGATTGAGATATTCGGCGAGTAACTGATACCATTCAGCGTGGTCTTTTAATTTTTTTAGTTTTTCTATTGGTGCGTATTGAAAGGAACTGTGATATATACTTTCCATTCAAGACCGGTGTTTCTGGCTCGACTACTTACAAATGGGTTGCGGTCAAAGTAAGGCATACGATGATGGTCAGAGCCGCAGCACCAATATCGATAATCAGCTCATGAAAGAACGGCGTAAAAAGCAAGGCGAGATTAAAATGCTCCTCCTAGGTATGGCATGATTTATAATTTATTATATTTGGTTTTTATTATTATAATTTTTATTATTTGCTTCTCTCATTTGGCCTTATACTCACATTAAAGGTGCTGGCGAATCCGGAAAGTCTACACTCGTCAAGCAAATGCGGTTAATTCACGAAGGCAGTTTTCCCGTAGAGGAACGCGAGTCGTACAAGGACGTAATATTCGCAAATACTGTGCAGTCTATGCGAGTAATTTTGGAGGCTATGGAAGCAATGGAAATTTCATTAGCCAAACCGGAGAACGAGTATCATGTGCAAACAATTTTTATGCAACCTTTACATATTGAAGGAGATCAATTACCTTCTGACGTTACTGAAGCAATTAGGCGCTTATGGCAGGATACAGGTGTCCAGCAGGCCTTTGCCAGATCACGAGAGTTTCAATTGAACGATTCTGCTGGCTATTACTTCAATGCTATAGACCGACTTGGAGCAGCAAATTATGTCCCCTCAGATCAGGACGTTGTACGGTCTCGGGTAAAGACTACGGGCATAACGGAAACAGTTTTCCGTATGGGCGGCCTTACTTATCGAATGGTGGATGTTGGAGGGCAAAGGAGCGAACGGAAAAAATGGATTCATTGTTTTGAAAATGTCTCAGTTATTCTATTCATGGCTGCAGCCTCCGAATATGATCAGCTCATGTACGAAGATGATTCGGTGAACCGAATGCAGGAAGCGCTGACCCTATTTGACTCTATTTGCAATTCCCGTTGGTTCACTAATACTGGAATTATTCTTTTTTTGAACAAGATTGATATCCTGAAGGATAAATTGGCAATTTCAAATATGAAAGACTATTTCAATAATTATGAAGGAGGCACTGATTTTGACGCGGCTTGTCAATATATTTTAAATCGGTTTGTTTCGCTAAATCACAACAGCGACAAACGAATTTATACCCATTTTACATGCGCCACCGATACGAGCCAGATCCGGTTTGTCATGTCTGCGTAAGTTTCTTTTTATTTATTCTAGTCTTGCTGACTTTTCTAGTGTAAACGATATTATTCTGAACAATAATATTGCTACCAGCGGAGTTGTCTAATACTTATCGAAGCTCGAGGTTTTGCAGCTTTGTATTTCAGATTTGTTTTATATTTTTGTTTGTTTTTGTATTATTTAATCTCAACATTCTGTTTTTCCAATTATCCCTCATGCTTTTGATTTCGATTTTTATTGTTGCCATTACCGGTATTCTTTCTAGCAATTCTATTCGTTCTCGAGGTGGACTTGAGCGTGCCGAGTCGCTGACTCGACTGTATTATGTAATGTACAATACTAATTTCCTTTAAAAGTCTTATTTGAATGTATCTGCGTACTTGTACAATAAATCAAACCCTTTCAGCCTTTCAGGTGAGAAAAATCTTTGCATTCGCTCTTATGGTCCATCTTTTGGCTAATCAAAAAATTGCCGTGAATGGAGTAGTATAAATGTTTTGGGAGAAAATACAATTGTAATCAGTGTAAATTAGTTTTTATTCATTTTTTCATGTTTTATGTATTTGCCTGTATAAATTGCAATAACACCCTGCTCGTGATTCAAGCATTTTAATACGTGAGCGCTTGAAAGCAGCAGTCTCGAGCGACTTGTCTCAGCTGGGATCGTGAGCGGCTTGCGACAGACCTTATACACCGCATAAGTCGCGCGTCCTCAGAATCGATCCCCTGCATTCTATACTTTATATTGCACATTCGTGATACCCAAATACAAGTATCCCTAGCAGAAAACCGTGCACAATGGTACTTGGCAGAGGGAAACAATATCCAATACGGCTCCTCACACTCTTCAAAAGCTGAATTGTAAAATAGATTGAAGTGCCAATGAACGTCAAATGACTCCAAATTTCTCTGGTCGTACTCTTCCTTCGATGGAGAACGCGTTTTTCGTTCAAGCGCAGTCGCGCTCCCATCAATTCGTTGCGTATCGTTTGCGATGATGATTGTACTGTTATCGCCATCAAGATTAGAGGCCGCATTATCCAATTCGCTAGAGTTGCTGGCATTTGTTGCACCACTGTCCAATTGCGCTATTAAAGTATTATTGCTGGCCTCACGTTCATATGGCGACAATTCATGGCTTTGGACGCTAGCCGATCCGTCTGCCTCTGCTAATGCTGACTCATTTTGCTGTTGCTGGCAGTTTGCCAGACAGAAGAGGAGAAACGGTAGCAGGACTCTCGTGCTCGTTCGAGGGATAGCGAGCATCGAGAGCATTGCTGTGTTTAGTCTAGATTGATTAGTATGAGGCACGAAGATAGATTGCCGTCAGCGGCAGTTTGGTGATTTATAGATATACGCCAATTTTTGAAACTCGCCGGGAAAGAGAAACACACTAAGGCTAGACGGAGAATAAATTTAAAAAAGAAGACGAGAACTCGTATAGTGCAGCACTAAAATTTCTAGACTAATGTAAAAGACAAAACATATAAAACACAGAATGTACAGAGAGAGAAAAAAAAAAACGACATATAATGAGGCTAAACAAAAGGCTCAATGTACTCAAGAAATATACAATTGCATCGTCACTCACGTTTGGGCATCAACAAACTAGTCACGTTTATTTGTGAGACATGTTTTTGATCAAGCAATAATGATTGGCGGGCTCCACACAGAAATTTACCAGCATCAAGGCTTGCGAGTTGAGCAAACTTAGTGAGCGGATGGAATATATCGCTGATGTTGCATTAAACCTCCGTCAAAAGGCTCGTAACCTCAGATGGTACTAAACACTAAAAGTGTTCAACAAATGAACACATCTTGGTCAAGTATATGCATTTCATAGCAAGACGCTAAATTCTTATTTTTTATTTCGCGGAGGTTTAGTTGCCTTGTTTCGAATAACTCGAGCCTCCAGCCAATCAAGAGCTTCCTCAACTCCATCCCTATACAGCTATAGTGAGAAATAGGAAACACGTTTGGTAGCACAAAAGAAATAGTAAATAAAAAATAAAAGTAAATAATAAAGATAGAGTAGAATAATGTAACGCTAATTTTTAGAGGCAGAATTATAATGTCGGAATGTGTCCTTTACCCTTTAAGAGCACTGACAGCAAGGACTGTACCCTCACTGGCGTCTAAAAGCTCTGCGATCCGATTAAAACCGCGTTCTTTAATCATTTCAATAGGGAGGGCGCCCGGCTTATCCTGCTTATTTGCGAGCATAAGCACTGGAATATCTTTTAATCTGTCGTCCGTCATAACTTTCTCTGAATTTGTCAGTTTACTAGAACATTATATTTTATTGCCAGCGTTTCCTCTTACCCAACGTATCAAGGCACTCCTGTACCCTATCGGTATCTGCAGAATCAACGACAAATACGAGAGCATGGCATTCGTCGTAATAATTTGACCAGAGTGTCCGAAGGTTTTCTTGCCCGCCAAGATCCCAGAACAGGAGGGAACAGCTCTTGCGATTTATTTTCGTGACTTTAACGGTGAGTAAGATATAAAGTTAATGTAAAGTACAGATCAGCTGAAAAAAATTAGAGTGGATATTGAATGTAGTACCATTCTGGCCGACTGTCGGCGTAATTGAGTCTGGATCAAGTGCGTGAAGTCGGTTCATACGCTTTATTTGCTCAGTCAATGTCTGCCAAGATTAGTAAATAAAAATCTAGTAACATTGAACGGCCACTGACCGTTTTTCCCGCATTATCAAGGCCTAAAACAAGGACTGCGTATTCGTCCCGTCGGCGCCATTGCCGATAAAGGCTTGACACGAGTGTGAACATTTGTTGAAGATGAGGATGAATCAAGTTGCACAAAGAATATATAAATCTATTGAATAAAAAGCAAAATAGTTGACGTATTCTAAAAGCTAGCATAATATTCATTGCTTATTAATGAATGAATTGTACTGTATATTTCATACTTTTTGCACTAGATATTCCATGTACTATCTGTTTTATCACTCTGTATTTCTATTATTTGCTAATTTTCATTCTATGACCCTTCATTGTTTTTATTAACTTTTATTCGATATATCGAATTTGTATTAATGCCAGTAAATATTTATCGTTCATTACATTATAATTTGATATATTATTAAACCTTTATTGTGGTGTTCGACTAATCCCCGCGCTATCTAAAATATTTACGAGTGTCAACTCAACAAAACAAGTGTGTCAGTCACGGTAAGCGCATAAAATCGGGCTCCGGAACAATATATTCATTTAAATAGAGTTGATAGTTCTGCCTTCCAAACGGTGACGAAGGATCTGTTTAGCAGCTAATTGAACAAAGAAAATTTACCTTATTTGTAATACAGTGTAAAATAATCTTCTCGGCTTGGCTGGATTTTGAGACGCAAACGTAACTACTACTCTTATGGTGTAAATACTGAAAAAAAGTTTAATAATGTCGGAATTTTACAATATACACATACACTGTATGTCCTATAGAATTTTACAAGGTTTGTCGTGGCAACATGACAGAATCGGCAATGTCGTGGCAGAAGAACCCAAGAGCGAGAACAGTGTCCCCGCGTCATACGATGATCGGCCAATTCCAGAATTGCCTACAGTTTGGGTTTCCGAACTGTACTTCCAAAGCCTAATATTATTTATCGCACAATCCAAAGCCCAATGGCCCAAACTTATTATATTGTAAGAAGTTCAGTGTTGAAACTCGCAACAATTCATCGCGAGTCTTTTAGCGTGGACTAGACTCAACTTTCAACCATCTACTTGTCGACACCTTTTCTCTTTTTCTGGGGTAGCAAATGACAAATTACGCGTAAACTGCCCGTTTACGTTCTAGACCAAACAAATTCCTATGCTTAATCGACCGCGAGTACGTACTATTCAATACTTTGTACTCAGGGTCATCTGAGGTGCGTGAAACGAGCACTGAAAACAACTACAAGAATCGCTATTGCCACGCTAGTATTGGCATTTCTTGCGAAAATTGCTTTAGCTGTGCCGATTGTATCCCGCAGTGCCACTGCTCCATTTCCCAATAGCCGATAAAATGCAGTAGCCGAAGGAAAAAAAATAAAATAAAATAAAATAAAAGTAGAGCGAGTGTACATGTAATCCGATTTCCCCATATATATTATAGTCGCCTCTATTGGGAGAATGTCCGTTCTCGCGTAGTCCGCCACCCGAAAATTACATAGCGGGAAAAACCGGAATGTCAAAGAAAGGTGGGAGACCCTTTCCAAATGGGGCCTTACCCCGGGTTTTGCCCGAAAAGTTGTATAATAATTGCGCTACAGGGTTCCCGTTGCGCCGGTGCGCACATGTAAATTTACGTTTACCACTAAAACAGGGAGGCAAGAAAAACAGTATATAAATCTACACGGCCAGCTGTCCGTCATCGCCAAGACTACAGTATGGAGGAGCCAGTAGTGCCGTTAGCAGCGCCCTTTCCCAGTCCGTCAGCAGCTTCTGCGCTTCACAGCGATCCGTTCAGCCATCGAGCGGACCACTATGGCTCTCGAACAGATTCGTACAGTGCTCTTGGTGGTGGACATTGTCAGTTTGGCGCGGCGCCTCTTTACTGCTCACCTTCACAGTCTCCTCTACTACAGCCACAGCAGCCTTCAACAGCACCGCGGCTAAACTTGCTTCAAGTTGCTGCACAAAGGGCAGAAATGTCGCTTCTGCTGGACGACTTGGCAGGATTTGATCTCGGGTCAGGAGGAGACACTAATCGTGGATAGTGGCAAACGTACACAAACTCTCGTATTACAGCCCGAAAGTCTTTGACGGTCAAACGATGGTTTAGTTTAGACACTCGTCAATACAGAGTGCAGCCATGTCTAACCCTGATCGACTGATCGAAACTCTCAGGTCGATAGCTCTCTCGACTTATTTCGCCCAAGCTGAGTCTTCATGCTGGCACGCACTGCCATTTGGGACTCGTACGGACCTATAGACTTTGTGTCGATCTGCTTGGTTTAGTATGGGCATTGTCTGCGCGGTTTGCGCGGGTATTTTGCCACCAACGCTACAATGATGTATTTTATTGTATTATTGGAGCGACTATGGCGGGTGCTCCTTAGGGGGCACACTTTTATGAATATATATATACCTTTTAATGAATATCTTACCAATAATCCTTGCATTTGTTCGGCCACAGTTGTAGTATCAGACTATGTAGTATCAAGAATCCAGTATTGCACTCTGGTATTGGTATCCAATACTCAACAAACTTTGCTATTCGAATAAATAAATTGTACAAACGTAGACTACACACGACATATTACCATAGTGCAACGCTACTTTTAATAGCACAAGATTAAAATGCAATACGTAATTCTAACCAAACAGCTTCTCGTCACCTGTAAAGCGTATTCGAACCATAAATAAGACAATCAACAAGTCAAACACTTTTTTGCTTTTCATTTAAATATCGGCAAAAACTGGCCGATAATCATCATGGGGATATCAAAAATGTCACGCTTAAATGTAAAACAGGCACTGCAAGAAATGGGATATCCTGTCCTGCTCATAAGGACACAAGTACTAGTAACATGGCTCGTGTCCGCAAAAGCGTGTGAGGCAAAATGCTCAAAGTATTCAATGGTAGAAGAGTCATCAAACAGCTCAACGATGAACGTAGTCTTGTTAGATAACAGTTGCTCCTTTCGCCAGCCGGTAAGCAAGCAAAATTCTTTTCCTACCGTTTCGATCTGGCAAGTTCGTCGCCAAATAGCCGTCGGTGTCCCGCTCAAACTTATAAACTTTTCATACTCAAACAAGGCCCTTTGAAATGCACGTTCAGCAAAAATAAGGTCCTCCTCATTAAGCGTCTTTGTACACGCAATGAACGACGGCCGATAGGACGAGATAGCCTGTGCTACCCGTACCAGATCTTGCCGATTAAATCGCCTCCGCAGGTAGTTGTTCAAACCAGAGTAAACGTCAGTATACCTAAAAGGTTGTTGGACACTAGAGTAAATCTCGTGAGAATTCGTTGGCCGATTTGACATTCGAGACCACCGTAAGGGCCCTGCCTGCTGATTTTGTTGATTTGCTTGCATTTTGGCCGGATACAAGAAAGAATTTGATAAAGATGAAGTGTCTTGAGGGCCAGAAGTCTGTTGAGGCGTTGTATGATTTGAGCCACTACTGCTACCAGGGCCTCCTCCCCCTTCAGCGCTCGACCCAGCTGTTGAAAGGGGCGGTTGGATGGGTGAAGTTTGGAACCGCGCACTTGCTGTTTCAGGCGGGGCATCAGGAACGTTACTCAACATGCTTGACATCATCGAATACTCTAGCTGGGCTGCATTAGAGCCAAAGAGCACGTTGCTGTCTGCTAATGAAGCTGGAGCTGGCGCTAAAGCTGGAGCTGGAGCTGGAGCCGTAGCCAGCGTCGGAGTAGTAGCTGAGCCTTGTGGTGGCGCTGGAGTAATTGCAGAAGGCTCTTCCTTGCTTTCGTCGTATTTAAGGCCTTTAATTTAGTATATTTCACCAAACAACATTCGAATATTCAATTGATTAAACAAATTGGCTCTTACCACTGTCCCTTAATACCGGTGACTTTAATGAAGCGCTATCGTTCTCTATACAGGATGATTAGCATAAAGTCAGCTTACCCAATAAAGCAATCCAAAAAATGTAAAAAATTTTAAAACCAAAGATGGAAAAATGAATCAACGAATGGACGATGAAGATTATAGGCAATAATCTAGTTAAAAAGAAAAGTAAAAAGCAAATGCAAATCATACCATCTTCTTTCAAATATTTTGCCTTCTTGCGAACCCCATCTTGACACGTGTTTTGAAGACCTCGTTTGATACAACGCTGGCACGGCCGTCCTTTGAAGATTAGTAAACTCCTGGTCAGAACTGTAGATGAGATTGGAATTAAAAAAAAAGCAAAGACTGCAAAAATATGAATTATAAAGACAGAAATTAGCATGACTCATACCATTGTCGCAGGTCAAATGAGCGCGCTGGCAGTGATTACAAGCCCGAGCTGCTTTCCTCCGTTTCTTGTGACCCTCATTATTTTGTAATGCTGCAATATCAGTCGGGTTAGAGCCCAGTTTCGTGTTTTTCAGGTCTGCTGAAGAAATTGGCACCTTCTGTGGAGGCGCTTGAGGGGCGCTCGCGGTGCCGCTGCCTGCGTCATAGTACTGGGGCGACAGTTTCGGGGGTTGACTGACGCCTAGATCTGGCTCTTCAGCCATGATTCTGCATGGATGATGAATTTGTATATATTATTTTAGTATGACAATTTTCAACCCTCCAGTTTTCTTCTGCCTATAAATGTACACACTTTATTTTTTTAAATATATTTATGAAATATCCACTCACGCCTCTGACTATCTTGATCTCAATTTGTTTAGCCTATTTTATAGAACATCTTGCATAATACACATTTGTTTCTAGAAAACAGGCCGGTCGACGATCAAAGCAGCAAATTTACGGATTATTTAACGATGCTTTCTCAGCACCAAAATTTCTAATTTATCTCATTGTCAACGACATTTTGAGATAGTTTGAGTATTTTATTACTAAAGAAACACCTACGCGATAATAGCACTGAGCTGCATTTAATTATGGCCAAATCGCACCGAATACCGATGACAAAGTGTGGAGCAATAATAGACTTGTCAACTCCCACATTTGCAAATCTTCTCTATACCAAATCGTCATGTAATCTTATTCGCTTGTCTGCGTTGCAATATTTAAGTTTTAGTTCATCTTTGTCAAGTAACGCTATAATAAAATATTATATACGCACAATCACTATACAAATTAAACTTCAAATTATCTGAAATCTTGTGCCAAAGATAGGTAAAATAATTAATCAAGATAAAAAAAAAATACGTCGTTTATTTACATTTTCATATGCCGATCAAAAGGACTTTACTGTCTAGACCATCAGCCTTGAGCAATTGCGGGCTCAATGTCGCTTCTCTTGGAGCCAGATAAGCGTATGAAATACTGCGATCATCGACAGAAATAGTCTTGCTTAAATTAACTTGGTTCCAGCCCACTCGGCCTTCAAAAATTTCGATATTAATCATGCCGACGATGTAGAGGTACCTAATCTCGCTTATCGTTCACTACGCAATCTAACGCCTCCTAGTATAAACGGTTACGTGATGCGGCAGCTCAAGAAGCAACTGTTAGAGACCGACTACTGTCGCAATCGCAGCAGGCTTATAAAGCAGGCGACGGCGAGCGCGCACACGCGCTCTCTGTAGAGGGTAAAAAACATGATGCAGCAATGGATCGTTTCAATGCACAAGCAGCGGATTTTGTATTACGTGCAAACAACACAGACTCTGCTCCAGACGAGCTTGATCTGCATGGCCTGTATGTGAGCGAAGCAGAAAATGCTGTTGAGCAACGGCTCATGGCTTGTCAACAGCGCGGCGAGAATCATTTGAAAATGTAATTGAGCTCTGTACTATTTACTCCATATGACACTAATTGTTACAATCTATATCTAACTTGGTTTTGATCTATTCAATTAGTATCTTGATTTGCTTTTTTTCTCCCTTAAATTTGTTGGTCACATTTTATTTCACAGTATTCTAATTCAAGAATTGTCGGGAAGGGCACGCATTCACGAAACCATGTGCAAAAGCTACGTCCAGCAATCGAGGCTCTTTGTGCTCGTCATGACCTCAGTTATCATATTGACCAGCACAATGCAGGAGTCTTGGTCGTTCTGCTAAATGCTGCCGGTCAATTTCCTGGGCCTGGTGTTGCGAACAATGCTGGATATGCGCCAAATGCTGGTTATAACGCTGGATACGCTAATACGGGATACAATGCTGGAAATGCTGCGGGAGCCGGCAAACACGAAAAAAGGAAAAAGTTTTTGTACTATGCAAAGCGTTTTGGGCCGCGCATTCTCAAAAAATTGTTTCGTATGTTTATGAAGAATGCACGATAGTGCTGTATCATAGTTATCATAGATATATATACGTATAGATCACAAGTTGATGCATCAATATGTAAAATTATTTTCAAAGAAATTTGAATGACTTTTTGTCTATGCTTCGATTACAATCGTGCAGTTGCTCTTAAAAATGTACTCGTATATACTATTACGCTCTGCATGTCAATCGGCAAGAGCCCATTGTGAATGAAGAAAATCGATGAATGCCGGCTTGAGCCATTCGCGATCCGTTGGCGGCTTCATACGATGAATACCGAGAAATTGCCTCCGCAACCGCTGTAGTTCTGCCATGGTAACTACGCGTGAGGGCAATACAATAGCGACAGGTATTCCGGCAGCTTTAATCTGGCCGCCGCCCTCAGGAGAGTCTCGTTGAGCTTCCATGATTATAGAGATTACATCCTGTGTAGCACGATCAAGCTCAGCCAGCATTTGTGAGCTCGTTGTCGGTTTCACCATTGTCGATTGATTAGGGACGACTGTCTTGTTAAGAACTAAAGCTGACCACAAAGCATCGATTGATAGTGCAGTATCTGGATCATCGTGCAATACTGCAAATAATGGTGCGTCCCATCTGTTCATTTCATTCGGTTCTTCGTACCTTAGAATTAATTCTTCCAATCTGTATATTAGTTAAAGCTATTAAAGAGAAATTAAAATATATATATGGCAGCTTACACGTTGGGAAGGTAAGTATTACCACTGCGCGCGTCATTCCATTGTCGGCAAAGTTCCACGGGTGTTCCCACGCGTACCTTTTCACGTTAAATCTGTTTACAGATATGGTTTATTTTATCGTTAATATCTTACGACACACGAAGGAGTGGGCACTGCTTTGGCCTCGCAATACAATTGATATCGAAACCCTTTAATATAATTTAGCGCGTCGGCTATAACGATCGTATCTTTCGTAAGCAATCGACCAACAGCCGACATGAGGGCACCACGCGCAATCTTTTCAGTTCGAGCCGCTGGATATTAGCGTATCTTTTAATTAAAAATAAAATAAAAAAAGAAAAGAAAAATAAATAAATAAATATTCCTTTTATTAATGCATTTGAATCCTGGTTGAAATGAACAGCATTCAGCCTGGCAATTATAAACAGACTGAAATCAGACAGACAGACGTTGATTAAAAAAGTTTCTCCTATACCTCCATAAGCATCCTTGCTTATATTCAATGACTCGTCGTTCAAATTCACAGCACGGATCGAAGTCTGGTTTTCGGCTGCTGCCTTTGCGTTCAATTGCTCACATATCCGCGTGGCCCATCGTGATTTGCCGCTGCTTGGCAGCCCCGACATCATAATCAACGGCATTTTTCTCGAGCATCGCAAGATGGTACAGCAAATTAGTGGATTTATGACAGGCCTCTCTGCCTGTGATTATTTAATAAATATTAAGTAGCAAAAACGATGAGGAAATAAATTAAAAAAAAAAAGATAAATAAATATAATAAGCTGAGCTTAATAAATTAAACTAAATGGTGATGGCTATATGAGGAGCACGGTGCGAGCGAGGTACGTTTCTCTGATTGGCAAATAAATTATTATTTGCCTCCGAGTCTTGCCCTTCTATGGACGACGAAGACATTGAAACAGCGTCGCTGTTTCAAGAACCCGAAGGCTTCTACAAACCCCTTCAACCACCAAGTGTTGTGGTATACGAGCGTGATTCGGCGAAGACGTAAGAATATCTTGGCTTGCTGTTTTAGTAATTCATCTCGTTTTGCAGAACATTAGCCTGTTTAGTGAATAGATTGTTCTTAGTTTCAAAAGCTGGTCCTAATATTAAGGCCGCGAAAACTAGAATTAAATTTAGTCGGACAGCATTCGCTTTGGGCACATCATTTATGGAACGCTGGTCGAGAAATGGCCGCTTATTTGGACACGTCAGAAGGTGGAGCACTTTGCAAGGGCAAAGCTGTTCTTGAGCTTGGTGCTGGTGCGGCAGTACCTTCGATAATTGCAAGTTTACAGGGCGCTCGTTTGGTAGTAGCTACCGACTATCCTGACGCTGCGCTTGTGGACAATATGCGTTTAAATTTGCAAAAATATGGTACTAATACTGCAATTGCTCTCCCGCACTTGTGGGGGCATGAGGCCCACCTGTTACTTAAAGACGGACCTTTTGATCTTATCATACTGTCTGATCTCGTATTCAATCATTCTCAGCATGAAGCAATGCTGAGTACATGTCGCACTTGCTTGGCCGAGAGCGGAATTATACTTGTCTTTTTTACACATCACCGGCCGCATTTAGCTCAGCGCGATTTGTCTTTTTTTGAGTTGGCTGGGAAATTGGGGTTTCAATCGCACGAATTTGCAACCAATACACATGAGCCAATGTTTGAGAAGGGTATGATAAGGATGTTTATTTATTATTTATAATTATTTATAATTATTTATAATTATTTATAATTATTTATAATTATTTATAATTATTTTACTGTTTTTATTCATTCACTTACAACAGATCCTGGGCCTGTTGAAGTTCGGTCTACTGTGCACTGCTACCGCATGACCTTTGCTAAGCCGTGAACACTTGCAGCAAAGTATTATATTTATGATAATGATGTACCATAGATGATAAAATTATATATTTGTTTGTATCTCGCTTGCCAGTGTACTAGTCTTACGATATAAAATATGCATTAACAATTGAGTATAGGCATCTCACAAAGCTGAATCCAAACGACACAAACACAACAGTACTCGTTACTGTAACTCCCTCTATCAAATGTTCATTCCACAATATATTTGCAGCATATAAGCTGGGCCGGTGATGCATATTACCGTCACGCTCATTGTCCATAAATCATACGCATTTCTTTGCAAATTTAGCTGCTAAAAAAACCCCGCTGCTTTCCAATCAATTAATTCCAAAGGATTTCAATCTCGATTAAACAAAAGTTGCGGGTATCATTGAATTGTCGTCAAAATCCAAAACAAAATCCAAAATAATAGATTCAAATCATAAGGTTTAGAACCCCATAATGTAAGATGTAATAGCAAATCATCAAAATGATGATTGTGGGTTATCAGATATTGATTAGCCGGCTCTGACGCCTTTGCGGAAACCGCAATTGTAAAGATGGATCGCCATTGTGTTGACGCAAATGCGGTTCACGAACCCCCTGTTGGCGCATTGCAGCGAGCCGGTTCGGGTCGCGACTGGGTTCATGGCCGCGCTGTATCTGGGCACCGTAGTTTTGACGGTACACGATATTCATCATATCGTTAGCACACAGCACGCGACCGGAAAGTTCATAATATTCCTGGTTCAAATAAATTCCACATTTATGGCACCGAAAGCACCGTGGATGGTGCAATCCGCGCTCGCTTTGAACGCATCGGCCTTCAATGCCAGTCCGGCAAGTCGAACAGAGCGACCCGTTTTGTTCGTGGTAGTGAGTATGGCAAAACGGCCGATCATCGAGCACGTAAAATTCCATAGTAGGGAACGCGGAACCGCAGGTCTTTGGTTAGTTTAAGGACTCCATTCAACACAAGAAGACTTACATAGCAGGTAAAGCACTGTAAATGGTACTTGCCCGACAGTTTACCGTCGTTTGAGCTAACCGCTTTGCCCTGCACTGGCCTCTGACAATGTTTACATTTGGCCAGTGCCGGTCGGGCACTGCGTTTGCCGTCAGAGGCAGCGCTGCTGGCCATACTGGACATTGAAGTAGAGTAACTGTGGCCGAGCATTGAGCTGCCAGTGACGCTTGTGCCCACTGAGCTTTGCGTTTCTGTCCTCGAGTGCAGAGACACTGGAGGCGCCGGCCGCGGGTGCTCAAACAGAGGGTGCAGAGTATGAGACCGGCGGCTGTTGCTGCTCTGGTTCCGTAAGCATTTGTCGCCCACATTGGCAATGGCACTTTGCCTCTTAGTTTCGTCACTTTTGCCACTGTCTCTGCTGTTTTCTTTGCCTTCAAACTGCTCCCTGTGGCAGTGCGGTTTGGAGCCATCGCTTCTCGTCACAGACTCGTCCCTCCGTGCGTCAATTGCCGCGGCCTTTACGCGAGTATTCAGTTCTTCTATCGAAGGATCTAGTGCCGCCTTTGCATACGCACTGTCATTGGTGTTTTCGTGCTTTGTGCGTTCCTGCATGTACGTCTTGAGCCGTGCAAAGCGCGATGGTGCAGCTGAAAGGGGGGGACCTTCTGATTCAAAATTGAAGGCTCCCTGTCGCACAGGCAGAATTGACTGGTGCAGGGAGGCAGTGTGCAGCCTCCGAGGGCTGCGCGGTCTCCGAGACGGCCTTGCCGGCTCTGCTCGCAGAGGCAGTTCCGGCCGGGCGTGGCAATTGTGCTCTGCTAGCTGGTGCATGGGCACGCGTCGCTGGCACGCGTGGCACTCTATATCAAGAGCACTGAATCGGGCGGCGGTGTGGGCAGACATTGACGACGGCTGCTTTCAATCCATGAAACGCTGATCTGCTGTGACAGACGAGTCATATACTCCAACGAGCCACTCTACCCTTCATTGTCGCTCACCGTTTACGCGTCGCGCGTATAATTAAACGCGTTAGAGGTTATCATGTATGGCTGCCTGCAAGGTTACTTTTATAAAATAACGGTTACACTGAGTGGGTCGCGCATTGAGTGGTGGGTGGGCCGGCAGCCTATCATGAGCGCGCAGATGACCGCCCAAAGTACTCTTCGACGAGGTCTTTGGTATTTTCACATACACTATACGCCGCCGCCGTGTGTCTTTTGTGGTTACTTTTACTCGGCCCTCGCGGCCGGCGCTTTCTACTCGTGTTCGGTTACGCCTACAAGGAGGAATCTGCTATCTCACAGGTTTTGCAGTAAGGTTATAGATGGTTGGAAAAACCTCGAGCTGTAACTGTCGTGGCCTTTGTATATCACAGTTTAGTATGTAGTGCCACAATTTATTAGGGACCCAACCCGGTCATTGGGACCCAACCCGGTCAGCAATGGATGTGCCCAATACTTGGATCGTACAAAGGGTTTTCAAAACTGGAAGGGTTTTCAAATCTGGTTTATGCTTTCCGCAATATATAGCCAAATCAGAGTCGTATGGCACCATTGAGCTTACAAGTAACACGCAGAAAAGTATATCGGCATAAAAATGTGGACTCAAACAGATCCGGCCGGTACATATAACTCATGTTTCTCTATGTATTACGTAAGCCAAGGTACCCTTTTTGATCCGGATCTGTACAATAGTGCTAATCCCACACAGCACTTTGCTTGTACGAAAATGCGACACCACTCTTTATCTATACTTTATACGTCTCTGTAATTTTGCTTCAGATCTCTCTACTACAAAAGACGGTAAAGGGCTTTACAAGGTTTGCTTTTCTGGCGAAAAGTGGGGTTTGCTCTTACTTTCATTCTGCTCTGCCATTAGAAACTCACTGTTGCGGCCAAGTGCATTCGTTCTTTGGCCTTATCTCAGTTCCTTGCGACTTGTGTTCTTTGTTGTTTTTTGAGTTCTTTGTTGAGTTCTTTGTTTCTTTTTTTCAATTTAGTTTATCCAATATTAGTCAACAATACGTTGCGATCTCTATTATCCTTTTATCTGCTACTGTCTACCTTGAGACAAGGTGGACAAAGATCAGCTGGCGCGACACTGGCGCGAACACGCCCGCTCGGCAAATAGCCGTGGCTCTGATGGTGCCGGCAGTATAGAAACAATTTCTCAGACGTCTCCAGTGTCCTCTCTCACTTCTTGTTCTTCGGCATCTTCTTCGGCTTTTAGTAATCTACCGCCACCAATATTTCCTGTCTCTCCGCCAAACGCTGGCCGACTAGGTATGACCAATTGACTTTCCATATTCGCATACAAAAGAAAAAAGAAATGAAAGGAAATGAAAAATGAAAAACATACTACCAGTATTAATCAATAATACTAGTTGAATGGAAATAATTGAAATTTAAACAAAAAATTTCGTTTTTGTAAAAAGTTCTTACCCAGCAGATCGCATAGAAGAGCTTCTGATCTTGTTTAAAGACAGGCAGAGTTGGGCAGAGTCGTACGTTCAGAATGTTGTGACCCCGGAGAGCGAAGGCCTGCCTCACAGGCGAAACGCTATTATTGTGAGTGATGAAATCTAGCCAGAGTATCGGCTATTTGCTTGTTTGCTTGCTTGTTTAGTCATTAGTTTCTAACACCTTTAGGCTCTTGATACGGATTCGAAACTGCCTCGACGATTACAATTCTTTATCCCTCCGCACTTGTCACAGTCTATAAACGCTACATCCTTCCCAATCGCTGGATCGAATGTACCTCCTTCCTATATTTCCCCGTCTATTCCAGAGCCAAGGCACCCTCTGCTACGGGACCCGCACTACCTCTCTCTGGCACATAAATACTTCCAGTTTGGCCGCACTGTATTCCGCGTTTTTGGCGACGAGGCGTACAGTGCCTGGTCTCACGAAATTCCGCAAATGGCTCTTTCTCCCAACGGGTTTACTCCTCTACTGGAAAGCCTGTGTACCTGGGTGTGCTTGCGTATGGCCTTTTACAATGATTCCAGCTCCTCCTTTGCCGAGTGCACTGATCGAACCTCGTACCACTACCAAAGAGCCCTTGGCTCTTTGGCTCTGCAAATGGCGGATAGCCAAGTGGCCGCGAGTAATCAGGCTCTTGCAACCAGCTGCTTACTTGCTCATTTCGATATGTGCATTGGCGAGCTCGCCCGCTCTGGATTGCATAACCATGGCTGCTGCCGAATTTACTTGGCTCGTCAGCAGCAACAGCAATTGCACTTTAAACAGGCGGATGATTCGCCTATAGGAAGAGCGCTTTTCACAATGTTTACGTTTTACGATGTTCACTCTTCGTCAATCTCGGGGAACCCTGTCTTTGCCGATAGTCCAGCTTGGTGGACAATGGACTCAAGGTACGGCCAAAGCCCTCTGTCCTGCCCTTCTCTGTCTGAAGCAGCCGATACTGCTTATTGCAATTTACGAGTCCTCGTTGCTCAGCTTGCTAATTTTCGTGCTCGTTCTTTACGTGTCGCGAAACGGCTTCACGAACGCGTAACGCGCGCTCGACGCGCTTTACGCCACTCGAAAAACGCGGTAGCCACACAAGGATTGAGTACAAGAAATGACAAGGTAAATCAAGAGGCAGCAGCAGAAGCGTATCAAAATTCAGCAGCCTTGCTGGCTCAAGCAGAGCAAGAAGAGCAAAGGCACTCTGCTCTAGTCGCACAAAGGGCAGAGTCCTTCTTCCATGAGCTTGCTCAATGGTACTCGACATTGCCGGCAGAGAGTTTTTTTGGTACTGCGGATGCAAATGAGCGGGGCTTCGATATTGATACAGATCCAGCAATAGTCGATATTAACCAGGCATCGCCTGTAGTACAATTACCACCCGGCCAGCCGCTTGCTTTGCACATTACTGTGAGCTCATTACTGTCGCTCTATCATGCGTGGCAAATTCAGCTTTTGCGAATGATGCCGGCCTCTGAATGGGCTAATAATAATTTCACTAATAACAATGATATCAAAATGGATAATATTGAAAATAACAGCAATAACGATTACAGCAATAATGATTACAACAATGATAATAACCGCAATCGAAAAGGCAAGCCCCCTGGGTTCAGCAATGAAGAGCTGATTGGTCGAGCTGCGTTCAAGATTTTCCAGATTTTTGCGTCCAATCGTGGAATTGGCGAAATCTTTACTTTTCCCATAGTAGCAGCAGGACTTTTTACCCGGAACAATGCACATCGGCAATGGTTATTGAGGGCGATTATGGAAGAAGTCGAAGTGAGCGGGTACGCTACTCTTACATTTATACGTCATGTGCTTTTGTACGCCTGGTTCAGACCAAAGCCGCACCGTCTTCGTCATCATCAGCAGCAGTCGTCTTTCAATTCAATATCCTCCATGTCGGCAAAACACAACCATGAAAATGTGGCACAAGACGCGTCTAATTCGTCCTCCAGTTCAAGACTGCAGCCAGAGTCACTTGATAATGCTGCCAAGCAAGGCAGCAGTGATGAGAATCAGTTAGCCACCGGTTTTGAGTACGTTCCGCACGGAGCAGAGACATTAATTGCCGGCGTGTCGGATAATTTGTTCCAGGCCATGGGTATTCTGAGCGACGAGCTTGATAATGTGCGATACTGAGGTCGGATACTTTTTTGTTTTAATTTTAGCTTGTGGAATTTTGGTAGGAGTTTTGTTTACGAGCGAGCGTATCTTGTTGGCTTTGGGTTGGCAGTTGAACATATTGTCAATATTAAACATTCAATTATACATTATACTCGGAAATTTACTTGTCTCTCAATCTGTAGAATTGCTCAGTGCTAATTAACGGGCAGTGCATAGAATCAGCTTGGTATCACGAATACGTTTGTCATACACTCAAACACGAGAATGGCAGAGTGTTCCGGGCTGCAGAGACTATAGTGAATTTTCTTTACAATTTTCACGGTAAACGCCAAACTATGATCAAATACAATAATATTATTTTGCAAATCAATTATACAGTAAAAAAAGCAACCAAAACCTTCCCGATCCAACCAACATGAATGCATTAGCTCATCTGATCATTGCTTCCCTGTCATTCCAAATTTAGCATCTAGCCCTTACCAGCACCCTTTGTCCACAAAATTATTGAAAATAAACCCTAACCCTGAACATTAACCCTAACCCGGCCATAAAGTCACAATGACTCGATGCTGATAAAAGGGCCCAGAGGAACCATAAAGGCCCTGAAAGAAGATCGGAAGAAACGTTCTGCGGTAAAAAAAAAAACGATCTATCTTCTCCGTCTCCTCTTCAAGCCCTCATAGGCGCATTTTGCAGTACGAAATTAGAGACACGGTTCGGTGTAGGACTCGAGTCATTCTGGTCTCGTCTTCCTTCCTGGCCCGGTGCCTCTGGTCTCGAAGCCGCCTGTGTCTGTTGCTGATGGCGGTTGAGTAAAGTTTGGTGCCAGAGCTGCATATCCTCCACAGCCGAGCGTGTGCCGGCCAGCGTATTTGCATGGCGGCGTGTTGAAGCTGGGGAAACTCCGTCCGGAGTGTGCAAGAGACCTGCAGTCCCCACAAGGCCGATATCTCCACTCGAAGCCTGTGAGCCTTCACGGCTAAGTGGACGCCTACGGCCAATCTCAAGATCGTCCTCGTAATGCTCACGCTCTTCATGCGGACCATCGAGATTGTTATCGAGAGAGAGTGAGGCAAAGTACCCTGTCGGCTCTTCGCCACTGTTGCTGCTGCCTTCTAACGATCCTGGCTGGCCATTAGCACCCGTGGCAAAAGCGATTCCCCGACTGATCGTCTCCTCATACGGCGGTGGGGGTGTAAGAAGTGGGGGTTGAGCAGAGCTCATTGCTATATCAAAGTTTGGTGGGTTAACAGTAGGGTTCCGGGAAAGTAGCCCTGGTCTTTGTGGGGGGAAACGTGACCCGCCCACCGGAGTCTGTGGGCTTGCAAGAGAAGCTCCCGCTAGAGCCAACGGATCGGCCATTCCTGAAGAGTACAAATCGGGCGTTCGCAGCTCTGGCTGCGTACACGGACAGGGGACTCGCGAGGGGTTCGGTTTCGTCCATGTCCCGTACGCAGGGAGAAGCAAATTGTTTTGCGTGCATCGGCACTGATTGTTAGATACATGTAATATTTTGTAAAAATATTTTGGAATGAAAAAATAAAATAAAGTAAAATAAAATAAAATAAAAAATAAAAAATAAAAAATAAAAAAATGGTGATAGAGGAGTACTGAAAATGACGAGGAACTAGTAGAAGAGAATAGAGGACAACAAAATAGAGAGAAAAAGAACCGTTGCTATAATGAATGCGAAGCTTACCGAAAGAATGTGTACCGGCGAATCAATAGATATCTCAAAATGCCGACGCCGCTCAGGGTTTTCTGGGTCGTATTTACTTAACCGAAGCACAATCTTGATCCAGTGGTGCGACTGTCCAATTAGCACTGCAAGAAAAGATAATAAAAAAGGCCAATAACGATATTCACAAATAAAATTGGCATAAAGTCAAGCACAAAAACGAACGCCTATACATTTATTTATATACGCCATGCGCATATATAAATAAATATTGGTTTATAACCTCACCTTTATATTCGTATATGTCGTATCAAAATGTAGCTTGTCCCTCCCCTCTGCCTGGCAATTTGGCAGTGGAGCAAGAACCTCAAACTCTGTTGAAGTAGCGGTCGCCATACCTTCAAGATCGCCGAGCATATTATTCGTAGCATTGGCCTCTGAATTCTTTTCCAGCAACAAAATTTTACGCTGCGGCTCGTAGCGGTGTACCTTTTTATTCTTGCACCAATATTCAATGTTTTCTGTAACGAATATTTTGATTCGATGGATGCGTACTTTGTCCAGCGGTGTCAGTTTGAAATAAACCGGTATTTTTGTGCCAATGGGAAAGGCTTTGCCTGAAATAATTATATCATAATGCAACTGATCTTCCCAGTTACGAGAGATCGCAATTGGCTCGGTACCTTCCAAATTTTGAACACCAGGCAGCCGTACAATCTCCAGCGGCATTTTGCCACGTACATCCGACTTAAAAGTTCCGTGCCTCTCAATAACCGCCTCCAGCTCGTACCTTACCCCACCCATGGGACAGTCACACGACTCTGGCAGCATTGGCGGGATAGGTGTCTCGAAATTATATACATACTCGCCGGCACTAAACAGCCTGTATCCACGCATTTGTGTAGTAGCAGCATCGTGTTTGCCAAAGGACCTGGACGAGAGGAACCCGGGCCCATTGTTCCGCTGCTTGTTACCCGCAGCAGTATTACCATGCAGATCCTTAGCCTCGTTCGACGTATCCAGAACCACTGAATCAGCCCCGTGCGAAAGCTCAGCGGCCGGAAAATGGGCATTAAAAAAAGGCCAAGTGTGCGTAATAAGCTCGCGCTCTTCATAAAACTCGTTCTTTCTAGGCGGAATCCCCTCTGGCCATTCGGTACGAGCAGTTCCCCGGAAAGTCAGGCTCACCGTCTTGATCTTTTGCGGCTTTGCCAGCCGCACGACAAGGCTGCCACGCAGCATTGCAGGCCGTTCGTTGTTATACTCTTGCGGCTCAAAGCCGGTTAGAAAAACGACTGGCTCAGCCAGGCTGACAGCCAGGGCAGTACCGCCACCTGAAGTAGCAGCTAGCGGCTTTTTAATCGGCGGCGGCAGGTTTCCGTTCCGCTGAGGACTCGAAACCCGAGACGGTGGCGGTCCGATCGTAGTAGTCGTGCTGTTGCTGCTGTTATTGCCATTGTGTATCGTATCATCGGAGCGCCGGCCACCTCCACTGCCTGTACTGTTCCGGTGCGTTGAGCGGCCGTCTGTGCTGCTTCCGCTGCCGCTCCCGCTGCGAGGCCGAGCACGGTCCGATCTGTACGGAACCGCAAGCGAAGCATCCGAGGATTCTCGGCTGCGGCCGTCTCCTATCATGCTTGCTGGCCTTTGTCGTCGTGCCGGGTCGGTTTATTATTATTTTTATTATTGTTTTTTTTTTAATTGATTTTATTACTGTTTTTATTATTATTATTTTTATTATTTTCAAATTGCACTGTAATGCTCAGCTAAAGATGGGAATAGTGATTGGACTATGATGAAATAAAACAGGTGTGAAAAACTAGTGTGTAATCAATCGATAACGGTGATGATGATGAATAAGGAACAGCGATAGATTATTAAATAATACAGTCCAGAATTATTGTTCTCGTCCTTTGAAATTAATAGTGGTTTTCTTTTAGTGTTGACACTCACTTTTCGCAAGTTTACTGTTTAATGTTCCTGCTTGTTTATTATGGGGACAGAGGCCACAGCAAGTAGGGCAGAGCAAGTAGGCCACAGCAAGTAGGTGTATTTCAATATGGCAAGAATTCGTATATTCAGAAAAGTCTGGTCCCTTATACTAAACGGCAGTTACTGTCGACACTAGTCTACTGTGCCGAATACTGCACACATCTTTTGTGCCTGTTTTTACCAATATGGACATGGTTCACGGGGCTTCTTGGCAGCCCGTGCCTGTTTGCTACTCTATAGATAGTAAAGCAGAATAGTCAGTTATACTCCCGTCTGTCTCCTATTAAGCCGACTCTGTTCGCCGGCTTGCATAGTACACGTTACCTCATTCATACTCTACGTGAATTATATTAGACTATACACACCGAATGAAACTCTGTCGCTCTCCATGCGCCCGAGTGACCCTCGTTGCTCTCTGCTACTAAAGCTTTTCCTCCATTTACACTGAATTTTACAAAATTGTTAGGTCTCTGCCAAGCAAACTTGCTGCTTTGCAAATGACTCTGGTCGGTCGCTCAGTCTAGACCCGCATCTTACATTACTTTACAATAGCCTAAATGTTGGCTCATCCTTTGGAGGTAACTCGTGCCGACCAAAAATATTTGCAATGGGAGTAAGGATATAGTTTTACTCGACGCACTAATGGCCCTAACCCTAATTTGTACTGCCTCAGTGTTCCGAATACCCTACCTATCCTTCTATCCAAAATTTGTGTTCTTGAATAAACCGGTCACCCAAAAAGTACAAACAAAACCGGGAATATAAATGTAAAGCGGCGATTGTCACAAGGGTCATACGCCGAGTCATATGCCGAAACTAAACAGATTCTGCTACAAGATTTCCGGTAGGAAATATGTTGTATTTGCCCTATTTTTTACAAAAAATCTATGGCTACCACGGTCTGCACTCATAGAGAATAATCATGTATATCTGTGTTAATAAATATAATACAGCTTCTACACAACAGGTTTTTCGTACATCGCACTAAAATATAAAACAAAAGAAGGGCTCATAGAAGGTGAATACGAACAAGTACTCGCTCAGGCTGACCTGCTTGCACGCAAACAGGTCAGGAGAAAAAATTGGTTTTATTAACCGACCAATCTGCTAGCAATCTACAAGCTGGTGTAGAGCTTGCCGAGATCAGACAAGTCGCCGTTAGAGTCAGAGATCAGCTGGTTGTTGGCGCCAACGTTAGCAGGGAGATTGGTGGAGGCACCAAACCAGGCATACTTCTCAATCCAGTCCTGGCTCTCCAACCAGGACACTGAATCCTTCAAAAAGTCAGACACTTCACCGGCAGAGGGCAATGACGCGGTGTCCCAGTTAGTGCAGGCAAACTCTGTGAGCCAGATCTTGTAGTTGGGGTACTTGGAGTGGATGTTCTCCAAGTAAGACTTGAGATCATCTGCAGAGGTACCGTACCAATGGACATTGATGAAATCAATGCCACAGTCACTGCACTCGCTCATGAAGCTATCAAGCCAGCCTGGACCGTACGGGCCATTGGTGGTTGATGGAGTACCCAGGTACGAGATTTTGCCGTTTTTCAGAGGCGAAATGCTGCTCTTGTAGTCCTGAACAGCAGTAGATACATCCATGTTGGATTGGCCATTGTTGTCTGGCTCGTTGAAGCCCATGACAGTGCTGCCATCACTCAAATCAGAAGAAAGAGACGACAGCAAGTCAGTCTTGACAGTGGGGACGAATTGAATGCCCGAGTCGCCAGTCGAGCCAAAAGGCTTGGGGCCCCAGTTGTAAAACCAGCTGCTCTGGCTTGCAATAGTGCCAAACTCAGATTCTGGGTTAGCCAGATCCCAAGCGACACCACGCTTACCGCCGCCAACAGACGGGGAAGAGCTTGAAGACGGGGCAGGAGTAGAGTCCGAGCTGGAGGCAGCAGGCGAAGGCGAGCTCTCTACGGGGCTTTCAGCAGGCGCGGAGCTGGCAGGAGCAGAAGAGACGGCCGGAGCAGAAGAGACAGCAGGAGCCGAGTTGGCGACCGGCGATGGGTCAGCGGAAGAGACAGGCGTGTAGCCAGAGTTGTCGGTAGATCCAGCAGCAACAGTGGCATAAACCGTAGCATAGGCTGTTTCGACCTGAACTTCTTGGCGTACGTGGTGGCGGTGCTTAACATCACCCAGTGCTGATACAATTAGTATTTGAAATTGACAATATGGAATTTTGTACTGCAATGGCCATTGCAGCATTAGAAAAACAAAACAAGACAGGCCGAAAGCATTCAAAGCAGATAGATCAATTTAGCTCAACATCTATTGAGCGTACTGTTTGTCGAAAACGTACTGACTCTGGTAGAAATGCGACTAAATTGAACCCAGCCTGATGGGAGGTGCAGCAAAATAAATGATACAAAAAATTTGTAAATTTGTAAAAGCTTGATCAATATGAATGTGCAAATCTACTTACGCTTAGCGTGAGCCGCGGCGGCAACCAGTGCGCAAGCAATGGCAGTGCTTGTCTTCATTGTGTGTATGTATAAAAATGTAAACAACGGCAATTAATCTGCAAAACTTATAAACAGACGATTCCTCTGCCCAATTGAACAGGGAAAAAAAATTGACCAAAGAGTGACCCGAGTTGAAGACACAAAGAAAGGCGAGAGCGAGTGCCGAAGCAGAATCAGCTCAAATTTTGAAAAGAGAGTGTGTTGGGGGCAGTTGGGAACGGGAAGTGGGCCCGGTAGGATCAAAATATTTATAAGGTTTCTATTGCGTGCATTCACCAAGTAAGACACGAGCCAGGGGTGCATCTCCAACAAGTTATATTATGTGGCATATGCAATTATAATGGAAAATCTGTTGCTATTAATTTAGACGAGCCGCTCTGTTTGAATGGCTTTGTTACAATCTGCTCGACTGGCACTTAATGGAATCAGTTGAGAGAGCAATTGAATGAGTCGTTTCCGAACTTTGAATTGCTGTGGTCTGTTTGGGTACCGGTGAGCGTTACAACGGCTCTGGGTAGGGTTTTCAAGCCCAGATGAGAGGGATGATCGGGTATCCAGGAGACCCAAAGGGTAATGTTATATCCACTCAAATTAGCATATAGACCACAAGGCTGGCTATTTGAAGCAGGTGGCCGTGGTACAGAATAGCACCAAAAAATTTTATACCAAGTAACCCTTAACATTTTAATCTTATTTCGCGCATTACATTACATGGTAATAAGAGATTTATCCCCACTGTGCCACTATTTTGTTTTATGTTTCAACTACGTTGCGTTTGCCAGGTACACACGGGCATTTGGTTAATACACAAACGGTCGACAACCCTTTGTATAAGAATCCAACTAAAATGTGATCGCGGTTTTTTCCAGTAAAAGTTAAAGGGGGTAACTCTTGCGTGCAAATAAAATTTTGCAAGCTCGCTAATTGACGGTTTCGATAGAACAAGGAACCAATGGTGGCTTGCGCTCTTTGCATTGTGACCTCCTTTCTACTTTGCCTCTTCTCCATACTTTATTTAATCAGGTTTGATTGTCGATATTGAAGATCGATAGTGAAACCCTTTCCTTAAATTACAGCTAATCTTTGCTTTTTCTAATACGCGCTTACCTGGAAAACCCAGTTGTCAAAATGGCGTAACGCTGGCGCATATCCTGTCTACTTTTGATAATTGCTCTGCCACCTTGTTGATATTGTTTTGCCTAACGTAACCAAATATAATCTTTTCTTTGCATTTGTCTATCATCAATCATTTGCTCTCTACCTACCAATTGACATACTCGCTAACTAAACAAGTTGAATGCCCACCTTGCTGTGTACTAATGATCGTCCTCCACTGCGTATTTCATTGTGGGTTCGCTGATTGTAGCATCTGTATCGCTAGCAAACTCGATTGGTACCACTAGTTTTACACGTCGAGTTTGCCGCGCTAGAGCATTCACCGTCTCTGCTGGTAGAGCCATAACGCGTTGACGCACTACAGCCAATGCGCGATCCCTCACCTGTGTCGGCAACAGTATTCTATTCGCTTCGTCCGCGTCCTTTCCTATATCAGCCGGAACTTGCGAATCGCCATTTGCCGTTATCGATTTTGCGCTACTACCTTTTCCCTTTATTTTGTTCTTATCGGTGAGGCCATTGACCTTTTTAGCCATATCGCCCTTTGGCTTTTTAGATTTCCCTTTAACATGGCCATGTAATGGCTTGGCCTTGGCCGGCACCGTTTGCTGGCCATAGGCAAGCCGAGTTCCGCAGCCACAGCCCAGACGATGAAAATTTATTTGCCATACCAAAGTCAGCAATTGATCTACATGATACGCTGAGCGTCGGCGCAAAAGCCGTCGTATTCAAAAAGCCAACAACAAATAAAACACGTTTGAGACTATGTAAATCACACGAAGAGAAAACTGGTGGAATGTATCATACAGAAAGGTGTTCGTTCGTATACAAACATAAAAGGTTAAAAGGCGCGATCGAGGTGAAAACTGTAAAATTAAAAACTTAAAAGTATAGGATAGGTTATGAATAGAATATAACAACAGACAAATCACCTGTACTCAACGCGAAAATCATGATCGGCAGCCATTATAACCGTAGCCAATAAACCTCTAGATGCGAGCAAAAAGCTAGATCAAAACTCAAGCGAAACATTGACCTACCAAACTTCGTATGTAAGAGTGCAACCAGCCTGCGAGAATCGAAGAAATACACTCTCCGAAGCGAACGATACCAGAAGTCATTTTGATGAATAATGACTGCCTATTTTTTAGAAGCCCCAAATGGTTGAAGATTGGCACAGCTAATTTCTCGTGACAGGTGCCGGCCGGTTTTAGTGGATTGCGTTTTACGGAAGAGCAATTGGGGACAGGAGAATGAATCCATGGATTGTGTCTTATTTTAAATACCCCTGAACAATAGATTTTGTTCCGAGGCGGCATTACTCCTGACTTTCGTTCGACACTGTAAGCGTCGAAGTGTACATTAGCTCATAATAATCCTGTGTGTAACAGGTTGACTCTAAAAGCTCTTTCCAGGTTTGTGCTTAATATTAGATTACATGGCATTATTGCACGCATGTCGCGCTACAAGGCATACGCGTTACAAGTATGACGTAGTTTGCTTACACAATCGCCTGCCTGAAGAGCTGACCTTTCTGATGCAAAAGCATACTGTAATACCGCTGTTATACGCAAAACATTAAATGTACGCGCAACGCGTTTACATCGAACCAGACGCGGGTTAATGTGTATGATCTGCATAACCTCGGCTCGGCTAGTACTATCCGGCACTTGTATTTTTCTCTATTTATAATTTATACATAGAAGAATATGGTCTACTGTTTAAGACAAAGTTATAGTGTCGGGGATATGTAGCAACAAGTAGTAGGCAGCGGCAACAGCATAGAAGAGCAAATTGCAAAAAATATTTCAGAGAGCAAACATGTATAGGGCGCTTTAGGTCTTGATGGCCATCAAAGCAACGAGGAGAGAAAGTATTTGTTGAATAAAAAGGTCTAAAACACTAGCAAAGTATGAACGAGCATATAAAAGAAGTTATTTTGAACAGTCGGCGTTTGCTACTCCGATACTTTTTAAATAGTCTTTTAATTTTCAAAGGTGCCTGCCCGAGTTCCCCGATTAGCAACACTGGATGCTTGATTACATAATTTTACTATAAGCGTCTACAGACAACAAAAAAAATATACGAAATCATGACAACCTCGGTAACGGATTTCGGTATAAAAATCGTGCTCGGGCATCAATCCAATGCTTTGAGCAATTGCCGCCCAATTGCACACTGCACAAGAGCGCCAACAAATATATCACACTGGCATTGAAGGGTATTAAAGCTCAAGCAAGTTCTATTAACGGCATAGTGGACGACGGAGCTGGAGGACGTACAAGGACAAGGGCGATAAGGAGATAGATAAGAGCGCCGAGTCAAAAAAATAAGGAGGACAGAAAAACAAAATAAAAACATTTGGGCTCATCAGAATTGAGCGAAAGAATTGTTAAACTCTGGGGATAAAGAGCAATAGCGACAAATCTTGATTGAGGAAAGACACATCTTTCTTCCTTTAAATCACGAATTGTTAGGCATGGAGGCTACACCGTCCAATACGGCGCCTGATTCATCGACGAATGCTGAAAACGGTACATATACAGCCAATACGGCAGGTACATCGCCGGCATCACAAGCACATTTGAGCAGGAAATCGAGTGAATCAGACTACAACGATGCGAATAGGGTACAACTAGGTGAAGATGAACAGGCACAAAATCAGCGATTGGATCGTTTAGCGAGCCGGCTTTCACGAGTCCGTACTCAGGATTCTGACACAGTATCACTAGCAGCTCCAGTAGTTACTGGTACTTACCGTGATCTAGAGCAGACGCTTTCGAAAGAAGAACAAAGTGATCTGGACAAGTACCTAGTAAAATTTGAAGGTGCCGATGATCCAGAGAATCCACAAAACTGGTCCCCACCAAAGCGGTGGTGGCTCACTGTTTTCACCGCAGCTCTTACATTCTGTGTGGCACTTACAAGCTCAATTTACACTTCAGCCATTTTCACTCTGCAAAGGCAGTTTGAAGTATCCCGTGAAGTAACGATATTAGGTGTAACTTTTTTCGTTCTCGCTTTCGGTCTGGGACCGTTGTTATGGGCACCTTTGAGTGAAATCGTGGGACGTACTCCTGTGTATCTTGTTTCATGGGCAGGGTTTATCATCTTTCAGATTCCTTGTGCTGTTGCTAAAAACGCTCAGACCTTAATCGTTTGCCGATTCTTTGCTGGAGTATTTGGGTCAGCTCCTCTTACTAATGCTGGAGGTACGCTGTCTGATATATGGCGACCTCATGAGCGTGCTATCGCAATGGCAGTCTTTGGAGTTATGCCATTTTTGGGGCCGGTTATGGGTCCTATTATTGGTGGTTGGATCGTTACTGCTCACGCTAGTTGGCGCTGGGATATGTGGGTCCCGTGTATTTTCAGCGGATTCTTGGGGGTCATAATGCTTTTTGCCCTACCGGAGACCATGCACAAGGCAATTTTGCGTAAAAAGGCCATAAGACTTCGTAAAGAAACTGGCGACGACCGTTACTGTACTGTGGAAATGCGAGCTCCGAGACCTTCACTGGGCACTTTAGCAAATATTATATTTGTGCGCCCTATAGCTATGCTGTTTTTAGAGCCCATTGTGTTTCTCATGTCACTCTACCTCGCCTTTATTTACGGAATCCTTTATTTATCATTCGAATCCTACCCATTTGTGTTCTTTGGTCTACGTCACTGGAGTCTGGGTTTCAGCGGACTCGCGTTCTTGGGGATGCTTGTCGGCATGCTAATAGCAGCCGCTTTATCACCCTGGCAGTAAGTTACGCTTTATTATAGCGACTACTTTGTCTTTTACTTTTTCATGGTCATTGCGCATTCAAAACTATTAATCTCTGAATTATTATTACTATTTGTTTTTTCTACTGGCTCTTTGTTCATCTTTATTTGACTCGTTTTTCTTTTTTGACTAGTTTAACAAATTCTTACGTACAGAACCAAAGTTTACATCAGCATTTGCCGGAAGAAGAACGTCGTTATCTGCCCAGAAGCAAGATTACCGTTCTTGATTCCTGCGGCTTTTCTGGTCCCTATCTCGCTCTTCTGGCTGGCTTGGACATCCAACCCTAAAGTTCACTGGATCGTGCCTATCTTGTCGGGCATTCCTTTCGGTTGTGGAATGGTTACGATCTTTTTAGGAATTCTCGTACGCTAAATTATCCTCCGTCTTATTCGCTCTAGTTTATTCGAATTTTATTATTAAACTTTGTTTACTAACTCAATAGAACTACCTCGTCGATTCATATTTATTAATGGCAGCCTCGGCTCTTGCGGCTAACAGCCTCATGCGATCCGTTTTCGGCAGTGTTTTTCCTTTGTTCGCAGAGCAAATGTACGAGAACATGCATGCAAATTGGGCGTCTACTTTACTGGCTTTTATTAGCCTGGCTTTGGCTCCAATACCGCTTTTATTCTACATATTTGGCGAGCGTATTCGCAAGCGGTCAAAGATGGCTGCTAATGTTTGAGGCGATTTCAGAGCTTGATACAAGGACCTGGTCGCCGGGGTTCACATTTCGTCTTTGGAATTTTGCTACACCGTTAAATTGCGTTAATTTTTGCACTTTTTAACTTTATTTTATCTTGTTTTGGTCGGCTTAGGATTCATTTCCAACTGATTGTGTAAAGGATGTCTTTGTTTCTAGTGAACAGTTTGTACAAGCGGAAACGATTGTTTAGACGGTGACCATATGACTTATGTCTCGAACTCTGCTTTAATGATATGATCATTGTCTGTTTATTATGCGAGTTTTCATAGAATATATATTTTACACTTTATCTTTAATGTTTCACTTTTTTGATCTTTTTATTATTTTAGTTCTTTTATCTCTATGCCTTTACATCAAAATATATACATACTAGCTAAAATTATTGATACCAATAACGATCTGTATTTAGCCTCTTTTGTTTTGAAATCTCGACTTTTCGTCTGCTCATGTGCCTTTTGCTGGGGATATAATTGTTTCGCTGAAGGTTTGCGAGTGGGGTCGTCGAGTAGTAATTGCAGTCTGTTGGCATTAGAAACAAAAATTAGGTTTATACTGTCTTAAAGCAAAGTAAACTATATGTAGAGATAATTGTACGTGAACGTCAATAGTGTTTGGCACATCAGCAGAAGCCGAAAAGCGTATTTATACAATACTTTTCTAATACCGAACAACTATTGTACAAGTACAATCTATACATAAATGAAATTGAATAACTGCAAGCAACGTTATTGCTACGATTGACATAATGCGGCACATGTGCCAGTCTTCAATCGCCAGTATGACGGCTTCCTTTTAAAGTAAAAGCGCTAGCACATGCGCCCACGATACCTGTTACGGATCACGTGTCTTGATATGAAGACCAAAATATTGGGCGGCCACTTGCCCTAATAATGTATGTTAAAACCCACTTTAAGTGCACAAACTTGTCGAGCTACTTAAAATAAAACCTCCATCGAGTTGTGTAGTGAGATGCTACGGTTCATGAATTTGCGGGAGAATAAGATAGAGCGAACATGCTTGTAAAGCAGTATCGCCATTGCAGCCTTCGTGAATACCGTCTACAATGCTAGGTGTCTACAATACTGGGTCCGAGCCTTCAGCGATCCGCCACCCTTTTATTGGCTTGCAAAAAATGAATGTATACCGGAAATTTATAATTACACGTGCGAACAACAAACAACCTGGGGAGGGAAATTAAAAATGGGGAAGATCAGCCCTCCTCGATCCTTCTATTGTTCAAACACCCAACAGCAGGAAAGCCCTAAATTCGTGAATGCACCTCTTATGCCATTAAGACATTGTTTTTGTGAGCAAAATAGCAACATTTAGCGCTTCCTTTCCCTCACCGTAATCGAGACAAGTATAGCTGAAGCAAACGTAGAGAGTTATGGACCCTTGCTATTAATCAGAACAGGAACGATGGATTTGACTTGGCACAATGGATTTGACTTGGCACCAGCAATGTGTAAAATATACCTCGTTACGTCAGGGACCCTTTTTACATAATCATGGATCGTATTCTATATAAAATTGTCTGCTAGGCACAGGTAATAGTACCTACTCTCACCAAATGCGGGGACAGGCTGGTGCCTCGTCCGAAAGCGAACTGTATTCGGCAAGCTGCACGGTCCGAATTCTCAGCCCTGAAACGTGATGTGGCTTAAATTAATACATAAAAGTTACGAAAAAACACTCTCTCTAGTAATCTATACGGGAATTTGACAAGTAATATTAGAACGTTCTTTAATACATATTGCTATGAGACATGTTCACCAAAAATCAGTAATCAGCCCATTTATGTTTTAAATCAAAGAAAACAAAAGCAAAAAAAATCGATGCACGACAATATTCTACTTTAGGTCTGACGTAAGCAGGCTTCTGGGCTCATTCGATGACATTTGCGAAGTAAAAAATTGAAGCACATTCGTTTTGCTGTGTAATGATTTTTCTAGTATTTAACATTACGTAGTCTATGTCATGTAATAACTTCCATCTTAGTCATCATTATTAATGATCTCTGCGTCTTTTAAGTACATGGTGTGTATGCTTGTTCTTCTCAACTACCTCTGCAATACTGCTTAAATGTATTACAGAAAAGTATGAAATACCGCGACTTCCTTTCTGTTCTCGCAGTGCTAGCTTTAGTCATAATATGCTTTTCTAAACGGTTTCCAAAGTCGGATTTGGCTTGCTGAGTGGTAGAATTGTCTGACTTCCACACTCTTTCCTGATTCGGAAGCGTCCAATTGAAACAGCTTTGGCGCAGAACAGATTTTCTCCGCAAACATCGCCAAGTAATGCAGCAAGCCAGAGGCACGGCCCATAAAATAGGACGAGTAGCGCAAGTAATTGCGACAAAGGCCAACGGTCAACGAGAAGGCACAGAAAGTTTGAACATTTTGACTGCGTCTGCGCTCGAAATTTTCCAGGCAAGCACTAAAAATCACTCAGCATTTGAGGCGAACAGCTGTGGCTATTGGTATCGGCCTAACGCTTCTAAATATACTCGCTTATATATTTGCCAAGGGACCCATCTAGACAATATCTCTGCGTCCAACGGGGGAAAGCTTCACTCTTGCTCCTATTTCAAGGGAAAAAAACCTGCGCGAACAAGGAGGAATTTGGCACACAGTGCATTCAGCAACCACTCCCTCTCTCGATCACTCTCACACTTTTGACGATTTTCGCAAAAGACATTGCCGACACACGTTCGCTTACACGCACGATAGATTACTTACGTTTTTGTTACTTAACATTCTATTCCCCGGATTTCAAAGTACTAGAACACACGACAGGAGAGGGATAATACTAAGGAAACAACACCAAACGGAAACGAGTAATTTGCTGAGAAACAAACAAGGAACGCGACACTTACGGGAAAGGGACAGCAAATCAAGGAACCAAGCAACAAGCAAGACAAGGTGCGTTGGCGAGGAAAACAGACAGTGCGCCAGTACGGGAAAGGTTCATCGACTAAAAGCAACCATATTTGTCTTGCCAATTGAGCCCACTCAAAGGAGGAGGACTCGAAGAAATTTATACTTAAACTGCGGTGTTGTTGTGTAGAAAAAACTCGGAACTTTGAAGCAGAGTCTCTATCGCAATATGGACAAGCCGCGACCGTTCGTGTGCGGTATGTGCCAAAGAGCCTTTGCTCGAATGGAACATTTAAAGCGGCACGAGCGTAGCCATACTCACGAAAAGCCTTTTGCCTGTGAGGGCGATCTCGGTGATCGCATTCAAGGCTGCGGCCGGTGCTTTGCGAGAAGGTAATTCTCTTCTATCATAGTGACAGTTATACTTTACTTTTTATGCAAAGAGCAATTGCTCAACTGATTTAACAGGGACCTACTCCTCCGCCACCAGCAGATTCACCGTAACCCGAGCTCACGGAGGGGCAAAGCACGGCACGGTTCGCTGGCAAGTAACCCACTAGCTCGGCAGCCAAATGCAGATCCACGAAAACCCTGTCGGGGCCCAAACACGGCGCGGAGACAGAGTGCTGTTTCGTCTACGGCCAGTGAGACTCTGAGGGGAACGGCCAGTACGTCAGGTTCGCCCATCGAAACTGGCACGGGCTCTCTAGTGGGCGACAGTTCAGGTTCGAGGGACACGTCTGACTACCGTGACTCATTGCCACGTGGCCTGAGTGACGCTGTACAATCAGGATCGCTATTCAACACCTTTTATGAGGATCCTAATATGGTGCCTCAGGTCGGTGCCTCTCATATGGCAGCAGCAGCCTCGCGACTGAGCTCTGAGGAAATGTACTATGCCGGCACAACAAACAGCTCAAACGACTGTGCAGTGTCTGATTCCCCACTCTCGCAATTGTCCATGGAGGACTATTCATTATATTACAATGGAAGCAATGGAAATAACCCTAATGAAACTGTTAATCCCGCGGCTCTCATGAATGACAACAGGGAGATTTGCCATTCACGCTCAGTTTCAATGCCCACTTCGTCGCGTCCCGCAAATTTATTTCCGGGGCTGTTTGGCGCTGCTCCTCAAAGCCAGCAGCAGCAGCAGCAGCAGCAGTTTTCTATAGGAGATTCTTGTTCCGCCACGGCAATTAGAAGCTTCCCAGAAGTACAACAACAGCACATGTTCAACTCGCCTTTTCAATCGTACCTCGGCGTCCAGCAGCCCGATTTGGTGGATTCGCCTATTACGAGTTCTGCGTCCACGGGCTCAGAGTTTGATGCTCAAGTGTTTGCACGATCGCTACAGACAAACGCAAATATTATGGAAATCTGGTCGGATAATGAATCAGACAGTCGGGCGAATAATAGCAATAATTTTACCAACAGCAATAACAACAACAGCAATAGCAACGACTACAAGGATGCAATCTTCCGTGATATTCATCCTTCACTGTTTGCTCTGTCGACATCGACTCCACAGTATTCGAGGCCAAACCTGCATGCAATTTATTCGCACAGGCCTTCGTTTGCTGCGGCTACTGCCTTTGACAGGAGCCTTCTGCAGAACAAAGATACTGACCGGGATCCGTCTGGTTCAGCGGACGCTTCCAGTTCTGCTGCAGAGGGCAATGACGCAATGTCGATTCTACTTTCACGATACTTTCCACAGATAAGCGATGCAGAAGACGGTGGTGATAAAGCTGCAGCTATAAACGAAGCCTGGCCTGATGTTTCTATGGCTCAGCTCAACTTGTCCTCGCCTCAAGGACAGCAGCATCATGATCGTGTCAAGCAGGCACTGGAAAGAATTGCAGCAGAGCGGCAGGTGAACAGTTACCAAAGTTATATGGCCGCCAACATGACGGGATACGACTTGCCAAGGAGAGTCAAGGACGAGTCTGATTTGTCGGGATCAAAATTGAGCGATGGCTCAGAGTACAGGCAAATGTACCAGAACATGTCGAGCGACGATCTGATAAGTTTTGCTTTCACGACATGATACAATTGCTACATAAAGTGGGCCAAGGGGAAAAGAGTGTAAATGTATGAGTGCCGTTCTACATTTGTGTATATGTGTTGCTGCATACAATTATACATACATTAACATGGGGCTATATATTCAAATTTCCATTTGACTTAGTGTACGTCAGATACTAGATCTGTATTCTCATTATTCAAATGTGTCCATTTTACGGGATATTTAGGCGTAACGGCGTTTTGTGCATTAATAGCATCTATTAAAGAACGAGCATTTTTCCCGTATTGCTTAAAATCGGGAAGCTCTGAAGGGGGCACTGACTGCCGATTGTTGCGACGGCTGGCGGAGAGGGAAGAAGGCCGTACTAAAATTGAATATGAATAATTTTTTATTCTTTTGCTCTGTCTTTATCGTTCGGGTGGGATGATGGTACTCTTGTGACTAAAAAAGTGCTTTGTTTTGTTTATTTATGCTGTCTTTGAATATACTGTCTTCATATTGAATTGTGCATAGAATACAATAATCATAATGACGATGAAATGTAATTCACAGCGGAATAAGTCTAGTCTATTAACCCTAATTAAATTTAGTTAACCCTAAGTATGGTCGGGACTCTGGAATTAGCAGAAGGGTTAATAGTCATGAACTTGACCATAACCTACTGTATGTATTCCAAAAGACTAGAACCTACAGCAATCTGGAATAATTGAGTCCAAAACAAACAAATCCAGAATAAATGATACATCTGATTCCATTGATTCATGTCTAGTCTACTGCATCAAGACCTGCTCGAGTAAGCATTTGCCGGTAAGTTTGCAGGAGAGCACGAATCTCTATTATCAAATCCCCTTTCCCGTCCCCAACACTACCGATACCCGCAGCATCGATCGAAGCAGAACCCGTACGAGCAGCATCAAATCGCTCTAGAGCCCGAAAAGTTGCCCGGGCAACTGCTGTATAAACAGGATCCATTTTACCAGTATTTTCTTCCAGGCTGATATGATGCACGACCCCAGCAAGGGCAGCGCACAGCACGTATTTCACAAATACTTGTAATACTGTGTGCTGCAGCAGGGTTACTTGCGATCTATGCTGTTGCAGACGTACCCACTTGTCCAGCAATCCCGCGTTTCTAATATCCCGTGCGCCAGCAATGCTATCAGCAATCCGAGCAACAAGACCCATTTGCACAGTGAAGCGTAAAGCGTCTTGGCCGCCAATCATTAGCGCCTCCCAGTACAAGGCGCTATTGGTGTTTGCATCATTTTTGCTCTTGCTTTTTAATTTATTATTATTATTTTTATTGATAATATTATTATTATTGCCATCATTATTGTTGTCTGCCGGTGACCCGGTAACAAGTGCAGCCGTAAACTGATCAATGTCCTTACAAATCATAGACACAAGGGCGCTTGTAGTATTTGCCCTCTGCAATTGCTGCAACAGAGGGTTCTTGCCAGTGCTGCTGCTGATAGAGTAAAGCACTGAAAGGCAGAGTGATGCGTACAACTGGCACAGTCCTCCTCCACGAAGCACGTCGTCGATCAGGTACCGCAACACTCGGCCGCCCAGACTGGCGAGGATGTGTAGAGTTGCCTGCTCAGACAATTTGTTTGCAGTTTGAGAAGAAGGGCGGTTCGAGTGGCCATTTTGACGGGACAAGCTATGTGCCATCGAGGCAGTTGCAGCTGTCTTCTCCCCTTTATTGCAGCGGTCATTAAAGACAACGAGTGCAAGGTACATTGACCGGTAAACTGCCTCGCGTAGAAAACTGCCTCCAGAGACGAGCACGGTGCCGTAAGCAAGCAATATTTCATGCAATACGCGATTAAACCCTCCGGCTCCTTCGTCGTCGCTGGGCAGACGGTCAAAGAAGTCGCGGCCGTGCAACGTCATTTGTGAGCAAATGTCCAAGACGGTATTAGCGACAGGAGTACTATCTGTCTGCAGACAGGGCAGTAGCAGGTTGAGCGTCTCAGATACCAGGCTTTCCAGGCCAGTAGGGCTAAAGAGAAAACAGCACTCTTCCACGATAATCTCTACCAGCAATGACCAGCGCCGTAGAGTTTCTGCACAAGCGTGCCGGACGCGGATGCTGGAATTGCACTCTATAACCCTGCCCAGTGTATCGGCAAATGTGGCATTTGCCAGGGACTCTGTATCGGGAAAGGCAAGAGCGTTTCTTTCTTTTTCTTTTATATTCAATTCTTTTATACCTCTCTCTTTTATATTTCTCTCTTTTATACTTCTCTCTTTTATACTTCTTTCCTTTGCATCTCTTTGTTTTACACTCCGTTCCTGCCTGGCTTTCTCCCACTCTCTGCTCCGTCTTACTTTGAGCAGCCGCTCAATTCTTTCCACGTCCAATACCTCACAGTCGCTGCCGCCTTTTCGCGTGAAATAGTCTGCAAAATTCTGTAATAGCGCCTCGTCCAGCTCGGGGACTGGGACCCGTAGCACATCGGCAAAATCAAGTATTCTCAGCACTGATGCTGAGCTGTTTGAGATTCCTCCTGAAGAAGGCCCATTTGCATTTGGCATCGAGGCTCCAACAAGGGCATTTAACAAAGTCACAAGTGGCGAATAAGTCTCGCTCTGTATCATTGCACGGATCCTTATAGCCAGCAGTTCAAAGAGGTACGCTCTACACAAGAGTTGGTCTTGCAGTGCCCGTGCAAAGGAATAACGGTCAGCTTCGTAAAGCTCTCCGCCATAACCACCAGCGCCGATCAACGGCGCTTGCTGGGATAAAAGAGCCAGAAAAATATGGTCATGGGCCCCTACATAGTCCAGTACCTGCATCATACTGGGACCTGATTTCAAAAGGGCCACAACAAGGTGCAAGATCTTCGCCTGAATATCCAAGCGGCCACCATCCGTCTCCAAGTACTGCACAAGCACATCGAGTAGGGAGACACCGGACGCCAGTCCAGGAGCGTCCTGGGACCCATCATCATTGTACTTATTGCCGCTATTGCTTTCGCCATTAGAATCGTGCCCACCATCGTTGCCGGAATTAAAGGCAGCAAAACCCGTCATGAACCCACCGAGTCTCAGACCCAAAAGGTAGTGCGACGTCACGGGGACGGCGGACGGCTCCTGCAACAACTCTGACAGCATAAAATCCAAAATTGCATGTACTAACCCTAACCCTGACTCAGTATCAGTTGAATCATCAGGGTTAGGGTTAGTGGCGCCGGTCAGACCAGCGTCTATCGCATTAATAAACCCGTAAACGATTCGCTTGGAATCTTCGCTTGTCCGGACAATATTAAGCAGCCGATTGCCGACGAACGAAGTGGTTGTTTCCGAGGCCGAAGCGCTACGGAACTCGGGAGATCGTCGAATCAGGTCGAGCAGCCTGACTGCCTTTAGAGCAACTCGGGGGTCTGCCTCGTTCCCAACGCACAGAAATATCTGGACTAGACACTGTGAGTGGCATAAGAGAAAGGTGAAAGGCGATCTTAGTGGTTTAGCACTATGCTGCTGTTGCTGCCTTTGCGATAAAAATACAGGCCAGGTAGGCGCTGAAGCACTTCCACTCTCCTGCTCGTCAACCTCCTCCTCCGTGTCTGTTGGCGTATTGCTGATTGCATCCAGTACACGTAAATGCTGAGGTAACAAATGGGATAGATCGTATATTAAATCGAGCGATAGCTGGCAAAGGCGAGTTGACGTAGTCGAGGCCAGATCCAAAGCTGAACAAGAATGCAAGAAAATGCTAAATAAAGCCTCCAGGCTCTGTGCAGACATGAGCATATTGAAAAGGATGGGCGCTGGATGTTGCGAGTAATAGTGTTTAAGAGAGGCAATTTGTTTGACGACATCAAACCGTTGTTTGCCCGCGTCAGCAATGTACTCCAAGTTATACGATTCGACTATAGTAACAAGGCAGAAAACGATCTCCTGTGCCAAACCGAAAAAATTTGTGTCGCTGGATTCGGCTGCGAGCAGGGCGGTATCTGAAAGGATTTGGACAATAAATTTTACATAAACACTGAGCCCGGGATTACGATACTGTGCGCCCAAATTTGCCGGGTAGCAGAGCGGAGATGCTGCTGATTCAGAGGGACGCAGCAACTTGCTCAAAAGAGCAAAAAGTGATCGAGCGTCAGAACCGTCTCTGGAGCACAAGAGCCTCAGGTTTTCATACAGTCTTTGCTCCGGTTCAAGTGCTTCTGCTGATCTAATGCTCGAGAGAACCATTGGCGGCAGCGAGTAAACATCTCGCAGAGGAAAGAAGCAGAGCCAGTGATCAACAAGTCGCCAAATTTCGTTATTATGCTGCTGGTAGCTAGAACTAGAGGCAGCAGCGAGCAGGAAAAGTAGCTCGGCTTGCAGGTCTGGAGACACGTAGCAGTTTAAGAAATCAACCACTATTTGAACAATCCGCAGTGTTTGATCCTCAATCAAATCGAGACACTCTGCTTGATTATGAAGCATGATTGAAGCGAGTAAGCGCAAGTACGACTGCAGTACGAGATCAGATTCAGCATCAATTTCAATTTGGTCCGGGTCCAACAGTCCACCGGTGTTTGCCTGCTCTTGTTTTATAAAAGTTACATAGTACCGTAGGGAATTGGCAATAAACGCCAGCGAGAGTTGGCCAGCTTCAGCACCACTTGTTAGGCTTGCTGGGGAAGGATTGACCATGGAAAGAAATTCTCTGCAGGCAGCAGAGTTGTCCTGACCCCGACAAAGGCTGGCCAGGAGTACAGCATTAGCACAAGTCATACTAGGAGCAGAAAAAGACCGACACCAAGATAAAAAGCCATAGATATCGCTCTCGGGATCCTGCCAAACTTGGCTTACAACCGACTCTGGACTGCACAAGTAGACGAGTGAGAGAGTGTACAGAAACGTTTCAAGAGCCGGCTCGATCGTTTCCCGTTGGAGTACTTCCGTATACCGCTGATTTGATACTATTACATCCTCCTCAATGAGCCTGATTTCTTTCAACACATCCGGCACAAAGCTTATAAAAGCATGCAAAAAGTCCCGCCAGACATCGAAATAGCAGGTGCAGAATTCAGAGCTTGCTTCCAATTTAGCTGTGTCCTGCTGCTCCGTATTATTGACAGTATTGCTGTAAAATTTGTACCACCAATCTACGGAGGTCGAGCCGCCGGCAGCACAGGGACTCAGCAGGTACAGATACCTAATAAACCGGAAGAGGAAACCATTCAACAGACTCGTCAGCGCCGGCTGTTCGATTTGCTTAGAGTACTTCAAGTCAGGGATGTGAGCCATTGTCTGTTTGAGAAAAGCGCTCAGCTCAACCATCCATGAGAGGGCGAGGAGCTCCTTCAGCTCTGGCGTTTGCCACCTCTGAGCACTGTCCTGTGCAGCGACAAATTTGCTCTGCAAGTGCTTTACTCTTTCCTGTAAAAGAGTGTCAGCGTTTGTACCAGCATCCACAATTTTGCCAAAAAAATCTGCCATTGCACGTTTGGGTAAGACGAACAATGCTGGTACAAAATGCACAATGCACGCAGTATCCTTTTGCTCAACAGTAGCAGCTATCTTTAAAAATTGCTCCATATCACTCTCGTTGAAATCCGTGTACTGGAAAATATCGTAGATAATCAAACTGAGCTGCTCGTGGTGCGACAAGCATGAGTTTACCATTAGGGAATATATTTCCTCATAGCTATTGTCTTGCTGACCTACGAGTAAAAGCCGAGCTCTGCGTTGCTCCTCCTGGACCTGCTTCAACTGATTTTGTAATAGGCCGAGACTCTCACAGCATTTCTGCACCGTTTCATCACTCGTTAAAGGTTTGGTAACGGAGCAAAAGATTTCACGACACTCACGGGGCACATCTGGGCTGTAGGACAGACGTACAAGGCTGTAAAATGTATCTAGCACGAATCCGCGCCGAGCATAGAATACGTAAAAGGCCGCCTGTAGCGCCGAGCGGTCCAGCCGTTGGGCATTTTTTGTGCCCTGCAGGAGAAAATAGGCGGCTATGTCTTCACGCAATTGTAAAGTATCAGCCAGCCTTAGGGTATCATGCTTGAACTCTTCATTGATCCGGTAGACATCGTCACCAAACTCAATCGTATCTGGACACATGTAAGCATTGTGCAACGCTTTGCCATTTGTATAATTTGATTCTCTTTCATTCTCATACCTGATGAACGAATGCTGTTGCGGCTCTGCTCGCTCTTGCCCGGATGCACGAGCAGATCAGTCAGTAGTGCAAGCCGCGTGTCCACGTACTTTGCACATTGTTCGCTGTACAAAGGATCAAAGTCATGGCGAAACACACTGGAAACAAGCGTGCTCAGAGTCTCAAAGCTCTCCGCACTCCATTGATCCATTAGGCTTCTTGCTCAAAGCACTGCCAGTGCCCTATTATTTATTATATACGCATAATAATAATAATAATAATAATAATAATAATATATTATTATTATTATTATTATTATTATTATACTACAGAGATGGCAATTGACAAATTTCGATTAATTAGGGCAATTTAGCTTAAGTAAAGACACAAGGTTTACCTGACAGAAACTGCCGGGCTGGCGATTATAAAGCGGTCGAGACTCGAGGTTACAGCGATGTTTAGGTTTGCACGGAGGAGCATTGACTATGGTGACCTTTTGCCATTCACATAATTGAACACATCACAAAGGATTAATGTGTTTGATTTAATTATTTTTTTCCGAAATATGTTTAATATGGCAGCATTATGAGCTCAAGAGTAACTTTAAACGTAGGTATAAGAACAACGATACATTCAAGACTACGTTTGCCATAATAATAGTATGAACAATTGTAGAAAGGATATTTACTACAGCAATACGCGTCGTATTAATTAGCCAGATAATATTCATGGATGCGTCTTTAACTCGCCTTTTGTATAACGGCCAAGGCAACGAGTCGCGATTATAAAACGAAGCATTGTTCATTTCAGAAATGAACGTTGGCATTGCTGTTGTATGGGACCGCATTGAGATTGTGACTTTCTATCTATGGTAGACGCACACCGAACTGTGCAAGAACTACTCGATGACATTTCGTCGAATAGGATAAAATCACGACAAGATGGCTGCGCTGCGCTACTGCAATGCTTTCAAAGCTCACGTATTAGGGAAGCCTTGAACGACAAATCTTATTATACCGTTCTCGAAACTTTGTTTGATGTCATACGCTCAGAACAATCGTCGCTATTGGCTGCACGGTCAACGAGCCAAGTTTCGTTGCACTCTGATCGGTTGAATGATTACGTGAATACGCTGCGACGTTTTGTCGATTTATGCTGTGATCATTTACGGCAAAAGTCTCTCAGAGCTCTTTATGTCCACATTAAAGATGTGTTTAACGAGAACTTGCATAGCCAGCTGATCTCCGAGTACTTCAAGGTTGTGCGTGCCGTCTTCTCCCGGCCGTTCCACGTGGAGCATTTGTCACGTGAAGATTGGGATCTGCTGGTAAAACTTGTGCTCCAGCATTTATCGTTCAATCAGCCTACAAATGACAAGAGCCCTTCGCCAAAGCGACAACGGCTCGGCCTTTCTGTTCAAGATATTGATTTAATGCACATCCTTGGCAACGCTTGTGCCTGCTCAAATGCACCTCTAGAGCTTGAGAAATCTCGCATTTATAGCGCCGTATCGGATTTTTTTGCCACCTATCCGGAGGAGAATAGCGCTACGTTTCCGGCATTAAAAGTTGCTCGCTCTCTCGTAGAGTTTTGCAGCTTTAACGATGTTTTCTTGGCGTGCTCTTTCACTTTACTTGTACTCAGCCAAATGGCACACAATGGCCCGTATAAGAATAAATTTATTCAATCGCAGGCAATGCAAGTACTGCTGCGGTCATCGGTCTTATGGCCTGCCATGAGCGATGATGCTAATCTGTTTTTCAACCCTGAATTTATACCTTGCTTAGCACAGTTTTTGAAATCAAATGTTTTGCGATTTGAAAAATTGTACACACCACCTTTTGAAGACATGACGGCAAGGTCTAGCAAGAGGCAAAGCAGCAGTCTTTCGGATGCTTGCCCTATTTATGAGAGGGTACCCGTCAGCTTTAATGTATCGCAGCATTCCCCACCGGAACAGACACTTTATGCTCTTTTGTTTATGCTTGGATCTTTTCTCGTGATTAAATATGAGCCAGAGCGTACTGGAACGCTTAATCTGGAAACTCTGAAATCGGTGTTGGGTACTAGATCTGTCACATTTTCCCTCCGAATGCTGATGGTGGGCCTGGAGTACAGGCTCTTTGATGATACTATGATAAGCAGCAATTATAGCAGTATTTACGATGGTCTGATAAACCTCTGCCAGCATGGATCTGACCAAGTACAGTCTTCCGCCTTTTTTTGCATGGCGTCCCTTTTACGCTACGTTAAAGAACTATCGCTGCCGCTTAGCAATACAGACCAAAACAGCCTTTTTGTACTTGCTTTGAGAAGCATTCCGTCAGCCAGCACTTGCCGTTCAGCGGCTTTTTTAGCATGCGTATTGGTTCAGGAGGAGTTCGATTTACCGACGGTTTTCGAGAAGTTTTCTTCACTGAATGGAAGCCTTCTCAATATAGTAGCTCTTTTGCAGATAAATGACTGCACTGTTGTGCTATGGATAAGTGTTGCACAGTGTATGAAGAAATTTTCTTGTCTACAATTGGGTGCAGTTTTAAAAGAATCGCTGACCTGGTTGACTACCAATCTTGCTAAGAACAATAGCTGGCTTGGCCGCCTTCAGCCCGAGCTCAATACTATACTTTCTTACTTTTGGCCTGCTTTATTCGCGAATACTGGCGTGGGGGACATGGAGCTGAGGAATAATAGCCTTCAGCACTGTCGATACGAATTAATCCTAATGAGAGCCCTTCACTTGCAAGAGTTTCAGTTTTTGCCAACCAAGAATGAGCTGATTGAAGCGCCAGCGGCCCCAGTGTCTTTTGAGATCGGTACTGATATTGGTACGTTTGTACGTAAAGTGGGAATTACGCCTGATGGTGCTGTTAGTTTCGTGCCCATTATCATGAAGCTTCATATCTATCACAATGACACAGAAACGCAACTTCTTTTGCCGCTTGTATCTGAGTGGCTCGAAAGCGTCTTGCAAAGCTCCTTTGTACCAATGTTGTTTTCATTGATTAATGATGAAATTGATTTAAGTACACTGGAAACTGCTGCTCATAAATTCAACAGTTTAAATGGTACAGAGTTTGTTACAATTTTAAGTGATATTAATAAGGCGTACATGAACAATGTCAAGCAGCCGTCTGACGAAGTATCCGTCTTTGCTAGATCAGACGCGGATTTGTTCAAAGGCTTCGATGAATCAATTGCGCAATTGCGCGGAGCATTGAAAATTAAGCTCCTGAGAGCTTTCTTTGGCGAAGGGTTTCAGAGCGAACTTCATGATTTTATTGCCTCTCTGAACATTCATCGTCTTTTAGACATTTCTCCAGAGCTGATTGTAATAGCTAGTATGCGGAACTGGATAGGCCGCGAGCAATATTTGGATTTTTTGATATCCCGTGTGCTTGTAAACGTCGCTAGAGAGTACGAGTCTGAGCGCAACTCTGAGGTTCTTCTATTTATATTGGATATTTGCCTATGCGGATTTGACAGTCATGTTTTGAAAAAGTTATGGCTTTGGTTGAAAAGTTTAACCTTTGAAAACAGGGCTACATCCGCGGCTTTTCAAGGAGCCTTTATCGAGCGGATGGCAAATTGCCAGCTGGATACGGTGGAGCTAGGAATCGGCGATATGGATGTTTTTGAATTACTATGTGCTGGATCCACTGACTGCAGACCTTCAGCTGCTTTTGCAGACGCTGTGACGTATTTTACAAATCTCATGGACGCTGCACAACAAAGGCAATTTTTTAATAAATGCTTGGAGCGTCAGTGCCAGGATGAAGCAAATGTTGAGCAGTTCACAGCGAGATCAGTGGTAATAAGCTCATTTTTTGTATTTCCTGCAATAAGACCTTTGGCTCTTTGGTACATTTTAGAACAGGGAATGTTTGCCACACAAAGACGTATTGTTTCAGATGTCATTTGCAAAGTATCAACTTTTCTCAAGTACGATTCCCCTGCTGAAATGCTGAAATGCTATGCACAATGGATTTTACCATCGTGGTTTGACTTGATGCCAGAGAACTCCTTGGCAGAGTTTCCTTTCCAGCTCTTTCGGCTGGATATAGGCCAATTTTTCGCTCAGTTTTCCGATTATCTTGCTCCTTGTATTATTGAGATGGATCGAGTTCATGATATGAACTTGTTGTCAGTGACATTGAATTTATCTCGAGTCGCATTATCAAAAGCCATGCGTGGCCGGTGCCTTGCCATAGTTTTGGGCGAATCGAGAGATAGACAAGCTTCAGAACGGATTAGAGAATTCATAAATATGAGCGGCAATGTAATGATAAATTCGACTAATGATCTTGTGGAGTGTATGATGTTTTGGTTGAAAACATTACATTTTTACGATTATCAGGAACAGCTAATTCAAAAGGACGCGAGCCTGGTGGCGCTTTTACGAGACGTTTTGCCTCCGAGCCTGGCGGATGTTTGCTTTCAGCATAAAAGACTGAATATTTCAGCATTGAACTTTTTTCTGTTATGGGAGTATTATCTGGACCGTGTGGAAGTACGAAAATTACCCAAAATTGTTTTCAGCATTTTCTTGCAAGTTTTTGATTCCTTTGTTGAGACTGATGACTTTAGCTTGCAGTCTCAATATAATGCAAAGCTGGGTTTATTGGTTTATCTTTGCAGAAATGTTTTATTTGAAAACAGTCAAATTCTCTCTGCTGTCGTTGATGGGATCATTGATACTCTGGAGTTTGAGTCTCAAAGGCAGCCTCGGCATTATATCATTCAGTTTTTATTGAAATTTGTCGGGGAAAATTCGTCGGCTAACGGGTTTGTGAACAGTGAAGCAATAATCTCGCTTAGTGCAGCAGTGGCTGCTTATTTGATCGATGGTATTAGCACAATTCAGGAGGCTGTTTCTCCTATTAGCTCATTTATTGACATTTACATTCGATCGTTCTCAACAAAAAGTGTGCAGCGCTTCTTCAGTGAACTTTTGCAAAATAAATCTGCTTCAACTGAAAGCTTGGATCAAGCATATAATGATGTATTGTTAGAGAATGCAGTCTCAGAACTGACGCAATACGTTACGAGCTCACCCGTGTTCAAGCGCTTTATTATGAGTCTGATTAAGCAAAGATATATCAAGAGCAGTGATCTTGATTCACGTTGTCTCGATTTTTTAGTCGCGTTTTACGAGCCGTTGGGCACAGAAGATTGTGTTTTCATGAATAAAGTAATGGCGCACAAAATTTTTCATCAGGACTCTCATCTTAATGAAGATAGACCACATGGGGATGCAAGTAACTTGGAGATAAATGCGGGTCAAAGTGAGAATATTGCCACAATAATACTGACTTCATTTGCTTCCAAAAATAGCTGGAAATCCTGTGGAAGCGCGCGCCAAAGACACGACATGATTAGAGTGTCTTTGGGAATCAACAGTGCAAGGCAGGAGTGGAAGAAAATTAGCCCAGAACTATTGAATTGCTATGCCGTCAAACCCGCAGAGGCTGACTTGGGTCTTTTGCTTTCACAGCAGGCAATAAAGAAAATGAAGCCTGAATACCCACTGCCGGGTGCCACTTTTTCAGACTGGTGTAGACAAAGTTTGTTCAAAATCTCGGTCAAAGTGTCCAAAGATGAGCAGAAATTGCTTGAGATATTACTGATGTGCTCTAGCACGTTTCCGATCACCTTAATATCAGATCTCTTGGGCGTCTATGGCTACTATTTGGTTAATACAAGAGACAGGAGCGGCCTGGAAGAGCTTTTAGAATTTGTTCACAATACACTGTCTAGCAATGCGGCTGAATGCAGATTTACCGAGATACTGACGGCTTCTTTGAGGGGCATTTTGTGTTATCTAGTTGCGGCAGACAAGATTCAAGACTATACCTTTGTCTTAGACCGGCTTGATACCCGCTTGATATGCCAAGAATTAAATAAGAGAAACGAATTTATTAATTGTCTTTATTTAGCTAATTTTAAGTGGGCGCTCTCTCACTCAATCGACAGTGTGGTCCCCTTGATTAGGACTGCTTTGAAAGCCTTACACGATATAGACGGATTTTATGGCTTTGAAGACGATCATCCGACTTTTGAGAACCTTTTGCTACAGTCCCAGTTTGAAGGTCGATCGGATGAGTCTGTAAAGCTGGTGGACGCATTTTACGCTGTGAAAGCAAATACAGTGGACAAGGAGCACCTTGTCCCTTACCCGCAGCTATCTAATATACTCCGCACTGCCGGCTATTTTGGCTTATCGTTATCTCAAGCAAGCACGACCAACATAATGAGCTCTAGTAACGAGTATGAGATCGGCAGAGACGAATCATTTAATTTACTACAATGGGACTTGCCAAAGGATGATGCGGGTTGGCAAGGTATTAGTGATGTATTGATCAAAATAGAGTTTGACCATGCATATTTCTCGGATTTCAACCCGTTGAAAATAATAAATGCCAAAAATCAGATAGCTTATCCCGAAACGGATAGCAAACGCTTCCTGAATGGCGCAAGTGCATTACGGGAGCTAGACGTTGAATCAAGATCGCGTATACTTGCCTTGGTGGAAACTGCAGAGCTGTTCCAGACTTTGCAAAGTTCTGACGAAAATAATTTTGTTAATTTGATGGATGAGTGGGACAAAAGAATACTTGATGCTACCAGCACAGAGAAGTAAGTATATTTTCTACCAAGGAAATTATTAATGATGCTCTTTAATTAAATTTTATTAATTCATTCTTCTAGTGACCCCCCCTTCAACGTCCAATCTCTACTTCAAAGTCGGCAGGACGAATTACAGGTGTACATTTCCCTGCTAGAGCGCAACTCGCCCAGCAGCCATGCTCGGCCCAATGCACTGAAAGCATTAGCCAAATCGTACATTCATTATTGCGATTTTGCTTCAGAGACGGGCGATGCGCAACGCCGGCTATACGCCAATATCCGTGCGAGTCATTTGATGCAAAAGTCTAATATTGCAGGGCTGCAACCCGAACTGGCGCTTTCCACAAGCCGATCAATGTGGAGTCTCGGTGATCACAGGCTGTCCATGAGAATCCTTGACTCTGGTCTCCGCTCGGCAACTAAATCCAGCATGGATTATAGAAGACTGCAGAACGAGATTGCCTGCCGGTCGGCAGCTAAAGCTAGCAAAAGCCCATTATCGATTATATCTGATCATTTCGGCCCGGCTACGGCTGACCTGGATTTTGTGGCAAAGAGTGATGAAGCTTCCCGCCTCTTTTATGAGTTTGCAAAGTTCTGCGAGAGCCAATTGATGGGCTATGCAAACACAAAAGAGCTAGAAAGGCTTTACAGGCTTCAGGACTCGTCGCTGCGTGCAGTTGAAGCCCTTCAAAAAGCGAGTGCTGCAAATGGTAGCGGCAGCCATTCCCAGCAGACAAGTATAAAGCAGGCAAAGCGCGAACTTCGCAAAGCCAAATCATTGTACGATTTACAGAATGCTCAGTATACTCAGCTTGCACATGAATCCCGTCTGTTCAAGTACAAGGCCCTTCAAAACTACTTGTACTGTCTATGTGCTTCGGACAAGCATGAGCAAGTCGTTTTGCATGTTTATACGCTATGGATGGAGGACTCGAGCGCCCAATCTGCTTTGAGCCATAAAGGTCAGGAAGAATTGCACGCTTTACTCATGGAGACGATCCCTAAATGCCCGAGCTACAAGTTTCTGCCAATCTTTGGGCAATTGAGCTCAAGACTGGGCGGCACTGTTACGCAAGACGGCACAGTAGACAGTGCCGGACTGCAGCTGCTCAACGACGTTTTGTTTCGGTGCTGTACCGATCATTATTATCATACAGTCCACCACCTTTTCGCCCTTGCCCAGCCAATTTTGCCCGACAAAGCTAAGCGAGACAGTAAAGAAAAAGAGCGCAAAAGTAAAGAAAAAGAAGGAGAGAGCAAAGAAAAAGAAGGAGAGAGCAAAGAAAAAGAGCGCAAAAGTAAAGAAAAAGAAGGAGAGAGCAAAGAAAATAACCGCAAAAGTAGAGACTATTCCCCCTTGCTTCAGGCAGCTGCCTCTGCGTTTATAGACCGACTGCTAATCCACTCCCCCTCACATACAAAGCTTGAGCGCATTCTAAAAGCGTGCCGAGCACTAGCCGTCTTTGCAGAGCACAAACCGGCAGCAAACCCGGGTCAGTCTACGGCAATTGCGTCTGCTTCTTTCCCACAGTGGCGCAGTATCCTGCACGATCTGCCACAGCTGCACATCCCTCCACTAACGAGACGGGTCCCCGTGGACCAAACCTGCAAGTACTCTGCAGTCCCGTACATTACAGAGATCGATCCGACAATGACAATTGCCTCCGGTCTCAGTGCTCCCAAGATCGTTACTTGCCGGTGCAGTGACGGCCGTCAGTGGACACAGGTCCTTAAAGCGGGCCACGATGATTTACGGCAAGATGCAGTGATGGAGACGCTCTTTGCCGAGGCAAATGCCATTCTGGCGAGGCACAAGGCGACCCGTCAGCGGCAGTTAAGAGTGCGTACGTACACTGTTGTGCCACTGGCGAGGAACAGTGGCGTTATAGAGTACGTGAGCCATTCAGTGTCGCTCATGGACTACCTTGGCCCGGCTCATGTGCGGTACAATCCAGGAGACTTGAGGCCAGAGGAGGCGAGAGCAATTTTGCAAAAAGCTCAACTATCAACTCAAGCACAGAGGCGCCGTGCCTTTGCTCGTGTAGTACAGCAGTTTCAGCCGGTAATGCGGTTCTTTTTCTTGGAGAACTTTACCAGTCCGCTGGAGTGGTACAGGGCACAATTGCTCTACTGCAAAAGCTGTGCCGTGGCCTCAATGCTCGGCTACATCCTCGGCCTTGGCGATCGGCACTGCAACAATATCCTCCTCGATACACGGACTGGCCAAGTCATACACATCGATCTCGGGGTCGCCTTTGAGCAGGGCCGATTGCTGGCAGTGCCAGAGTGTGTGCCGTTCCGACTCACACGGGACATTGTTGATGGGATGGGAGCGAGTGGAGTCGCTGGCTGGTTCAGACGGTGCTGTGAGCAGAGTCTGAGTGCCGTCCGCCTTGAACGCGAAGCGTTCAAGGCAATTCTTGACGTTTTGCGCCACGATCCTCTCTACAACTGGACGCTCTCTGCCTGGCGACGAGAGGCAGTCGAGGGCAGAACTGGAGGCAGTTTTGCCGACAGCAGTAGCCGACGGGTCCCGTCAGCGACTGCCCCTCCTATTCTAGAGACAAGGGATGTGCCCTTGGAGGCGACCACCGCTATTGATACAGTAATGCAAAAGCTGTCGTCCTCTCTTTCCGCAGAGGCTGTCGTTGACATTGTCATTCGTGAAGCCAGCAGCCATGACAATCTTGCCCTCCTGTTTCCGGGTGAGTAGACGAATATAATTGTTTATTTAATTAATTAATTAATTAATTATTTATTTATTTATTTGATACAACTTCTAACTTGCAGGTTGGGGCCCGCATTTTTGACAAATTTGGACAGGGTTATACTCACTAGCACACGGACGCAATGGATCTTGGATTTTAATAGATATACTATTATATATTTAAAGTGCCGGCCCGGTGAAATGACTGAGCAAACGATATGACATCTCGTTTCTTTAGTGTTTATTCAGAATTCCACTCGAGTGCGCCAATGCCTATCTTTGAGACTTGAGCGTACGAGCTCGCGTTTTGCAGACGCAAAAACGTCAAATCAGGCAGATTCAGTGTTTTATGCTCCGGAGCCGGTCGAGTCTCGCTCCTTGCTGGAGCCTCGTCGGTAAGAGGCGAAAGAAAAGCGTCTGGTTTCCCAACGAGATCGTCAATACTAAGACTCTCTCCCGGCGAGATCGGTGTGGGATGGGACGGCGTTACACAGTCCATGTCCACCTCCTTTCGCAAAACTCGGTCCACATCAACAGCGGAGAAGAAGGCAACGCCCTGTGGAACATCGTCGATGCCTAGTTTCTGGCAGAAAAGAGCACGAACCCAAAGGTTGCTTATCTGCAGGGCCATTGCCACTCTGTACCGATCCTCATCCGCAGTCAGGAACCGTATTTCGTCGTGGATAGCAATCGACAAACGCGCTTTCAACCCGTACTTTTTTATCAAATAATCCATAGAAACAACGAGCAGGTGCAGGTAATCTACACCGGAAGACTGGATGGCCCAGTTTGTCCGTGACGTCATGAAATTACGTCCGACTGTACGTGACTGCAGTGCGTTTGTCAGCCGGGCACCCAAGGCAGGGGTACGGGGTTCCTTTTGGTAGGCTAATTCTTCCAGTTTATTGAAGACAAAAGACTCTGTCCCGCCGAACCAGAAGCCGTGCTCCCTGTACGATTTCGATTTTTGACCCTTGGTGGAGGCATACAGGGCAGAGGCAATTTTCTTGGCCTCTTTTTCCTGGAGCCCAGGTCTCTTTTGCAGCAAAAGCCGCTCCGTAAACTTGAGCCCGGCTCCGTATATCCGCCCATAGTTGAATATTTTAGCATCGTTCCTGGAAACGCCCAGTATTTTAGCTGTTTGTGAATGCATATCAGTACCCTCTGACTTTGAGCCCTCGAGCGTCATCCAGCCGAGGGCAGTGGCCCCATGGTGACCAAACTGCGAATCGCCTACGAGGGCAGCAATCCAAAGCTCTTCAGAGTCCACATCCGCTCCGACAAAACTATAATTGGGCGGAGCACGAATCATTGCTTTCAGCTCGGATCCGATTCGGTTCTTTTTCGCATTGCTGGCTGTAAGCCATGTCTTTTCCACTGCCCTGCGAGTAATTGTGCCCATTACTACCGTCTGTGGCAGTATTATACCCGTGTCCTTATAGTCAGAAGGCTCTTGGCTTTTGCCTACAAGATGGTGTCCCAACCCAAAGTCAGTGTCCTGTATATTCCACACTGGCATCTGCCGCTGGATACGCTCACGTACTCCTGTCCAATACGTGACAGACATGCTCATATCCAAGATCTCTGCTGCTTCGGGGTACGCGGATGTGAGCTCTCCGCTCTCAAAGTACCGCATATAATTCTTTCCGATGGGACTCGTGCATCTCTTGTCCGGCCCGTCCAAGTGGGGCAGCTTGAAGAAATAATGCTCCGTATCCTGATCACGCTCTACGTACTTGAAGCTCTTGTACTGCTCCAGAGCGTTTGGAGCAGAGGCCCTGTCCACTATAAACCCCCACCCTTGCTTGTCGTCCCACCGCAATGGGTTTCCCATCCAGCTCAGTTTGAGCAGGTAAGGTGTCGCTCGCTGCCTTAGACTTATACGCAGCTGTGCCGCTTTGCCCTGGCACAGTTGCCTGTACCACTCGGGGAGTCCCGGGAGCCTCTGTGACTTGTGCAGCCGGGTTTCCCCTGTTTTTTTGTCCACAGTGTACCGTGCAGGGTGAATAGTCCAGTCCAGGCCAGAGAGCCAAGGATCGTGTTGCCACTTTTTTTTGTTTGTATCATCAGCGGGCAAATACGTGTCAAGTGCCTCCTGCACTAGACGCGTCAGGAGAACATCAATCTTTTGCAGACTCTCCTGGTAAATGTCGCCCGTCCTCCGCAGGAAATCGTCCCACTGTCTCGTAGTCGGCAGCAGCAAACTGCCCAATTTTATCATTGCCTCAATCGTTACTGGGTGAGGCGAGTTTGCAATAAACGGCTCCAGCACTTTTTGAAATATTTCATGAGTTGCTCCAACGTCCTTTGCACAGTACTTTAGCAGACTGTTGGCATTTTCACAGACTTGCTCCCTTGTAAATGTGCCAAAGGCATCACGCACCTGTTTGTCCATGCCCTTGTTGCAATAGAAATGATAGAGTTCTGCTAAACTTGCTGTGCTGGTAATACTCAGCCAGTCTGCGTGTTCCTTGTAAGCAGCATCGGCACCATCAGCCGCTTCTGCTGCCCCTCCATCAACCGAGGCAGCAACAGATTCTGCCTCAAAGTCAGGCTGCTGCCTCGACCATTTCTCGTACAGCGGTCTTTGCGCACTGGACATGCCATTAACTGCCACGTGCAGGCTCATTGTGTCTATGAAATAATTTGTGGGCCCAAAGAATCTGTACTCCTCCTTAACCCTAATCCGATCGTAGCTGACAGCGTGGCCCAGCACGAGCTTGCCTCCGTTGCCCAGCGGGATTAGATGCCTCGGCGACGGGGACTCTTTAGTTATCCAGGGCGAAATCCAAGCGTAGAAGGCTTCATGAGAGGCAGCTGTGGCCATTACAGAGAACTGGGACTCGTTGTAAAGAGTCTCAGTGTCAAAGACCAGCTCATTTTCCAGCGGGCAGACAACACGCTCCGCCTGTTTTGAGTCGGCAGTGTACCTTGTCCAGCCGGACTGCAAAACAAACCGGGACGGCGGTTCTGCCAAAGGGCCCGACGCTAATCGTCGGGCCCTTTGGATAATTTTGTCACTAAAATCCTGGCTAATGCGTCTAAAATGCTCGTCCAGACAACTGCCTAAAAGCGGTGGCAGTTTCAAGTCCACTACGGGCGCACGAGCGGCCTTTTTTGATAAAAGATCGTAGCGCCTTAAATGATCTTGGGATATTCGTAATAACTCTCGGCTCGGAGCCGGCCGTGGGAGCGGGAACAATTGGCGATGAAGGCCATGACCAATGTACTGAATGCCGACGGCGTTTACACGCTCCTCCTCTTGGCCGCTGCCGGTCGATAACTTTGGCACTTGCAAACACGATTCTGAAGTTGCAGTCGCCGCGCTCGCTTCCGCCTGTGCAGAATAATAGCGCTTCAATACGACATTGACGCGTTTTTTAAGCCGAAGTCGGCACCACGAGCATACGCGCTCAGCTTTGAACATTATTGATCTTTTCAATTAAACATTTTCGCCTTTCGCGTCTCGATTTGTCGGCGCTGCTTTAGTGCTGTTTAATTTGCATCTAGCATTGCTTGGTCAGTTTGGTTACTAAATCCGCTAAATTATAATTTTATAATTTTATAATTTTATAATTTTATAATTTTATAATTTTATAATTTTATAATTTTATAATTTTATAATTTTATAATTTTATAATTTTATAATTTTATAATTTTATAATTTTATAATTTTATAATTTTATAATTTTATAATTTTATAATTTTATAATTTTATAATTTTATAATTTTATATAATAATCGACCACTGTGACATGTATTGATTATATTATTATACGATCCGAATGACTCAATCCATAGTCACTTATTACATACATTAATTTTTCAATGGCAGACTACGTAATATCGCGAAAGCTCACTCACCTAATCGTCTGATTCCGCGGCACAAAAGCACTCATTTGCAAACGTCTCAATTCACGAAAAGATCAGAATGGCACGCAAATTCTTTGTCGGCGGTAAGTCTTTGCCATTGGCTTTTCAATCACGCGGCCGCTCGCTTGCTTGAAGCCTGTGGCTGAATACTTGGCTGTGTACTAATGGGAAGGCAATTTCAAAATGAACGGCTCGCGCTCGAGCATTACCAAGATCATCGATGACCTGAAAGCCGGATCGCTCGATCCGAAGGCTGAAGTGGTCATAGCCCCGCCGGCAGTCTACCTGCCTTTGGCTCACCAGCTAGCTGCCGATAGCCATATTGGCGTGGCTGCACAGAACCTGTACAAGAAGGGCTCTGGTGCGTTTACCGGAGAAATTGGGTATTCCTACTTGCATAAAAGATTAAATGCTCAGTAGCATTATGCTCGGAGGCAGCTGATTACGACAGCAATCAGCAGTTCAACGTTCAAAACTAGAGAAAAATAGAATAATATTCCTGGGCCACCGCTAACTGCTAGTCTGGACCAGCTCAAGGATATCGGAATTGACTGGGTCATCCTCGGACACTCTGAGCGCCGTACCCTGTTCCACGAAACGGACCAGGACGTTGCAGAGAAGACGCAATTTGCTGTAGAAAATGGGTTCAAAGTAATATTGTGCATTGGCGAGACCTTGGAACAGCGTGAGGCTGGAGAGACCGTCAAAGTTGTCACGACTCAGCTCTCAGCAGTGGCTGAAAAGGTCAAAGATTGGAGCAATATCGTTGTTGCCTACGAGGTACGTTTTACTTTTTAGATCTTTTTCTGTAATAATGACGTCAAATTTGTTTTATTTCTCTAGTTTGGCTGGCTAACTTTTTAAGCCTGTTTGGGCCATCGGCACGGGAAAGACGGCCACCGCTGAACAAGCACAAGAAGTGCACGAAGCCATTCGCAAATGGTTTTCTGCCAAGATTGGAGCTGAAACGGCCGAGTCTGTTCGTATCATTTACGGAGGCAGTGTCGCGGCCAAGAACAGCCATGAGTTGGCCTCGCATCCAGACATTGATGGATTCCTGGTCGGCGGAGCTTCACTCAAACCTGAATTCAAGGACATTATCAATGCTCGCGTCTAATTATGTGCTCCAGCATAATTGAGCACGAGTAATTTAGTTCAAAATGGAATCTATAAAATGAGTCTTTTAGCCAGTAGATAGTGTAGTCAATATGTTGTTTGTATTATAAACAGCGCATTATTATGCGCGTGCAATTAAAGCCAGTACGGAGTTAGACTGATGTCTGATATTGTCGATGATGTCGCGTAATACATCTGCGAGATCTATACATTGTGAATTAGAAAAAAACATTACTAAAAAGGCTGTTAAAAATGATAATAATAATAATTATTATTATTATTATAATTATAATTATAATTAAAATATATCTGGAGTCAATGTTTGACGAGTCTCAAAATTGACAAAATAGAATTCAATCATGGCAAAGTCAAAGAAAGGTAAACTGACCCCAAAATATTTAGCTAATACAGATAGGCGAACCTTCAAAACATTCTCGTGCTGCGCGGAGGCAGCATTCTCCAGATATCGATATCGGTGCTACGGAGAACGAGAGCAATAGGGAACGAGTAAATAGGGAAATAGCATCTTTGGCATTACGGGGCAAAGGCTCTGAAGATTCTGGGATCAAAAAGCAATCGAATCGAAACAATTCAAAGGCACACAAAAAGCGCAAATTGGCGGCGGCTGCGCGTGCAGAGGCAATCAATGATCGATTAGAGGCTGATATTGCCCGCAGCAAGCAACGTGGCCATGAGATTAAGCAGCGGAAAAAAAACTGGGATCAGGTTAACAGTGAAATAACAGAAGAGATTGAGGAGCAAGGCACTGTCTAATTGCATTTATTTTTCAAGACAATTTTGTCCTTTTTTTTTATTTTATTTTTATTTTCTAAAGTTTTTCTATTTTATTTTTCCATTCTTCTTATCAATGTCATTTAATATTTTCATTTTTTTGGATTGTTTATTGCCATCAGTACCAGAAGTTGCATGATAAAGGTCACAAGATTACAAAGGAAAAAGTACGTTTTGTATTAGAATAAAAGTTGTATTAATTCAGACATGTACATATACTAATTCATTAACTTAAAATACTCTGTGGATCACTATCGCACGTCTCTTATATACTGCCTCCAAGGAACTTATTCCTCAAGTAATTCCAGGCACCGATGTGCAAGTACTGCAATATCCGTGTCCGCATCATCTTCTTCATTTTCCTCGTCCTCGGATCCACGGTTATTCTTTTGAGACTCGTCTTGTTCCTCAATATGGTGGAGACTGTCGACTATTTTCTTGTTTGAGCGGATCAGCCGTGGCATCACTTCCTCGTCCGACTCGACAAGCTGCAAAACTGTCCATACCGCAATGTGCTGGAAAGTTTCGTCGTCGCTTTGGAGGAAATCCCCCAAGTACTTTTCTAATCCACCGGCAGGCTTTGACCAGCATCTAACAAATGCAGTGTTATCTCCGACTGAGACAATGGTCAGCAAAATCGGCACCAACAAAGAATAATTAAGCAGGTAAAGAAATAGAAGATGAAGAATGGAGCAGAATACAAGAAATCGAGAAATAGTGCAATATATCATAAAACAAAAACAGAATGTACAAAAGCAAGTGCCTTACCTCGCGAAGACAAATTTCCAAGAGCGGCTGCACTGTTTCCTTGTATTTCAGCACTCGTAGACTGGGTCAAAGGCAGCAGTGCCTCGTATACGCCGAGGTTCAGCAAAATAGGTTTGAGTTCGTCTATCCAACTTAGTCAGCCATAAAAGAATTTACCAAAATTTTCAAATTAAGGTGCACAATTGCAAAAGTTTTGTGCTCAAAACGATGGCAAATGGCACATGGCACTGAAACGGTAATTTAGAGTAATAAAGTATTAAACAAAAATTTAAAAAAAAAATGGAAAGTATACCGCTTAATGCCAAAACTGCAAGACAGGCCGTCATTTCACTTTGAACGCTGAGTGGAACAGTCGCCAATAGCTCAACACATTTGTGAACAGACCCAGCCTCGACAATAGCCCTCTTGTTCTTTTCACTACTGGCTGCCAGGTTTCGAAGAGTACTAATGGCATGACACTGGATCTCCTCGTTCTCTGTGTAGCACAGAAGGCTTACTAAAGGCCGCAAAAACCCTGCGTCGATTATAGGAGCTTCATTCAACGGATGAATAGATATATTTCGAATGCAGGCAACAGCCGCAAGAATAAGCGGAACGTGGGGCGATTGAAGCAGCCTCAGTAGGCCTGGAAGGCCGTTCAAGCGCACAGCGTCAATTTGATATTTCTCGTCAGAAGCAAGGTTTCGTAGAGCCAGGGCTGCTTGGCATTGAACTTTTGCACTAGGCGAATCCATCAATCGAACGAGAGAAGGCACCAGTGAGGGTTCTGTCTGAGCTAGTTTTTGCCGATTAACAGCTTTGGGGATTAGTATTAGTGAGATATACAAAAGCCATTTTCAACTACCAAAAAAAAAAAGGCGCAATACAAAACCATGCATCGTTATTAGGAGTGGAAACGGCCCAACAAAATTCATAAAATTGCAGAGAACAAAATTAAAATAAGAAAATACAATCACCATACCATCTACCGCCAGATTGCTTAAAGCTGTGGTACAATAATACTGCACATCAGTATCCGTAGAGTTCAGAAGGGACACTAAGACAGGAATCGCACCCGTCTTGACCAACTGAGCACGTGTCTCCTCTAATGCCATTGTTAGTCTCAAAATCCAATTATTTTTTACAATTATCATTTATTTCTTATAGCTGTTATTCCAATATCATGTATAGAAAACCCTCTAGCAAAGAATAAAGAATAGTTTGCCATCGCTAGGCTTATTAAAAATAAAAAGAAAAGATGTTTAGCTTACCAGAGTGGGTCATATTCAAAAGGGCTCCAGTCGCGTTTCTTTGCACCCTCATGTCGCTAGATAGAGCAAGCTTTGTTAGGGGTATAAGTGCTCCCGAGCGGGCGATTCGCAATTTGTTACCATCGTGTGTAGCAAGGTTTGTAATACAGCCAACGGCATTGCATTGCACTTCAATGTTTGGGGACATCATATGGCCAATGAGAATCTCAAGACCACCAAGCTCTACGGTGATCAACTTATTCGGATCTAGAACATTAGTAAGACTAGGCCTATATTATACAGGGGTCATATACTCTCCACTGCCAAATTGCCCAGAGCAGCACTTGCTGCTCTCAGAATCTCTGGATCATTTATCTGCAGCAAGTACAAGATAGGTTCGATAGCTTGTTTGTCGACGGGTCGAACATCTAATCCACCGTTAGCATCAACATTTGGAGGCACTCGTTGCCTTGTTTACCCTTTTCTGTGATCTCAGCAAAAGCCAGAGCTGCACTTCTTTGCAAGTCCAGGTTTTCAGAGTAGACCAGTGTCTTGAGGCATTGCAAAGGTTCCCCCTTGTAAAAATCCGTGTCTTGTCGCTAAATGTGCATTAGCAGCAGACCAATAGATGACCAATGGAAAAGAAGATGATCCCAATTATCGAACGGGAAGCATAAGAATTACATGTTCTAAAAACGAAAGCAAACGGGCTACTGCCTCGCGTTCACGGTCTGCGAGTAACGGCTCTCGAGCCTCGTCATCTCGAGAACGGCCACTGCCCTTTGACGATCCTATAATATACAAAAAAAAAGGGTCAGTAATCAGCGGCCGAAATACTCCTTTGGTCTTCCAAAGGCACCTACGTTGCAGACAAGAGCAGCACGAACCCATTAGGCTCTGTTGTGTCCGCAGACGCGTTAACCGCTCTCGATCCTCTCGACGTCAAATAATGTATGGCGAGTGTTTAGTATACTGAAAGCGGTACCATAATTGTACGCATGATAGAATATAAGGAGAGGGCTTGGTCTAATGATAATAATAGTAGAATATACAAGTATACAATTTAATTGTCTCAATAAAGCTATGATTATAATGCCATTGAAGCAGAAAACGTGTGTGCGTACATTCATAGGCCAGGAGACCGGCAAAAGTATACGTCCTTTAGGCGACGCGTATAATTCACACTTTACCTATCTTTCGTCTTTTGCTCTCCTGTAAAAATCTCCTGTAAAAATCTCCTGTAAACTTGTTTTGTTTATATCCTCACAAGGTCTATTCTAGTATGCTCATATACATCGTGCGGCGAACCTGCATTTGACGCTGGCCGTGGCTTTACGTACATTCTGATATACGCTCCGGCACCACGCATTTTCGCTGCTGGTCCGGGGTTCAAAGCAATCACATTGTCAATGACTTTGACAAAATGATACAATTCGGAGGGGAGTAGAAGCACGTCGGGGAGGCAATTACCAAACTCGGCTAGACCGATCATAGCAACGTCTAATTTGGCCCCTGGCCGGCCTTCACGGGCGCCTTCCGTTTCCGTTGCTGGGCCTGGAAATAGAGGGTAAAACGTTTTAGAATCTAAAACGTGAGAAACAAGTCTCTCGTGCATGTTTATTCGTTTTGGTTCCCTGGAGAATTAGTATTGAAAGAAAAATAAACTATCTAATTTTGAATTTAGGAATAGAGCGCATGTGCAGTTACAATCGTGAACAGCACGTATTAAGCTGCTCTTTAATTAATTTATTAAATGAATGAATGAATGAATGAACAGAAAGTCAATAGAAATTTTTGAGGGGAGACGGTACCGATTAAACTCCTCTTTCGACAAATGGCTCAAAATGTCGTTTGTACTTATACCGAAAACAACATCGTTTATGGTAATCACAGCGGGATTCGGTAAAGACTTGATGTTGGAGTTGAGGCCCAAGCCTTTGCGGTCCAAAGCAGTTTGTGGAAACACACAATGAACATCAGTCCATTCGCGTGTGCAGTTCATTAGCAGCACCGTGCTATCTATTATCTTGTTCAATCTCGGCGTTATCAGTGTCCGGAAAACATCGCCGATATGAAAGGCTGAATTTCCACCATTCGAATCCACAACACGGCTTATGATCTCTCCTGAACGAACTAACGGGTGAATTCCATCGATAAAAGGTCCAGTCTTAGATTGTTAGAGCAGCATAGAAGGAAAATAAATTTCAATATCTGACTAAACCAGTTCTTACCAAAATTACTAGAGACGGCTTTTCGGAAATTACACGATCAACAATCTCGTCTAGCGCTTCTAACAGCAAATTGTCATTCGTAGTATAAGGCCCATTTGCAATTAAAACATTGAAGCCTTCTTGCTCTAATTGCTGATCACCAGTGCTGGCAGGTCCCAATCGAGGAATATTTAGAAATTCCTTTACAACAAAGGTAGATCCACTAGGATTGTTGCCCTTTAATGCTACCAGCTGTCCAGGAAATAATGAGCAAGATTTGATATTATCGATATTTAAAAGAGTGCGAGACCCTGCTCCCAAGCGTCGAGATGTTTCGATTATAAGGCTGCTGGCCGTAGGCCGTCCTCCACTGGCCGAATCTACTGCAATTCGTCCAATCGCAATTACGTCTTCCTGTATGTCAAAAGTAAGATCGATATTCACATATTTTGAGCTGTTTCTTTCTGCGTTGATTTATTTCATACCTGTGAGCTTTGTGCGGGATTTCCAATGTCTTCTTCCGACAAATTATGGTGTTGTACTACGTCTTGAGCACATAAATCTATTGTCTCGTCGAGGACTGGTTCCGGGTTAGCACACGCTATTCCATCATTGCATTACCTTCAGAAACGTCCAATAGCCGCTGATACATTGTCTTGTAGTTGTATTTTTTAAGTTCAAAGTTGGCGACAACATTAAGGGAAGAAGCAGAAGTATGGGATACATCAAGCTGAGGATTTATTTGCTCGATTATTTGACCACGATTCTTGCGAGTCGAAAATGGAGTTCCATCAATCGAGCTCTGATGGTCCAGCGCATTCTCACTGGGCGATGAAGTCGCTTCCAGAGGCCGCGCCTTTCTTTTTGGCACAGGCGTTTCATAATTGCGCGCAATACTATTTCGTTTAGACGCTGGCGTAGACGGTGTTAACCCCAAGCTTTGTTGATAGAAAATAAGGGTTAGCAAACGTTGGTCCTTCACAGAAAAGTCTTACACTGTATTCAGACTATTGGCAAAATTATTTGTTGCTGGACTGGCCTTGTTTTTCAACGCGCTATTGTTGTTACTACGTGCTTCACGACGAGACGCGCGTTCCATCGTGTCCTGCAGCTCTTGTCTCAGCAGCATAAAGTTGTCGTGGTTGAGTGTAGGATCGTTCTCCATTTTCAGGGAAAAAGCTTCCCATTTGTAGAAGAATTCTTGGGCAGAAAGCCCATAAATCCCAAGGCATAGAGTTATCTCCCTGTGCAGATCATTGTCCTTTTGTAGAGCCGGCAGCAAATCCAATAGCTCATCGCCATCCACAGCTTCTGCAGCATCAACCATGATCCTACTTAGATGATTTTCCGGATTTTACAATTTAAATTGTGCCACTTGAAAAGGCCTATTATAAGCACTTTTGCGCAGTCAATACTTGCGCATTGGCCGTGTCGGAGCGTGGAAGGCTGCTCAACGCGTTGAACGCGCTTTTTCGCGAATTAACGATATATTCATTAATTATCATTACTTGAACGCGGTACGTTGCACGTACCTGTACGTTTATTTTGCTACTATTTAATTGCGTCTCACTTTATATATATGAGCCATACACCAAATACGAGTCGTCCTTTTACACGCGAGTATTCGGATATTATAACACGACGCCCCGACTTTAGTGTACACACTACTCATCACATGCAAAGAAAACCCTAACCACAGTTGGCGCTCCAAATTACAGCATACGAGACAGCAGTACTGTGTATCGATCGCTTCAGTATTATATACGGCAAAAGGCCTTACAACGTCTGTTCCCACGGACAAGGCAAACGGCTTAATACGCCCCGGCATTACATTTGCTCGGGTGTGATCAGTTCTGGGCGTCTTAGTGTCTGAGGATATAGCTCTTGAGGTGAACGTACTACTGCGCCTACTGTCCAAGAGCAATGTCGAATCCTACGGAGCCAAAGGACCGGATCGACTCTGACCAGCAAGAGGCTCTGGTACTATCTCCCTCCCGAACTGCAACGCATTAACTTTATGTAGGAACGTATTCGTGCATACATCAAGTCCAAGACGAGCTACGATGTTTTACCGTTCAGTTTTCGCATGATTGTACTGGATACGAATTTGTTGGTCAAAAAGTCGCTAATTGTGCTTTTACAAAATAGTAAGGGGGCTTTGAGGCAAATGCAAATGCCTAACAAACAGATATTGTGTCTGCACCGCTATGGAAGAGTGAAACCTCCACTTTTGGCGGGTTGTTGACCTCGCAGGATTTCATCAACGTTATCCAGTACTATTATCAAAACGCTATATATCCAGAAGCCTTGAACGAGATCAATTCTCTCAAGCTGGAAAGCCTTAGAGGTAATTTTTCACATTATTTTATTGGTTCTAAACTTCATTATAGAGGTTGAAAAGCGGATCGGTGCTCCGCCACCCGAAACAAATCATATTAGCCCCGTCGCTTCTGTGTTTGAAGCATGTCAAAAGATGGTCAGATCAAGAGCACGGCGTATCCCACTTTTGGACTATGACGACGAAACTGGCCGTGAGATGATTTTGTCCGTTCTCACTCAGTTTAGAATATTAAAATTTATTGCATTAAATGTAAGAGCTGATTAAACTTTGTACTTTGTTTCTTACATTTTTGCGCTTGATATTTGAAACTTTTTTTTCGATTGGAAACTAACTGGCTCTTATAGTGCAAAGAAACACAATTGCTCGAAAAGCCTCTTTCTGAATTAAATATTGGAACCTACGAAAATTTAGCTACGGCTGATCTGGACACACCGGTAATTGATGTGATCCATGCGTTTTTCCATCGTGGCATATCTGCCGTACCTATTCTTGACGATGATGGAGTTGTTATCAATATTTACGAGGCTGTTGATGTGATCACATTAATTGGATCTGGCTCTTACCAAGATTTGGACCTCAGTGTTGGTGAAGCTTTACTACGCCGGCCAGATGTAAACTAATTATTTTCTAATATGTGTGTTAACTCAAATTTAAGGACTTTTCTGGAGTAAAAACGTGTCAAGAAAACGATACAGTTAGCTCTATTTTCGATGCCATTCGCAAAACAAGGCTTCACCGCTTGATAATTGTTGACGAGCAAAATCATCTTCGTGGAATGCTCTCACTTTCAGATATCCTGGCATATATAGTCGATGAGGCATTATCACCTAGCGCGCATTAAACATCAATCCAAACGAGATTGAAGGCAAGACAAATGATTTTTTACAATTTTCGGCATGTACATGAGGTTTTGCAACTCAGTTTATGTTTGAATTTATGAAATTTTATAGTATACATATCCAGGAACGCTCGTTGATATGCGGTTCTGAAAATTCGGCGTGATGACAATTACGACAAGTGCTACTTTTAGGTTATAAGAGTTTTGTGTATATAGTCTGGGAACCTGATTTACATTATTTTATTTTTGTACATTTTAGCGGACAAGTTCATGAGAAGCCATCTTTTAAGTTTTCCTGGATTTGATTTGACTCAATGTTTTTTCATATTGGCTTAGTCGTCCAGAATCACTTGCAATCGTGTGATGATAGTATTAAGCCCTTTTAAAGACAACATTCTATTTTCAAAAGCTTAAAGTTTTCTGGAAAGAGAAATGAGCTCGTACTTACGACAATGCTTTGTCTACTTTTGTCTACTTCCAAATCTCGAGCTGCCTAACTGTTGTTAATTTATCAGATACAAAAACATATTTTAAATCTTGGTATTGATATTTATTATTTTATTTTGGCATTCTTTAATCTTAGCGTTCTAACAAAAGATAAAAAATAGAAAACACATCCTCTCAACGATCCTAGTCCAGAATCTTAGTTACGACCGCAGTACCAACGGTACGTCCACCCTCACGCACAGTAAATCGCTGACCGACTTCGAGCACTATGGGATTGTGCAGTTCACCAATAAGCTCGACGTTGTCTCCCGGCATAATCATCTTGCCCTCGCGATCAGGCATGTCCTCCGGGTAGGTCAGATTTACGGTAACGTCACAAGTGCGAGTGAAAAGTTGTGGGCGGTAGTATTCAACAAACCCCTTGGCACGGCCTCCTTCGTCCTTTGTAAGAATATAGAAAGAGCCAAGGAACTTCTTGTGAGCCTTGACGCTGCCAGGAACAGCCAGCACCATACCGCGTCGAACATCATCGCGTTTGATTCCACGAAGCAAAATGCCACAGTTATCACCGGCAGTAGCCTGGTCAAGATCCTTCTTGAAAGCTTCAATACCAGTGCAAGTTGTCTGGATCGGCTTCTCATTCAGACCAACCAGTTCAAGAGGTTCATTTTTTTTCAGAGTGCCACGTTCAACCCGGCCACAGACTACAGTACCACGTCCGGCAATAGAAAAGACATCCTCAACAGGCATTAAAAAGGGCTTTTGCAAATCACGTTCCGGGGTAGGAATCCACTCATCAATAGCGTCCATAAGTTTACCGATAGCTTCAGCACCAATAGCAGGCTCACGACCTTCCAAAGCACATAAAGCAGAGCCGAAAATAATGGGAGTTTCATCACCGTCAAAGCCGTACTGGCTCAAAAGTTCGCGCATTTCCATGTCCACCAATTCGATCATGTCAGGCTCGACCATATCGGCCTTGTTGATAAACACAACAAGGCGTCCAACACCGACTTGCTTGGCTAGCAAAAGATGCTCACGAGTTTGGGGCATTTGACCATCCGTGGCAGATACAACAATAACTGCACCGTCCATAGTTGCTGCACCAGTAATCATGTTTTTAATGTAATCCGCATGTCCCGGACAATCGACGTGACTACTCGTTAACACTAGTTTGCTAGATTTATGCATCGCTGTGGTATTGATTGAAGAACCGAAAAATAATAATAATAATAATTCGAAAACGAGGGTATTGACTAATTCGCAAAAAACAAAAAAAAAACAAAAAAAAGCAAAAAAAAAAAAAAAAAGGATTCAAACAGTGGCAACTGCTCCGATCTGGCTGATACTTACGCATAATGGCGCTTGTCAGTCTGGTATTCCACGTGAGCAGTGGAAATCGTGATTCCACGAGCCTTTTCCTCCGGTGCCTTATCGATCTGGGCATAGTCAAGGAAGCTAGCACCGCCCTTCTCCGCTAGGACTTTAGTAATAGCCGCGGTAAGTGTGGTTTTTCCATGATCGACGTGGCCAATAGTGCCGATATTGACATGAGGCTTTGTCCGATCAAACTTGGACGCATCCAATACGGAGGCCGCCGCCCGGACTAGTTGCGCATGTCAGTCTGTATCGTAAAGAAAAATGCAATAACTTGAAGGATAAAAAGAAGAAAGCGTCAGCATACCCGACGAAGTCACAAACGAGCGAGAACAGCAAGACTGCGGCAGCCTGCTAGAGGCTGCCGAGAGAAGCGGACGCAATGAACGCACCACGGACATTGTCTTGACCCGAATAGAGAGATCAAAGATTTTTTTTATTATTTATACAGGACCGCACATAAATATATTTGGATTTCTACGATAATTTCCAAATCGTACTTTTGGGCGTTGTACTAATACTATTAATCGTCCCGGTGTGAATCTATACATAAAACCAAACCTGCTTGGTTGTACAGTAAAGTATGATTGTACAATATTTCGGACCTTTATTACTGTGACTTTTGTACGATTATCGTGACAAAGCCATATGGAAGCTGTGCACGCAAAGTTACTTGATGTACTGTCTGCGTAGAGCGATACTCGAATAATTGAACTGTTAGCGCAGCAGCAAAAACAGGATTCGAGTTTGACGACAGACTCGACGAGCACAAAGGCCAGATTTGCTCTTTGTCAATTCCAGATTTTAAAAGTTCAAAAATGGCGTAAGCTGAGCCGAGACGAATATCTCATTTTATTTTGCACTAACAAATTTAAAGCGACCTGGTAGACAAGCCAAAGGAAGAGCTTTCTGAGCTTGATCTCGCACGGTTAGAAGAATATGAATTCACAACGGGTCCGCTTTCGGTGCTTCAGCATGCAGTGAAAAACCACAATCAGGTGTTGATTAGCCTGCGAAACAATAAAAAGCTCTTGGCCAGGGTGAAAGCGTTTGATCGGCATTCTAATATGATCCTTGAGAACGTGAAGGAGGTAAGACAATAATTTGTAAAACTTGTCGCCTAACAATTCTTGTAGATGTGGACGGAAACGAAACGCAATGCTCAAGGAAAGAAGGGCAAACCTGTGAATAAGGACAGGTTTATCAGCAAAATGTTTTTACGGGGCGATAATATTGTACTAGTGCTGCGTAACGTCGTATAGACACGAGGATTCCAAACTGATAACGATGAATGCTTTACCCTATTTTTGCTTTATCGACTTGAACTTGTATCAAACGTTTAGATTATACTATTTACTTGTATTATTTACCTAGAATCGGTGCCAGAGTTGCAGTATAAAACATTAATCCATCTCCTTTCTAAAGGGCATAAATAAGGCAAGCCTGGTCTTTGTTCCTCTAACGTAATCGCACTCAGCCTTCTTCTAAAGACAATAAAAGTGTTGAGAGCCGTATGATCAAGAACAGTTCGACGCCGTCTGCCCTTTGGATTGCTTCCAATATTATCGAGCCATTTAATCGATTACATACTGATCTTTAATTTTTTTAGTTGTTTTTTTCTTATACACGGAGGATCTGGGGAAGAAAAGACTAGGCCTTTCAATATATAACATCCTCCTCACACTCACGGATCACTTTTGCCAGCGGCCAGCGCGGTGGCGTAATGTGATGCTTGTCCGGCCGCTCCAAAAACTCCAACTGCTTAGGTCCAACGTCTTGTCCAGCAACACCTGATGCCACTTTAAGCCCCATAAGCGAGCCAATTTCGTCGCAAGCAGCAAGCAAATGATCCAAATCTTGCTTATTGTGGGACGCTGAAACGCAAAAACGGACCCGGGAAGTCAGCAAGGGCGTTGCCGGGTATCCAACTATGACCACAGCAATCTTGCGCCGCAACATTTCATAAGAAAACGCGTGCATTTTGCCCGGATGATAGACCAAAAGAGGAATTACCGGGGAGTCATCCTGTCCATACACGATAAATCCAAGTCTCTTGAGTCCGAGCCGCAAGTATCGGCTATTAAAGGCGAGTCTTTGTACCCTTGTAAGTCCCTCACCTCCACGTAGATTAGAAATTATATTCATAGAAGTAAGAATCTGTTGCAAAATAATTGGAGAAGAAGCTTCTGCATAGATGTTTCCGGCATTGTAAAGCTCTAATCGCTTTATAGTCTGCTCATCAGAGGCCACGTATCCACCAGCCGCACCAAACGATTTCGTAAAAGTGCCCATAAGCAAGTCAACTTTGTTTGGATCTATACCAAAATAGTCACAGATACCACGCGATCGAGGGCCTAATGCTCCGACCGAATGAGCCTCGTCGACGTACAAATAAAATTTATACTTCTCCTTGAGCTTCACTAGACCCGGCAGGTTACAGAAATCGCCCTCCATTGAATACAATCCCTCCACGAGTACAAAGATCTTTTTCCAAGGCCGATGTGTACGAGGCTGCCCCTGGGCAATACTCTCACGCAAAAGCGCTTCTAAAGCTTGCATATCATTGTGCTTGAATACTCGCAAATAAGCTCCTGAGACACGTGTTCCAAACCGGATTGAGGCATGATTAAGCTCATCGGAGATAATGAGACAGTTCTTGCTGGAAAGTGCAGAAAATAGGGTAGCGTTCGTACCAAATCCCTGACTATATATACAAGCTGCCGGTTTTCCAATAAATTCGGCCAAGCGTTGTGTAACTGCACGATGCAGATCGGAGACTCCTGCCTCCGCTGGAGAGCTGCAGGTACTTAGACCGTATTTGAGTACTGCTTCATGTACAGCATCAGCACAAAGGCCCTCGCTCTCGGCAAACCCGAGGTAGTTATAGCTAGACATGTTTAAGCATCGGGTAGTCGTGCCGGTCAAACGAAAAGTCTGGTTCCAGTCGTCCGATACACGATCAAGTAACACGATAGTTCGGCCAGGGACACCCGTAGTTGGCCGGTGAAAAGCGTCATTGATGCGCATTTTTAGTCGACGCAGATAGAAACTGTCGAAATCTGAAAAGAGGGGAGCATAGCCATCCTGCTCGCGTAAATACTCGTATTCACGAGATTTGAATTTCTTGCCAAAGAAGTCCCGCACATGTCCAAATACAATGAGGATAAGATAGCTCAAGTACGTTGTCACAAGTCCAAAGTAAGGCAGAGCATCTTCCACTGACGGGGGCATTTCGTATCCTTCTGGGAACTTGGAAACGCATTTCTGTCTCGGTGAAAGCAATGGACCAAATTCAAGCTGACGCTTCGTCTCCAAATCCATATGCTCCGAAGCCAGTACCTGTGCGGCAAGAGGAGTCTCGTTTAGTAAATCAACAGGACGCGTGGATTTAAGCGCAGCCGGACTTGATGTCGGCATGATATTAGCAGATCCAGTGACCGGCGGTGAACTCGCTGTAATTTTTGTTTTACTGCCATATGGAGGGACTGCTGAACCATCGTAGACCGTATTCGCGTTCTCTTCCCCGCCTGAACGCGTGCTCGTAGTCCCGTTTGTACGAAAATCTTCCTCTGCATCGGACAAGCTGTGCGAGTCTATAGCTGTTAGAATTTGGGCTCGTCATAAAGATGAGGAAATTAGGTAAAGGAGTATTGGCGAATTGAAGCAGTAAGGATTCAAGAGATCAAACTAAAAAGCAGGAAAAAATCAAATATGAAATAAATAAAAAATAGATTGATAGATTGATTGTAATTTATATTAATGTTGTTAATTGCCGTTTTTCACAGACGTCAGTAACAAACATCTCTCTTACCCTTGTGGAAAGAGTGCCCGTTCACGGCGGTGACAATGGGTTTAGGGATTTCTGATTTAGGGGAGCCATTAGCAAAGAGGCTCGATAGTCGTTTGGACCGGGGAGTGGAGCCCACGGGCCCGGAAGCCGGATGCCGGGCATCTCCGTCAGCAGTAGTATCTGAGCCGATCGAATGCCGGTGTTTGTGACCGTGTGTGGGAGTCGAGGAGGATGATGACTGCTGCTGTCCCTGGATTTTATTTTCAGACGGTGGCGACGCGGCTCCATTAACATCGTGGTGTTCTGAGGGAGAATGATGGACGCGTAACTTCATTGCGCTACTGCGGCGTCCAAACATTGGGACAAGATGAAGATCTTTTTGATGGGGAACCGGCAGAGCCGCTATATGGAGAGTGCCGCAGCAACAACAAGTGCTGCACCGGACAGATTAAAACACGTTACTTCCAATTATTCGCAAGTAACGCAAAAGAAAAAAGTGCCATAACTTGAGAATGCTCACTTTTGACCGATATACTTGATATGTGCGCTGTAAACTTCCCTCTTCATATAAGAGATACTGTATATGATATACGGATCGTTTTCTGCGTTCTCCTGAGTTTTCCAGAGTGGGCACATACAAAGGTGGATATTGATCCAAAGTTACATTGCTGCATGAGTAATTAATTTGTAACGATATTATTTCGTTGTTGTGTAATTATTTTATTTTCACCCTCATAGTAATAGTGTCCATATCATTCTGTAATTATGAACGAAGCGCACTTTTCGCGTTGCCGAGGACTGACTACAAACTATACAACAGATATTGAAGCCGCAACTACTGAAGATAATGTACAGCATCGATCCATTCATTCTCATATGCACTGCTAAATAAAGCGCGCCAACCACTTTTCTCGTATATTACAAGTACTACTTCCCGACGAGCGTATTGTTTAACTAACCACAAGTTGAGCAGGGAGATTGTTGATGAATTTACGCGGCAATGGTTAAATGGAATTGAACCCCTCCATACATAATTGTCGCAATATAGATGCTGCTATTTCGCCGATCTGTTACTAGTGTTATATGCATGCGCATGGGTTCGCCAGCTATCCTCTTTATGTATTCAAGGTGCATGTTTTACACTATAGTGTCAAAAGGTGCATCAAGGTGAGAGCTTTCAACGCTGTAAATTCTCGGCTCATATGTTAGCACAATGATCATGAAGCGGTCAATTCAATGTGAATGAATGCATTTGGACCTGGGTATTTAAAAACCTTGTAAAATAGAGTCAGGGTTAGGGTTAATTCAGGGAAAAAGCCATGAACTGTTGCGGAAATGGACGAGTAGCTAGCTCGCTTCAAATTTGTGTAGTTAGTAAGCTCCTGCCTTGTCTTTATTTATGAATATGCAAATAACGAATGTTTCGAGTTAAGCTGTCTAATCAGTCACAGACGATGATAAACAGGGAAAAAATATGGACAAACTGAGAAATCAAGCAGAAAACTCCTCGCTCTCTGCGTCAAACTGTAAGTAACCAAAAATACTGCTAGCCAATCATGGCAGTTTAATTGGCTGCAATTTTACTATACGTAATGATCAGATTTTATGTAGAATAATCTAGTCGGCAGGCATGCACAAGCGACTATGCGACAGGGCGGCGGCACAAAGGCTAAATACGTTGAATAATACTGCCATCAGATACATGAAGGACGCCTGCTCACGTTTTCCATCTTGATTACCAGTTTTGGATAGAGCGAGAGCCACGTGGCCGGGCGGCCGGACTCGGGAACGGGATTGGTTCAATCTCCACATACGAGAAAAGTAACTGGCATAGAGTACAAAAACAACAGATAACGCAGCAAATACTCACGAAGCCTCGTTGCTTGTGGGGAACAAAAGCGCCAATACTCGATACCTTATGCGGCGACATATGGGTTTTCACGATACCGTAAATAAAAAGTGCGATAAATATAATAGCGAATGAATGAAGTAAAGTAATGTGCGATGAGCTAAAGTAAATAAATAAAAGCCGGAAAAGTAACCTAAGAAAAGCCGATTATGTTTAAATGGCGCCTATTCCGAAGTATATTAGACACTTTGAGTCGCTTGTTCGTCTAATGACAGCAATCGTGGATTAAATTTGTAGATCATGCTGAAAGATTATATATAATTTGAGATTATTGTTGTACAGCCCTATCTTTTGCCGGTCGCACGATACGATCTCACCAAAAAGGAAATGGGTCGTTCAGCGGCCGTTTACGGTCACTCGTCATACGAACGTTGGCAGGAAAACGAGCCATTGGCTTCCTTTTCCGTGCAAGCGGGACACCACGTTGTAGACACTGGGATCGGCTTGGGTGTCAGATAATTTGTGTACTGCAAAACCTCTTCTTAAGGGCTTCACTGTTGTCGCAGATCCCTTACAAATTCTGTCATCTAATCAGCTTCAACAAGCCGCCACAGATACGATGAACAAGGTTCCATTCTTATATGCCTACAAATCTCCGGCCCTAGATACTAGAATAGGTTCCTTATTGTATATGATATTCAATTGTGGGCCTTTAAGAACTTGTATAATGGCCGTCTGTGTGTTATTTAGCTTAGAAACGGGGCAAATGTTGTTTGCTTCCAGTCCCTACGGCTTAGCAAACATTTATGCAAGATTTATTTAGTCACGGGAATCAAACTCTTACTGTGACCCTAATGCACGTTAATAGGAATAGGTTAGGCGTGTTTACACAGAAAGTAACGATCCCTATGCATGTCCAGTAGGATTGTATGGGTTAAATAATATCAAAAATACGCACAAAAATGGGAGCTGATTCTACTAACCCTTGAATGCTCCGCCAAATCGCTCAAAGATTTCCCTTCTTGCTTACAAATTCCCTCTAGTTGAGACCCGCTGTAGACAATAAAGCATCGTCAAACGATTTTCTTCAAACATGTATTCCTCCTCTATCGCTCTCTCCGTATCGCTCTCCCCGAGGAAAAAGGCCGCCGATTACACAAATTGGGCCACGCACCCCTATTTTCATACACATAATTAAAGGATTGGGTCCCGACCTTCCCTTTACGGCGGAGCTTCTATTATTATTACCATTACTATTCTTATTATCGTTACTGCACGCGTACAAACGCGCCATCTCGGCATACAGAGTTACGCAGTAATCATACACGCAACGGACAAAGCGTTGCACGCACCTACTTTTCAGAGTCGTGAGCATTCAAACCTCCCCGAATAAAATCCAGAGGGAGAGGCAGAGGCAGATCTGACACTTCATATTTCCGAGCTTTTACTTTCTCCCCTTTTTTTTTAATCATTCCTCTCTTTTTCGAAAATTGCTATAGGCTTCCGTTCGCTAGTTCGCCGGCGGTGTCGTGTGTTACTGTCGTCTGTCGCGGGATTCTGATTTGCACTAGAGCATTAAGCAAGCAAGCCAAAAAGCCGGCTGGATCGACAAGCCCAGCAAAGCCGAAAGCCAGGCACCGAGTCTGCCAACCGCAAAGGCTGAATCGCACACAATTTTATAAAATTTGCCTCGAATTAGGGACGGGTATAGCAATTATCGGGACAGCCAAAGCAAAAAGGGAGTAAGAGAACAGAGGCTGCTAAAGTCTCAGACTCGTACTTTTCCGCGTCGGTAAATGGCCGCGGCTGCCACAATGCCGCCGCCGCCGCCGCCACAGGGATTTAATTCGGGCTCTTCCGCAATTGATACATCAGCAGACTCTTCTGCTCGACGGCCTTATGAAAACGCTGTGCCGTCAACTTTACGCAAAACTGCTCCACCGCCGGCGGCAGTGGCTTCACAAATGTCTTCGCCTCACTTTCCTGCCCCGCGTCGTGGTAATAGCAAGAATAGCGGCGGTGGTGGTAGCAAATACGGCAACGATTATCCTGGTACATGTATGACTTTTGCTCTTAATCTGGTTTATTCTATGTCTGTTTCATGGGTTAACGTGCCCTTTGTGTCCTTCCCTTTTATGCTCATCCTGTTGACAAATTTTTTTTTTTTTTTGAGGAACCTGAACTCTTACCTTTTACCCATATTCATTCAATCGCCATTATTATTGCACTGCAGTCTGCTTCGTTTCTTTTCCGCATAATCAGGCTTTGAATAATGTAGCAATGCTGTGGCCCTCGAATTGGTTTGCTCATCTCAATTCGTACAAAGACACGCTTCTTCCCAATTTTTCTTCTATCTCAAAAGTCTTTTTTTGGTTCACTATCTGATCACTGATATCAATACATATTGATCTAATGCTAACAAGCAGACACAAACCAGGCGCATAAAATTCCACACCGGCCCCAAACACCGGTCGGCCCAATCGCAGGCCGACACACTCAACCAACTGCAATTTTACCTCCACTGTCACGCTCCATGTCTGCACAAGGCCTCTATGGCCCCCGTACAGAGTCCGATTTCCGCTATCCACAGCATCACCAGCAAAAGCAGAATCATTACTATCAGCTCGCCGATAGAAATTTCGTTTCGAGCAACAGACCAGGACGTGAAACGAGACAACGGTTACGTGTTAGCGGCGGCAATGGCTCAGCTGGTCAATTGCCAGCTCCTTCCGCCACAACAAACGCCTACCGTCGAAAGCTGATTGATATGCAACGCGATCAGACAATGGCTTTTGACTCTGCCGCAGCTAGACAGGAGTCTAGCCAAGGTCATTCATCCACTGCTCCAACAGCGTCTCGGTACCACCAAGTAGCAACAGGCACAGGCACAGGTACAATTGCCCCTCAGCAGCCTTATGTACGCTCGCCTCTGCGTATGCGCTCTTCGAGTGCTATTGGAGCCTACCCTCCTGGACCAGTAGCAGCTTATAGGCAACCACAGGCACAAGCTCCACAGGCACAGCAGTACACGCATGCGGCCAGACCTAATGCGCCTCTTAAAGGCGGCCTTGTTCGTGGCCAATCGCTGCCGGATGTTCGTGTGGCACGTACCGGTGCTGGTCACGTCCCAGCAAATATGATTAATCTTCCTGGTCATATGCCTGTTATGTTTGCTAATAACAATCCTGGTGCCAATCCTGGTCCAGGCAACGAGTACCAGAGGCACCAGCCTATGAACAACAATGCTACCTTTCAACGTAAACCTACGGCAGCTAATTTGCCTGTGCCCAGAGCAATGCCTGTTCAGAGAGCGAATAACAATGAACCATTGAAGGCAGCTGTGCCTATTCCTACAAACATGTCTGCATTACCGGCAGCGACTGCTGCTGCTACTGCTGCTGTCGGCAGTATTCACCCTGATGTTATGATTAGAACAGACTCTGAATTGTCGGAAACTGCACCGAGTCTTGATCAAAATTCGCAAATTTCTTCATCTTCTCACACGAGTTACTCTGCGGCAACAGTAGATGAAAGTGTTGGCATTGAGCCGATCGAGGAGTACGCGGCTGATGATGATCGGCTCAAGGCTGAAAATATGGAGGCTAATACGGGGCCAAGAACGGAAAGGTTGGAAAAAGAAAACGTAATTACAACTAAAGATGCTTCAAAATTGAAACCGAGTCAGTTTCGTGCTCAATACTCTGCATCGGCTCAAATGCCTGGACGCGGCACTAAAGCACCAGAGGCTAAAGAGCTGAGACTAACAACATCCGCCTCTTCTGCCTCAACATCAACATCAACCTCGCAGCTCTCGACGCCTGTTGCTGCAAGTCAGAGCAATGAAACTAGTGCTAGTGCAACAGCCGGCAAGGCCTCAGGCGGTAGTACGAAACCTGTAAAATCAATGGGTGGGCGGTTAAGACGTGCAATCTCTTTCACATCATTTACCCGCTCAAACAGCTCGTCCAGTAGCACATTTACTACTGGATCCGATGATACAGAGCCGTCGGCTGTGCAACAAAGGCCAGGAACACCGGCCTTTTCCCATAGACAGTCGAGTTTCAATGGCACTGTGCCAGACCAGGACGACATGGACAGTGCGTCTATCTCGAGCTCAACGTCTACTGCCTCACATATGATGAAGGCTATGCGATCTGGATTCCATAAGCACAGACGCTCTATCAGCGGCATATTCCGTCGCCGTAGTCGATCTGGTGCCGAAGGCCCGGAATCGACGGGTGCAGAGACGTCTGCACGTCTAAACCTTTCGCATTCGCTGTCTGTCCCAGAAGATTTAGCTTACTTGTCGCACGGCAATGAGCAGGAAAGGGATAGAGCCGCCGTGATAGCCGGCGGTGGTGGCAACACTGGCAATTCAACAGCAGGTAAAGGAGAGCAGGCCAGCCTGTATACAGCACAGGAGCCAGTAATAATCCTTGATTCTCTGCACTCGCCTCCGCAGCCGATTGCTGCAGTGGACCCCTGGACCTTTGACAGCCCGAGTGTGGGAGGGGACAATCTTATGGCCGGAGCAGAGACAGTGGAGGGCGCCAATATCCGTCGATCGCTGAGCTCCCGTAAACGGAACAGTGGAGAGTCGAGTCGCAGTGGGATTCACGCTGAAACTGGGGCCGATGGACACGGTGGAGTTGGATTCCCACTGCTGAATCCAGACACGGAGGAACTCCGCAATGATGTATTGCAAAATGGCAACAGCGATGCTGATGTTGATGCTGATGGTGCTGCTTATACTGGAATAAAGAACGATGAGAATGATGCCCTTACTGCGGAGGAGGAGCCAATGCAGGCACCGGAGCAGGAGGAAACGTTTGAAAACTGTGTTGAGAATGCATGGGCAAGCAAGGAGGGCAGTTGCATAGATTGCCACGATGTGCAGAACCCGTCGAAGCAGACTGGCAGTATTGATGAAGCTCATGTGTCGTCCCGGATGGTATCTCGACCATACCCTCATAGCATGCCCAAGAGTATATTGAAACGCCGAGTCTCTTACGAGGCAATGAGTGCTGAAGAATGGTATGATGAAGGAGCTGCAGCTCAATACTATGAAAAAGATTCAAGTGATGAGCAAAATGGATTGGAGTATACGGGCTCTTTTGCGTCTACTGGGCCATCGGGCGGTTCTTTGGGGGCCTCACCTATCAGAACCAGGCAGAGCTCGTTTACAAACACTCCGGACCGTGAAGCTTTAGTGGAGAGAGCCGACCGCATCATGCGAGAGGCTACTCTGCCCTTGAGCGAAAGGCTGGAGTTAGATATGTCTATTTCCGCGGAAGGGTTCGCATCTGACTTTGAGAGAATTGCTCAGGAGATTGAGGGAGAACAGGATACAGCAGGGTTTGGCAACAGTCATAAGGAGACTCAGGATAGAGGCATGAGCTGTCGCGCAGACACAACACAAACCGGAGGGGTACAAGAACAAGTATCGCCCGAGTCGGTCTCTTCTTCATCGTCTTGTTTGCGACGGAACTGTTCTTTTGCACCTCATATTAGTATCTGCGATACATGGACGGCTTCAGAGTACGATAGGCGTAGTGAGCAGGCTACTTGTAATCGTTTGACACCTCTTCTGGCGCAAAAGATCAAAGAAGAATTAAATTCGTTTAAATTGAACGAAATGATGGTGCACGAGCACTCGCGCAAATTTACTCAGCTTTTTGCATAATTTTAAATGGAAAGAGCACAGAGACGTAAAAATGTTTATGCAATCTGTTCCTACCGGATTGATCCTACCGACTTAACACTGGATCAGATGCTAAGAGCGTTAAACATATTGTGACGACAGTGTGCTTGTGTTTGTCGTTGAGGTGACGAAACTGACTATTACGATCTTTTTTCTAACTCTAATTTTCATTCATTCATTTTCAGTTTGGAATTTATATTAGAAATTGCAAAGCGCCTCTGTGCGCAATAGAGCAATTTGGTTTTTTTAACTAATATTAAAATGATTTGTTTTGTTTACATGTGGTTACGGTATCATTTGGCGCTTGTTATGAGATTTTAAATCAATTATTACACAATGATTATAATTGGATGCAGATGAAAGGGGCAAGTTTGTTGATGTCAATTCAATTGGCAAAATTATATGGCGAATTGATTGTTTTTTTTTTGTTTTTTTTTGTTTTATAAGTATGTTTTTAATCCTTGTATTTACGGTCGTGTGTGCAATTGAATTTCTATGCTACGCGTAACGTTACCTACGCATGTTTTCAAGATCGCGTTAATGATACTGAATGTTTGTTGTACATCACGAAATGTCGCGTTGTACATTGTACTGCATATTGAATAAGGACAATGCAATGTATTCGCGACTTTGGGAATGAAAACGCATTTTTATGATACGCGTGCGTGGCTTTTAATGAACGAAACCTTGGACATAGATCGGCGTCTATTTCGATCTTACACCAAAAAGACATATGTTTATCGTGTCTAGTGTCCCCGTATATAATAATATTAGATCTAATCTCGCTTTGCAAACTCCAAATTGAGGCTTGTACGCAGGAGTAGAATAATTCATCGGCTCAATATGTCAGCTATCGCGAATTACTTGTTGTTGAGCTAAATAGTACATTCCTTACATATTCACCGCACGATCTACAGCTTTGGGTTTTACTTGAACACGTCCTCGACGTATTGTAGACTGCTTATTACCCAAGCTGGATCCATGCATTGTGTTTGTATCTACAATATAGAACGATAAACATTACGTCATTGACTGATATTTATGATAATATAGAGATGGCAATTCATTGCGGTCAATCACAAATAAAAAACGCCGCAATTACGGTGCAACCAAAGATGTAGAATGTCGTCGTTTGCCAATATACCGAGCAAGGTAGCCAAACGGTTTATCCCCTGATCTTTGTCGCTAATTTTATGATGTAGCTTGATGGATACCTGCAAGTGATAGCCGGCTACGTTATTATTGTACTAGCATGCGTGACAGGAAAAAATATCCAGTATGCCGTTGGTGAAGATTGGGTTCGTAAAGGCAGGAGCACGCTACGACTTTCACGTTCTGTAGGAACTTCGGAGAAAGCACCACGGACCCGCATACGGGGTCTATACTATGCAGAAGCGATTCAAGCTTTTGGACTACTGTTGAAATGTATGGCTATACATTGCCCAGGTTGGGGCCTTGAAGGAATCGGTGAGCGATTCGAAGAAAGAGGAAAATTCCTGTATGATAGGAATGTTCAAGAAATTACTAGGCTCGGATGGTACTGCCGGCCGCACCCGTCACCGGCTATTCAAGGCCGTTCTTGACAAAAGTTGAACTATAAGGCTAAAGTTACCATACTACCATGACAAAAAAATGTTTCTCAATTATTAAACTGTTTCTTTAACTTATATGTAGACTCTATTTAAAGACCTTGCCGTCAGCAAATGGCCACGTTTTGCCATCTCGCTGCAAATCTTTGTCCCAAGCCCAGGAATCTTCCAGAAACTCTTTATCTGCGGCATTGCTGATGTCAAGCGGCTTGAAGTCATAAGATTCCCAGTCTGGCGCAACATCAAAGGCAGGTGCAAAGTCTTTACCTTTGATTACAAAGGCACCAGTGATGAGGTTATTGTTGTTTTCGCCGTAGACTGCCAGACAGCCAAAGATGAACTTGCGAGATGCCTCCAGCCTTTGGAAGAACCCCCCAATCAGGTTGTTGGACTGGAAAGTCAGACCCAGCTCATCATTGTATTTGTAATCAACTTGCCACAGAGAATAGTGGTCCTTATCAAAGTGCTCGTAAAACCAATTAAGAGCATCGGGGCGAGTATCAAGGTTCGAGTATGCACGCTTCCAATCGTCCAAAACAAGTGAACCGTTCGAAAGCTCTGCAAGAGGGTGCTTTGGCTTGGGAGCAGGCTTTGGCTCTTCCTCCTCGGCTGCAGGAGCTTCTTTTGCTTTAGGCGCTTTTTCTTTAGCAGCACCTCCAGTCTGCTTAGGCTTAGCTGTCGCCTCAGTCTGTTTAGGCTTAGTAGCATCCTTCTTCTCCTTCTTAGCGGGCTCTGGAGTCTTTTCAACCAAAACTAATTCGCCAACTATTTCCGAGAATCGGGCCTGTCCATAGACAGTGCGGAACCATCGCATGACATTAGGATATTTTTGGCGAATCTCAGGACCTAAAAACTCCTTGAAGAAACGCACCAAGAGACCTGCTACAAAAGCATCAGCCAGTGTAAGACGCTCAGACACGAGGAAAGTACGGCTGAGCAGAGCGAGTTCGAGATTGTTCAGTGCTTTGTGAGTGTTGACAATAGCCTTGTCAACATTAGGCTTCAAATATGGGTCAAGACCAACTGTAGGACGCCACCAGCCAGCGCAAGCAGCTGCAAGACTGCTGGTACCGAAAGAGCACCATGAGAGCACACTTGCGTATTCCTGCTTTGTCTTGCCAAGTAAGGTGGTATGGGGATCCTGGCTTGCCACTTCACGATGAAAAGTTAGTGATTTCAACGATAATCAACAATGGAGAGAGAAAGAAAAAGTAGTTGTGTTTGAATGCAGAATGAAAAACATAAATTAAGTTTAGCTTTTAGTTTATTCAGATTCAACTTTATCAACAATAGTCTTCAGACAGGGATAACTGATGATAAAATTTTTCATCATTTCAGAGCTAAACGAAATGCAGCAAAGCAGTAAAGAGACCCTCATCGATTCAAGCTAAATAGCAAATCATTGCTTTTAGATAAATAGCTCCCAACAGTAAAAGTGAAGGTATTGTGAAAGTCCAGCACAAAAAAATCTTCAGGCCCAAAGGACCTCAATTTCACCTTGAAGTGAAGATATGCAAATTCTCACTTACGGTAAACGGCTATGGCCAGACATTCAGTCAATGCAAAGCCGTCAGCGCCAACAAAAGCCGGAATCTGTCGCATTGGGAACTTGAGTCCATATTCGGCAGGGATATCATTAGACACGGTCTCCACAAGTTTGACGTCGAGCTTGTTTTCACGAATTACATAAAGCAGGGCTAGAAAAAAATACTTAGAATATGGACTACATTTGAATGCCAAATGATGACTTACGCACTGAGCGTGTATTTTTTGCGCTGCCATATAGAGTGCCGAACGACATGGTGGAAGCAAAGTTTGATATCAATTCGACAAAATTTTTTCGCCTTGCTACAAGCGATTTCACCTCACATTATAATTCAATGGATAAATATATAGATAATCTTTTATATTATTATATGTAACATCAAAGAGCGGTAGATAAATAATTTGCATTATATAGCCTTTTGGAACCTTGGGACTAGATATTTTTTTAGGAGACTGAGGCAGGCCTATAGGGCATAGAGTACATTACGGTGGCACAATGATTTGGCCTAAACGTCTGTATGCTCGGCCTGCAACTAATATAGGAAGGATTTTAAGACAATTGTCAGGCGGCCCAGTACAAGGCCGTAGTATAAGGGTCGACTTTGCTCCGGCGAGTCCTTCATATTTTACGGGCGAGGCCGCCTTCACTGATAATTTATTATCAATCGAAGATGTGGCGCGCCGAGCATCCGCATTACCGCGATTGCCCGCTGACAGGGCTCCGCCGACTTCGTGGGTCACGCTTGAGCAATACAGGATCATTGGAAATGATCCTCTTGCTCGGATATCGCAATTACGCAAAATATACAATTTACTCTCAGATTTAAATCGTATTTTACCGGAACACCAGACCGACGAAGTCAGGTCGGTGATCGCACGTTTTGCACGGACAGAGCTACAAACAGTCTCCGAGCGCAAGCCCCGAACACTGGACGCACTGGGGAGAGCTTATGAAACAGGGAGGCGCAAGTCTTCTTCAGCAAAGGTTTGGCTCGTTCGTTCAAGACCAGAGGAGGTAGCAGACGATTCCAGTTCGAACAATATTCTTGTAAATGGATCGTCTCTTTCAGAGTATTTCTGTCGTATTAAGGATAGATCAAGTGCCATTTGGCCTTTGGTGGCAACGGACCGGCTTCAGAATTACAACGCTTGGATTCGCGTTGACGGAGGCGGCAACACTGGCCAAGCAGACGCTGTCAAACTTGGAGTTGCTCGTGCGCTTTTAGTGTTTGAGCCAACGCTAAAGCCGTTGTTACGTGCAGGTATATTTTTACCTCTCTATTTTTATGTTTTTGGTGTACAAGAGGTAGCTGACAAGTACAGCCGGTTGTGTTACCAGGGATGCGAGGGCTGTTGAACGGAAAAAGCCAGGCCAACCTAAGGTATTGTATCGTATTTTCATAGAATTTTATCTAATGCAGCACAGGCACGCAAGAAGTTTACATGGGTCAAACGATAGGCGAAAAATTATCGGTTTACAATTTTCATTCGAACAAGGGACACTTCATTATTCATCAATACTCTTTCGGCTTACTAGTGTCGGCAGAGTTTCAATAAGCCCTCCTTTACGGCTTTTGTCATGGAAACATAGATGGACAATACCATGGATTTATTCCTTCATTGAATATAGAAATGAATTTTGATAATAATCGTAAAAAAGCAATATAACTATAGAATAAGAAATGAATAAGTAAATAGTTGTGTAGAGAAAGAAGTATGAAGCATAAATTCGTTCGGTGATAAGCAATACTCAAATTATAGAAGAAGCATAATTGGGTTGTCCTAACAAAATATTTTTTTAAGCAGCCAAAGATGACGGAGGAGCAAAAGATTGTTCCCTCAAATGAAGGGCTAGAGGCCGAGGCTCTCAAACAAGTTGGTATGCATGAAACAAAAGTTCCTTATCCCCTTAAAGTTACTAATCGTCTTTTCAAAGAATTTTATTTTAGCGATTCGAATTTGCCTCATGACAAATTTCTTTGGACAGCGACATCAAAAAATCATGGCTGGATACCAATTGCATCACTGGCAAGCTTCAAGAGAATGCGACGCTTTGGAGGTGACCTTAAGTTCATCGCGTCTGCGTTGCGCAAAAGCCCCGACCTTTTGGAAGTCGATGCCAAAGGTGAAAAAGTTCGCCGGCGTACGCCCCTACTGCATCCTGCTGAACAAAAGAAGCTTATACAGCGAGGTGAAGCAGTAGCGCCTGTAGATCGTAGCGTCTATCTTAAAGGGTTTTCAGTCTTGGATCCTGAGCCTGAGGATTATCAGATCACGCTCGAAAAATGGATCAGTAAACTGGGTGAACGTCTTAGCCTAGGAAAGATTAATTTGGTGCGTATGAGACGCGATGATAAAAAGGGATTCAAGGGATCCTTATTTGTTGAGTTTTCGAACCAGGATGATCAACGGAAGTTCTTAGAGTCTGGTCCTTATTTTTATAAGAATGGAATTCAAGCAGAGGCTGAACACAAATCTTCAGCTGAAAACGCTGAACAAATTAATGAACTGAGCACATCTTTGGATGGCGATAAAGGTTATCAAGATAATCAAGCATTTCAAACAGAAGATACTAGAGCCGAGAAAGAGGCTGGAGACGTGAGCGTCGAAGATAAAGAGCAAAATGTTACAATTACCGTAAATACGTCTGAACAAAAGTCCGCCATCACTACTGAAAACAAACCGAGCGACAAGGAAGAGCAGCCGCTCTTATTGATGTCAAAGAAGGCCTATGTGGATATGAAGGCTGAGGAGTATTCCAAGAACCCCGACAAGCCGGGCCGCAAACCAAACTTCAACGCATACAGAGAAATGTCACAGCGAAAGAAACATAAATCAAAGGCACAAGGCGAGGCTGCCAATAATACCTCAAAGAAGCGGAAACGGGAAGCGGAAGAAGTTTCTGAACAAGATGTAAAAAAGTGACTGTTCTCAATCTTTTAGTCCTTGTTCGGCCTGTCTTTAATAGAAAAATATTACGTGTCGGTTTAATTCTAGGCATATTTCTGATAATTAAGACCAATAAAAGATCAGCGTTTGATTTCTAGCTACTAATAGAGTCACGGCACGAAATAAAGGAACTTCGTCTTCGAAATTTACATTCTATTTGTTGATGTCTTCCATTCATTAAGACTTTTATTTCTGCGGAATGCGCTTCACAAGATTGTTTCCTGAGAAGCACTTTTTGTAATATCAGAGATTCAGCCGTAATAATATTGATAAAGTCTCCAGAGATGTATGAGGTACTCATTTCTGAAAAGCCCAGCCTTTATTTTCAATGATGCCTGACCGGAGACAGAACGAAACTAAGGGAGATACCAATTGCTTTAATTAATTGATAGCAAAGCCAAATAGATTATTTCAACAAATGATGAAGCCACAATGCCATGGATTCCAATGATATAAATAAAAGAGGCCAATCTATATCATATCAATTTGCTCGTTGACAAAAAAAGTGAATTCAGGGAAAGTGAGCGCTGTATATTTGGATCGCAATTTAAAGGGATGCGTATATAAACAGGTTTGGGATGGGATGCAGAGAAATTTCCAGATATAAATATAGTCTAAGGGTGCATTATATCAAAATCTAATAGACTAATATTATTATTACTATTATTATGTTAGTGGTCAATTCTTATCGCACTTCTAAGAGTATTAGGAATCGTAATTGAAATCGGTGATTGTAATTAAGAAGGCGGCCACCAGGGCGCCGTAACAAATACTCGTAGTAAAACAGTTAATAACTCTGGCTTTCAAAAGCGGCGGAAGGCCGGCCTTTTATAGCCTTTAAGACAAAGAACAAAGAACAAAGAACAAAGAACAAAGAACAAAGAACAAAGAACAAAGACAAGGACAGAGAGCGAAGGCCCATACAATATTTCCCTTTTTAGAAACTACCTCTACAAGGGAGGTAAGGGGCCCCATAGTCTTATATGTTATTCTTAGTCTTATTCTTATTCTTATTCTTATTATTATTATTATTATTATTATTATTATTATTATTATTATTATTATGTAAGTATCCACCGTAAACTACATCTGAATCGTTCCCTTGTAGACCAAATAGGTAATTGTAAGGTGGCCCTTAGAGGGGAGCACCGCGGTGTAAACTCGCGTGTCGCTACAGGCGAACACGGACTGTCCTTTGCGAGACCGCTCGACAAAGGAAGTTCAATCGGGTACCGCGCGAAGCGAGTACCGAGAAACGGGAACGTAGACTTGCGCCCGGCGCAAGAACTAAGGAAAAGGAAAAGGACGTTGTCCTTGAAAAGGCGACGGCGCTTCTCTAAAGCTTACCTGCTACAAGGTTATGTAGCAACTTTGAGATTATAAGCCCGTGGAGAGAGTTCTCTCCATGGGCGACTATGTAGACTATCCTATGAGGCTTAGCGGCTCGCTTAGCCACTTCGCGGCCTAAGCCTCATCCCACCACGATCTCAATGCGATGGTCCCAGACCATCCGCATTGGGAAAGCGGTGGCGAGCTATGAACTCTATGGATCGATCTATCTAGCTTCGTAGCGATGCGCGATCGCTACTACTACTGTCATGCGCCGCGACGTGCCTACGTCGCGCGGGCATGGACGTGGACCTGCTTCGCGCGAGCCAGGTCCAACCTGCTCGCGAGCTAGGCCACTTACGCGCTTCGCGCGAGTAATGTCCAACATTACCTCGCGCGAGCTATTTAGATCTATCTAGCCTGAAGTCATCGCCTTTGGCGCTACAGGACTTCAGGCGTCGTTCGCTGTCGTGGTTCACGCGAGGCGGGGATCATGACACTATCCCCCCTTTCTAGGGCGAGGTCTCCGCGCCTATGAAAACCACGTTAGCTACTAGACTGCTATATAAGTGCGCTTTCGGCAATAAAACTATCTAAGTAATATAAAGTAATTTGCGGATGCAAAACAAGAATTTTCGCTCTGCGTTCCGGATCAACAACAACATGTCGCTTGCTCATGTCAGAGATGCTATCGTGCCCTGCGAGTATTGCGTGGCAAACTCTTTGCCGTGCCGCTTCGTTCTCGGCACTGCACCGTTTGTGCGTCGCTGTATGGTCTGCGCGGCACGTCGCACCCGTTGCGAAGGAGGCCGTTTTCTTCATGACAATGAGGAGAACGAGCGCCTTGTTGCCGCGCGTGAAGAACAGCGTGTGAGAGAGCGCGAGGAGCTGCAGCGTCGCCGCGAAAGACGTCGCGCGCGACAGCGAGCGCAGGAGGAAAGACGTCAGGCACCATTCGAGGTGCATGTAATTGCCGATGACGGTCCTCCGTCAACAAATTCGATCGTCGGTTCGGTTTCGAGTGCGCTGGCCCAGCGCGATGCGACTATCGCTCGCCTCGAGCGCCGCAACCGTGCGTTGGAGCGCGAGATTCTTTCGCTCCGTGCCGCTCGTCCGTAATTGTGTGCGTGACTCAACAGCCATTCCTCCTTGCGTTGTCCCATATTATTTGTTCGACAAGTAATTGAATATGTTTTTGTATAATTTTCTCGTAATAATTTAAACAATAATAATCGCGGTATAATCAATAAATCAATAAATCACTTTAAGAGTTGAGTCTTAGTTTCGCGTGGGTGACGAAAGTTGAAGGTCGTCGCCCGAATAGGGAGCTCGCTTAGCATTCCCATTTAAGAACCAGGTTTGTTCGGGTGTGCACGGTGGAATTCGTTTACCAAATCCATGCAGTTGTGTAAATGTTTCGCAGGCTCCCACGTGCGGTCGGAGGCGTCGTAGCCTTTCCAATGCACATAATATTGAAGTTGCTTGCGTCGGATGCGCGAGTCTAGAACTTGCTCGACTTCCCATTCCGGGTTAGCATCCAATATAACTGGAGGTGGTGGCGCGATCTGTTCTCGCGCGATCTGCGACACTGCGTTATGTCGCTCTAGCAATGAAGCGTGGAAGACAGGATGTATACGCATTGCCTTCGATAGTTCCAAGCGATATGCACGCAAACCAACGCGTGCGATAATCCTAAACGGTCCCAGCTTCTTGGCATCCAGCTTATCGCATGGCCGCGTAGTGCTAATATTTTTTCGCACTAGCCAGACTTGATCGCCAATAGCAAAACTTTTGTCGACGCGATGCTCATTTGCAAAGCGCGCCTGGTCGCTGAGAGACTTTTCGATTTCGACTTTCAATAAGCGATGTAGATTCCGTAGGTATTCGATACGTTCATCCGCGGATGGGCATTGTCGCGAAGATGAAATCGTAAAGCGACATTTCGGGTTGTAGCCGTAAAAAGCGTAAAACGGTGTTGTCTTTGTAGACGACTGCTCTGAATTGTTGTACGCGAATTGAGCAAAAGGTAACAAATTGACCCAATTGCTTTGCTGATAGTTGCTGTAGATCCTCAGATATTGCTCTAAGATCTGGTTAAGCCTCTCTGTTTGGCCGTCGCTCTGTGGGTGGTACGCGGTAGACAACTTCTGCTGTATATCGCATTGCGAAAGCAAGTGTCGTGTAAACTGCGATACAAATACCGAACCCCTGTCAGAGACTATTTCGTCTGGTAGGCCATAGTTGGCAAATACGCGATGGGCGTAAATCAAAGCTAGCTCAGTAGCCTTAATAGATTCGCGTATTGGTATAAATATTCCGATTTTCGTAAATCGACAGGTGATTACCCATATGGAGTCGTAGGTTTTTTGTGTAATCGCATCGCGCGACTCCGGTAATTTCACAATGAAGTCCATTGAGATACTTTCCCAGGGTCTCGCTGGTACTCTCAGTGGGTGTAGTAGTCCATACGGTGCATGTCGCGAAGGCTTGTTTCGCGCACAAGTATCGCACGACTCGACGTAGCTAAATATCTCTTTTCGCATGCGTGGCCAATAGTAGTTTCGCATGACTAAGTCCAACGTTTTGGCCTGGCCAGGGTGACCCGCGACATGCGAATCATGGCATGTCTGTAGTATAGCTAATCGCAAACGATTGTCGTTTGGGATGTATAGCAAACCCGAAAACGTTAGAAGACCCTTTTCGTTTATACTGTAGTTTCGCAGATGTTCCGACACTGGCTGCTTGCCGAGGTCCTCCATGACAACCTTGCAAGTCTTGTCTTTGCCGTAACATTGTTTAATCTGATCATCAATGCCTGTATCTTCTACGGTCGCGAACAGGAAGTGCGATCTGTCCAATAGTGCCATAGTTCGCTCTGGTTTCTCCTGTTCCTTATCGCCGACATAATCGCTTCGCCTAGACAAGGCATCCGCTTTGTGATTTAGCTTTCCAGCACGGTATTCAATAACGAAATCATAGGAAGCGATCAATTGCGACCATCGCATCTGTCTACGGCTAAGTACTCTTGCTGTAAGAAAGTACATGAGATTGCGGTGATCCGTATAAATTGTAGTGCGATGTAACGGACTCTCCAGGTAAACTCGCCATTCGCGAAGACATGCGACAATAGCTAACAGCTCTTTGTCGTAGATATCATAGTTTACTTCCGCGCTAGTCATTTTTCGCGAGTAGAACGCGATGGGTCTCATTTCGTCGCTGTTGTCTTTCTGCGAGAGAATCCCACCGATCGCGAAGTCCGATGCGTCGGTTTCCAAATAACTTGGCTTCTGCGGGTCGAAATGCGCAAGGATCGGCGCACCCAGAAAAGCGTTCTTCAGAGTTTGGAAAGAGTCAATGCACTCCTTGGAGAAATTAAACTGCGCATCCTTCTTCAGTAAGCGGGTGAGAGGGATGGTAATTTTGCTGTAGTTTGCAATAAATCTGCGATAGTAATTTGATAGGCCTAAGAACGACATAACGTCTTTCGCGTTCTTGGGTTCAGGCCATGTCTCAATAGAATCAACTTTCGCTTTCTCCATAGACACTCCTTTCGTAGAGACAACAAAGCCTAGGAACTCTGTCGTGTCTGTGTGGAACTCGCATTTCTCTAGTTTCACAAATAAGTTTGCTTTGCGAAGTCGTTTCAGTACTTCGCGAACATGCGTCACATGCTCCTCCTCGGTGTCCGAATAGATCAAGATGTCGTCCAAGTATACAACAGCAAAGCGATCCAGACAATCGCGTAATGTGTCGTTCGCAAGAGCTTGGAAAGATGCCGGGGCGTTCGTGAGCCCGAAAGGCATAACCTGATATTCGTAATGTCCATAACGCGTACGGAAGGCGGTTTTCCACTCGTCGCCTTCGCGTATACGGACAAGATTATACGCGCCACGGAGATCTAATCGCGTAAATATCGTCGACTGACGAATGCGATCCAATAGCTCCGATATGAGCGGCAGCGCATAGCGATTTTTGACAGTTACCGCGTTTAGCCCGCGATAATCTACGCACAGTCTCAGCGAACCGTCCTTCTTTTTCACAAAAAGAATTGGAGCCCCCGCGGGCGATGAAGACGGCCTAATGAATCCCTTCGCTAGATTGTCTTTAATGTAGTCGCGTAGTGTTTGTAGCTCGCGTTCGGCCAGAGGATATATAGGCCCGAACGGCGGCTTCGCGCCTTCTGTCAACGGTATTGCGTGATCCCACGCCTGATGCTGTGGTAGAATGTCTGCATTTCTTTTCTCAAAAAGATCGCGAAAGTCTGCATACTCGGGAGGTATAGCGACGTTTTTGTCCTCGCTTTTAGCGTCGGTCGCGTATACGCACAGCAATCCCGAGTCGTTGCCTCGCGATAGCTTAGCAAATTCCGTCGCACTGATTTGCGATGGTTCGTCTTGTGCCTCGGGCTTCTTGAGGCAGTTTGCTAAGCAATAGGAAGACTCGAATTCGACTTTTGCACGTCTCCATGCAATCCTTGGCTCATGTTTGTCGAGCCATGGCTTTCCTAAAATAACGTCGTGTCCAGAGAGCGGTATCACGTTAAACATCATAGTCTCGCGATGTTCGCCTATGGTGACCTCCATGTTTTCAGTCTGGAAGCGAACACCTCCGGTGCGAATCGCTCTTCCATCCACAACTCGTAGTGGCTCAATCTTCGCCTTCTTCGTTATATCGATTATGCTTCTCGTAGCAAGGCTCTGGCTGATAAAATTCGACGTCGCGCCTGAGTCGATCAGCGCCTTCGCGTCCAGCTGGCCCTTGCTAGTTCTCAAATTTGCAGTAACTGTGAGATGTATTCCTCTGTCAGGTTCGGGTACCACTGACATCACCTCCGAAAGCCTCGTGTCATTAACGCCCAGATCAGGCCTTTCTTTTAGACCTGGGCTCTCGCTTTTCCCGGTTCCGTGATACTGTCCATAACCACCGAGATGCGTTGCTCATAATTGCGTTGCTTCTGTTTGCAATCACGTGCGCGATGACCTTCGCGTCCGCACGTAAAACATCTGTTCTCTTTCTTTCGACGCTGGCGTTCGTCGCTGGTAATGCTCTTCTTTTCGTAACTGGTAGCATCTACCTCCATGGGAGTGTATCCTTTGTTCGCGATCGTCGCGCCCCTATAGCCTGAAGCGCCCTTGGCGTTCGTACGGCTAGCGCTTTCGTAGTAACGATCCGACAACCTTTCGTCCACGCGTACAGACTTCTCAATTAAGTCTGACAATGTACGCGATTTTTCCAACCGAGATAATTCGTCCTTAATTCGATCTTTCAATCCTTGATAATATTCGTAGCGTAAACTGTGATCGCTAAAATCCAAGTGCGAAGTGATCTGCTGAAAACGCGAAGTATACTCAGCAACAGATCCTCGCTGTTTGAGCAATGCTAGCTCCCGCTCAGCCTGACTAATGCGGTCGACGCTCCCAAATGTCGTGGAGAGCTCGTCGCAAAACAGGGCAAAGTCACTGGTAATTAGGCTTTCATCGTGGTCGCGCAAGTGGGGTTCAAACCACGCAAAAGCGGCACCGCGCAGATAAGATACCGCAAACAGGACCTTCGCTTCGTCGTTGCGAAACTCATGTGGCTTGAGTCTCACGTATAAGCGAACCTGTGCAAGGAAAGTATCCACCGATCTGCGATCACCTCTGAATGTATCCGGCTTCGAAATGCTTGGCCCTTCGCTGACTCCTGATCGTCGAGATCCCCGGGATCCCATTTCCTGGCGAAGGCCTTCAATAACCGATTTGTCCTTAACGCGCTCCTCTTGGAGCGACGCGATCTGCGCCTGCAGCGTCTGCAGAAACGCGTTCAAGTCCTCTTGACTCATCGTAATTCAATAATTCGTTTGTGCTGCTAAACCGTAGCAAAGCACCCTTCGTCGCAACAACTTAGTGCGAAATAAAACTTGTAAATCGAAATTTGTGTACGCCTCCGTGCGTGACACCTTTCAACGCCGTGTAAATCTGTAGCTTAGACGAGCTCACGGGCTTATAATAGTGTAAGGTGGCCCTTAGAGGGGAGCACCGCGGTGTAAACTCGCGTGTCGCTACAGGCGAACACGGACTGTCCTTTGCGAGACCGCTCGACAAAGGAAGTTCAATCGGGTACCGCGCGAAGCGAGTACCGAGAAACGGGAACGTAGACTTGCGCCCGGCGCAAGAACTAAGGAAAAGGAAAAGGACGTTGTCCTTGAAAAGGCGACGGCGCTTCTCTAAAGCTTACCTGCTACAAGGTTATGTAGCAACTTTGAGATTATAAGCCCGTGGAGAGAGTTCTCTCCATGGGCGACTATGTAGACTATCCTATGAGGCTTAGCGGCTCGCTTAGCCACTTCGCGGCCTAAGCCTCATCCCACCACGATCTCAATGCGATGGTCCCAGACCATCCGCATTGGGAAAGCGGTGGCGAGCTATGAACTCTATGGATCGATCTATCTAGCTTCGTAGCGATGCGCGATCGCTACTACTACTGTCATGCGCCGCGACGTGCCTACGTCGCGCGGGCATGGACGTGGACCTGCTTCGCGCGAGCCAGGTCCAACCTGCTCGCGAGCTAGGCCACTTACGCGCTTCGCGCGAGTAATGTCCAACATTACCTCGCGCGAGCTATTTAGATCTATCTAGCCTGAAGTCATCGCCTTTGGCGCTACAGGACTTCAGGCGTCGTTCGCTGTCGTGGTTCACGCGAGGCGGGGATCATGACAGTAATTCTCTTTGTTCAGTGAAGTATATAAGGGAAGAGCCCGAAGGCCTTGCTGGACAAGGTTTTCAACTGTTTTACTGTTACTGTTCGCTGTCCGTCTAACTACTGTCTCTACCGGTTCTTGTTGTTATCGTTATCTATCCTTGGCATCCTTACGATTGCCCAGTGTCCTTAGTTAATTCATTATACAGAGTGCAAGATTAAGTTCAACCACTAACAGCTTTGAAAACCTTCCGCAGAGGCACTGCGCTAAGAAACGTGAAAAAAGAATACAAGAGAAGTTGTTGTATTTACAGCAATAAATTGAAACATGAATGTCAACGATCGAGTTCCTGAAAGAGACTCTACTGTGAGTTTGAGTCGAGAATCTGAAGGGGAATCGGAGTCTGAACCGTACCATCCCACGCAAGAGAGTGAATTGCTGACCGAAGTTCCACCGTCGGCAATGCGTCCTGTCAGAACTAGAGACTACATCACTTCATTTGAGAGCCGCGTGAATAGAATGCTTCAACGACAGGCTACGGAGATGCATGTAAGGTGGCCCTTAGAGGGGAGCACCGCGGTGTAAACTCGCGTGTCGCTACAGGCGAATACGGACCGTCCTTTGTTAGACCGCTCGACAAAGGAAGTTCAATCGGGTACCGCGCGAAGCGAGTACCGAAAAACGGGAACGTAGACTTGCGCCCGGCGCAAGAACTAAGAAAAAGGGAACAGACGTTGTCCTACAGGAATACGACGGAGCTCCTCTAAAGCTTACCTGCTACAAGGCTATGTAGTGTCATGATCCCCGCCTCGCGCGAACCACGACAGCGAACGACGCCTGAAGTCCTGTAGCGCCAAAGGCGATGACTTCAGGCTAGATAGATCTAAATAGCTCGCGCGAGGTAATGTTGGACATTACTCGCGCGAAGCGCGTAAGTGGCCTAGCTCGCGAGCAGGTTGGACCTGGCTCGCGCGAAGCAGGTTCACGTCCATGCCCGCGCGACGTAGGCACGTCGCGGCGCATGACAGAACTAGTAGCGATCGCGCATCGCTACGAGGCTAGATAGATCGATCCATAGGGTACATAGCTCGCCACCGCTTTCCCAATGCGGATGGTCTGGGACCATCGCATTGAGATCGTGGTGGGATGAGGCTTAGGCCGCGAAGTGACTAAGCGAGCCGCTAAGCCTCATAGGATAGTCTACATAGTCGCCCATGGAGAGAACTCTCTCCACGGGCTTATAATCTCAAAGTTGCTACATGTAATGAACCGCGAAGTTCCATTCGCGAAGTTCCAATTTGGAACTTTTAACGGTTCTTCTCATAGTTGTTCGTAGGATCTTTTCATAGTTCCGTGCGGAAGCTGTATCTTCCGCACGAAGTGGAACTAGGCCCGACTGGGCAATTCAGCCACCGCGTGGCTGGACTTCGCCAGCCACGCAACAGTCACGCCAAAGTTCTATAAATAGTTCCGCACCCGGGAAGAGATTTCTCTTCACGGGTTAACTCTCTCTTTAATACAAGAATAGAATTCAATCTACGAGTTCTACGAACTCTCCTCCTTTTGCTGCGGCTACCTCCGCTGTTTTAGCAACAGTACCTGTAGAGGCAGGATAGGCTCCACCGAAGGTTCTTCGAACTTCGGCGACCTTTCAGTTTCTCACAGAAGCGGTCAATTAGAGCCACACTCGATACGGGCTCCATGTGTAAGAAACTGGAAGGTCGCCGAAGTTCGAAGAACCTTCGGTGGAGCCTATCCTGTGTAAGGTGGCCCTTAGAGGGGAGCACCGCGGTGTAAACTCGCGTGTCGCTACAGGCGAACACGGACTGTCCTTTGCGAGACCGCTCGACAAAGGAAGTTCAATCGGGTACCGCGCGAAGCGAGTACCGAGAAACGGGAACGTAGACTTGCGCCCGGCGCAAGAACTAAGGAAAAGGAAAAGGACGTTGTCCTTGAAAAGGCGACGGCGCTTCTCTAAAGCTTACCTGCTACAAGGCTATGTAGCAACTTTGAGATTATAAGCCCGTGGAGAGAGTTCTCTCCATGGGCGACTATGTAGACTATCCTATGAGGCTTAGCGGCTCGCTTAGCCACTTCGCGGCCTAAGCTTCATCCCACCACGATCTCAATGCGATGGTCCCAGACCATCCGCATTGGGAAAGCGGTGGCGAGCTATGAACTCTATGGATCGATCTATCTAGCTTCGTAGCGATGCGCGATCGCTACTGTCATGCGCCGCGACGTGCCTACGTCGCGCGGGCATGGACGTGGACCTGCTTCGCGCGAGCCAGGTCCAACCTGCTCGCGAGCTAGGCCACTTACGCGCTTCGCGCGAGTAATGTCCAACATTACCTCGCGCGAGCTATTTAGATCTATCTAGCCTGAAGTCATCGCCTTTGGCGCTACAGGACTTCAGGCGTCGTTCGCTGTCGTGGTTCACGCGAGGCGGGGATCATGACAGCTTCATGTTTTTACGGGACCTTACTGAGAAGGGCAGAATTATTATGGACTATATTTCCACAAAAGAACAAGTGGCGGATATACTTACAAAGCCCTTGTGCAAAAAAATATTTAACTACCTACAACAAAAGATACTTAAAGGCGAAACACGTGAAAGTGACGACAACAAGCTTGAGAGGGAGTATAGGAATATGTCAAGCTTGGACGTCACAGAAAAAGAACAGGAAGGCTGGCTACAGAAAAGAGGAGGAATGGCTGGAGTGGCTGGAGTGGCTGGAGTGGCTGGAGTGGCTGGAGTGGCTGGAGTGGCTGGAGTGGCTGGAGTGGCTGGAGTGGCTGGAGTGGCTGGAGTGGCTGGAACTGAGTACAAAGAGGCTTGCGCTACCAAAGTGTAACTCGGTGGCTGGAACCAAAGAAACTATATAGTACAGCGTCAGTAGACTTAGAAAAGTAGCTAAAAGGAGATACAACACTATTCTCTACAACAAGCCAAATTAAATTTCTACACACTAGACAACAAACTCCCTCTTTTATCATCATGTGTGGAATATTGTCTTAATTCTTCCAATTAGAAATTTTCATTTTCAAAGAATTTAACATCCCTGGAGATAATTATTTTGTTGTTCACAGGATTCCATGATCGAAAGGATTTTGCATTCGACTGATAACCGACCATAGCATATTTTTCTCCCCTGACAATTAATTTGTTTGGCCTGTCGGGCTTGGGCTTCGAATAAACAATACAAAAAAAAGAACTCTCAAATGGTCCACTTGTGGTACATTTCCGTAAACCATCTCGTAAGGAGTGCGACCGTGTAAGACGGTCCTTACAGCTACAATCGCTGGAGGCCGGCCGTGTATAGTTTAAATAAAGTAAAGGAATAAGAAAGACCAGGAAAGCAGAAAGCGATTACTGTAAAGCTTACCAGGAGTAATATAATATATTACTCCCACTTTGAGATAATCAACCCGTGAAGGGCGAGAGGCCTTCACGGGCAACTATAAACTAAACTAAGTTGCGGAGGAGCGGATGCTCCTTCGCATTCTAAACTACTCTTCCCAAGCTAACTTATGCGAAGGTCGCACAAGTTAGAGAGGGAAGCTCTCAGCCTAAACTAATCTATGAAATAACTATGAATGTTCTCGCGCTAGCGGAGTGCGAAGGGTCGCACTCGCTAGCGTGCGAGAATGAGAACGGGAAGCGAGGTCCGTGCACATTGTGCATGGAGCCCCTCGCTCCCGTGGGCCAAGCTGGCTTAGTGCGCGTACCTACATGCGCACTAAGACAACTTCTACGTCCCAAGACCATCGCATTACGCGCCGACTGGTCTTGGGCCGCGTTGGCGAAGCTTGCGACGCGCGGACATCCCAAGTCCGACTACAGGCGTCGCCCCTCGCTTCCCAACGCGGTTGTCAGGGACTCGCCAAGGCGAGGATCATGACAGTATCCCCCCCTCCCTTGGGCGAGGTCCCCGCGCCCGCAAAACATAAAATATTCCATAAAAATAGAAAGGCGAACAAAATAAACGCTAATTTCAATTGCCGCGTGTCACAATAATATTTTCTCCTCAGTAAACGCGTAAATAAACATATAGAATAGCATGGGAAAATAAAAGGGGTGTTCGCGTTTTGTTGCAGAGGGGTAAAGAGGCAAAACGCGAAGATAAATAGTATCCAGTCGCGTTCGCAAAGACAGTTCTGAACGCGATGTCGCTTGCACGTGTGACTGTGTCCGAGAAGCCGTGCGGCTATTGTGTTTCGCAGGGGAGGCGCTGTGAGTTCTTCATGACAGCCATCCCTCGCGTCCGTCGCTGCTTAGCGTGTGCGGCGCGTAAAACCAAGTGCGAGGGCGCGATGTTTATGTCGCCGACCCTGTTGAATTCGCGCATACGCGGGTCGATCGTCGAGCGCGAGTATCGTAAGTATGATAACGCTCGTAAGGCAAAGTTGGCCTCCACTGTTCCTCGCGTTGCGACGCCCGTTGTAGAAGTCGCCCAATGCGCGGCAACCGATTCGTCTGAGGGCCTCGGGGTTGCTGTTGAAAGAGCATTGGCCGCTAAAGATCGCGAAATCGATTCGCTCCGTCAGCAGGTCCTAGAGCTGAAAGCGGAAATTTCGGCTTTGCGCGGCTTGGAATGAGCGCCAAAATTCTTCAAATATGCGATACATCTTGTTTTGATTTTAATAATTTTTAATACATTTTCAAAAAAAAATTTCCAAATAGCGATAAATAACTAGTGCGAATTGTGTATTATATCGCAGTCGTAAACAAAAATCAAGAGTTGAGTCTCGCGATTGCGTAAGATTACGTGAGTTGAATGACGTAACCTGTATCGCGATTAACGTAAACATCATAGCTTCGGCTTAGCGGGTGTAATCTGTGAAATTCTTTCACTAAATCGTCGCAATTTGTCAAATTGCCTGCCGGCTCCCAAGTGCGATTAGCACTATCGTATCCCTTCCAATGTACAAAATATTCCAATTTATTTCTTCGCTTCCTGGAGTCCAACACTTTCTCTACCTCCCACTCTGGTGTATTCTCAATTATTATTGGTGGTGGTGGTGCTGTCTGCTGTCGCACAATCGTAGACGTAGACTTGTACGATTCCAATAAAGAAGCATGGAATACAGGAAGTATTTTCATCGTGTTCGGTAAATCCAACTTGTATGCACGTAAACCGATACGTTCCAAGATTGTAAAAGGTCCAATTTTCTTGTAATCCAACTTGTCGCTTGGCCTAGTGGTACTGATGTTCTTTCTCACTAGCCATACTTTTTGGCCGACTTCAAAATCCTTGTCGACACGGTGCGTATTAGCAAACCGTGCTTGATCGCTAATGGCGTGCTTGATCTCAATCTGTAAAAGGCGATGTAGTGTCCTCAAAAAATCAATCCGATTGTCCGCCGATGGGCATTGCCGTGCTGTTGCTATCGTAAAACGGCATTTGGGGTGATACCCATACAAAGCATAACTAGGTGTCGCTTTTGTCGATGATTGCTCAGTATTGTTATATGCGAACTGTGCAAAAGGTAGCAAGTTTACCCAATTCGTTTGTTGGTAATTGCTGTAAATTCTCAAATATTGTTCGAGGCTCTGATTAAGCCTTTCCGTTTGTCCATCGCTCTGGGGATGGTACGCAGTTGATAACCTTTGCTTGATATCACAATGTGCGAGTAAATGCTTCGTAAAATGTGATACGAAAACTGATCCACGATCTGAGATAATTTCTTCTGGCAGTCCAAAGTTAGCAAATACTCTGTGAGCGTATAGCAATGCTAGTTCTTTCGCGCTCATGGTCTCGCATATTGGTACAAAGATGCCTATCTTCGTAAAGCGACATACTATAACCCAAATTGAGTCGTAGTCTTTGCCTGTGATGACATCTCTTGACACCGGGAGCTTCACAATGAAGTCCATAGCAATGCTTTCCCAAGGCTTTGTAGGTACTCGCAACGAATGTAATAGACCGTAGGGAGCATGATGCGATGATTTACTTCGTGCGCAAGTGTCGCATGACTCCACATAGTTAAATACGTCCTTTCGCATCCTTGGCCAGTAATAGTTCCTTGTCACAAGCTCTAGCGTCTTAGCCTGTCCGGGGTGACCTGAAGTCTGCGAATCATGACATTCTTGCATGATTGATAATCGCAAATCGTTGTCTCTGGGTATGTAAATCAAACCCGAGAACATTAAAAGACCTTCCTTGTCCATTGTATAATTCTCCAAATGAGCAGCATCGGGCTTGCTCTTTAACTCCTCAATGATATTCTTGCAAATGCTGTCCTTCTCGTAGCATTTCTTAACATCCTGTGCTAGCGTTTTGTTGTCCTCAATCGCAAACACAAATTGCGATTTGTCCAAAAGCACCATTGTTCGTTCTGGCTTTTCCTCCTCTTCGCTGCTAACGTAATCGCTTCTTCGCGATAAGGAGTCAGCCTTGTGGTTAAACTTTCCCGCACGATACACGATCACAAAATCGTAAGACGCAAGTAACTGCGACCAGCGCATTTGCCGTCTATTCAGGACACGCGCGGTCCAAAAGTACACAAGATTGCGATGATCCGTGTATATCGTGGTTTTGTGAAGGGGACTCTCCAAGTATACCCTCCATTCCCGAAGACATACAACAATAGCTAATAGCTCCTTGTCGTGAATGTCGTAGTTCGTCTCTGCGCTTGTCATCTTGCGCGAGTAAAATGCGATTGGTCTCATGTCGCCGTTTTCATCCTTTTGCGAAAGGATCCCGCCTATCGCAAAATCTGAGGCGTCCGTTTCCAAGAAGCTCGGCTTTTGTGGATCGAAGTGCACAAGAATAGGTGCGCCTAAGAATGCATCCTTCAACGCATTGAATGACTCCCTGCATTCGTCGCTAAACACGAACTTTGTATCCTTCTTTAAAAGCCGGGTAAGAGGTGCCGTAATCTTGCTGTAGTTGGCGATGAATCTTCGGTAATAGTTCGCCAGTCCCAGGAACGACATAACCTCCTTAACATTCTTTGGCTCGGGCCATGTTTCAATCGATTTGACCTTCGTATTTTCCATCGACAGACCTTTCGTTGAAATCACGAAGCCAAGAAACTCCGTTGTGTCGGTATGGAATTCGCATTTCTCCAATTTGACAAATAAATTTGCCTTGCGAAGTCTCTCCAATACTCCGCGCACGTGCTCCACGTGTTCTTCCTCTGTATTCGAGTAAATCAGTATATCGTCCAAGTAAACGACAACGTATCGATCAAGGCAATCTCGCAAAGTATCATTGGCGAGTGCTTGAAACGAAGCCGGGGCATTCGTAAGCCCAAACGGCATGACTTGGTACTCGTAGTGGCCGTACCTTGTACGAAAGGCCGTTTTCCATTCGTCGCCTTTTCGTATCCTAACCAAATTATATGCACCGCGAAGATCCAATCGCGTAAAAATAGTTGCTTGGCGAATGCGATCTAGAAGTTCCGAGATAAGCGGTAATGCATATCTGTTTTTGACAGTGATCGCGTTCAGACCGCGGTAATCGACGCATAATCTGAGCGATCCATCTTTCTTTTTGACAAATAAGATCGGCGCCCCCGCGGGCGACGACGACGGTCGTATAAAACCTTTAGCGAGGTTTTCCTTGATATAATCTCTCAGCGTTTGCAATTCGCGTTCGGCGAGCGGGTAGATCGGGCCAAAAGGCGGCTTCGCATTTTCGACCAAGGGTATCGCATGATCCCAAGGTTGATGTTTCGGCAAAACGTCCGCGTTCTTCTTCTCAAATAGGTCGCGATATCCCTCGTAGAATCCAGGCAATGTAACGCGAGGCTTGACATCTTGCTCGTCCATAGCGTACACACATAAAATACCTGATTCTCCAGAACGGGCCAATCTTGCAAATTCGGTTGCGCTGACTTGCATGGATTCGGATAATGTACTGCACTTCAAACAGTTCGCCAAACAGTAGTTCGACTTGAACTCGACGTTTGCGCGACTCCATCCGATCGTAGGCTCATGCTTGTCCAACCATGGCTTGCCCAAGATAGCATCGTATCCACGAAGAGGTATGACATTGAAGGTCATCCTTTCTCGATGTTCGCCAATTGATATATCCATCTCGCTGGTGTGAAAGCGAATACCTCCTGACTTGATTGTCCTTCCATCAACGACTCTGATGGGCTCGGTCTCGCTCTTCTCCGTAAGCTTAATAAAAGCATGCGATGCGAGCTTCTCGCTGATAAAATTAGAGGTAGCTCCTGAGTCAATCAGGGCTCTCGCGTTCAACTCTCCATCCTCTGTCTTGACTTTCACGACGACAGTCAGATGCTTTGCTTTGTCCGGTTCCGTAAAAACTGTCATAACTTCTGGTGGCCTAAATAGTTGTTTGCCCAGATCAGGCCTTTTCATTGGACCTGGGCGTTCGCTTTTCCCAAATCGGAAAATTCGTGCGTGAATGCAGCGACGTGTTGCTGATTGTACGTCTTCTTCTTCTGCTTGCATTCTCTTGCTCGATGACCCACGCGTCCACAGTTAAAGCATTTGATGTTGCTTTTGCGATGGTTGTCATCTTCCTTTTCTAAACTAATCGCGTCCACATCCATAGGAGTAAAACTTGTACTCGCGTTTGCAGCCGGGCGGTTGTTGGAATATTTCACGGAACCGCGGCTTGCACTCTCGATGTGCCTGTCGGATATTCTTCCATCCACGCGAACTGATATCTCAATCATTTCATTCAAAGTGCGGGGTCTGTCCATCCTGGAAAGCTCATCCTTGATGCGATCCTTCAGCCCCTGATAATACATAAACGTCAGCGCACTGTCATTGAAATCCAAATACGAAGCAATTCTTTGAAAAATGCTCGCATAAGATGCTGCTGATCCACGTTGTCTCAAGGCGGCTAACTCTCTTTGCGCCTGACTCACCCTGTCGACCTTGCCGAAATTCGCGGCCAACGCTTCGCAAAAGGCTTCAAAAGTAGGTACTACCGAAGCGAAGTCGTTGTTGCGAAGGTGTGGTTCGAACCACGCAAATGCGGCGTCCCGCAAATACGAAGCTGCGAACAAAACCTTCGAACGTCGTCGCGAAACTCGTGCGGTTTCAACATGATGTAAAGGCGAAGCTGCGCCAAAAAATTCTCGACCATTTTGCGGTCCCCACGAAACGCGTCGGGCTTCATCACCGCTGGTCCGTCACTCGTCGGGGCTCTCTTAGCTCGCGAACCGATCTCCTGGGTCAGATGCGCAATGTGCGATCGCCCTTTCTCGTTCTCTGCCTTCAACTCGGCAATCTGAGTTTGCAGGGATTGCAAAAAGGTGTTAAGCTCCTCTTGCGACATCTTGTCCCTCGTACCGCAAATATCGTATCGTAATCGTTCTTCCAGAACCGTTCTTCGTAAATTGTTCACTCAATCGTCGACTATCCAAGCCGATACTCAATAACTCAAAATAACTGTGTTTCACCGGAACACTCGATAACTCAAAATTCTCAAACTCGAATCCACGTCGTTCACTCGACGCTTTAACCGTTTTAACTTCCGTAAAAATCCGTAAAAATAAGTACCGAACCGCGTCTTTGACTCGACGTCCGAAACTCTCTCGAATCCGAAGGAAATAAAACACAAACAATTCCAAAAAACTTCAAACTTCAACGACCGGGACGGGTTGATTATAGTGTAAGACGGTCCTTACAGCTACAATCGCTGGAGGCCGGCCGTGTATAGTTTAAATAAAGTAAAGGAATAAGAAAGACCAGGAAAGCAGAAAGCGATTACTGTAAAGCTTACCAGGAGTAATATAATATATTACTCCCACTTTGAGATAATCAACCCGTGAAGGGCGAGAGGCCTTCACGGGCAACTATAAACTAAACTAAGTTGCGGAGGAGCGGATGCTCCTTCGCATTCTAAACTACTCTTCCCAAGCTAACTTATGCGAAGGTCGCACAAGTTAGAGAGGGAAGCTCTCAGCCTAAACTAATCTATGAAATAACTATGAATGTTCTCGCGCTAGCGGAGTGCGAAGGGTCGCACTCGCTAGCGTGCGAGAATGAGAACGGGAAGCGAGGTCCGTGCACATTGTGCATGGAGCCCCTCGCTCCCGTGGGCCAAGCTGGCTTAGTGCGCGTACCTACATGCGCACTAAGACAACTTCTACGTCCCAAGACCATCGCATTACGCGCCGACTGGTCTTGGGCCGCGTTGGCGAAGCTTGCGACGCGCGGACATCCCAAGTCCGACTACAGGCGTCGCCCCTCGCTTCCCAACGCGGTTGTCAGGGACTCGCCAAGGCGAGGATCATGACAGACCGTGAACTCGCGTTGGAACACGATTTTTTATGTAAACACTTGTGCGAACTGCTTCTGGCCAAAGGCATTCTGGAAGATTACTGCCGATAAGAGCGGTTCTGGCCTTGTTTAAAATTGTTCTGTTTGCGCGTTCAGCAACACCGTTTTGCTGAGGTGTATGTGGAATAGTTGTCTCAGAATTAATGCCTTTGTCTGTATAGAATTGTTTGAGCTCGTTATTGACAAATTCACCGCCATTGTCAGTTCGAATAATTTTTACTCGCTTGTTAAATTGTGTTTCAATTAAATTGACAACCGTTTTAACGAGTTGACACACTTCGCTTTTATTTAGAAAAAAATATACGAATGTATAACCCGAGTAATCGTCGATAAAAGTCAAAAAATACCGCAATTTCTTTTGTGAATTTACACGAACTTCACACACATCACTGTGAATTCGTTCGAATAAACTTGTAGCGCGGTCGTGGCCTTTTTCAAATCGTAGACGCGTAAATTTTCCCTGTGCGCATTCGTGACACGAAAATGTCGCTGGAATTTTAAGGTCATTCAATTTTCCATTCGCACATCCGTTAATTAATTTTGATAAATAATTCATGTTGACATGCATAAACCGATTATGCCATTGTTCAGCACTGTTTTCTGGTGTTGTAATTAAGGCACTTTGATAATCATTATTTTTATTGTCTCTTACAAACGTGTAAAGACCTCGTTTAATTTTTCCAGTCGTGATAATACTTCCGTTTGCTCTATCAATTATTTTAACCGAATCTTCGGCGGTAAAACAGACATCAATTTTTTCTCGACCTAGTTTTCGAATCGATAGCAAGTTAAATTCAAGTTCAGGAACCCACAGTGTTTCTTTTAAGTCAAGAACGATATTTGGCCCCAGTTGAATACTCGCCGTTCCAAATGCTTTAGCAAGCGTTGTATCTCCAGCAGCGGTTTTTATATTAATGTTGCAGGGATGCAGAGTACCTTTAAACATTGCTTTATTAAATGTGATGTGTTCTGTTGCTCCGCTGTCTAGTATCCATTCGTTGGATTTAATATTATCGATATTCATAAGAAGCGCACTGAAGTATGGTTGAACAATATTATTATTATTAAACTCCTTTTTGTTGCATGTTGCAACACGATGACCAGGCTTCCCACATCTGAGGCATATTCTGTTTTTTCCAGCACACGTCTTCCGTATGTCCAGATTTATTACAGAACTTGCAATTCATATTGGACGTCGCAACGTTTGCAGTTGCAATGTTTGCAGTTGCCTTAACACATTTTCGCGCAAATGACCGGACCCAAAACATTGCTTCTGCCAAACTCATCTTTATACATTCCTCTGGGGAACGTTGAGAGACAAAAGACTCGATTCCAGCACAATTCTCAATCGCATTAAAATAAGCCGTGACAAATAAGCCGTGACAAATAAGCCGTGACAAAGAACTTTTCCAATTTTCCATAGTCGCGTGACATGGAATCAAACGTAAGGGGAAGTTGGTCGGAACTTAGCATTTTTGTGTGAAACGACATAAAGCAATTGGCCAAATTTGTAAAGTTATTGTTGAAAGTGGTGATGTTTTCGGGATCTTCCAGCTTTAATGAGGCTAGCTCGGCCGCTGTTTGAAAGACATAAGATGCAATATCTTTCTCAATAACCACTTCGATCTCCAGGAGAAGCTCTGTAGGACTGCGATATGCGCTATTGACGTAAGGCAAGTATTCCTTCGTCGCGTTGCAGGGTGACAAGAATGTCATGATCCCCGCCTCGCGTGAACCACGACAGCGAACGACGCCTGAAGTCCTGTAGCGCCAAAGGCGATGACTTCAGGCTAGATAGATCTAAATAGCTCGCGCGAGGTAATGTTGGACATTACTCGCGCGAAGCGCGTAAGTGGCCTAGCTCGCGAGCAGGTTGGACCTGGCTCGCGCGAAGCAGGTTCACGTCCATGCCCGCGCGACGTAGGCACGTCGCGGCGCATGACAGTAGTAGTAGCGATCGCGCATCGCTACGAAGCTAGATAGATCGATCCATAGAGTTCATAGCTCGCCACCGCTTTCCCAATGCGGATGGTCTGGGACCATCGCATTGAGATCGTGGTGGGATGAAGCTTAGGCCGCGAAGTGGCTAAGCGAGCCGCTAAGCCTCATAGGATAGTCTACATAGTCGCCCATGGAGAGAACTCTCTCCACGGGCTTATAATCTCAAAGTTGCTACATAGCCTTGTAGCAGGTAAGCTTTAGAGAAGCGCCGTCGCCTTTTCAAGGACAACGTCCTTTTCCTTTTCCTTAGTTCTTGCGCCGGGCGCAAGTCTACGTTCCCGTTTCTCGGTACTCGCTTCGCGCGGTAACCGATTGAACTTCCTTTGTCGAGCGGTCTCGCAAAGGACAGTCCGTGTTCGCCTGTAGTGACACGCGAGTTTACACCGCGGTGCTCCCCTCTAAGGGCCACCTTACAAAGAAATACTTTCGTTTCTTTGTTACCGGCGATTTCGAGGTTTTCGAGCTTTTCTTTGAATGGCACAACTTTCGACAAATGCCAACGGTTCAAAAGGCGGTACAGTTCTCCCTTCCAAGACGGATAGTAAATCAACCCTTTGAGCTGGGGAATTTTGATTATTGGCTGCTCTCTGGAATTAATTACTTTCATTTTGTTCTCCGCCGGATTTTCAACTTGTTCCATTTCAGACTCTTAATCTGTAGTTGTGAGCAATTTATGATTGTTAATATTGTTAATTAATTTGTTGTTCGACTATTTATTTATAAACGTTTCCCCCACTGTGGCTTAGATGTATTTATCAGAGTATTTTGAGAATGTGCCAAGAGTAGTTTGGAATGTTCCAAGAGTAGTTTGGGAATGTGCCAAGAATAGTTTGGGAATGTGCCAAGAGTAGCTTGGGAATGTGCCAAGAGTGCGATAAGAAAATTGAGTAGGTTGGCAGCCAATCAGAAAACACGTTACAACAAGTAAATCAAGCTTGTGCAGCGGCTAATTACTAATTATAGAAATATAATTTATCGTGAGAGGTGGGATAAATTTTACCGTGAGAAATGCGATGGCAAACCGGCAGACTATAAATAGACTTAGCTAGAATCACTATGATTTATAGGAATATGTCAAGCTTGGACGTCACAGAAAAAGAACAGGAAGGCTGGCTACAGAAAAGAGGAGGAAAGGCTGGAAGAGTCAAAGTGGCTGGAGTGGCTGGAACTGAGTACAAAGAGGCTTGCACTACCAAGTGTAACTCGGTGGCTGGAACCAAAGAAACTATATAGTACAGCGTCAGTAGACTTACAAAAGTAGCTAAAGGGAGATACAATATTATTCTCTACAAGCAGCCAAATTAAATTTCTACATAATTAACGAAAATTGAATACAACATTTATTCTATTTAACACGTTCGAAACAAACTTACAAGATTCAACAGATTAAGAGTCTGAACAAAATGAGCAGCACGGGAGTGGTTTTCAAACCTCATGGAAACGGAGATTTGCCGTTTCTTGCTATACCAAGATTGAATAACTTGGTCGAGTATCCGCATTGGAAATCGAAATTGACCGGAATTCTTGAAACTTACAGACTGGCACACGTGATGCCAAACGTCACGAATGAAAGAAATATAATCGATGATGTTAGCTACAAGTCCACATCGGCTATGCTTTTTCTTACTCTTAAAGAAGTAATTTCGGTACCAGTTCTTAACGATATTTGCCAAAATGCACTGACACCAAAATCACTTCTTTCCGCCATTGATGGCGTCTTCTTAGAGAGAAGATATCGCTTAATTGTTCAAATTACTGGGGAACTTTATGGACTGCAAGCGCAAGGATTAGGACAAATAGCGGTATTAAACTCGAAATTTAACAGTCTTATCTTGAGCTTACGTGAATTGCGCAAAGACCTTCATGCAGAAGAAATTTACCAAATATATCTCAATATGATAAAGGGATGTGAGGTGCTTAGAAGTGAAATACGCATCTGGGAGCGTTCAAAAAATATAAATCTGGAAGAAGTACAAGAAATTGTTCTTGAAGCGATGCAAGGAGATAATGGAGATAATTTTGGGTCAGAAATGGCGTTGACAACATATTGTGTTCCGATATGCAAATATTGCAAGAAAAAAGGTCATACGGAAATTAACTGCAGATTTAAAAATCGCAGCTGTTTTATATGTGGTGAAAAAGGTCATTTCAAAGCTGAGTGTGACAAAAATCTGAGAAGAACTAATAGTAATAAATCAAGTGAACATTACTATCGTGTGGCATTTATAAATTCTTCGGTTAAATCTAAAAGCATCAGTATAAAATGGATCGTTGACTGTGGAGCATCGCAACATATGACGGAGAATGAGGTAGCTTTTAGCAGTCTAAGACGTTATAATAATGATCAACATCATCTTGTAATTGCTGCGGGGAAAGAAAAATTAAGAGCAATGGGATATGGAGAAATACGTTTGAGTCTCTCTGACGATAATCAGGTTTATTAAAAAATGTCTTGTGGGTACCATCGCTCGGTTTTAATTTAATTTCACTTGGTTCACTTGCTAGTGAACATTTATCAGTTTATTTCACAAGAGGAAAAGCAGCACTTTACGACCCAACGGGAAAAAGCTAGGAGACTTTAATAAAGAAAATAACTTGTATCCTGTCGAAACAAAAACTGTTGGCTATGCTTCTAAAAAAAAGATGCTCGCGTTGGTTGCTTCAAAATTTTACAAACAGAATCTTTGGCACGAGCGACTAATGCATCTTAATGAGAAATATACGACTGAACTCGTCAAAGGACTCGGTGCTGGGAGAATACAACATGAACTTAATAAAATCAATTTAAATATTGATTGTGAAAGTTGCATTGAAGGTAAAATGGCACGCCAGCCATTTCCAGTATAGGAAAGTATATCAAGCTTGTGCAGCAGCTGATTACTTAGAAAAAAAAATGAAGTTTACCCTGGTAATTGTGACTGTCATTGAGAAGACTATAAATAGATCTAGATAGAACTATGTTGGCCAACGAAATTGAATACAACACGTTTCAAATTAACACGTTCGAAATTATAGATTCAACAGATTAAGAGTCTGAAACATGAGCAGCACGGGAGTGGTTTTCAAACCTCATGGAAATGGAGATTTGCCGTTCCTGGTTATTCCAAGGTTGACTAACTTGATCGAGTATCCTCAGTGGAAATCGAAATTGGGCGGAATTCTTGAGACTTACGGACTGGCACACGTGATGCCAAATGCCTCAGTTGAAGGGAATTTTACCGACGATATCGGCTACAAATCTACGTCGGCTATGCTTCTCCTTACTCTTAAGGAGATAATTTCGGTTCCAGTCCTTGACGATGTTTGTCAAAAGGCATTGACACCGAAATCACTGCTCTCCAGCATTGATGCCGTCTTCTTGGATAGAAGATACCGCTTAATCGTTCAAGTTACAGGCGAACTGTATGGACTGCATACACAAGGTTTGGGACAAATTGCGGAACTGAATACACGATTTAACAGTCTCATCCTGAGTTTACGCGAGTTGCGAAAGGACCTACATGCTGAAGAAGTTTGTCAAATATACCTAAATATGATAAAAGGTTGCGAGTCGCTCAAAAGTGAGATACGTATCTGGGAGCGTTCGAAGAATATTAATCTCAAAGAAGTACAAGAAATTGTACTTGAAGCAATGCTAGGGGATAATGGAGATAACTTAAGCTCGGAAATGGCGTTGGCAGCCTCTCGTGTTGCGATATGCAAATATTGCAAGAAAAAGGGTCATACCGAAACTAACTGCAGATTCAAAAATCGCAGCTGTTTTATTTGTGGTGAGAAAGGTCATTTCAGAGCGGACTGTGACAAAAATTTGAGAAGAACTGATAGTAATAAATTGTCTGAACATTACTATCGTGTGGCATTTATAAAGTCTTCAAGCATTTCCAAAAGTATCAGCACAAAATGGATTCTTGACTGTGGAGCATCGCAGCACATGACGGACAATGAATTGGCCTTCACCAATCTAAAACGTTATAATAGTGATGAACATCATTTTGTACTTGCTGCGGGAAAAGAAAAATTAAGAGCATTGGGATACGGAAATATAAGTTTAAATTTGTCTGAGGATAACCAAGTTTTATTGAAAAATGTCTTGTGGGTACCATCGCTTGGTTTCAATTTAATCTCACTTGGCGCACTCGATAATGAGCATATATCGGTTTATTTCACAAAAGGCAAAGCTGTACTTTATGACACAACTGGAAGAAAGCTTGGAGACTTTGATAAAGAAAATAATTTGTATCCTGTTGATACAAAAATTGTTGACCATGCCCCTAAAAAAAAGATGCTTGCACTATATGCTACAAAAAAAGGACAGACAAAATCTTTGGCATGAACGATTAATGCATTTAAATGAGAGATATATGGTTGAACTCGCCAAAGGACTTGGTGCTGGGAAAATACAACACGAAGTTAATAGAAGCAACTTAAATGTTGGTTGTGAAAGTTGCGTTGGTTGTGAAAGTTGCATTGAAGGAAAAATGGCGCGCCAGCCATTCCCAGAAGGACGAATGAGAGCAACCGACAAATTTGAATTATTGTACAGTGATGTTTGTGGGCCGTTTCCAGTATCAGCGCTTGGTCATCGTTATTTTGTCACTTTTATTGATGATAACAGTGGGTACACTTTTGTCAACACAATCAATAATAAATTCGAAGTGAATGATTGTTTTCAGAACTTGATCAAAATGATTTACACGCAATTTGGAATTAAGGTCAAAAGATTTCGGAGTGACAATGGAGGCGAGTATATTAATAAATCTTTCGAAAAGTTTACAAACGAAAATGGCATTGTTCATGAAAAATCCGCACCTTATACGCCGCAGCAAAATGGAGTTGCAGAAAGGGCGAATAGAACAATTCTTGACAGGGTCAGGTCTACAATGATTCAAAGGAAGACTCCACAAAAGCTATGGGATGAGGCGGTCAATGCCTGTGTGTATTTGAAAAATCGGAGCCCAAGCAGAATAATTAATAAAACACCATATGAGATGATATTTGGAAAGCCTCCGTTATTAGATCATTTGAGAGTGTTTGGATGCATTGCATATGTCCTGAACAAACATAACGATATAAGAAAATTGGATGCTAGAAGTGAACCCCATATCTTTGTAGGGTATCAATCCAATGCTAAAGCTTATCGACTTTGGAATATGTCAAGGAACAAAATTGTTGTTTCAAGGGATGTAATATTTAAAGAAATAGAATTTTATGAAACTGTGGAAAATAAATCCATCAACAGCTCTGAAAATACAACATTTATTCCAGCACTTGGAAATGATATTTCTACTGTCAATAATTTGCAACAGTCAAATGTGTCTGAATTTCAGCAGGGTATACAAATTGAAAATAACGAGGAAAATAACGAGCAAAATGACGAGCAAAATGACGAGCAAAATGACGAGCAAATTGACGAGGAAATTGACGAGGAAATTGAAAATTATTCGGACGCATCGGAACAAAGTTTTGAAGATACTCTAGAAAATATGAGTCCAAAAATTAATGACAATTCTGAATTATCCGAATTGCAAACGGAGGAGCTTGGAACTAAATGGACCGACGATGGTAAAAGACGCTCAACCCGAATACGTAGTTTGCCAGGACCATACGATCATGCGCATATTAGTATTGACAGTATAATTGAGCCTACCAATACGAAACAAGCTAGAGAAAGCGTGCAAGCATCAGAATGGGAATTAGCGATGAAGACAGAATTGGATGCAATGAAAGAAAATGACGCTTGGGTACTAGTGAGCGCGCCAGAGGGAGCTAATGTCATTGGAAATCGATGGGTCTTTAAAGCTAAAGCAAATGTTGATGGGGAAGTTGGACGTTACCGAGCACGATTGGTTGCAAAGGGATTTGGTCAGCGTGAGGGAGTAGATTATCAAGCGACATACGCCCCGACCATGTCCTTAGAATCATTTCGCACTTTACTGGCTTATGGAGCAATGCAAAAATGGAATATTCATCAGATGGATGTTACAACTGCATTCTTAAACGGCGAATTAGAAGAATGCGTTTATATGAAACAACCAGAAGGATTCGACGACGGAACAGGAAAAGTATGCAAATTGAAAAGATCGCTCTACGGTTTAAAACAGGCCCCTAGATGTTGGTACAAAAAGCTTTTACAGTGTTAATGGAAATTGGATTTATGGAATCGAAGGTCGAAGACTGTATACTATACAGCTTCCAAGGTAATTTATTTTTGCTTATTTATGTTGATGACATTATTATTATGGGCGAGAATTTAAATGAAATGAAACGAACAAAGGAAAAATTACAAAGAGCATTTAAGGTCAAAGATTTGGGTAAGATTCATCAATTTCTTGGGATGGAATTTTGTTATGATCAGAAAATTGGAAATTTGAAAATAAGTCAGAAGGCAGCAATTACAAAAATAATTAAAGAATTCGATTGCTACGACTTGCCTAAAAAACGAATTCCCATAAGGAATTACGTGGAATTGAATGGGAAACCTATAAACAATGAAAAGTACCGCAAATGGATTGGCATGCTACTTTGGATAAGCAGATGCACTCGGCCAGATATATCCTTCGCTGTATCCCACGCAGCAAGATATCAAGAAAAGCCTACAGATGAATGTCTCGAACTGGTTCAATGTATCACGGCTTATTTAAGGGATACAAAAGACAAGGGACTGGAATATCAAAGCAATTCGGTTGAACCAGTCATGAAAGTTTATTGCGATGCCGACTACGCAAGTGATAGAGACGAAAGGAAATCCACTTCGGGAATGGCATTGTTTCTGGGTAATTCATTAATTCATTGGATGTCAACAAAACAAAAAGTTGTTGCGTTATCGACATGCGAGGCTGAATATATAAGTGCTTGTACGGCGATTGTGCATACATTAGGTCTCTACAACCTGGCCAAGGAGCTTTTAAAAATTGAGTCTCCAATTCGTGTTTGCTCCGACAACAAAAGCGCAATTTGTATTGCGCATAAAACAAGCCCAATGAGACGACTAAAGCACCTTGATGTACGATATATGTTTTTGCGCAATTTAACGGAAAACGGCACAGTAATTGTTGATTATATATCTACAAAAGAACAGCTTGCGGATATTTTAACAAAGCCTTTGTGTAAAAAGATTTTTATACATTTGCGACAAAAACTGGTGAAAGGGGACTCTAGAATTGAATCATTACAAGCTTGAGAGGGAGTATAGGAAAGTATATCAAGCTTGTGCAGCAGCTGATTACTTAGAAAAAAAAATGAAGTTTACCCTGGTAATTGTGACTGTCATTGAGAAGACTATAAATAGATCTAGATAGAACTATGTTGGCCAACGAAATTGAATACAACACGTTTCAAATTAACACGTTCGAAATTATAGATTCAACACACTTATCGCAAGAGCTTTGTTTTCTGCAATATAACCAATTTGTTTTGTCCGAAGGGGATAAAGGTTATTTTCTTTCTCAAATGTTTCAAGCACTTCTTTATTCTGTGTCTTAAACAGTGTAGCTTTTCCATTATCAAATGTGACAGAAATTAATTCTGTGTCTAATGCGCCAAGTGAAATTAAATTGTACCCCAGTTGGGGAACCCACAGCACATTTTTCAAAATAAGTTGTTTGTTTTGGGACGTCGTAAGTGAAATATCCCCACTGCCCAGTACTCTCAACTTTTCTTTTCCGGCAGCTATGACAAAATGATTTTCATGGCTATTGTATTTTTTAAAATTGGTTAAGCCGGTTTTATTATAAGTCATGTGTTGCGACGCACCACAATCGAGAATCCAATTTTTATTAATGGTGTTTGGTGTAATGGCATTAATAAAGGCATCCTGATAAAATTGTTCACCGAGTTTATTACTATTCATCTGGTTTGTTGCTTTAGGACAATTATTTTTAAAATGGCCCTTTGCTCCACAGGCAAAACAAGTATTATTTTTAAGTCTGCAGCGTTCCTCTGTATGGCCTCTTTTTTTGCAGTAATGACAAGTAGAGGCGCGGAACGTTGTCAGCGCAGTTTCGGCGCTTTCGCCGTGGCTTTGCGTAGCTTCAACGACAATTTCTTGTATATCCTTCAGAAGGACATTTTTTGCTCGTTCCCAAACACGAATTTCCGAATTCAAAGAGTTGCAATTTCGTATCATGTTGAGATAAATTTGGAGAACTTCCTCTTGACAAAGGTCGTTTCGCAGCTCTCCCAAGCTGGTCACCAGACTATTAAATTTTGTGTGGAGTCCTGCCACCTCCCCCAAGCTCTGTGCTTTTAGTCCATACAGCTCGCTACTGACTTGGACTAAAAGGCGGTATTTTCGTTCCTGAAATGCGTTGCTGACATTTGCCAACAGAATTTCCGGATTTGGCGCCTTTTGGCACAGGTCGTCAAGTACTGGCACAGAGATAGCTTCCTTTAGTGTAAGCAGAAGTATGGCCATCGTTGACTGGTAAGCCACATCCTCGGTCGCAGCTTTTTCTCCCTTGTAATCGGGCATGACGTGCTGAAGCCCGTACGTGGTCAACACCTCCGACAATTTCTGTTTCCATTGGGGAAACTCGATTAAATTCCCCAATCGCGGAATTGCGAGGTACGGCAGGTCTGCCTGCCCGTGGAGCTTGAGTGATATCCCGAGTTTGCTCATATTGACTGAACTCAGACTCTTAATCTGTAGAAATTTAATTTGGCTTGTTGTAGAGAATAGTGTTGTATCTCCTTTTAGCTACTTTTCTAAGTCTACTGACGCTGTACTATATAGTTTCTTTGGTTCCAGCCGCCGAGTTACACTTTGGTAGCGCAAGCCTCTTTGTACTCAGTTCCAGCCACTCCAGCCACTCCAGCCACTCCAGCCACTCCAGCCACTCCAGCCACTCCAGCCACTCCAGCCACTCCAGCCACTCCAGCCACTCCAGCCACTCCAGCCACTCCAGCCACTCCAGCCACTCCAGCCACTCCAGCCACTCCAGCCATTCCTCCTCTTTTCTGTAGCCAGCCTTCCTGTTCTTTTTCTGTGACGTCCAAGCTTGACATATTCCTATAACAACAAACCGTTGATTCGATTGAAAATACAGAATAATATATTATCATTTCAGGCAAAGTCGCTTAACATTAATCAACAAATTAATTCAATTACTCCACAAGAATCCTTTGAAAAATGGCATGAACGTCTCGGTCATGCAAATAGGAAATATCTAATTGAATTAAAAAATGGAAAAGCTGCTGGAAATATTCAGAATTTATCTACAGATGAACAAAATACCTGTACTATATGCAAACTATCAAACATCTCAAAACAACCATTTCCCACAGATGGTAGATCAAGACCAACAGAATTATTTGGTCTTGTTCATAGTGATGTTTGTGGCCCGATTAATTTAAATTCCGAATTTAATTACAAATATTTTGTGACATTTACTGAAGATTTGTCTGGATATACCTTTGTCTTTCTGATGAAAAATAAGAACGAAGTTCCTAACATATTCTCTGAATTTTGTCCTTTTGTTAAAACTCAGTTTGGAAAAAGAATAAAAATCCTACGAACTGACAATGGACTTGAATATATTAATTCAGAAATGTCTCAAACGATCAGAAAATTAGGTATAATTCATCAAACTTCAATCATCTATACACCGCAACAGAATGGAGTAGCTGAAAGAGCAAATAGAACTCTCGTTTCTAAAGCTCGCGCTCTATTGCTAAATCGACAAGTACCGATGAAATTCTGGGGAGATGCAGTTCTGACAAGCTGCTATCTCAAAAACAGATTACCATCGAGATCTTGCAGTACAACCCCCTTCGAAATATTATATAATACAAAGCCAAATTTAGACAATTTACGAATTTTTGGATGTCTAGTTGTTGCTAAGAATAAGCAAACTGATAACAATTCTAAATTTGAACAGAAAGGCAAACAATATATATTTCTCGGTTATTCAGAAAGTCAGAAAGGGTACATTTTATCAGATTTGAAAAATGGAAAAAGAATTGTTTCACGTGACGTCGTTTTCTTTGAGGATGAATACTACAATGAATCAAAAAATAATAATGATGACAAATATCTACAAGAGAATATGAATTATATAGGAATATGTCAAGCTTGGACGTCACAGAAAAAGAACAGGAAGGCTGGCTACAGATTAAGAGTCTGAGTTCAGTCAATATGAGCAAACTCGGGATATCACTCAAGCTCCACGGGCAGGCAGACCTGCCGTACCTCGCAATTCCGCGATTGGGGAATTTAATCGAGTTTCCCCAATGGAAACAGAAATTGTCGGAGGTGTTGACCACGTACGGGCTTCAGCACGTCATGCCCGATTACAAGGGAGAAAAAGCTGCGACCGAGGATGTGGCTTACCAGTCAACGATGGCCATACTTCTGCTTACACTAAAGGAAGCTATCTCTGTGCCAGTACTTGACGACCTGTGCCAAAAGGCGCCAAATCCGGAAATTCTGTTGGCAAATGTCAGCAACGCATTTCAGGAACGAAAATACCGCCTTTTAGTCCAAGTCAGTAGCGAGCTGTATGGACTAAAAGCACAGAGCTTGGGGGAGGTGGCAGGACTCCACACAAAATTTAATAGTCTGGTCACCAGCTTGGGAGAGCTGCGAAACGACCTTTGTCAAGAGGAAGTTCTCCAAATTTATCTCAACATGATACGAAATTGCAACTCTTTGAATTCGGAAATTCGTGTTTGGGAACGAGCAAAAAATGTCCTTCTGAAGGATATACAAGAAATTGTCGTTGAAGCTACGCAAAGCCACGGCGAAAGCGCCGAAACTGCGCTGACAACGTTCCGCGCCTCTACTTGTCATTACTGCAAAAAAAGAGGCCATACAGAGGAACGCTGCAGACTTAAAAATAATACTTGTTTTGCCTGTGGAGCAAAGGGCCATTTTAAAAATAATTGTCCTAAAGCAACAAACCAGATGAATAGTAATAAACTCGGTGAACAATTTTATCAGGATGCCTTTATTAATGCCATTACACCAAACACCATTAATAAAAATTGGATTCTCGATTGTGGTGCGTCGCAACACATGACTTATAATAAAACCGGCTTAACCAATTTTAAAAAATACAATAGCCATGAAAATCATTTTGTCATAGCTGCCGGAAAAGAAAAGTTGAGAGTACTGGGCAGTGGGGATATTTCACTTACGACGTCCCAAAACAAACAACTTATTTTGAAAAATGTGCTGTGGGTTCCCCAACTGGGGTACAATTTAATTTCACTTGGCGCATTAGACACAGAATTAATTTCTGTCACATTTGATAATGGAAAAGCTACACTGTTTAAGACACAGAATAAAGAAGTGCTTGAAACATTTGAGAAAGAAAATAACCTTTATCCCCTTCGGACAAAACAAATTGGTTATATTGCAGAAAACAAAGCTCTTGCGATAAGTGTTCCTGAGAAACAAAAATTATGGCACGACCGCTTAATGCACTTGAACGAAAATTATATGATAAAACTCGCTAAAGGCCTTGGAGCAGGAAAAATACAACAAGACCTTGACAAGACAAATATAAAAGTTAAATGCGAAAGTTGTATCAAAGGAAAAATGGCACGCCAACCATTTCCAGAAGGACGCCTAAGAGCAGAAACAAAGTTTGAATTACTGCACAGTGATGTATGTGGACCATTTCCAGTTTCAGCTTCAGGGAAATGTTACTTTGTTACGTTGATTGATGATTTAACCGGATATACATTTTTATTCACAATCGCCAATAAATTTGACGTTAACAATTGCATACAAAATTTGGTTAATTTGATTAAAACTCAGTTTGGAATATCTGTCAAAAGAATTCGAAGCGACAACGGGGGAGAATTTGTTAATCAAGCTCTTAAATCCTACATGCAAGAAAAGGGAATTATTCACGAACTGACTGCGCCCTACACTCCACAACAAAATGGTGTTGCAGAAAGGGCAAACAGAACAATACTCAACAGAGTCAGGGCTACAATGAGTGAAAGAAACGTCCCCGAATACTTGTGGGACGAAGCAGTAAACGCTTGTGTATACATTAAAAATCGTAGCCCGACGAGAATTAACGACTACACGCCCTACGAAATGGTATTTGACAAGGCTCCGATACTAGACCACTTAAGGGTATTTGGATGCAAAGCCTTTGTCTTGAAAAAACAAGGAGGAATTAAAAAACTCGACACTCGTAGTGAACCACATGTATTTGTTGGCTACCAAACAAATGCCAAGGCTTATCGACTATGGAACCCTTTGACGAGAAAAGTGGTTATTTCGCGTGATGTGGTATTTAATGAATCTGAATTTTATGACGCAAACAAACAAGAAAAGAATTTAGAGAGAAGAGAAATGCCTTTAACTATGGGAGGAGGAAATATATTTGTCTCAGAAAATTTACAAACTGAACAAACACCCGAATATTCTTCTAATTCTGATGAAAATGAGGAAGAATGTATCACCTCATCAGATGGCACGTCAGAAGACTCGGAGCAATTTTTTCAAGACACGACTGACTCAATTAATGTTAATGACGATATACTAGAGGACGAAAATCAGGACAATCACGAAACACAGCAGCAGAATGATACACAAGAATTAGGAACAACCATTTCAAACGACGGAATCAGACGCTCAACCAGAATTCGTCATGCTCCAGGAATTTATGATAGAGCGCATGTGGCAATAAATGAAATTATAGAGCCAAACAATACAAAGCAGGCGCGCAACAGTTTGCACGCTCGGGAATGGGAAGAGGCTATGGAGACTGAATTAAATGCAATGAAGGAAAACAATGCGTGGAAATTGGTACATGCTCCAGAGGGAGCTAATATAATTGGAAACCGGTGGGTTTTTAAAGCGAAAGCCAATAATCAAGGAGAAGTTGAACGATATAGAGCAAGGCTGGTTGCAAAGGGATTTTCGCAACGCGAGGGTATTGATTATCAGGCAACTTACGCACCAACTATGGCCCTTGAATCACTACGCACACTTCTTGCCTTTGCCGTTTCAAAGAAATGGCATATCCATCAAATGGACGTAACAACGGCGTTTCTAAATGGAGACCTGGAAGAATGTGTCTTTATGAGACAGCCCGAAGGCTTTGATGATGGAACCGGAAGAGTTTGCAAACTACTACGGTCACTTTATGGACTAAAGCAGGCCCCGAGATGCTGGTACAAAAAATTATTTACAACATTATCAGCTTTAGGATTTTTGGAATCCACAACAGAAAACTGCATTTTACACAATGCAAAACGAAATTCGTTTTTGTTAATTTATGTTGACGATATAATTATTATTGGTGAAGAAATGTACGAAATCGATAACACGAAAACAAAACTCGGGCAGGCTTTTAAAATTAAAGACCTTGGACAAATTCACCAATTCCTTGGTATGGAATTCAGTTATGACAGAAAAATCTGCAACATGAAAATTACCCAAAAAGCTGCCATTTCAAAGGCAGTAAAAGAAATTAACTGTCAAGATACACCAAGAAAAAAGACGTCAATTAAAAATTACGTTGTGTTAAATGGAAAACCGATTGAGCAGACGGAATACCGAAAATGCGTTGGAATGCTACTATGTATAGGAATATGTCAAGCTTGGACGTCACAGAAAAAGAACAGGAAGGCTGGCTACAGAAAAGAGGAGGAATGGCTGGAGTGGCTGGAGTGGCTGGAGTGGCTGGAGTGGCTGGAGTGGCTGGAGTGGCTGGAGTGGCTGGAGTGGCTGGAACTGAGTACAAAGAGGCTTGCGCTACCAAAGTGTAACTCGGCGGCTGGAACCAAAGAAACTATATAGTACAGCGTCAGTAGACTTAGAAAAGTAGCTAAAAGGAGATACAACACTATTCTCTACAACAAGCCAAATTAGATTTCTACACGATATGCAGTCAGTATGCTCAGTAAACACACCAAGTATCAAAGCGAAGATCACTTATTGGCATTGAATCATACGATGCGATATCTAAACTCAACAATTGACTATGGTATAACGTATCTGAAAGCGCCTAAACTGGAAATTCTTGCGTGGGGAGACGCAGATTTTGCTGGCGACACTACAGACAGGAAATCAAGATCTGGATATGTTCTATCTATTGGAGAAAACAATGGCCCTATATCTTGGAATTCACAAAAACAGAAAATAGTTACTCCAAATACCATGATGGCAGAATTTGAAGCATTGAAAATAACAATCAATCTGTTAGGCCATAGTGTAGATAGTAAAATTAAAATTAAAAATGACATAATTAAATTAAATTAATTCACTCCAAATACGGAATCTAACCGATTTGGAGGAATATTTAATTACTAATCATTAAATCAAGCCACTGATCGGGTATCTGTATCCTATCAATGATAAGGTGATTACTAATTGATCGGTTACTTCTGATCCTATCTGATTACTAATTGATAGGAAAGTCTTAATCCTATCTCTTGGCAAATTACGAAGATAAGAGCTGAGCCTTGACGTCTAGAAAAGGACAAGGTTTTCCATAGTTTAAGGGTAGATTTAATTAATCTAAAAGTTATAACAGTGAGTAATTTCCACAGTTATAACACAATCAATCACTTTACTTCAAATATTTATTGGAAGAGTTGAATTATCCCACGCTATATAAACCAAAAGTGTATTGCGATAACAATGCATGCATACTACTAGCTAATACTGGAGGAAATTATCAAGGATCCAAACATTTAAGCAATACAAGCTACTATGTTATGGATTATATAAGAAAAGAATTAATTGAATTACAGAGATGTCCTACACAAATGATGAGAGCTGACGGTTTAACAAAGAATTTAATTGGAAACAAATTCACGAAATTTATTCAATTATTATTCTATGGGATCTAACCTCTAGCAGTATCATTTATTTATTTATCATAAGTTCTAAGAGTCATGGGGAGTGTTGAGAAGTTGACTCTATATAACTTATATTTAACTCTATTATTTGAAATAATTACTGTCTTTACATGAATAATTCTGTCTCTACTTTACTTACTGAAATCTCCTCTAATTTCTACATTCTGTCTTTACCAGATCTATTATTGAATAATATATATATATCCCTGACAGCGCCTCTGAGCCTTGGGAGACCTTTAACATTCTTTTCTACAGTCAGATAGTAATATCAACCGTTCGAACTTCAACATAACTTCAATTAATTCAACAGATAATAGTGACACATGAAGTGTTGTATAATGTTATACATTTACTATGATTATTAGAAATTTAATCAATCGCTAATTAGAAATGAACCTTTTGAACCAAAATCACATAATAATATTACTATTGTTATATTACTATTGTTAATTTGTTGAGAAGAGGCTCTATATAACTTACATTTGTCTTCATTCCTTTAAAATAATCCTGTCTCTACAATACTCACCGAAATCTCCTCCGAATTCCATATTCTGTTGTTGTGCATCCAACATTTTTGAAACCAATACAAATACTCAGATATAGTTGTTTAGTGCTCCTAGTAATATAAGCGGATATGATAGAACCAGCATATTCTGTCTTTATCACATGTATTTTATATTCATATTTATTGAATAATATGTACATCTCTGACTGCGCTTCTGAGCCTTGGGGGACACTTACCATTCTTTACTACAGTCAGATAGTTAATATCATCTGTTCGAACGTCAAACAGTATTAATGTTGAAATATGGACTCTGTACTTTTCTAAATACTCTCATTCTTTTAGCCTAATTTGAAACTATAACGATCTGTCTTTACCTCTTATTTACTTACCTTCTTATGAATATATATATCCATTCATGAATCCCTTTGACCTTGAGGAATTTTGCTGTCTTTTGCTGCAGCAAGATTGTTAATATTAGCCGTTCGAGCAATCTATCCAACAATATTTACATTAAAAGTTCAACAATTAATAATTCAACAATACTTATAATAAATTAAATAACAGACATAATGTATTTAAATGAGGTATATTTATACATGCTAGCTGGCATACTCCAAGAGATCTACTAATAGTGATAAGCTCTGATGGTAACTGAGAATAATATATTAATTGTAACAGTAGAGACAATAAAACAACTACGACAGTCTCTGTCCAAGAGCAGGCCAGTGTTTATATTCACTAATGAACTACGTACTTCCTTCACCGGCTAGTTGACGAGGGTAAGTTACCTAATTAGGAACAATAAACTACTGGGTTATCGTCCCAAGGGAGCTGTGATATATTAATATACTGAATCGTGCGACCGTAGATCTCTAAATACAAAGTAAACGCATTGATGATCTTTGAGAAAGCTTTAAAAGGCCAATCTCTTTCTTTTTTGAAGATCAAACGGGGCTAGCGGTTTTCGGGCTTGTAAAGAACAAAACAATAGAGTAACTGTTTTCTACTTTAAGCGTAGCCCTCGTCTGAACAGCGACGAACAAATTAGCCTTATGATATGATCAGCAGAAGATACGACCGTCAAAATTCCTAAAACGCGCGTGTTATAATAGATTTGATGAATTTGTTTTTTCGGTCTTCGACAGCCATTGGCCTACTTAAGCTGTCGACTCTCCATTTTTGATCTCTTCTTAGACCTGGTTCCTGCCAATTGACAGTCTTAGCATCTTAGCATTGTGCTATAATCGAGCACACTTCGCGCCATGGATATGGGCGGTGGCTATATACTCTTCATAAACCCATTTCTCTCATTACTCTGTGCAGAATTCTGAAAAGATTGCTTGTCGAAAAAGAATTCCATTAATATAATATTATCGTATGGTTGAGTACAAACACTTTCACCATTATATTTATAGATTATTGTACTCATATTACTTACGATTTATATAATACTTATTCTTATGTCTTTATTTATGACTGAATACTTGTTTGTTTGAACAATCAACCATATTGATGAATAAAACCATACGAGACTCAGTTCCCAGTAACGCTTCTTCTGCTGCTATATTTGTTCTACTATTATCAAATTGAGGCGTGGTTGGGTTTCACGGTCGACATAGCGACGCAGCAAATATGCGATGGCTTTCACTTCTCTCTTTGGCTTTTATGCCGCTGGTGGAGGCAATCGACATGAACCCCGATTCTAGGGACTCAGTCGACTATGCGACGTCTTTGATGATCGATGGTATGCTCGACTATTACGAGGGCTTCCGACCTGGAGGAGTCATTGGTACGTTTGCAAACCCTATATACTGGTGGGAAGGAGGAGCAGCATGGGGAGTAAGTGAATCTCGCGTTTTTGAAAGATGTTTTCGGGACTAATACTCGTAGGCAATGGTCGATAATTGGCGACTTACCGGTAACAGAACGTATGAGGGAGTGACCAAGCAGGCCATGGAATGGCAGAAGGGCGAGAACAATGACTTTTTGCCTAGAAATTACTCCCTTTCACAAGGTAACGACGATCAAGGATTTTGGGCTCTGGCTGGTTTAAGTGCCATTGAATCAGGTTTCCCGGAACCGGACAATGAGAGCATTAGCTGGCTCGGTCTCGTGCAGGCGGTCTTTAACGAGTACGTTATGCGATGGGACAATGCCACTTGCGGTGGTGGTTTGCGTTGGCAGATTTTTACGTTTAACAACGGATACGATTATAAAAATACAGTGTCGAATGGTTGCTTTTTTCAGGTCGCGGCTAGATTAGCTCGTTATACCCAAAATGAGACGTATGCAGATTGGGCGGAGACGGTTTATGAATGGACATTTAACATCGGATTTATCGAGAGAGATTCCTTCACAACATGGGATGGTTCTGGCATCACTGATAACTGCCAAGACATAGATCACACGCAATGGACTTACAACTTGGGCCTCTATCTTGCCGGTTGCGCGTATATGTACAATTACACGAACGGATCTGATCTGTGGCTTAGACGTACTCAAGGGTTCCTTGACCGTGCCAGGGACATATTCTATTTGAACAATGTTATTTATGAGCCTCAATGCGAGCCTTTCGATTCTTGTTCAACGAACGCTCTTTCATTCAAGGGCTACTTGAGCCGATTTATGGGATACACTTGGGTTCTTGTTCCTAGCTTACGTGAGCAAATCATGACTTTGCTTCGGACCAGTTCGTCCGCAGCCGCTCTCGCTTGTAGTGGTGGCTCTGACGGTCACACGTGCGGAAATCGGTGGACATGGCAAAATGGAACCTGGTCAGGAGATTGGAGTATGTCAATACAATTGGCAGCGATTGAGACGACGCAGACAGTTTTGTACAATGAAAGTTCAAATTTCTTGACTGCGCATACTGGAGGAAATAGTACAAGCATGCCCAATGCAGGCTCTTCAGACAGCTCATCAGACAATGTTGCTGCGCCCAGTACCTCGGATAGAGGCTGGGCTGGATTTCTTACTGCAGTGGCGGCCATTGCCACAATAGGTTTGACTGTTTGGATGTTACTGTAGTACTGTTCTGTAAGAATAATGCTATAAGGGACGGAAATTGTTTTAGTACTAGATTTGGAACCTGTGTCTATGTTTTTCTGATCTAGTTATGCTTTTTTCTTTTTGACTGATTTATTTGTGTATTCTATACATAATGTTATACTTTACTTTATTTTAGTCATTGATTCAAACTCCCATATTGCTTTAGTTATGTGAAGTATTAGCGAGTTGACCTTGTTTTATTTAACTAAAAAAGGCCCATTACCTGCAAATGGAGATTGGGGTTATGCATTTGTACGACAGGCAGCAAATGAAGGTCTCGCCTGAAAGCATAAACACGGTTTCACAATTTATTAAGTTGTTGTCAATCAGGCATTTTTCTTTTGGATCGTCTGTTCATCATGTGCCTCAGTATATATTGCAATCAAATATTTTGCCATGAGCGAGATTACTTATTGATGATGGCGTGAGGGGTTGGCAATTTCCCAATACGTCTGTCGTATTTACATATATGTGTTATCACTATAGTATGTCCTTTCTCGTACGAAATTCCTATGCACTAAAGTAAATCGTCACGTAAACAATCCCTCGCCTATTGACGAGCCTAATAGGGTTCCAGACTCTAAAGTTCATAAAGAATGAATCAAGGCGTACCGCACGCAAAACAAAGCAAAAATAAAGCGGTACCGGCTTACTAGCTTCCATCTTCATTTTCATTCCTTCGTGTTCTTCGTGAACACGTCCACTCTTTTCATTGAGCTTACACAGTCTCTTTGCTTCGGTTATTCTCTCTTTAGGCCACTTGACATTAATTTGCAGCCATATCTTTGTTTGTTTCCATCATGTTTCTTGCTATTATACCCCTTGCTGCCTTCGCTCTTGCGGCCAATGCGTCACGTAAGTTTCGATGATTAACAAATTGCACTGTTCTAAACTTCCAAACTAGCGCTCGGACATGTTCATCATCGTCAACATAGACGCGACGTGGTCACCGAATACGCTACGGCCTACGTGACTGTATACCAAAACCAGTCGCCCGTCGCGACGCCCGTTTCTGAGGCACCAGTCTTTGGAGGATATGACGATAACAAATGGTCTGCTGATTCTTCTGCTGAAGTTCCTGCCTCTCCAGTCGCTCCTGCCTCAACTACCGCGGTTCCCACCAGTGAAAGCCCCATTAGTGGGTCCACCGACACCGCTGACCCGGTTGAATCTCCTTTTGCGGTGGCCTCATCGCCTGCCCCTCCTAGCACGGGCGGAAAGCGAGGAATTGCCTGGGATCCAGCAAACCCTGACAGTGCTTTTAGCACAATTGCTGAAGGTGGCAGTTGGTTTTACAACTGGAACGCGCAGCCATGGGGTCTTGCTGGCTCTTCTTTGCCCTACATTCCGACTATTCGTACAGCGGGCGATATTGGTGTCGTGACTAATATTCCTGACGGATCTACTTTATTAACTTTTAACGAGCCAGACAATGCTGGTCAGGCAGCTATGGACGTATCAACTGCTGTTTCGCTTATCAAAGGCAATATTACCCCGCTCAAGGGAAGCAAAATTTCAAACCTTGGAACGCCTTCCGTTACTAATGGCCCTGGTGGTCTGGATTGGCTTCGTCAATTCATGAACGAATGCAAGGACTGCGGTATTGATTTCATCAATTTGCATTGGTACGGAACAGATGCCCAATCTTTCATCTCATACTTGCAACAGGTCCATGCAGAATATCCCGACAAGCCTATTTGGGTCACTGAATTTGCTTGCACAAACTGGGATCCGTCTACTCTCCCATCTTACGACCAAGTCAAATCTTTCTTAGAAAGTGCTCTTTCTTTCCTCGATAGCGCTAGCTATGTAGCAAAATACGCTTGGTTTGGAACCTCGCTCAACTTTCCCCCTAATGTTGGATCGAATAATCAGCTTATCAGCGGCAATGGTGGTCTCACAAGCCTTGGACATATTTATGCCAATTCTTAGGCTCACGATCAGATGCTACGCATTTTGATATTACGTATGCGTGTGCGTTTGCCTAGTGCATGCAAACATTTTCTCGAGTAACTCAGACCAATTGTGTTTCAACGTTTGGTTCGTTTGTACTCATTTATATTGGATTTGATTTCAATTTGTTTTGTTTTTCAGAGTCAGAAATTGCTCGTGCGGTCATGTCTTTATTACATTCTATATATGTACAATCAATCGGGAAAGCACATATTTTAAAAAAAAAACGTTGTGAGATTACTGCTCTAATCCATATATCCAAATGTAAAACCCTAAAGATGGCTCCATGTCCGCCTACTTCAGCTCAATAAAATTGCGTTGTGGTAACTTGAAAAGCAGCTATAAAGAGGACTGAATCCTCGTTTCCTAAGCAAATATAATCCAATTGTTCAAGAGATAAAACGAAGGTATGCCAGGTAAAGACCTGCAAGAGTCGCAAGCAAACCTCCCATGTATTGCCAGGTTGATTGACGTGATTGATGCATAAAAGCTTTAAGATTGTTGATCTCTGTATCAATGCGGGTATCAGTATCTTTAATTTTGAGCTCTTGCGCACTCGCTTCTTCTCTGATCCGGGCCCTTTCTAGGTTCAAATCCAATCTCACATCGGCCTGCGATTTCGCAATATCATTTTTGAACCGGTTCTTGAGCTTTTCTAGTTCTGCAAGCATTCGCTCATTGGAGTCGCGAATGAGACTAAAATCGTTACGTTCCAAAACCATCAGATCTGTCCGCAAATTGGCAAAGTCTACCTTCTGTTTGTGCCAGTTCTAAAAACCAATTAATGATTTATTTTGTTTAATGTTATAGTGAGTATACCTTTTCCTGTTCTTCCATCGTTACCATGTACCGCCGTAAACCATTAACCCTACCAGTTAGTATAGCAAAATCCAAGTCATATTGACACAGATCAGCAAAAAAGTTATAAAATATATTGATTTAAACAATATTGGCAATGTACAGCTCTCAAAAATGTTCGAAAACCGCCAGATCTATCTTACGATTCATCCACAATATCTCCAAATAATTCCATCAATGCCTCGCTTTGCTGTTTCGTGAAGCCTTGCACTTCGAGGTCTTTCACAAGCTTAAAAGTATCAAACGAATATTCCTTTTTCGAACTCTGTGACGTTGTGAAAGCGCGTTCAACAATCAATTTAGCGATCTGGGAAGACAGTAATGATCCCGCGTCTTTGGCGTGTAAAGGCGAAGCACTAGGCCTTTGTAGAGTAGTCGTTCTGGTCGATACTTTGCGTGTCGCTAAAGGGCTCATAGCGATAGAATCTGGGCCAGGCGTATGAAGCCTCCGTGCGCTAGACACCACCGGTCTAGAAAATAGTGTAAGTGTAGATTGCCTCGCTATTGCCGGCGAGAACCAAAGCGCGTTCATTGCTTTCGTCGATTGGCTCAATAGGAAGCAAAGATAGTTTCGATATACAGCCTGTTCGAACTTCACGACACTACTTATACTTGGCCCCCTTGACAAGCTATAGCTATATTTACTATGCGGCAATACATTAATGTATATATAATACTTGTAAGTGTGATGATGGTTGACAGTTATTATCAATTTCATTCATCGCCTGTGAAGAAATTAATTCATTGCTGTTTCAAAATTTTGCTTGATTTCAATCTATTTGGAACAAAAACAGAGCTATGCTTTATTTTGATTAGAGTCGGTATTTTTTTTCAGAGCTCAATGTACCCATTATCCGGATTATCCATAATTATTTTCCATGTATGATTTAATCTCAGCCTATTTTAATCAAATATAATGATAATGCGAGCGAGGTACTTTATTATCATATGCACGAATAGCTGCCTATATTAACGGCTTTCATATAGTATGATAGGGAATTGAAGGCTTGCCGATGGGATGCAATATAGATCGGCAAATGCGTTTCTCGATGCGCTTTTTGGTCCGGATGGCCGGCGGTACCGCAGAATACGGGATCTTCTGACGCAGCTGCAGACAAACAGCAGTCAAATTGTACTCTTATTGCCGCAGGCTGAGTGCTTTTTACGAAACGAAAGAGATTCGGGACAGCCATGGACGAATCTTATGAACGAGGATTTTCTCGCTAGTCATTTGGTCAAGGTCTCTTACTCTTCCAAAGATGCGGCAGACATAGATAAACCGCTCCAGTTGGTCTGCTTGAATGGACAAACGCTTATCGTGCGCGATGGGCTCGTTTATCCTCACAAAGGTATTTGATGTTAAGTATTTGTTCCCATTAATGACAATTATAGGTTTCAAAAATTCGTACCACATACGTTTGTCAAACGACAGATTGTTCTACTATGAAAATTGCGCTCTTCTAGTATACCATATTGATCGTCCTCTGGTCGGTAATATGGTGAAGGAAGAACGAAGGTTCGCAGCGCTGACGAATCCTCTGTCGTCTGTCGAGAGCACCACTAATTTGCCTCCAAAACTGGCCACTTTCACAATCCTGCTAGGCATGTTCCCTAAAGTCTCCAAGGTGGTTGAAGACGATCTCAAGAAACTATTAAAAGCATTCAATGAACGGCAAATATCCCTCAATGATGCGAGCACAGAACGGATTGAAAATGAGATTGAAATTGCACTAAACGCGGCTGTAGAAATATTTTTGCGAGTTCCGGATCAAGAAAAAAGAGCAATTGCGACGCGTACAGGAATGAATGGAGATGATGTCACAGATCTAATTGAATCGTACGTGATGCAAAATATATATGATATTGTTTTTTACCGCTATTCAATTGCATACATGGAGCAGGACAGAGCTCTAGAACGCGCTGTTTCTTCCTCAAAAGCCGTAAATGCAATGCAAGTTGGCTTACCTTTTGAGCTACCCGACATTAACAGCCGTCTTCACCGTGGCATATCTCTCTTTAAAGAACTTGTTAGCGAACGGACGCCTTTTTTAAAGCTCAAAAAGCTCATCGATTTAGTCAATACAATGATTGAGAATGTAGAAAGTGAAGCAAAAGTTGTTCAAGGCCAAGTACGACAGAACGGGACCTCCTTAGGGGGGGATTTTCTGATTCCATTACTCCTAATGGTTATACTTCGTGCGGAAACGACTAATATTTACAGCAACATTGCTTACATGAAGCTTTGTCAGCGAGATATGGATAATGGTGAAGGTGCTTATGCGCTTAGCAGCTTAGAAGCTGTTGCAACCTACATTGTACAAAACGGCCCTCGGTTGAAATCAGTGAGTGATGACAATATAAAGTTTACGGATCTTTTGAAAACCGGAAGTACGAAGGACGTTGAAGACTATATGGAAACGATGAATTTAAAACTTCAAGGCAATCCAACTGATTTGGAGGAACAATATCGTGGCATGATTCTCGGTGGCTCTGCTGTTCGTTATGGTGATGCTTTTGGCAGTAACGAATCCTGTCTGATGACTTGCGTTAAACTTGGTGATATAGATAAGGTCTGTCTTCTCCTGAAATGCGCATTTGTTACCCAAAACTTTGTTTTACACGACGTCGACGCGGATGGAAAGACGTTGGTTTTGACTGCAATGCTACTTTCACGGGCAGATATGGCAACCAAAATATTAAAATTTTTAAAGGGAACAAGTTCCCATTTGATACGCAAGTATCTTGCCATTCAAGATATTGATGACAAGCGGAGCGCTGCACATTATGTTCACTTAGCTCCCTCATTAATGCGAACTGTTGGAAACCTTATGCAGTGGACGGAAAAAGATAGAACCGGTCTTACTGGATTCATGACTCTTTGTCGTGTTTACGATCATCCACAGTATCAGAGTCTGGTGCTTCTAGCAATTGATTTGGTCGAGTCTTCGACAAGGCAGCCGCTAAACCTTGAGCAGCATATGGACGATCGCAAAAACACTGCGCTTCATATATTGACGGACGTACAATGTGTTGGTAGACTTTTGCAGACCTGTACGGATCCAAATGTACCGAATGCAAAAGGCATGTATCCCCTTCATGTGCATACAAAATTCACTAGGGTTGAGATTGTCAAAACACTGCTAGCTTCTGATAGGGTAAACCCACTGGCGATGGATTTGTACGGTGCAACAGCACTTCACTTGTCTGTGCGATATGCTCTACCAGCTTTAATTGACGAACTTTTATCGAAGATTGATGTCAATGTAAGGTCGCTTTACTCTGCTGCTACTCCGCTTCATTGTGCTTGTCGAGAACGGTCGATAGATGCTGTACAATTGCTTATAAATCGGGGCTCAGACCCAGCATTACAAGATTTTTCTGGCAATACGGCTCATTCATACACGCAAGATCGTAGCATTCTCGATCTATTGGACAAGCAGCAGTTATCGTCAATTATGGCTGCTGAAAGTTCGAATAATGGTCAAAACCATGCATTTGCCATTAATCGGACAGAAGTTAATTCTGATCTGCAAGTCGTATTCAATATAGTGTATAGCAATTTCGCTAGCGCAGATAGAATGGGCGAAAAGGACACATTTTCACAAGGTGGGATTGTACAACGAACAATGGCAGAGTTCTCCGAACTTTATCATTGCATTCAACGGGCCAATAAGGACTCTTGGTACCCTTTTTTCAGTATAGTTCTTCCTCACCCTTGCTCGATACCTTCCTATCCTTCTATAGCAGTCAGGAACAGAATGTGCCTTCATGCCGAAGAATTCCTGGTGTCGTGCTCGGAAAACCCAACGAATTATCCACTTTTAAGGGTCTTTTTACGGCCAGATTTGAAGCATTTCGATCAGGTGCAAATCGATCGCTTAGACGGTGTACAGCGTTCTGCCGACACCAATGGGTTCAATGCAAGCACAGTCGGAAATACAAAGTCTGGCTCTGATGAACATGCAAATCAGACTTTAGATGAACAGCAAACAGATCAAAGCACCGAAATCACTAACGGAACATTTAAAGACGAGAGTTTCACGCTTTCTGTTGACACAGAATCCCTAAATGGACTGAATGCTTTTTTTCAGCAAGCCAGTGCTACCATAGTATTTATGCAGGAGCATTATACAACCTTGAAGCGAGCCGTTGAGCAGACTATGCAAATGCTGAATGAACTTCCGATCGCATATAAAATGCTGCATGCCGATATAGCAGACGCTAAAAATGAAGCTTTCTTTTCGTCGAATTCCGGTTCTGCTTTAAATGTAAATGAAAATTCTGAAAAGGAGCGAGAGATTCTACTCGGAGCAATATTTCACCAGGCCATGCGGCTATACCCGCGTGAACCGAGTGAGATGATGGTCCTTTATGCTCATGTCATGGGCGTCATTTCTAAGCTACAGGGGCTGCAAATGGCACTAGTAAAACCTCACAAGCTTCAAGATGACATCCTGAAGCATTTGTCTGAGTCAGCTCGGCATGAAGCAACGCTTCGACGACACGATCGTTGGTCTGGATCTTTTGGAAGCCTTTTACCCGAAGGAAGTTCTAAAGCAATGACAAGTATCTCCCTGTTTGGTGATGCGACCAGCCGTATTCAGGCCAGTACAGCAGAACTGCTCACAATGGAGCAGAAAGAGATTGCTCGAAAATCCCGGAAGCTACAAAAGCTTCAGACCCGGCTTGCAAACGAGGTTGCGGCTTTTCAGGATCATCATGCAATTGCGCAGAAAAAGAATTTGCTTGCTTTTGCACGAAGTCAGCTAGTTGCTCAACGAGCAAGGCTCAAGGACTTGCGTGATGCAATACCCGACTATATGCGCGAGTCGAATCTTAGGTGATCAAGGTATGATTTTTTGGTTTGCATAAGAACTGCATACAATAGATTAATATTTTCAAATTTTCATGTAAATACAATATCCCTCCCCCCAAAAATAAAGAATAAAATAAATCAAAGCATGGAGCTTTCTCGTCTGCGTAGACCAGTCCACTCGGATGTGTAACGAGTCCTTCTGTGATTCAAAAAACGGCTTCACTGAAATTATTTGATTGGCCGTTTGCTACAAATGATCTTCCATCGCATGTAATACAACTTTATAATCGGTACATAATACGAAGTTCTAAGGTCTATAATCAAAAATTTCAGTTTACAGCCATATTCGCTGCTTTCAGCTCATGTTATACAAGACTTATTAAATATGATGTAATTAGTTGCTCAATCAAATCGATTATACCGATTACTGGAACACTTATTGTCGGGAAAAGCGACCATTTACAGAGTATTTGTGCAGTTGAAGTCATCAAGCGCGACTTCAACACGAGCACGCATAGTCTCTTCGCCCTTGCGCACCCAGACACGAGGATCATAGAACTTCTTATTCGGGTTGTGCTCACCATCAGGGTTACCGGTCTGAGTGAGTAGATAATCCTTCTTGCTAAGCATGTAGTCGCGGATACCACAAGTGTAGGCGAATTGCAGATCGGTATCAAGGTTGACCTTGACTACACCGTGGCTGATCGCATCAAGGTACTCTTGTTTGCCAGAGCCGGAGCCACCGTGGAAAACAAAGAATACAGGCTTTGTGTTGTCCGTCTCAAGCTGTCCCTGAACATACTTTTGATGCTTGCCCAGCAGCTCCGGATGCAAACGCACGTTACCTGCCTTGTAAACACCATGTACGTTTCCAAAGGCAGCAGCAATAGAAAAGTTCTTGGAAACTTTAGACAGAGTGCTCTGAATGTCCCAGATATCCTCAGGCTGAGTGTAGAGAGAGTTGTTGTCTACGCTGGTGTTGTCAACACCGTCCTCCTCACCGCCAGTGATTCCAATCTCCATCTCGAGCCATTGGCCCATCTTAGAAGCACGCTCGAAGTAGGCCTTGGTATGGCGGATGTTCTCCTCCTTGGGCTCTTCTGAGAGATCAATCATGTGAGAGCTGAAGAGGGGCTCGTTGTGCAATCTGTAATAAGCCTCGTCTGCTTCAAGCATTCCGTCCAACCATGGTAGCAATTTCTTGGCGCAATGGTCAGTGTGCAATACGACGGGAATGCCATAAGAAGGAGCAATTGAGCGAATATAATGCGCAGCCGCAATGGCTCCAGCAATTGAAGCTTTTTGGCCGTCATTGCTCAGGCCTTTTCCAGCGAAAAACTGAGCACCACCCTGAGATGTTTGCAGAATGATGGGAGAGCGCTTGTTGCGCGCTGCTTCCATTGCAGCTACAGCAGTGCTGCTGGACGTTACGTTGATTGCTGGTAGAGCAAAGCCCTTCTCTTGGCAGTAAAGGAAGAGTTTGCGAACATCTTCGCCAGTGATAACACCGGCCGGTACAATCTGGTGGTTGAGTACAAGACAGGCACTTTATCATCTTACGTCGAGGACACCCATTGTTTTTGGAATGAAAGTTCAGCAAGGTAGAAGCAGGTTCAAAGTTGATTCGGCCTCGAGGAAGGTATGGAATAAACTAATTCTAATTGAGGGGCTAAACATGTATTATATATATTTCTTAGTATCGAAATACAAAGTGGTTCGGGGAAACGAGTATGATTTTCTTTCTCGTTCTGCGGCGGAATGAATGACATATGTGTGTGATATGATTGGGATGACACATGAGATTACACAGATCCCCATGAACAATCGTTATTGGCGCATTCAGCGTGTAAAAAAGGAATAAGGAGTGATTCTGTCCAGGCGGAATATTAAAATTTATGTAATGTTATATGTGTAATAGTTTATATGTAATGGAGTAAGTATCGCACCCATTATAATAATCCATACAAATCGTGTCCACAAATCGTTGCCTTATTTACAGCTGCACGTGCAGATTTACAATTAAAATTCAGTAAAGGCCAATGCGCAGTTTGCGAGTAGTAATTCCGTATCGATGCTTGAAATTTTAGAAGCGAATTAAAAAGCTATGCTTTGTGCATATTATATAGGATTTTTAGTCGACATCAGTTACCAAAAATAGGGCTTTTGTGTTAGCAGTGTTGTGAAATTATAAAAAGGTTCATGTACTACTTCAAGGATGAGATTTCTAATGCTTTTTGGTGGAAGCGGTAATACTTTTATTGCTACATCGAGCATTCATAGTCGGCGAGAGAGCGGAGTCAACAATCGTTCCATACTTTCTGCCTAATAATGTTACATTATTTTATTTAATGCTCATTAGCGCAGTTTTATTAATTCGTACCTGGCTCGATGCGTGGGAGCTATTGAGCACGTGTGTATCGATCTGACTATAGGAAGGGCTTGCTTTTTCTTCGCACGGTGACTGAGGCCTGGAAAGGCCAACAAGCCAGATTATTAACGTCTATTTATAACAGGAAGTACATATGTTTCGGGTTAGGGTTAGATACCGCAATCCATTTGTGCGAGAGGATGATCATCACGCTGATGCAATACTGTAAGATCAAATTGACCGCTATCTCCTACTACCATCACGTCTTTGCACAGAGCAATCTACCATCATAGTTAATCACCATACAATACAGGTTTGGTTTATTAATAGCATTCCCCTGACAATGCTGATAATACAATGCTCTCTTGTGTGGAACACTTTAAATTTTCGCTTTTTTTCAAGCATCAGCCGTGAAATCGTAATTTGATTCAGTTTAGCAACTTTGACACACACATTACGAGTTGAGCTCCTTAATGAGTCGGGCAATCTACAGCAAAACAACCGATATATCTTGTATCCGTCCGCTTCCCAGCGAGATCTGCACATTATGCTCACCAGCCGATTTGATCATGTCACTTCCATCCGTAAATTTTAGCCGTGAAGGATCAATGTGTGGTACGCCATAATCCTGTTCTAATACGCTGCTTAGCATAGCTGCGTCCAAGCCGGCCGCCTGTGCTTCATGGAGCCGTTCCATTCCAAAATATAGTGTTTTAGGTAAATTGTCAAACTGCTTATCATTGATGTTTAAAGACTTATTTGGGGTCTTTGCCTGGGCGGTCGTCCCTTTCAATTGTTTTTCGGATTTCGACTTTGTTCCTTGTGCCTCCGCTTTCTGCGAAACAGTTTCACCTGCATCATGGCGTACGGCAGCAACAACAGCCGATGTTCGAGTCGAAATGATCGCTTCAGCCGGTAGAGGTTTTCGTTTGTCATAGAACACAGCTTTACCTGATGCCATGAGACGAGACCGATAAAAGCCACGCGCTACCGAGACGATCTCACCTAAAAAAGGTCAGAGTAAATTACGGTCTTGAATTTTAAAATAAAATAACATGGCAACATGATATTTTAAAAGCAACTAACCTCGCCGACCGATTTGAGGAATCGCATCAGAAGTCACTACAACTTTTATCTTGCCGGAGCCTCGTCTCATGCAGCGCCGAGATAAAATCGCCTAAATCCCTTTAGTATTAATACAACATGGATCAAAATACCGATGAGGTGAAGGACCGAAATTGGGGCAGTTCAGTTCCAATGGCCGAAGCCAACCGGGAGAAACTCGCCATGGCCACGAGACCGCTCTCTAAGTTTTCCTTGCTTTATATTATTTTTATTATAAACTCCTTCCTATCAAGTCTTTTCACGAGATGCGCTTTAGCCAAGCAATCATACCTGGAAATATGAGACTGGATATTTTATATCCAAGTAACATTATCATCAACGACATGGCATCGTTGAGGTTATAATAAATTGGCATCAATTTTCGTTCATACAAGTCGATGAGTAATCAGTCCACTACGATACGCTTAGTGTATAATAAACGATGTTAAACCTATAAAAGTCTAATGTATGTATTTAAAAGTCATTTTCCACCTTCCAATAAGTTTGTACTAGCGCTGTCTTTCTTCTTGCTGATATCGATTGAAAGAAGATTTTACTTGATTAGCATCGTGACAAAGTTGTATTCTAATATTAAATCAAAGCAGTGCCAACTCAAGCTCTTTAATACTGCTCTCTGGAGCATAAGTAAAACTGTAAAATAGATGAAACTCAAACTGGTCCATTCTTTTGGAACCATTCCCTAAAGGTTGATCGCTCCCACGCAGTAAATCCTCGCGTTTTATTCGTCTTCGATTAAGACCATTGATTATCGTCCATGCAATCTTCGTAACTTGTATAGTCTGCTACCGGAATTTTACCGACTGCTCTCGCGTCTTTGGCAGAGGTCAATCTGTTTTCAGGCTTTCATTGCGATAGACATTTCATAGACACGTGAAGATATACATTTCAAATAATCAGCGATAGGTTTTCGACCCGTTACTTTTTTGAGATGGTGAGTGAAGCAGAAATCCTCATAGTGATTTATCATCGTAACGAAGTCTTCTCTACTTAAGGTGATCCCGGATTCAGGATAAACTGGCTCCTTGGAAATATGGGTACTGGCCTTTCCATGTTGTCTTTGAGGAAAAACTGGCCCATGGATACTGGCCGTTCCACGTTCTCTCTTACGAAGCTCTGACTCAAATCCCTTTTTGCCTTTCCCTCCTCTATTTTCTCCATACTGACGAATGATATCAATGTATTCTCCGGAGGAGACTCCGCTTGTATCCTCTGCATCTCCTCTCTTATGAAGCTCTGACTCAAATCCCCTTTTGCCTTCCCCTCCTCTGTTTTCTCCATACTGACGAATAATGTCAACGTATTCTCCGGAGGAGACCTCGCTTATAGGAAGCGATAGAGCTGATACCAACCCACGAGATCCAGGATGGAGAGTAAAGGCATTTTGCGAGACCGCAAGGAACAAAAAATATGCAATTTTTGCGGGTGCGTGCATTTCTTGTAAAAGACTGATCGTCGACCACCTTTAATTGAGACTAGCAACGATGGAAAATATTTGTGGGCTTAAGGTGAGCGCAAAGGAACGGTATATATACAGGGACAGAGAGATACCCTCTCAAGCACAATACAGAGACCGTATTATTCAACGGAGGTTTCATTCAATGCTCTCACGCTTCTTTTCTGGTTTCCGAAACTGAGCACCAATCCCAACTGGTTGCAAACTTGAGTATTGCATTGATGGATGAGAGCCAAGGCAATTTAAAACATGTACTACTTCACCATGCTTCTGTGTGACTGATACAAAATTCAACATTACCAAAAAAATAAAAATGATAGGGAACGAATGTACGTCAGGGTCCGGACTAGGCCATAAATGTAGAAGTATCTATTGATTGCGAGACTCGATAAGGAATAGACCCATAATAGTCTGCAATCTGAGAAAATGGGTTGCATTGCGTTGGCTGTCACGTACATGTATGAGAATATTAAATCTTTCTTGCTTGCACCTTGCTCTAAAACAGACGATTCCGCAATTCGTGTCCGCTCTCTTTGTAGCACATCATGCAATCAGGGAGCTCCCTACCATTTTGTTTGTCTGATAATGATTCGATTAAGCAGATCGGTTAGAACGTTTCGTTTAGTGTCGGTCAAGCATCTGATAAAAGTAGCTCCGATAGGATCAATGTTCTCGAGAGCATCCAACGGTTCATGGCTCTTAAATAATATAGAACCTACAGCTTATATATTACGGGAAGTATGCTTGATTTTATTTGTCCAAACTCTGTCGCCGACCAAATTCATAGTCTACCTTTTTTGGTAACACGTGCACTTTTTACTTTGTACTTGTAAAACACGACCACGTGAAATACTACGACAACACATTCGCGGAGTAACGTCATGTTTGTCCATGTTGTATACCAGATAATTTTGATTGTGATGCATCGTATTTGGTTAGAGTTGAATAATTATAGCTCTTGTTAAGTTCGGACGGTCGAAATTAACTATCTGACTGTGTAATAGAGAATGATAATGGTCTCTCTCCTAAGGCTCAGAGGAGCGAACAGGGATAAATATTTAAATATTCAATATAAATATGGTAGTACCAGAATATAGATTTTGTAGGAGATTTCAATAAGTGAGTTCCATTTCGCAACAGATATATATATTCTATAAATGTAAATGATTTAGACAAGACAATAATTAATTAACTGAGCAACTGTGCCTTATATACTAATTGCACGTGCTTGAGAGTCCTTTCATCCCAAAAGGTTCCTTCTATGTACATCCTAATAATTATTTACTGGACGTAACAATACCTCTTATTCTATTATTCTAAGGAAAACTGCTCAATTTATCTTTAGAAATCTGCAGAAAGTTGAGCGCACGTGGCAATGGCGTAGTCCATATATCAGTGACATTTATTCAAATGCAAATTGCAAATTATTGATTCTCCATCCTGTAACAAATATATATATATATATATATATTTATTTATATATGGTTTGATGATTACATGACTTTTGTTTATATGTACGCACACCTTTAACGCGAAAAACATGACTATATTCATAATAATACGAAAGATCAAAAATTACACAAAAGAATCCGTATCATATGCGCCACTAACGCGAGCATATCGAGACAATGGCTATGAAATCGGGAACTCAGGTGAGCAGCGCGCCATTTATGCCTTACGTCGCCCTTGCTATATTGCTTGGTGCGACAGCTGCGGCAATTGGGTCTATCGCTTTCCCAGAAAGCGTATTTGTAAGTTTTGAAGCTCATCTCATTGATCGAGAGTTCAAGGTGGCCAGTTCAAATCCCGTGGTCTTTATTTAACACGTTTCTAGGATACACATTTGATTGACCGGATCCATGGATATGCCGCAAACTATTTTCACAATCCTGGAAAATCGGACCTGTCCATCTTCTCTCGCGTTAACGCGTATCTGTTCCCAGGATCGGCTGCCACAAATGCTCTATTGGCAACAGCCTACATTTCAGGGCCACCAAATTTTTTGCTCTATCTAATCCCTGCTGATTTGGATCCGCACAAGCTGAATTACCTTGTTGCATTTGCCGCGGGTGGGCTGCTTGGAGATGTCTTTCTCCATCTTCTACCCCAGACTTTTCTAGGTGAGGCCACTGATGGAGTTTACACGTTCCGTGCTATGGGATCCTCTGATACTATACTACAAGGTGCCGCCTTGATGCTGGGCTTCGTTAGCTTTTTCATTATGGACAAAGTCATGCGCGTTCTTACGGGATCAGTTCATTCTCATTCCCACTCCCCTTCTGAACATGAATCCTCTGGTCATACGCACGGCGGTGACAAGGACGGGAAAACAGAAAAGGATCAAGGCTCAGAAAAAGTTAAACCAACTGCGTATTTAAATTTGGTGGCTGATTTTTGTCACAATATTACAGACGGCCTGGCTATCGCTGCATCGTTTTATGTGTCTACATCTATTGGTGCTACAACGACTGCTGCAGTATTTTTGCACGAAATACCAGCAGAAATGGGAGATTGCTCTATTCTTATTCGGGCGGGCTACTCTAAATTTCGTGCAGCCGGACTGCAATTCGTTACTGCTCTCGGAGCACTTTCTGGAACATTGATCGGAATCGCTATCAATGCTGCTGCACGTGACGCTGCTGCTCACATGGATTCTGTTGATAATGGCAGCAGTAATTTATTTGGTTTAGCCACAAATATTGGTGCGGAAGATTTAGTACTGCCTTTTACTGCGGGCTCTTTTCTGTATATTGCATGTTTGGGCGTTGTGCCTGAACTTTTGGAAATCGAAGCCGGTTCACCCCGGACGGTGGAGTTACGAAGAGCGGGTCTTCAAGTCGTGGCTATGCTATTGGGTGTTTCACTTATTGGGTCTCTGAGCTGACAAATGAGCCGCAACAAAATATAGTCAAGGAAAATAAAGATAGAATTTGAAAAGGGCATAAACGTTCAACACAATCATTTTGGTAAATATATGTTTGAAATGAATAGTCAACGTCCTGTGACAGGGTTGCCAGAATAAGCGTGAAGACAGACACAAATAAATATATAAATATATATATACACAAATATATGCCATTACGTTTTCTCGAATAATGTCAGACCAGTTTCCATTGACTCATTACCATTTTCCTCTTCTTTACAACAACGGCTTATGCAATATAACATTCATCATTACTAACCATTGCTCAAATGAACACGCTATTTTAAAATTAAAAAGAACTGAATAAAAGTGATGTAAAAATAAAAATGAAACCAATACAAAAATAATCAAAAGTTAACCCACCTTCTAATTGTCTCGTTTTTTTATTACCCCGCTTCATTAACTACGATCATATAATCACCAAATAAATCGACATGTTCGTCTAGTGCCGCATTATCAGAAGACGCCGAATTGCTGGCTCCGATCGAGCGAGTAGGTGACCCCTGTACGAAAAATCTTGAGCTGAAAGGCGCCTCTTGCAAGCATTTACCACCGTTTGACCCACTATCATTGCCAGACCCGCCTGTACGACTCGGGGTCACTGCAGAAGTGGGCTCCCAAAGCGAAGTCTCACTGACTGCAGCTTGTAGGGTGGGTGGTGAAGACGGCATTGACGGGTTCACATGACGCAGGAGGTCCTCTTTTTCAGGGCCCGCCATTTGTTCCAGCAAGTTTCTCAATTGCCTTCGAGGAGTGAGCAAGAGCAAATCGTCAGCAACTCCACGCAAAAACCCTGGAGCAGTTGCCTCAAACATGCCATGGCGCCAGGGAGACGGACTCGTTGTGAAGAGCTTTTCTGCACTGCCAATTGCTGCATGACCAGAGCCAGAGCCTGAGCCAGAACCTGAGTTTGATTTTGATCTTTTCGGTGTTGAAAAAATGCCACTATGTTCTCGCATTTCAAAGATAGGATCGGGCTCAGATAACAGTTGCTCTGAAAAAGACAAATCGCGTTTCTCCTGCTTCGATTTCGATCTATTATACAAAGACGATGAAGATGGCGTCTCCTCACCCTGCTTATTCGCCTTCGTTTTAAATAGAGATGCTTTATGAGGTCTGGCGTTGTTATTGCGTTCTATTCTGTCCATAACGCTTTCAGTTCTCTTGCGACGCCCTCCAGATCGCTCTTGCTCAGTAGCTTCCTTTTCAACACAATCTGAATAGATCGTTCCAGAAAGATTCTGCGACAATTGAGACGGTTTAAGTGCATGACTCTGGCCAACTGCAGTCGCATTTGGAGGACTGCTTAGGCATCGTCGAAGAGAGGTGAAGGCTTCCGATGTTGCTGCATCAGATTTGGTAAGATCTTCAGAGAACATTGATCTTTTTCCACTTCTGACCTTGCGCTTTTTCTTTGGCTCAATGTTTTCCGACCAGTACTTTTGTGGGCGCATTTTTTTATGCTGCCGCCAGTATACTCCGCAAGCTGAATGTTTAGTCGTTGAAGGAGGAAAAAAATAAGTATAAGTTCTTACCGTTGCACACTGTAACGCTGGCAGATCCTTCGCTCTCTTGAACTTGCCGCCAAACGGTTGTCTTTATTGCTCCACAATTAGCACAATATGTGGGTATCTTTCCCTGGCTTAAAGACGTCATTAGAACCTGTTCCACTCTCTCTCGACTCGTCATTGGTAGTGCCTGCTTTTTATTTTCCATGGTGTATCCCATGTCAGACATGGGCAAATTAGCGAGCAATGGCGTTGCACAAGACATGGAAGCCTGTGTCTCTGGCAATGCACTATACGGTACTCGAGCCTCGTAGGTGTGGGAATCCATGTCTTCCTTGTGTATGCTCTTTAATTCTTCATGATCAAGTTTGCTCATTTTAGGCAAAGTTAACGTATTCTCGTCCAGGCTCGAAAGAGGCTGACGTCCGCCACAATCTTCATTGTCAGTACTGTCCGGCGAAATATCTGTATTTGATTCGCTTGTGGGTATATCAGTTTCAGACGTTTGATCAGCATTTTGCAAACCTCCGTGTTCCAGTATATCTCCATTTTGCAGAATTGCGCTGCTTTCTAATCCAGTTTGCCTCCTACTAAAACATGAGCCAGACTGCTCAATCTCTGTGGGCAAGTGTAAAGCCGGTGGAGAAGAGGCCATATCTGGCGGCTGAATAGCTGGTGAAGAGGGTGACGGCTGAGGGAGTGAGATCCCGGTACTTTCTTGCCCTAATCTATTTGGTGCAAAAGATAAGTCGAACCCAGGGTTGCTTCTGGGCAATAAAGGGGCTGGCTTTTTGTCTCCAGTGTGTACGATATTTCGGGTATTGTCTTCAAGCGTTGCTTGCATTGAAGACTGGGGCTCTGACGATTGAGAGCAAATTTGAGGGAAAGCTATTAGTCTCTGCATTTTCGAAGAATTTCGAGGCCTTCCGCGTTGCCTTGGTTTCCTGTCAGGAGCGGCTGGGCCGCTATTAACAGAAAGCTGGCGTTTCTTAACTCCAGCACTGCCAATAGGATTGTTTGGGGGTATCATATGAGGGGCACCAATACTAACCTGAAAGGCCAAGTATGCGGCAGAGGAGGACGAAGTCTCTTGCAAGGTACCGGGGATAGCACTCAGGCGCACCCTGACCTCTAAGCATTTATGCACAGACGCCGATCTTATTTTTCCCGAAGTAAGTTCGCTCGTGCAAGTAAGACCATTGTCTGATAAATTTTCGTCAGGCGTGTCAATTATCCGGGTCAAAGCACCCTGGCCAACGTAGGGTTCGCCTGTCTCTAAATAATCCACGCTGTAAACACTCCAATCATGCTGGGAAGGGTGCACCAGCTCCGGGCTGTATATATTAGAAAGGAAGCTGGAAACGAGAGTTGATTCGAATAAAGGGAAAATGGATTGGTTCGAAAAGGAAAATAAAGGGGAACGAGGAGAAGAATAAATCCAAAACAAAACGAGACGAAATGATGCTAATGGTAAAGGGAACAGCAAGTCAACCACCCCTCCCCCCCATTCATTGTTCATCGTTACCTAGATTTTGCAATGATCTGTAGGCAAAAGCGTAAAGAGACTAGACCAACCGGCTCGTCTGTGCCGGCATTTTCAACAAGTTGAACACTAGTGCGCTCACTCGATCTCGCAAGATAGACAGAAGTGTGTTTATCATCAAAAGTGTACAACACTTTGATTGGAATCACAACGACTTGGGACGATGGTGATGCTAGTGCTGTACTCGCCCGTGTCCTCGAGCTAGAATTGACCTCGGCGGGGCCAATTGCCCCCGACTCGTCAGTGTTGACGACCATCAGCGCCCTTTTAAATTATCAGCAGAGTTAGAGTTCATGGACTTTTTATATTGATTGTGCAGGCACAGATGCAGTCGAGTTTGAGGGAAGTCTGTGGCTTTTCGTTTTGCAGAGTGTACAAAATGGTGAGTGTATCCGAGACGGGAAGTCGGACTTTGACGTGACGCGATTTTCTCGTTGCCACTATAGAACGCGTCGTTTAATGTATATTTATGCAATAATATAATATGTATATAGATTATTTATTGGCTGCGATTTATGAACATCTCGCCAACGTAAAAGAAAGCCATTATGTCATATTCCGCATCATTTACCAAATAAAATACAAGTATACAACAGAATTGTTTATATCGCGAAATTGTGTACGTGTACGCGTTATAAACAAACAACCGGCGTACTTGGTTTTACGTAAAGTGGAAGCTACTAGTCTAGTAGAAGATTAAAGGCTCGTGTGGTTCGCTCGTTCTATTATTAAATCAATGCAGTGCACTAAACTGATTAGATCGTGAGGTGCTAAGAGTGCCATTCAAGGTTTCTAGTTCAGGTTTTGAATTGAAAAAAGTACCAAAGTTTCCTCACGCATTTACATTTGTAGGACACGAATTACGGTTAGGTATATTATTGGACATTGACTTCATATTTAATATATAATTATCACTCCAATTGTATAGTAAATTTACGGTTTCACTACGGTTGGCTGGCTGTTCACTTGTCATGGCCTATACTCCCCTGGTGAATAAACACTACAGCACGAATGTGCAGTTTAGTGTAAAAACATGTTAGCTCTAGCTATGAGCCTGACTATCTTGCTGAATAGAATTTACATTACTATATAGTCAAGACGCAAGTACAGAGACGTGTATAAGGGGGCAAATCCTCGATAATGCGGGAAGCATGTAGGAGACAGTTTTACGTGGTTTTTGTTTTGCAAAGTAACAAATATATACTACGGTGTGAATAAGGAGAATGGATGCCAAGTGCCATGCGCTGCATGGGCAAACATTGAATTGTTTCCATTCAGATACCGTCCCCCGTATTTGGCAGACATCCGAGATAAAATAAAGTTTAAGCGTCGCTTCGATTAACCGTATGCACTCACAAAATCGCGGCATGTTTGGACAAATGTACACGGTAGTTTGTTTATAAATTGAAACACTCCTATTAATTCACGCGACGCGCAAGGTTACGACAGCTTGGCTCGATAATTACTATGTAATGATGCAAGACATAATGAATTAAAAATATATTATGGTACGTGTAAGTCGTTAAAGCGTGGATAACAATCGGAGTAAACGAGCTATTCTATTTTTCCTTGTTACTTTTGCGGATTGTACTTTATATTCGTTCAACTGTACATTTTCCGAGTTGTGCAGACAAATTTGGATCTAACGGAATATCCGAATTTCTTCAAACACGCTAGTTTTGAAGTAGCGGGCGTCGAGCCCAGAGTGAAGCATGGCTCATACTGACACAGGATCTGTAAATACAAGTCGCTCAAACTCTTTAACGCGACGCTTCTTACAACGCGTTAAAGGATCGCGATCAAGATCGCCGTCACGGTCGCCTTCGCCAGCACCATCAAGCGAACGTAATTCGCCTAATAAAAATTTGGCCGATCAAGCTATAATTGCTAAATTATCGGCAAATAAGACACCTCCGCCGAGGGCGAACTCTGCGGAAACGGTTACAAGGAAGCCGCCTCAGTCTGAAGAGCGGCTAAATAAAGAGGCGTTCAGTAAGCAGCCGCAGAGTATTGACAAGGCCGATCTCAAAACCGACTCCAAAGATTCAAAAGAGCAATTGGCGTCGACTGCGCAGGCTCAAGTTTCACCAGATGATAAAGGTTCCCTGGGCACAAAGTCCCTGGACAATGCGAATGCGCCTGCTGCCTTGCCAGTCGGAAACAAAATATCCAGTCATGACCAGAAAGGGCCGACTCTGTCTCCCACACTTGAACCTAGCAATACATTAACTAGTATAGAGAGCAAGTTTACCGACAAGACTGGGGAGACTCGTTCACAGACGGGAAGCCAGGATATTGTCGCAAGTCAAGCTTCCGGCCAGAGTGGAAAGATTCTTACTTCACAAGACGGGTCAGAAACAGCGTCAGAAAACAAAGATACAGGCGACAGGGCAGATGACGGCAAATACGAACAAAACTTACCATTTGAGTATCCATCTGCTTCGAGCGCGTGGCCTAAAGGCCCGAGCCATGCTACTCTCACGCAAGATCAAGAGCAGAAATACAATCAAGTCCTGCAGCATTGCTCTTGCTTGAAAGACGTGGCGGTTCAACGTAACGGAAGTCGACGGGAACCCATACAAGATAGGGAACGAATGTGGATGACCCGTGAATGTATTTTACGGTATTTAAGGGCAACTAAGTGGAACGTTGCACAGGCAAAAGAACGTATAGATGGCACTTTAACGTGGCGACGAGAGTTTGGGACTTGGGACCTGTCTGATGATGATGTAGCAGTAGAAAATGAGACTGGCAAACAGATTCTTTTTGGGTACGATAGGCATTCAAGACCCTGCCTGTATCTTTTACCCTCTAGACAAAACACCAAGCCTTCTAGGCGGCAGATACAAAATTTGGTCTTCTTTTTGGAGTGTGCTACTGCCACAATGCCACCGGGCGTAGAAATGTTGGCTCTGCTCGTTGATTTTAAATCCTCTTCGTCCTCCAAAAATCCGAGTGTTGGTCAAGCTCGTGAAGTGTTATACATCTTACAGAATCATTATTGTGAGCGATTGGGCCGAGCGTGTGTGATTAATGTTCCATTTTTTGTATGGACATTCTTCAAGCTTATTCAGCCTTTTATTGACCCCGTGACCCGGGAAAAACTCAAATTTAACGAGTATATGCCGGAACACGTGCCGCCGGAACAATTAATCCGTGAATTTGGAGGCGATTGCCCATTTGTGTATGATTTTAAAGTAATGTTTCCGGCCACTGTGGAGCTCGTAAGGCAAAGGCGTCAGGCTATGTTCGAGCGATGGCAGACATTGGAAGGAAGTCGTGTTGGAGCCAGTGAATGGGTTCTCCGTGGGGGAGATGAGTATTGGGCGCGGGCGGCTAAAGCTGCTCGTGAAGAAGAGGCAAAGGAAAATGAGAGGAAAAAACATTATATTAATGGATCTGGACAGGATGAGATTGGCGCAGAGCAGGAGCTAGATCATCATAGTCATCATCACCATCACCATTACCATCTGAATCATCACCATAATCTGTCACGTTTCTTGTCCGGCTGGAACCACAAGGATGAGGACGATGTGCTTAGCGATTCACAAAGTTTTGTGACGGCCAAGGAAGGACCAGAGCCGGCGAATATGTGAGTTTTGTATAGATATAGAGGCTGAGCAATATATTCAATCGTACTTTTTCCCATTTTCTTCCAGGTCTCTAATTGGATTTGGCCTGTGCATGGAAATTGTACCCAAAAAATGGCATGGCAGGTAGTTTTAAGAAGCTACTTGGGTATGTATATAATTAATTAATCAACTTTGACTAAATTATTTTTATTTATAAGGATGTTTATAATGTAGGTACTTATTTAATGTGTTTAAAACTACGTAGATCGGACGGTTGTTTTGCATCCATCAAAACGAAGCCAAACCAGGGCGCATATTAATGAAATAGACTTTGGAGCACAGAGACATCGAGCAGGAAAAGGCTTAGGCGAGACACACAATGATACAATGAAGAATATATATAACAGTAAAGATATAGCACAATATACAGAAAAAATACAACGGAAAAGAATAAACTGAATGTATGCCATCAGGACAATGTATAGTTTAATCAGCTGGGAGCTTGGGAAGACATAAACAATACTCAAGGCTAGACTGTGATACAAAGCAACGTGTAATCTGACATATTATGTATAGTAAAAAGTGAAAAAAGAGAGCATTACAATATTGAACAGCCCAAGATAGAACACAATAGTGTCTGGCTGGCAAAATACATAAATCCATAAGAAGTATTCTGTACATTAAACCGTAGTATACAGCACAGCTCCTCACGCACTAGCCTCCCATGCCTTGGAGAACTGTCCGAGGGCGGCAACTGTTCCAAAGACACCTACTGCCCCCTCGGAAAGAAGGCCTCTTGGTACAGACCAGTGCAAAGCCAGAGCAAAATAAGCCAAATTTACAACAACTTGACGTGTCCACTTCTTTGTCGCCGGGCTTGAAACCTCCTTTTCATCTAATGGCTTTTCATTTTTTGAAGAATCGTCCTTTCTGCCGTGTCTAAACAGTGCAACCAACCGATTCCGCACGTCCACTGGGCACTCTATACCATCAAGAATTATAGACGAGAGCACATCAACCGCCCAAAACCGGCAGGACCAAATTGCCATATATTGTGACGATTCAGGCGCTAGATTGTAAACACCATGATAACTCAAATATGCTGCGTGTTCAAGGGGAAAATAACCAAAAAGGCTTGCGATCCTGACCCAAGTTAGAGTGTTGACTGCGTGATCGCTCCAGGAACTGGGCTTGTTTTTGCTTGCCATGGCAGCACGATGATTAATAGCCCACTGCACCATATCCAACAGCCCCGCAAACCTCATTGCTGTCCGCGCTTCTGAGCAGACCTCAGAAACGCGCCTTATCGCTGTTGCGAAGGCCAGTAGACGTGTAGCCGCGGCCGTCCAGGTCTTTTGTGTTACCACTATACTAGAGGTATTGCTAAAGAGCAAAGAAATTGCTGCTGACCGCTGGAGTTGGGGGCGTGTGGCAGCGCGTGAAACAACGGCAGCTAACAGCCGCAGAACGTAAGATATCACCATAAGGACCCTGTCATAGCCATTGAGGGTCGAGCATAGTCTACAGTTAGTCTCTGGTAAGCAATGATTTGTAGGCATACCGAATACAATGCTGCAGTGTTTGCGGTGACACGAGTCTGCTTTGAATCATGGCTGGCTGGCTAGCTTCAAATTGGGATCCAATGTTAGAGGAGGTAATACAGCTAGCTGTCAAGGACGAATGCGGGAATACTTGTGGGAACTAGGCATTGTTAATATTATTATTCTTTCGCTAAATTTTTGTTTGGGTGGAATTGGTTTCTAAGCCGATAAGATATGTACGCGAGTTTCATATATAAAGTATGCGAGCAGCAAAAGTAATATTGACAAAGATTTGAGGTGTACCAAAACCTGATTATGCACTTGTAAATTCGCGTCTTTGGCCTTATTTGATTGGCAGGCATGGAGAACAAGCGGTAGGCAGCAAGTAGGCTCCTCCAACATTAGAGACTTTTTCAAATGCCAGTCTCATATATCATATATTATATTTACAAATTCTCCTCGTTTATTTTGCAAGTACGCCAAGTTAAAGCTATTTTGCACTTGCCTCTGTAAATTGCTCGAAACACAGCATATTAGCGCTCTTGCTTGCAAATGCCCACGGTAAAAGTGTGCTGAAGAAGGCGGCGTATTTGCTATGCAACTACTCGTGAAACTTTTTGTCAGCTTTGCACAGCTGATGCAATATTACTGGTCTCATTACTGGCTGATTTTATAAGCGGACGGGGCCCGTCCGTGTAGTGGCAGCCATGTTGCTCCGATTCAGCGTATCTCACAGCGATTTTCATTTTATAATTTGACGTCTTTCCAATATTTGGAATATTTCCTGTATGCAATGCAATGTATCTTATCTGCCTTCTTGCATATAAATTTTCATTTCATACAAGTCGATGAGTAATCAGTCTACTACGATACGCTTAGTGTATAATAAACGATGTTAAACCTATAAAAGTCTAATGTATGTATTTAAAAGTCATTTTCCACCTTCCAATAAGTTTGTACTAGCGCTGTCTTTCTTCTTGCTGATATCGATTGAAAGAAGATTTTACTTGATTAGCATCGTGACAAAGTTGTATTCTAATATTGAATCAAAGCAGTGCCAACTCAAGCTCTTTAATACTGCTCTCTGGAGCATAAGTAAAACTGTAAAATAGATGAAACTCAAACTGGTCCATTCTTTTGGAACCATTCCCTAAAGGTTGATCGCTCCCACGCAGTAAATCCTCGCGTTTTATTCGTCTTCGATTGAGACCATTGATTATCGCATGCAATCTTCGTAACTTAATAGTCTGCTACCGGAATTTTACCGACTGCTCTCGCGTCTTTGGCAGAGGTCAAGCTGCTTTCTTTTTTTTTAAGTCTCGGTAATAATTTAAGAACTAAATCATTCATACAATCAAGATAATAAGGGACAGATTTATTCTTTGGATTATCGAGATAGGTAAGGGAGCAGAACGTCCCACATTCGTTTAACAACGAAGTAATGTTCATATTTGAGTTGATTAGAGGACAATATAGCGCTTGGGAAGCATTAGCATAGGCCTCAGCTTTTCCCTCTCCTCTCTTATGGAGCTCTGAATTAAATCCCTTTTTGCCTTCCCCTCCTCTATTTTCTCCATACTGACGGATAATGTCAATGTATTCTCCGGAGGAGACCTCGCTTATAGGAAGCTATAGAGCTGATACCAACCCACGAGATCCAGGATGGAGAGTAAAGGCATGCTGCGAGACCGCAAGGAACAAAAAATATGCAATTTTTGCGGGTGCGTGCATTATTTTTCAGAGAGTGCTTTTCTTGATTCTCGTAAAAGACTGACCGTCGACCACCTTTTTAATTGAGACTAGCAACGATGGAAAATATTTGTGGGCTTAAGGTGAGCGCAAAGGAACGGTATATATACATGGACAGAGAGATACCCTCTCAAGCACAATACAGAGACCGTATTATTCAACGGAGGTTTCATTCAATGCTCTCACGCTTCTTTTCTGGTTTCCGAAACTGAGCACCAATCCCAACTGGTTGCAAACTTGAGTATTGCATTGATGGATGAGAGCCAAGGCAATTTAAAACATGTACTACTTCACCATGCTTCTGTGTGACTGATACAAAATTCAACATTACCAAAAAAATAAAAATGATAGGGAACGAATGTACGTCAGGGTCCGGACTAGGCCATAAATGTAGAAGTATCTATTGATTGCGAGACTCGATAAGGAATAGACCCATAATAGTCTGCAATCTGAGAAAATGGGTTGCATTGCGTTGGCTGTCACGTACATGTATGAGAATATTAAATCTTTCTTGCTTGCACCTTGCTCTAAAACAGACGATTCCGCAATTCGTGTCCGCTCTCTTTGTAGCACATCATGCAATCAGGGAGCTCCCTACCATTTTGTTTGTCTGATAATGATTCGATTAAGCAGATCGGTTAGAACGTTTCGTTTAGTGTCGGTCAAGCATCTGATAAAAGTAGCTCCGATAGGATCAATGTTCTCGAGAGCATCCAACGGTTCATGGCTCTTAAATAATATAGAACCTACAGCTTATATATTACGGGAAGTATGCTTGATTTTATTTGTCCAAACTCTGTCGCCGACCAAATTCATAGTCTACCTTTTTTTGTAACACGTGCACTTTTTACTTTGTACTTGTAAAACACGACCACGTGAAATATTACGACAACACATTCGCGGAATAACGTCATGCTTGTCTTATTATATTTTAAACATTTCAGAACAGAAATTGCATTATGATATTCGAATTAAAATCACATAGCTCAATTGGTGGTGGGTTAATGACAAACGAAATAATACAAAGAATATTTAAATGGACTTGCTGTCCTGTCAAATAATAGAGTAAACGTGGGGACGATTTTACTACGGCATTCGGGTTACTTATAAATCTAGCATCTCCATGTTTTTTATACTCACGATTAATTTCAAACAATTATTATTTATATTAGGACGTTTTGCCATATATTAAACCAGCAAAGCTCGCCCAGCAAAGTCATTGATGTATCTGTATTTCACAAACGCTTACCTAGGATCTTTAATAATTCGATTCCAATTCTACTGGGAAAAACATTGGAAGTCAAGTAGCCAATATATGTATCACGCCGGTGGTCCGAAACAATGTAGCATGGTCTTAAGATACCGAAGAGAACTGGCGCAGCAAAGCTCTACCAGGTGTGTCGCTGCAATGCCTGTATAACGGATTTCGTTCGCACAGAGGTGACGCAGTTCGTTCAGTGTAGTACTTGCCGCTGTAAATTCCGACGTGCCACTGGCTTCGATCGTATAAGACGTAGTATAATTTCCAGCTAACCATTGACACGCTTTCTGAGACGAGATGTCGAAACAAGCTCTCCGTGTCGTTGGCATCATGGCCATCCGTGACGAACCCATGCAACTGTCGTATAAAGACTGAAAAAGTGTGCCAAATTGACGAGCAATGCCGACTGACTTGCCTATTAGCATTTCGCAGTTTAATGCTTGCATGTCCCCTCTGCTCTCTTGCCTTTTTCCTCTTGGATCGTGCGCCATCAATTTTCATTACTGGCATTTTTCGCTTTGTTGGTCAAACGTAAGAAGAGCGCCTTTGGGTAGCTCTGCAATGACAATGCGTTTGCCATTCCTCTTGATATATGATAAAGACATAGAATACGCCCCACAAATCAGTACCAAGACAACATGGTTTACGATGGATAGATGCATTTGGAGATGAAATAATTAAGTCTCTTCGTAAATCTGGTCCCTTTCTGCAATGCGTATACATATATATTTATCCATAGATTTCTATAGATAGACTTGTCAGCATTTCTGGATGATTGAATTGCGGGGTAAGTGCTTTTAATTTCCGTGGGGCGATGCCTTTTCACTATAAAGCACAGGCGCATGTCACGCAAGACACGTTTTATACGTCTGCTTACGGGTTTAAACTGAGAGAATACTCCAAAATCCGGCGCCGCACTGAGTCAGCATGCGTTACACCACTTGAACGTACGGCAAACTTTGCATAGTGTTTTGGGGTAGTAAATAGATTATATATAATTAAATTGTATGAATAATATATATTATTTGTATAGCGAACCATACGCATACGAATTATGTGAGTAATATTTGATAGTTAATTTTGCATAAGGGCGCCTAGCACTATTTTCAGTTTTCGACACACTTTTCCTGGAATATTTTACATTGTGCACTATTCCCGTCGTCGATCCGCATATACCCAGCATTAGTGTTTTCATTAGTCTTTCGTAGAACATTTTTCTTGACGCATTCATACGAATATAACTAGATCCTTTCTAAATACCCGCAAGGATTTAGGTGTAAATATGACCTTTTGAAGAGATTAGACAAGGCTCCCTGACGAATCGTAGCTGTTACAAAGTGTCATGCCACGCTTGCCAGTAATATAGCATATCATAATGTGCAAACTTTGTTACGCTTACATGAGCAGCCGTAATCTGTCATTGTTAAGAGGAATCCTTAAAAACTGTCCTTATGCGAATATAGACAGACAAGTACGAGGAAGTAAGAATTCTTGGAACTTGATATTATAATAATTGTAATAACTTGTACCACAAAAAAAAAAAAAAAAAAAAAAAAAAAAAAAAAAAAAATTAATAATAATAATAATAGAAATAGAAATAAAACAGTCCGAGTATTAATTTTTCCACTAATTCAGTGATTTGGAGGGACAGATACTCACAGGAAAATAAGATCCTGCTTCTCCTCGTTGTAAGACCTTTCCCCAAAACTAACAGTGCGCAAAGGCGCGCAAAACTGTTAGCGCATTTGCGCAAGTTACGGTGGGCGTCAGAAAACTCTTAATTTGACTTGTAGACGAATATTCGGTTCACTTGTTACAAAAAGGTTACATATTGAAGGCAACAAGGACAAATCCAGATCTTTTGAGAAAGCAAGAGGATCGAGATCATTAAACGAAGAAGAAACGAGGAATAGCAAAAGCATAAATAAGTGTCACAGCAAGCTCTTCCGTCAGCAGCAGCAGAAAGCCTTATTAGGGAAAAGCAAGAAGAAGCAAAGGATAAGAGTCAGAGATCTTCCTTTGTTTGCCTTTTTGCCTTTTTGCCCTTTTGTCTCCATCTTTCTATCGGCATTATACGTATTGACTTTTCAAACATCAATGCCCTCAATCATGCTTCCTTCGAACTTACAGGCTCGAATTCCCGGAGCATCTTCATCTTCATCAGCTTCTGCTTCAGGCTCAAAAGGCCATCATAGCTCCGCCAACAGTCACCACAATCATCTTCACGGTGCCAGAGCGCTACTTTCGACAAACCGGTCTCAGTCAGGAAGCCATGGAGCTGGTGGAAATGTTTCATCTAACAATTCTGCTGCTGCCGTCCTCGATATCAGCATGGAGTCTCCTCCACTAGTAATGTTTGGCCCCCCGGAGAACTCCACGGGGACCCTGGCCTCTGGCATTTTGAAAATGACCGTATTTGAACAACATTTTTCCGCTAGTGCGTTACGCCTGCAACTGGTGTTCACTGTGGTCTCTCACCGTCCGGTTGTGAACTCCTGTTCTGCTTGTAAAACTTACAAGCGGGTTATTCATACTTGGAATTTTATCGACACTGCTCGAACACTGCTTCATGGCACTCATTCTTGGCCTTTTTCATACTTGATCCCCGGACATTTCCCTGCCTCGGCTGATACGTCGCTTGCAACCATCTCTTATTCCCTCGAAGCGGCACTTTTTACAGCGTCTACTTCTAGTAATAGCCTCACCGTTGACGATAAGAAGCCGGCTGCCTTTGAGCTGGCAATGCCTCTTAAACTCTCACGTTCTATCTTACCAGACCTGGATAGAACGGCTCAGCGAGTATTCCCCCCAACTGAACTTTCTGCTACTGTTGTTTTGCCCAACGTTTTCCACCCGGGTGCCTCTCATCCGGTTGATGTTACGTTTAGTGGCATGTCTACTAAAGCTGGTTCACAGTGGCGGCTGCGTAAACTGAGCTGGCGAATTGATGAGCTGCTAAAGATCGTTTCAGAGCCCTGCAAAATGCACGTTCACCGATTACAGGCAGCTGCCAAGGATGGAGAAAGGCAGCGTAAAGGCCTCTTATACGAGGAAGTAAGGACTATTGGATCTGGAGACGCAAAATCTGGATGGAAGAGCGATTTTACTTCGGGCTCGGGTAAAGTAGAGTTGGAACTTAATGTTTCTACTCACTTTTTATCCGGCGTAAACTGTGGAATAGATACTTCAACACAGAACCCGTTTGAAATGCCTATTACGCTTGACGTTAGTCATACACTAACAATGGAGTCAATTGTAGTTGAGGAATCTGTAAAGACTCCTGGATCCAACGGTGTTCCTACTGGAGCTGCTCGAATTCTGCGGATGAGCGTTCCTATTAAAATGACGGAACGAAGTGGACTCGGAGTCTCGTGGGACGAAGAGTGCCCGCCAATGTTTGAGGATGTTGGAGCTGCTCCCCCAGAGTACGAGGATGTGGTTACCCCAGAGACTTTGACCCAACAGGGTAAAGAAGTTTTGCCCTTGGAAGGTGTAAACCGGTCTGGCGGGTACTAGAAGATAGGGAGACGGTGAGGAGTATGCGCGGGCAGTACAGATAAATGAATCAAAAGGTATTTGTGCGCTTACTTGATAAAGCTGGCAGAACATGTTCGTTTGGACCATGTGCTCGTAGGGCCCGAAGCCGATATCTTAGGATTCTATTGTTGCAGGTTTTAGTGCTCTTATTTATTTATTTATCTCTTTATTCACTTAATTTAATTTGTTTTGCTTTTAATTGTTATATTGATCTAGAATTTGGACACTACTGAAACATTAGTCAATTACGGCTGGTCACAGTTCAGTTTTTGTTTTAGTAACTCTACATCTTTTATTTTTTCTGTTATTTTATGATGGCTTTTTGTTGTGTGTTACCACCGGGGTTTAACTACTATTTATGAATTATTTACTATTTTGGCAGAATTAATTAATTATTGGTCATTCATTACATTAGATTGCGCTGTAAGTTATTGACCAAAATTTGCACTAGAGAGTATTGCATTCATAGCAGCATGATGTTCTTCATATCCCATTGTTTCGAATACTGCGATAGTGACGGCCTTTATTAAATAACCATTAGAGACCTTTTGAATTTACATTGCAGATCTTCAGAGAACTCGTCGTGTATTTGCTTGCCAAAGCATGCTTCTCAGAATGAGTATCGACTAATATTATTAGAAACTATGACTATTTTGAAAAGGCATCTAGCACGGTGCGTTATCAACAAGCGCACGGAGTAAACAGATAAAAATTAGGTTTTAAAATTAAAGCAAACGTTTAGAGCTTAATCTCCTTCAAACCGTCCTTGAAGAAGCTAATGTAGGGGGTGATTCCGTCCTCGCGGTAATTGAGCAGGCAGATCATACCATCTGGATCCATGCTCTCGCCAGTATAGAAATCATAATCTTTGAAGTTGCCAAGAACTTTCTTGACAAATTCAGTGGCCTTCTTCTCAAAGGTGCTAACACGCTCAGGGTGTTCCTTTTGCAAATATTCCTTGATTTTTTTCATGTAACCCTTGATGTATACCATGTAGGCTGGAAAAGAGTCAGCAATTTTGTTTTCCATTCAGTAATTGGAGAATATGATAATAATAAAATCTTTCGGTTTGCGCATAGTTTTATGTGCAGCGAGTCTTGGCCTCTTATTAAAAATTTAAGGAAAGAAAACTTACACTTCTTGTCGAAGCTAGTCTGCTGCAACCGGAAAGAATGCACCAAATTGTTCACAGTCTGAGCGTCCTCAGCAGCTTCAGCCTCGGCCTGCTCTTCGGCAGAAGGGTTGGCACCAATGTTGATATCGCCCTCGCGAATAGTGATCATTTGGCAGTCCGCCTCGTACACAATATCATCGACCACTTTGAGGTCATATGCATCGGAAAGAAGTTCATCGTTTGTAATAATATCCGTAAACAACAACATCTTAGCAAATAAAACAAATCAAGAATTTGCAATGCTTTTTCAAAACTGAATTTGAACGGTTGGAGGATGAGAAATCAGAGAGAAAAATTCCCTGCTATATTTTTTTAATTTTTTTTTGTTTTGAGAGTCGAGACCACTTACAATAATACTCCATCATTCTGCAAGCAATTATTTTATGTGGACCTTCAATGAAGTATAATGGATTTATTAGAACCAGTGCATAATGCATGTTTTTCTAAGAAATTGTAATGAGCGCTATAATGTGTAACCATACAAAAAATAAGATCAAAAAACAAGAACAAAAAATACAAAATAAATTAAACCTCATGAAATTTGTATTACACTCGCCCCTTTTATAAGAATTTGCTAAATTATTGTATTGCTAATTTATTGGGGCATTTTGGTCCAAACGGTTGATGCCCCTATGCATTGCACACTATTAACGCTCAGTGTATGCTGCAAGCTTATCCAGTACTAGAGCTACTTGCATGCTGAAAAGAAAAGAGGCTATCAATTCGATTGTGAAAACATTAAGCTTTATATATACAAATCTAGTCATTGCGCGCCTTTTTGCGCCGAGTATTGTCTTCGACCGCCATACCATTCAAAGGCTGAGCTTCTACTGTGATCAACTCCCCTTGCCATGCTAGACCAACGACCCGGAAAAGTAACTTGTTATGAATATTTAATGCTTTGCCATGCGAATCGACCCAGTGTCCATTTTCCTCGCCAGCTGAGAAATCGGGTTCTTCAAAATGCCAATCATCAGGAATCTGTGGCCGAAGAATCGACGCATTAAACATATTGTGCATTAATAAACCAATATGACCTGGGCTTTGCAAATTTATACGTCCCTCTGCACATTAGAAAAATGACGAGAAAGTATTAAAAAAAAAAACTAACAAAACAAAACAAAACAAAACAATGATAACTATGCAAATTTTCAAAAACTAGAGACGACGGCCATTATCTCTAATTCAGGCGAAAACGAGATATGCCAAACAACAACAAAATCCAGAGAGAAAAGGCGGCAAGACAACAAAAAATCCATCGTTAGCGCTTACCCAGTATATCTCCAATTAAAGGTCTCCATAAAAGCGCATCGACTTGAACCCACGTGAACGAAAAAGGGGAATCATACATGACTTTTCCTGTCCATTCGCATAATCTAACATTTTCGTAGGCTAAAAGCACACCGCCATGTTTACCCTGCACTTCGAAATATCGCATTATTTGCCCGGCCATGTATTCTTCAATAGCGGCAATCGGATTGTTTGAGTATACCGGTGGAATATCAAGATATATTTTTATGCTCGTCCGGTAAAACGGAGAGACAAAATAGCCAGCGTCATTGCCGCCTTTTGCCGGTAATGACCGCGGTCTCTTCTTCCCCGTTTTCTCGCTCATTCAGCGATAAAAATGTTTAAAAGATAATCTTATTTTTATGTCATTATAATTTTTTAATTCAAATTGAACGGGCGATATAATCTCGCATAAGTCGAATAAATATGAAGATTAACCCTAACCCTAACACCCCGTACAATTTAACGCAGTTCTGTAACAAATACTCAAACACTCAACGATTCCCTCGTATTATTTGTCCCGTCTCATGAACTCGGTAAGCGCTTGATGTGAGCGTAACTAATTAGGCAAAAGGACTCGACTTTCTGTGAGCTTCATCTTGCTGATCCTCTGGCAGCGAGTCACTACGAATGGCTCAATGAGGCGGCTCTTCCTGTGCAGGATATTAAAGGCGCCGAAGAGTATCTAGAAGTGGAGGATGATCTTACAGAAGGTAAGCCTGCCCTGTCCAGATTTCTATTATAAATTCTCGGAAATATGGCAATTATACGTCTTGCAAGCTGACGAAACAGCGCCGGCAAATGTGGGCGATATGGTTACACGAGCAAGGCGTAAGCCTGAGCCGACATGGAAGGATCTCGATCTCGCCGGTTTGATTGAACGGGCCTCGCGTGGCGATGCAGTTACTCTGGCTGCTGAACATTTACCCGGTCTGACTGTTGCGGAACGGCTGAGAGCTATGCAGCTAAGAGAAGCAAGTCCGTCTGCTCTTCAGCAGAGGCCGAGACACGACTAGACGCGAATACGCCGTTCAGGACGCGTACATTTGGGGACCGACTGTAACGGCTTCATTAGTGGTTTGGTACTGTAACACTGGTAATTACGATATGGACACGGTACATTCACGCTCAGCTGCGTATATTTCATTACTCTACTTGCAATATGTCTATACAAACATGCTCAGGACGGTGGAGGCGACGGCGACCGTGAGCGACCCGACTCTTTTATAGTCGCGAGCCATAGCAAAAGAAACTTGCAATTCGGCAGGGTTGTTCTCAGGTCCATCATCATGAGACCTTGAGAATTCATAAGCTGCTCGATGTTTTTGTTCAGCAGCATTGTGCCATATTCGAAACGATTATCCTCCTGGCCCCGAGGGAACAATGGAAATCTAGTCACGGGTAAGCGAGGCTCGTGTATAAATGAAATATGTAAATAGGCGCATTCTATCCTATAAAACATCACATTTGATGGTGACATTCATAAAAGAATAAAAGCAGATCCACATGAAAATCCGGTATTGATAACAACTAGAATATATAATATATGATAGATAAATAATGAATAAATAATGAATAAATAATGAATAAATCAATCATACTTTCTCAGTCCTGTCATCATTCCGATAGGATCCGTAATAAAAGACATGCTGCCCATAGGCTGTATTGGGTATCGTAGGGGCACGTGTAGATATAAAGCTAAAAGATAGACCAAATGGCACGTGTACCCCAAAGCTGCAGCCGTATCGTCCGCGTCTACAGCTTTTGACTGTGCTTCCGGGCCGTTTGGCAGAGGAACACGATTTATGGAATAGATAAACGAATTCTCCGTGATTTGATCAATCACAAAAATATCCTGTAAAGTGCGAGCAATTTCAAAGCGTCGATGTGCTAGCAGCTGAGACGCAACTCGTGCCTCCTGACGAGCAGTACGGATTTTGATTAAGGTCTCATCTTGCTCTTCTTTTCGTCTGACAAGGTCAAGGTTCTCAAGTTTGGTCCAGTGATGAGCTGCAGCGGCTCGGTGTGATATATTGTCAATTGCAGAGTTTGTCTCCTGCAGAATCTTGTCTAGCTTGGCAATTGAGGTCTCTAATTTTTTCAAATGGCTCCTCGTTTCCAGTGCTTTAGCATACTCGAAATAATTGGGCTCTTTAGCTTCAATTACTTGTGATATTTGACGCTGGATCAGAAGCACGGACTCTTGAGTTTCCGAGATACAAAGCTCTTGTTCCAGGAGAACAAGCATCGATTCTGTTGAGCAAATACTCCTCGTTTTCGGTCCAATGAAGACGGACTCCCTCTCAGTGTCCACTTCCAGATCTGCTTCATCATTGTCGCTATTACAAGCTTTTGCTATAATATTGGTCTTGCTGTCGCTAGCAGAGCCAGGTGCCGATCTGGAAAGGAAAGAGCCATTAGCACTTTTGCTACCAGATCTATAATTATCCACAACGGACTCTGGTCTTGCGTAAATGCCGTCCACCATTGTAATCAAAACGGCATTGGCCCGCAAAGCTTTGTCGATGTTTTCATACTGGTCTGCAAGATAAACGACTTCGCTCAGTGTGAACAGTTCCTCCAACACACACATCCACGCAGATCCTTCGTGGGGACTGCCATCATTTCCCCCTTTATCCACTAAATCATTTTTGCCATGCTCTCGTGACTTTTCACGGCCACTAGTATCTCCATCTTTGCCAGGTTTTGCCCAGACTTGTACTAAGAAAGACTCGAGTAGCCTGTCCTGCACTAGTGACTGACTAAAATCAAAACTGGCATACTGCGGGTTCATGGAAAACTCAACGACTGGTGTTACGAAGAGTAAATGCCGTTCTTCGTCCGGTGTATGAATACTCGCAAAAGTATCGCACATATGCTGGGAAACACATCGGCGCATACGCCCTGCCCAAATTTCCTGATCTTCCAACATGAGCGTGGCTGCTCGTGTATGCTTCCTCGGCCGAACACTGACAGGCATATTCATAGAGGCAGCCAGAGTCTCTTGCTGAGCATTAAAAGTTAGTGGTGGAGGAGATAATGGATCAGACATCGACTGAGTATACTGCAATTGGCTCTGCATATGGCCTGGCGATGGGTTTTGCAATCGAAAAGGCCGTGATTTTTCAACGAGCGGTACCGGTTCAGCGTTTGTCTGCAAGGCCTCACTCGTTCGTCTTGGTATCGTCCTTTCAGTATCTGCACTGTGTACAGTACCAGCCTCGGCCACCCTTTGCCGACTGACTCTATTTTCCTCGCCATTTCGATCACCTGAATTGCCTCCATTATTACTCGCACTCGGCCGCTCGTTTTCAGCTGCGCCATCGCTGACTGCTTTCGCGGCTTTGATCTGTCTCCCGCTTTTCTCATCTTCACCAAGTCTCACGGTTGGCGCCTTTGCGAGCCCGCCTATATTTAAATTACGTAAAGCCAGTCCTGTACAGTGCCTTAACCGTCGCTAAACGCCATGTTAGATGATGCAAGGAAATTGCTAGTGTGTACCACGTTGGGATCGAGAAACGGCGCGGCCCCAATCCCATAGCCAGATATACTAGACATTTGCGTCTACTCCCTCCAAACCTAAAAGGCCATATGCTGCGCAGTACAGAGGATTGCCTTTATAGCTGGCGGCCTCTAATTGACGCTGCAAATGGCCATTTATGCATTGCTGCCGATGCGACTGGCCGACAACATGCGTACGGCATACGAGCTGGATCCGTGTATAATTGAAGTGTTGAATGTATGATACAATTATTATATTATTATTATTATTATTATTATTATATTATTATTATTATTATTATTATTATTATTATTATTATTATTATTATTATTATTATTATTATTATTATTATTATTATTATTATTATTATTATTATTATTATTATTATTATTATTATTATTATTATTATTATTATTATTATTATTATTATTATTATTATTATTATTATTATTATTATTATTATTATTATTATTATTATTATTATTATTATTATTATTATTATTATTATTATTATTATTATTATTATTATTATTATTATTATTATTATTATTATTATTATTATTATTATTATTATTATTATTATTATTATTATTATCGCATCGGACCCACACGTGTATGATCTGCCGTGTGTATTACAACACAGGCAGCCACAATGCGCAGTTTTCCTTAAAAACCCATCTGCGTACAAAATGGCTAAAGCCGTCCTTATCGTTTTCATTCATGGGCAAGTATAATGTAAATTTGTTTTGTTCTCGATTAATTCACAACATTGATTGTTCCATCTCAAATCAGTTTCATACTAGTCTGTCCATGAAACCATCTGTCTAACTCTTGTAGCTTTAAGGGAGACAACGAGACATTTGGCCAATTCCCTACTCGACTGCTTAATATTTTACGTGATGTTCATTCCGACATTGCCTGGCACATTGAAGTCTACCCCCAATTCGAGACACGAGGATCTTTCCAATTGGCAGTTGACGCGTTCCGAGAATGGCTGCATGGTAGAGTAGAACATGTCAAACGGGGAAGCAGTCGCGATCTTAAAATCATAATATGCGGCCATTCAATGGGCGGACTCGTCGGTGCCGATGCGTTACTGGCGGAAAGGACAAGCTATAATACTGATGGCAATCAGCAGGACGAGAATGACGTCATGGATGTTGATGAGTCTGCAGTCGGTCGGCCGCTTTCTGATGACGAGCATCTAAGATCAGCTCTGATGGGATTAATAGCGTACGATTCGCCCTTTTACGGAGTAAGTGCGAGCGTTTTCAATGGGCAATTGTTAAAACATGGGCGTAATGCCTTTCGACTTGTACGAGGCCTGCAATTCACATCTTCTCTCGATCTACCACGCAGGCTCGGGCTAAGGTCAGACGGACCTTGGGGCCTGGCGTTTAGTGGAGCAGGCATACTCATTGGTGGAGCAATGGCTTACAGGTTTCGTGGCGGGATTCAACAGGGAGCCAAATGGGTTTCTGCTCACGAAGAGTTTATAAAGGTTATATTTCTGCATGATCAGATGCTGGAACGTATGCGGAGGCTAAGGGAACAAGAAGGACTCCTCTTTCATTGTTTTTATACCAAAGTTACAGACACTGTGCACCGGGGCCAATACTTTATTTCGCCTCCGGACAAAGATGCGCCGTTAAAAGAATCTTTTGAGCCAATGGAGAATGTAAAAGCGCGTGACGAGGTTGATGCTCACGTTTCAATGTTTGACCCTAATACGAATGCAGTTTATTTTGTAATGCAGGACAGAACGATTAATTTAATCGAATCTTGGGTGAGTGATTGGGCGTATGGCGGTGAAAAGATTGAAATTCAGAATGAAGAGAATGCAACCAAACCTGGCGTTGATAAAGCGAGGAGGGATAGAACGAGGAAGCAAGAGAAAAGGAAGAACAATACGGACAATACGGACAATTTTACAGACAAAGGAAGACAGTGCTCTGATACATTGGACTCTGAAATAGAGGAGCAGGCGCAAGAAGAGTCTAAAGCGCCAAAACCCAGAAGATCACAACGAAAACACACGAGTAAAAAGACAGAAAGCAAGAAAGAAGAGCCACGGCCGACTGAAAGTACTAAATCTCACTCTGAAGGGAAGCGGCCGTCCCGCCGGACTCATACAAGGCAAAATACTACAACGGAGTGAGCAAGAACTTAAAATTACAACGCAATCGACATAACGACTGTTTCAACACGAAATTGTTGGATTAGCTAAATCAATTAGCTAAATCAAAATCTAAGCGAATGTTATAGCAGCTTTAATCGCAGACTTGTTGCGAATAGACTCGAGACATTCTTCCCACTGCTCGAGCTTGAATGTCTTGTTGACGATTCCGTCAACCTTGACCTTGCCGCTGTCGAGATAAGCAATGGCGCTGTATCATTAGCATGAAGCAATAAATAGGTGATGAGTTTCCAAAAATTTGGATTGAAAGCAGGAGTGGAAACGGAATTGAAATAGGTATAAAGATTGGGAAAAGGTTTGAAGCCGCAGAAAAATTATTGACGGGATAAAGTGGCAATTTAGTACATAATGGGCAAGATAAACGCTAAATAAGGCATACTTTGGAAATTGGAATGTCTCTGAAAATGAGCCAAGAATAGTGATTTCATCGCCAAATATTTTGGTAGGAGACCATGATACTCGAGCGCTGTTCTGATACACGCCATAAACAACCAGCTTTCCTCCCCGGCGCACATAATTAATAGCGTTTTCAAGCACTTTTGCAGAACCTGTTGCTTCCACGACAATATCAAATCCATACGGGTTTTCTGCCTTGATCCTATCCCATTGTGGTGTAGGATCTTTTCGGCTCAGCTCCACATAAACATCACCGGCTCCAACCTTTTTGGCCACTTGCATTTTGAGACCTTCAGGAGCAGCCACAACAACATGACAACCTCCATTTTGTCGAAGCATTTGGGAGAGAACAAGACCGGTTGGACCAGCACCAATTACAAGGACAGACGATCCAAGTTTAGGCGCAATTTTCTCCAGGCCATGAGCTGCGCATGAAGCTGGCTCGAGCAATGTAGCATCTACATCAGACAGATTGTGGATTCGAAAAACTTTGGCTGCAGCGTATGCGCAATACTCAGCCATGGCTCCGTTCATGGTTACCCCATGGGCCTGAAAGTTTTCGCACATTAAAGGCTCTCCGCGACGACAGAAAAAGCATTCCTGGCAAAGTTCAGAATTATCGGCCACCACACGATCGCCAATTCGGAAGCCTTTGACTTTACTGCCGACTGCTGCTACAACTCCCACTAGACAAAATTGTTAGATTATTGAATATTGGATGAATTGATGTATGAAGCAGGAAATGAAAGCATAGACAATAGATATAAAAATAAGCAAACGACGAATGACAGAATAAAAAGATTATTTATTTCAACTTTTTTAGGTTTCAAGTTTTAAATTTTATCTCTCCAAAAGATACTGTACAAATTTTAATGGATTAAAGCTTACCTGCCTCATGACCGATGACAAGAGGAAACTTTGAAATAAACTCGCCTTCATGGATATGCAAATCTACAAATGTTGTTAGACAGGTTCGCGTTTATACGCTCAATCACGTACCGGTGCCACACACCCCACATGCTTTAACTATCCAATGGTAAGTTTTGCATGTAAATCACGAGGAATACTTTTGATCAAGACATCATTGTCTCGAATTTCTGGTAGCGGCAACTGCTTGATCTCGTACTTGTACGGCTCGTAGTAGTAGAGACCTATATTCAAGGTTAATCCGGCTCAAAACTACAGAAAAGCTTAAAAGGAATTGAAAAAAGTTATGCCTTTCATGGTCTTCGGGAGAGATGTTGGTGCCATTGCTATAGATTTCAAACAAGATTTTGTGCAAATGTAGCTGGATTTAAACACAGTGCTTTCCTAAAATTCTGCCGCGCTTGTGAACATCGACGTAGCTGATCTGCTTTGGCGCGCCAAAAAGTGACGTCTATATATTCTGCGAATGATGGCTCATTGCATTGCTTAGACTTAAATTCAATATTATATGCGGGGCAAAAATATTGGTGGCACAAATTACGATCCCACTTGGGATACTTGAAGCAGTACCAAGCATCCTTACGTGCAGACGAAATACACGACTTCTCTCGTTTACAAAAACAGTTTGAAAGCAATTTTGCTCGCAATATTACACTCAATAGGAACGCTAGGCACCAAGATTTGCCTCAAATGACAATTAAGCGGTAACGGATTATGGAGAAAATTGAACAGAATAATTGTTCAACATCAAATAAATAAATAAATTAATAAATAAATTAATAAATAAATTAATAAATAAATAATCATTTACAAAATGGTTGCAGTTTAGCAGAGAGATGAATGACTTTGAACCTGGCTACGGACAATATCTCTCATGGTTTTCGGCGGCATAGCGAGAGCTTACACTAATGACGAAAGCTCTCAATGGCCTGCTAACAACTGGTCAAAAGGAGCCAATACGATTGTAATCGGATGGCTAATTGCACTCGCTATCGGCAGTTTGGGGTTCCCCCTCGTCAAGTATTCTTTAGCAAACAGACCAAGGGTCAAACGGTCTAGTAGTGGCCAAAGTGCCGTGGACGACGAAGACTCGAATGATGTGTCAATTTTTCGTTGGATGTCTGCACGATCTCGCCGATTATCACACCGCGTTAGAAGATCTTCGCGAGCGTCTTTTCGGCGGCTTTCACATTCATTAGCCAGACGGCCCTTACTCTGGCGCAGTGCTGATTATGCGGATATGGAGATTCAAGGGCTGCCCAATGTGGGGAATTCATGCTTTGGCAACGCTGTGCTACAGGCTATTGCGCCTCTTCAATTTTTACTAGAGTTTTGTGATTCCATACTGGCTCATGACTCTGTCGATGGGTCAAAATCGCTTCCTATAATTCGGCAATTGTCTCTTTTAGTCCATGAAATAAATGCGGCCCCAGGGCAACGTGTTTCAGGATACATCCCTGACCCGACACCGCTCACGGATTTGTTGGATCCGGAAGGGAAATTATTTGACAGCAACCAGCAGGACGCGCAAGAGTTTCTCTTGTTTCTACAAGATGCTTTGGAAAAGGAACTGCTCGCTTACAGGCGAAGCCATTTTGTATATCGTGGGTTGGGTCTAGCGCGAAAGTACACTCAGACTTTATCTCCGTCTAATTTTAAAGCATCGTCTGCCTCCTCTATTCCTTCTTCTTCTTCGTCTAACTCATCATCTGCTTCCTCACATGCTTCAACGAATTCATTTGCGTCTGCAGGGCTTTCATCATCCTTCTCCTTATCAAAGATTTCTCCGTACTCGGATATCGGGTTGAAATTACTGCCGTTTTGTGGACGTTACATTCAACGCGTAGCCTGTACGCGATGCAAATATATAGACTCGTTTCGAATGGAGAATTTTTCCTCACTCATTTTGGAAATACCGGCAAGAACTCCATCGGGTGCAGATTGTACTATTGCAGACTGCCTCGAAAAGTATACGGCAGTGGAAAGTATCCCCGCTGTTCCCTGTCGAATGTGCTCACTAAAACAGTGTTCTGAGCAATTGTGCCGTCAAATTGAAAGTATGAGCCATATGAGCCATAGAGCGAATATTAATGCAAACGAAAATGCCGCAGTTGGCAAGGGCAAGAACGTGATTCAGTTAATGAGGGAGCGGAAAACTCTGATGGATAAAGCAATCAACGAAAATTGGCCTGACTATCCCGGACTTACGGGGATAAAACTACCATTTTCCGTAGAATCAGACAAGACAAAGCAGTCGATGCTGGCAGTTCCACCCGCAGTACTTTGCCTCGCCCTTAACCGCACTGCTATTTCAATGAATGGAAATTTCATAAAGAACAATGCCTCTGTAAAGGCGCCACTAAAGCTCGATCTAGCGACATTCTTACTGGATATGGACCGTGTATCGAGCGATCCATTGCAGAGCATGCAAGCCGGCAGTATTGGCCGGCCTTGTATATATGAGTTGAAGGCAATTGTCGCCCACTATGGAAACCAGTATGGAGGCCATTATTACACTTATCGACGGGGCCTTGACAGTTGCCAATGGTACATGGTTTCGGATACCACAGTGCGCAAAGTATCGCAAGACGAGATTAGTCAGGTTGCAAGTGGTGTTGTTTTTGTGTATGAAACAGTACGGCAGGGAGAGGCGGTTACAACGGTTTTGGAGGAACCGAATGATTAATAGCATTGTATATATAGCAGTTGAATTGACCCTGAATTAGTTTAAAGTGTACATGTTTGTAATTATTCCATATTGAATAACTGGATCTTTTATTATATTAATAATATATCGCAATGTATAGTTAATAATAAATTAATTGACGGCCACTTGGTCTGCTCGCTCCCACATACGAAATGGCGGAGAGTTACGTCGGTCTCAATGTCAGTATCACGAGGTAGGCGAATTTGACAACTGCATTAGTCAACTGCATTTCTTACACGCAAAAGGCAAGATGGTATAAAATTACGAGGGCGAATAGACGCTGTAGACACGTCCAATTTAACTCTACAACTCTCAAACGGTACGACTTTAATCTTTTTCTTTTTGTTTGAATTTCCGTAGCTCTTTTCTTGCTGCACAAGTGCTTATGACAAAGTAACATTGAGCGATGGTAAACGCTACCCGACATTAACCGTTCCGGGCAGCAGCATTTCGGATCTGGAATTGAAAAGTAGTGAGGACACGGCAGCTGAACCTTTCGAAATCGAACGTCTTGCTCATGAAGCAACGCGTCCGAATGGCAGTGTGAGTTTGGATACACCTTATGCTCCTTATACTCCTGCGTACCAGGACCCTGCAATTCTAAGCGTGAGCCATCAATTTAATGTTTACAATTTTATTAATGGACTTGATCGATATTCAATTTATTTCAAGAGCTGCTGTATCATGCAATGTACATTTCGAATTTCGATCTGAGATATCCGCAGTTGGCCTTTTCAAATATTTTTTGCTCAAATGTACTGCACTTGAATCATAATATGTAGGGATACTTGTACTAATGGAACAGGCTTCGTTGTCTAGTGACCCGGCTATAGTCGCCGTTGAAACGACACCTAAGCCATTGCCGCTCACTGTGCCTAGCAGCACAATTGCAGAGCATGGCACTCCAATCAGCTACACAAAAATATACAAAAATAAACCATTTGCAGAAGACTCTCATGGCGGCTTATTTCCGTTTGAAGATCCAAGTCTCGACCAATCTAATGCTTCTGCAAAAGAAGAGACCGAAGATGAGTCTAACACTCCGGGAGATGCTACGCGAAGACGTACAAGAAGCGATCGGCGCGGCCGTAAGCTGAGAGGGGTTAACTCGACTCCTAGAAATGGAGAAGCCTGGGAGAACGAGCAAGTGTCTTCTTTCAAAGATGAAGAATTTGATTTCCAGGCAAATTTGACCCGCTTTAATAAGCAGAAAGTGTTTGATGAAATTAGGGTATTACCACACGCATTCGATATATGTTTTTTCGTTTTTGCTTAAAGAATACGCTTTTGTTTCTAATTTTACTCTATACTATTTTGGTGTTGTTTTCACTTTGTTTTTATCTAACGTTTTTTGTCTTGCCCTAATGATACACTGTGCTGACTCCTATTCAGAAGGGCGATAAATCGGATCCACATGCACTGCTTGTCGCTCACAATAAACGCAATTTTGAACCTAAAGAAAACGTCTTAGATTCTATAGCGGGCCGAAACGGGGGCGAGTCGGATATCGTATCGTTAGCAACACGAGCAAGGGTCATTGACCGGCGCACTTCAGAGACACCTGTGGATGTCAGAGTAATGTCTCCGCGAGCAAAGGCTGGAATTTCAGGGTTTAGCCTAAAGGGCGATGTCAAAGCGCTGCAGAGCATTACTCCTCAGCAGGTAAGAGTTTTTCGTTTTAATATAATAGCGTCCGTCGTTTTCAATCTAATTTTTGTCCTGTATTTGATCAAATACTTTTATCACGACTGTGTTATTGTCACCTGTGCCTTTGAGACGCTGAATTACGATTTTTGTTTCATTTTCCGGTTCGTGCTTTCAAACCTGCTTAGTTCTGAATGCTTTTAAAATATCCTTTTTTCTCTTTTTACCAAAATTTTACTTCTGATATATGCTTTTTTTCGTATCTAATCTCAGATGAATGATGCAGTTTCTTTGTGTACAGAGACTTGGGGCCCGTCCTTCCAGTCTATTATTGAAGAGGCAGGACGATCAGTAGCTGAAGCAGCTCTTGCATTACTTGGCCGGACTCGTCTCGGCCTTGATAGCCATAATGTGGCTCCTGTTGTAGTAGTACTCGCGGGAGCACATCGAACTGGCAGTATTGCCGTTGTAACTGCTCGATTGCTATCGGCTGTGGGTCTTCGAGTCGTTCTTTGTACTGTTGCTAGCGAACTAGATCCCCATATGGCAAAGGTGAGGATATTGTATCTGCATATCTATTTGCGTTTATTTAATCTTCGGACATTTTTAATTCATTTAAATTTATTTGTATTTATTACAATTATTACAATTATTATAATTATTATAATTATATATTCTACGAGGTTTGATCATGCTTATCCAAGCTTGTTTCTTGTTATTATTTTTTATCGTTGTTTCTTTTCGCTTAATTTTACTAATTTTAAACAGGAACTCGAATACTTTAGCAATGCTGGAGGCAAAATAACCGCCGATATTGAGCGCCGCGCGGCCGCTCTTTCGCGCCCGCCAGAACTGGTTATCGATGGGCTTTTGGGTCCTGATGTCACTCTTGAAGACATTTGGGAACCAGCTGAAGCTTCGCGAACCAAACAATTAATTTCCTGGGTCAAAAAGTTAGAGGCCAAAGTCGTTAGTATCGACTTGGCTTCGGGCCTTTCCGGAATTACTGGACTCCCACCGCCGACTGGTGAAGGCCACTTTATACGTGCAGATTTGGTCGTGGCTACTGGACTGCCACGTACGGGTCTGGTACAAGCTCAGAAAGAGGGTTATTGTACTGCAAATGTCTTTTTGGCTAATTTATCGATACCGTGGAGGCAAATATATGATTCCTGGAAACAGGCTGGTATACACGCGGCTTTTGTATCTGGAGGGGGTCGCTTGAAGCTGCGAGGCCAAAGTTTGCTTATGGAACTTGCGACACAGTAAGTAGGCCTCTTGTTTTGAATGCAAAGGTAATCTATATTCAAAACTAATTAAGAGGGAAAAAATTTAGATTAAAAATTTAAGAATGATAAAACGAAGTGTTATATATTACTATGCCTGTATAATTCATTGGACAGTACTCCCGCCTACAATAGTATTTGCAAAGACCAACAAAGACTAACCATTGATATAGTAATAAAGAACCTTTAAATGTCTTGAGGACGAGCTCAGACGCAAAAGGGAACAATAACTTGAGACAAGATATCAAGCCTTGTGACATTTACAATAATTAAAATTTAGATAGCGAAATGTAACAAGATTTGTTTTTCAAAAAAGAGAGGCCGTCAGGATATGTGTGCAATGCATTCAATCGATTTAAAAGACCCATTTTTTGCTCCTGGCTGCGGATATAACTCAAGGAAGTAGTATCGAAAAGCGCCGAAAAAGTCGCAAAGGCCTCAAAGGTGCTCAGTGCGACCTCGACATGTGCGGTGGTTTTTTGTTGTCTTTCGACAGTTTCACTGACATGCCTAAAGTGGAAATATAGTGGATTTGAGGAATTTTGGCGTTTTGTGATTGGTGGAATAAGCTTTCAACCTTAATGGCCCATTCACATAAGTAATGCCAGTATAGTGATCTACAGCCAAATCATCGCGTATTATTAGCATACTCCGTTCAGTAATACATATTTTCCTCTGTAATATCGTGAAAAGGCTTATTGGTAATATGAGCCTGTTCTCCGCTTTTGGAAAAGTCCACGCTTCTTTTGCGCCATGGCATAAAAAAAATTCGCTTAAGCTTTTTATTCGCTTATGCTTATTTTGGGCGGTTTTATTATTATCATGCGGTACTTGGGCTTGTGATCCTTAAAAGTCGCTCTATCAACCGCCCCAAAAATGATTATTACTTTAATCGGTAATTTGTATTATAACTAATTACGAACAATCATATCGTATATCATTATGAGAATTTACATTGGTCAGTTAACACTATTAATTATTGGCTGAGCAAGAAGATAATTGATCTGAACGCAAAACGCAAAGTGCGTTTCATGCGATTGATGCGTATTCATCTTTTTATTCATTCTTTTATGCTCTTTCGATTAGCTGATTAAGGATATACTCCTACATATACAATGTCTGTAATATACCTTACAATACCTCCTCAGAATAATCATCGTACAGAAAATTATTGATACACAGGTCTTATACATGTACAAGAAACCTTGTAAAAAGACTGGTACCAAATTTCGATACCGCAGGTAGAATTTCATGATTCCTCAACAAGTAGACACGCCGGTCTGCTGCTCCAGGTAATTATCTCATTTAAAAGTGCAAGACTTATTCCTTGTGTAGTACTCTCTGTACGAAAAATGTACAATCAAATCAAGTAAAGTAAGGCCGGAACATTCACAGATATGAATCGGAAAACGGCCGCAGTGCTCATTGTATTCATGATCAATTACAAGTAACCTAGGTGAAGCAGCCTATTTATAAGTAACATCGAAGCCCCACAAGCTAGCCGCAGCAGATTATGATCAAGTAATTTTCGTGCAGAGGTCTAATATTAGAAGTGGATCCCCAAAAATAGATTCCAGAACCAGTCTACTTTCCAATACAGTAATAAATTCGGAAAAAGTCCAGACAAAATTACAATGACACGCAGCTGGCAAGTAGGGCACTTGTCTCACGAATGAAATTTGCCACCTCGCTAAACCAGAAGCGTAAAGAGAATTGATGCCATTACTACGTATCGAGTGCGTACTGTGATTAATATAGAATTATACTTGAAACTTGTTTGATCAAGATGTAATAATATTTGTAGTATTCTATATAGGACATTGCTCGTATATACGCCAGTCGAATTAAATCTCTGCGTGAATTTACACACGTGACTAGATTAGGGTTTTCTGCCAAGCGCTCCGCCATACTGAGGCGCCGTATTTCGAGATTGTGTTTACATTGTCAGTATACGTATTCGCAGCATTTGTTACGGAGAACGTATCAGTAGAAACACAAAACTTCGCTTGTTTGTTATTGAGTACACGGAATTAAGCGTTTAATCTTCGCGGTCAGATTGCCTGGCATTTGCTCGAAATTGACTTGCGCTGGTGAAGTCGCGCGATCATTAAAGTGCAAGGTTGAACGGGAAACAGGAGCCTTTTCATTTTGAATTTTCGTCGTTTGCAATACAAAACGGCTCAACTCTGATCTGCCGTCAGCAAGATCTTTTCCACATTGTCCTGTGACATCACTTTTCTCGAAGAATTAAGCAATTACAGTCATTATTGATTTGCTCTAGCGCTTTAAAGACGCGTCCGTTTTATATTTACGCTCTCTACGATTTCGTTTAGCTCAGCACTCTTTAACGGGCAAAACCAAATCACTAGTTCTTTTTCATTCTCTTTTGGTCCTTGTCTTGTACGGGTTTTGGAGAGAAACTTTACCGTCTGTGCCACTTAGTTCTAGACTTCGTCTTGCTTGGAATACGCTGAGTTTGACTCTACCCGCTGCCTTATCTTGTTGTTGCCGAGTATAATTTCACATCAATATGCGCCGTACTTGGGCAATAGCCGGACTTTTTGTGTTGGTGTGCTTAACACTTCTTGTCAATTCTCTTTTCACGTTGATTACGCTTCTGTTTGAAGACTGTTCTACGGATGCAATTCAGCCTATCGAAATTCCCGCACCAAACTCGAGCCTGATTGATGTGAGACCGCAGGCGATTCCTAAAATTATTCACCAAACATGGAAAAACGAAACAGTGCCCCAAGTCTGGCAGGCAGCACAGCAATCGTGTATTGATTTGCACAGTGATTACGAGTATATTTTATGGACGGATGCTAAATCAAGAGAATTTATCTCCCAAGAGTATCCCTGGTTCCTTTCTCAGTTTGACGCTTACAAGTACCCGATTCAACGGGCCGATGTTATCCGGTACTTTGTTCTCAATCATTACGGAGGCATTTATATCGATTTAGATGATGGCTGCCAACGAAGAATGGATCCACTACTGAGCTACAATGCCTGGCTGCGCAAGACTATCCCCACCGGTATCTCTAACGATGCTATGGGCTCTGTTCCTAATCATCCTTTTTTCACAATGGTCATCTCGTCTTTGAGGGTTTATGCGCGCGACTGGAAACTGCCTTATTTAACGGTTATGTTTTCTACTGGGCCCTTGTTTCTGAGTGTAATTTGGAAGGAATATATTCGCGCCGGACACACGTCTGATGCAGAACGTGTAAGGATCCTTATGCCTCAGGAATACAAGTCTCAGCCTTGGTCTTTTTTCGTTAGTTATGTCGGCTCTTCCTGGCATAGATCTGATGCTAATTTCGTGTTTTGGATGGGAGACCATTGGCTGCTGTTGGTTTTTGTCGGGTTTTTGCTTGCCGGTCTAATTGGCGCGTTTGTTTACACTGTTCACCGCAGTATTACTCACGGAGACGTGTTTTTACGGCTTCGTAGGGCCGGTAGATTCTTGGCTACTCGACCACTTTCACCATTAAGGCGGCAGTATACCCGTCTTCAGAACCAGCGCGAGTTTAAAGAAGTTGCTTAAGAGCTGGGAGGAAGTTTATTATAAACCGAGATGGAAGAAGGAACGGAGAAAAGAAAAGCCGAGATAGAGGAAAGGCTTTTTTTGTTTGGGACATTGCTATACTATTGCATCAACAGTTGCAACAAATCGCCAAAGTTCCCGCCAGAGAAAAGCCGTTTCTTTTTCAATTACAACCTTTTCTTTGTATTTATCAATTTTGTATAATAGTTTCAGGTGGACATTGTTATTATGTCCAGTCGTCAGGAGATTTTGATTCGATCAGAGTCTTTAATTAAAAAAAAAAAAAAAAATTCACTATGAAGAATTCCTTTACTATTCAAAAAATGAAACAAAATTTGTTTATCGTCAATCAGCAATTATGAAAATTAATGTATTCGCGTCTGGGCTCTGTGTTTACTTTTGCCATTTGTCATGAGCATTTGCCTTTTAACCCTCATTTGCAATAACTTGATAAACACATCCTTAGCTGGATTTGGGTTCATCGCAACTTTGCACTGCGTTTATTTGCTGGCCAAATAATCTTTTTGTTTTCTATGATTTTTTATCGGATATTTGGCTTTTAATGCCCCTGCATGTACTCTTATCATCATTTTTTCCAGTTTAGGCAGCTATATGCCTTTTTATGATTTAAATGATTCCTCTAATATTTTATTTTATTTTGTGTTTATTCGGTTGGAATAATGAACCGCTATTCGATTAAAGAGGTTTATACCTATCGCGGAACTTTCGCTAAACAAAGGAAATGCAGTCAACGGTGCTGTACTTGTACAATATATAGTAATATAACCAACGTCATTATAGTAAAGCTTGTGTATATAAAATCAAACAAATCCGTATATTTCATAAATGGACATGCGCAAAGTTTTTTTTTTAAATGTAATAAAACAAGTATGTTGAATCAAATCTCGTATTGCCATTAACCCTAAATAATAGGCCAGAATTGACGAATCAAAAACACAACAAATATACGCCCAAGTACATTCAAAAATGAGAACTAAACCAATTAAAATAAAAATATCATGTATAAAACTCTATGTATAATCCCCCGTCATGTACTTTAGATATGCTAGTGCTCGGGTAAAAAAAAAGGACAAATGAAAATACTTCTAGGCTCCGAGCTTGTCTTTCTCTTTAAACGATCACTCAAGTCTCATTCGTCAAGGATGAAAAATTCTAGGCAGGCTGACGCTGCTTGCCCCCGAAAAACCAATCTGCGCAGTATTATTCCCCCCTATATCTGGCTGATATAAGGCCGGTTGTTGGCTATAAATCTCCTGCTTGGCCAGCTCCTGATTGACAAGACTATGTGGGATAAAAATAGAACCTCGTTGTTCGTGCTGGTGGTAATAGCTGCCCCCAATATCCATGCTTGGAGGCGGATTAAGAGGTCCACGATACCGAACTCCAGCAGCTCCAGATCCTTGGCGCAATTCGTACGGTTTATATGGTGGAGCTGCTGCCATCATAAACCTCATTTCGTCCGGCGGACAAAGATTCACATGTGTTGGAGGCGATCTACCATTTACAATAGTATTTGTAAAGTAGAAAAGCGGAGCAGGCTGAGATATTGTGTGCGAAAGTGGCGGCCGTACCTTTGCGAATTGATCGTCTGTAATGCATGGCAATCTAGGGTTTTCTTCCGAAGCCAGAAATGAAGGTCTATGGTTTTCTCCCGCAGTCAGGTATGGCGCAGGGGGTAGAGTAGAAAACCCTGATGGTATTGGAGCAGGCGCTGAATAAGCAGAGGCTGCAGAGCTGAACGGACTGCCTGCTTCGCGTCTACGTTTTCCCTGTGTAAACCCTGGCTCCGATTCAGTAACCATCCACGACATAGATGAAAGTCCTCGAGACAATGGTACACTGCTGTCTGGACCCAAGCGTTTCTTGCCCCTTTGTGAATCCTTGTATAACTCCCGCGAGAGCAACTGTGTATCCGCCCGCTGTGATCGATTATGAGCGTTTGTATCGCTATTACTATTATTAGTCGTATTTAAAGACAGAGGATTTTGCTGAGGGAAAAAACCTGCAAGAGAATTGTAAGCCCGGGGAGGAGGCACTTGACCTGGTGAAGAAGTTTTAGCGCAAGTTAAAGGCGGTAGAGAAATTATTTCTTGGCCAATGACCTCGTTTAACCCTACAGCCTCTGAGGCCGGAGTCAGTACAGAAAATGCACCTGTTCCAGGTGCAGAGTGCCTCTGTGGTGCATCAGACATAGATACAGGGTAATTTTTGTCCGTATCATTTCCGCCATTTCTATTTCTGTTCCCATTTCCACCAACCGCTTCCTCATCTTTCTTCCGATTAGTCACAGCTGCCGGTAATTGTGACATATTTAACGCGTAAAAAGACCCTGGAGAAGTATGCTGGGCCCTCCAAAAAGCTCCAAAATTGTCTAACAAGAGGCTCCATTCGTCCCACTGATCAGGCGAAACAAACAAATCGTATTTCATATTGGTAAGAAACTCTGTCTCCATAACAAGCAACTCTCGAATATTCAGAGTCGTCACATCGGACCAGGTTTTGTTTGTATACGTATTATCATCCATATACTTGTTGCCCAGCATAAGCGCAACTGTAAGCAATCTATACTCTGAGCCCAGCATGCCCCTTACTTGAACGTTCATTTTTTTCAATCGCCAAACATAAAGAAGAGCAATGCAGACGACTGAACTTGAGACCTGTGTAGTCCTTAAAACATCTCTTGTCCACTCTACAAAATCTGTACGCGGCAAGGAATCGTGACTTGGAGATACAAGTTTAAAATGCGCTCCTTCCTGGTACGAGGCAGCTTCTTGCAGGACATGAAAAGGCTCAAACCACAGGAAGCAGACCATTTGTGAGCAAAAAGTCATCAATCTCGGAGACGGAAGACTAAAAGCTGGTCCTTGACCTGAAGATGAAGCTGATCCATCGAAGCCAGTTGCCAGGCGAGATTGGTTAGGGGCGAGTGTGCTTGTAATCAATGAAGGCTCTTCCACATGATGATTATTGACTTCATTTGAGGGTAAAATTGTTGTCGGAATCGGATGATAAGGGTGCTGAACGGAGCCATGGTTTTGTAAGCCATTACTAGCCTTAATATTGCCTGTATTATTCGGCCAAATTGGCCCAGTTTGTGATGACAAAGGTGGCAACTGGTTCATTCGCTGACCTTCGAACGGAGTAGAGGAAAAAGAATGTGGTAATTCAAATCCTGGGTTTACCGAATACAATCCAGGAGCCGCTTTGGTTTTGTGAGAGCCGGTAGAGGAAGACGGAGACAAAGAAATTATCGGGATTCCTGTAGGCAAAGCACTTGCATACCCACGATCTTGTGAGCCTGGAAGAGGAAGCGGAAGTGGCGAAGATGATATTGAGATTGAAGACGAGGATGATTGAGGAGGAGGGTGTAAATGGTTCCGTAGATTGTAATGGTGACGCTGCTGAGACTGAAAGTCGAATGCTGTATGCTGATGATCTGATCGGGGCGTTAATACGGATATTGATGGAGGTGAAAGTTCCGGCTTGCCTCTCGCGCGTTTTGAAGATTTGTTTGAGCCGAAAGAACGACCCGTGCCTTGAAGAGGCATATCAAAAGTTCAGCTTACTGTATCACGGGCAAATTGATCTCGATTCTCTTCGTCTGTCGATCTGATTTTTCTGCTAAAGAATAACCATGCAACTGCCGCTCTTTCCTATCTTTGCTTCTGCTGTGTTGAGATTGAAATTGAGTCAGAGTATTAATTGAGTCTGCCCAGTTTCGCCAAAAGGTCCATGAAGATTAATCGAAACAGGCAAAAATTTACACACTCGTTGTGCTCTTGTTTTAATCCTCAACAAGCTGTAGTCGAAAGATTCGTTTGCTTGCTTGGAAGGAATAAAATATAAAACCGTAAAACCTTTTTGCTCCGGCCGGTTTGATTTCAGACTTGTGCTTTACAAACCTTACTACCTTTTCCTCCTTTTCAAAAAAAAAAAAAGCCAGAATAATCCAAGTACAACCAAAAAAAAAAAAAAAAAAGACGGTGTAGCAGAGACTAAAGAGACTCAAGATTCAAGAGACTCAAGACTCAAGAGACTCAAGAGACTCAAGGGACTCCGCAATATAAAAATTCAGTGAACCTCGTCAAATGCTATTTTTAAAAGGCTCTAAACATCAAACGTATAACAGAATTCCGCTTGATTTAACCATAAAAAAGAGGGAAGAATAGAAGAAAAATACAGAGGGAGTGTAGAGGCTCAGAGCAGTCTACAGCAGGCTGAAGGCTGATATTAAATGATCGAATTTGCCTTACCGTACGCTCTGCCTCCTGCTCTTACGCCCAAATCCAGTTTTTGGCTGGCTACAGTATGTATTATACGCTGACCGTATTATATGTACAAAGTTTGTATTGGCGCCCGTGCATTATACTGCGTGCAGTATACAAGTAATTTACTTGAACGTAAAACAGTGACGTAAATTATAGACTTTATATTATATAAATCCGTCTATGTAATCAAGCGAGCGCATGTTCTAAATGTTATTATTAAGGGCAAAAGCCAAACTCAAATTTAACAGCCGCACAAAAGTCACAAGTTACTATGTATAAAGAAGAAAAAGGCTCAAATGACTCAAACGTTGTAAGCCAATAATTTCCAGCCAATGGCAAAAGAATGAGAGAGAATGTAAGCATTTCAATCAAATTCAAACAAGAAGCAAGAAGAATACTTGCGCCTTGTCATGACGTAAAGTGAGATTTGAATAGGAACTTATTAGCTGCATTCTGCTCATATACAAAAGACCAGGGACATGATTGGTTTTAATCACAATTTTTTTTGTTTAATTCCGTTGTTGATTTAGAATGGTGAATTAACGATATTGCTCCTTTGCACACGTTCACGAACGGGCGTCGAAAGAATACTGTGGCGAGTCGCTTTGCGAAGACTGCGTTTTCCCAAAACGCCAACGTCATTGGGAAGAGCGACAATGACGTTTTGATCAGTTCCAAACTGGAAATCGTCCGCTTTGACCTTGATTGTTAGGAACGGAGTTGCAAGCGTTGAATAATTGTAATGCTAATTAAAAAAGAAAATAATGAAAACATTGATGACTAGATAATGACATATCCGTTCAGAAACGGGATGAATACAGCCGATCATTAATTGAGGCGTAATTTACACACACAAGACACGAATAAAAGAAGCTCAGAGAATTAAAATTGAACAAAACAAAACACAAACAAAATCACCATAATCATAACAACAAGCTAAACTCCTAAAAGAGGCATAAAACCGTGGTTAACGTACATTCTCCTCATAGCGTTTAATTTTGTACATGTCGGCCTTGCCCAATTTTGCGCGTTCGAAATCCCACGATATTACATATGGGCCCACGCTTGTAACGATAGTCTTTTCCTCCGTATTGGGGCCTTGATTGAATTTTGCCGGTGTAAACCGCATAGCATCCCGGCCAAATTCACCCTGCATCATGGCAATATGATTCGGACTGTTGTTAGTACGATAGGGAAGAAAAAAAGCACGTAGCCATGCAAGGGGGAAAAAGAAAGGAAAAAAGTGAAAAAGAACGAGAATGACTATTTTTTCATTTTATATCTCCCACCTCAACTGCAACCGTTTCGGTCTCGGTTTCGAGTCCCGGCTGAACGAGGCTTGGAATCCGGTACGGCCTTGGTTCCTGCCCTCCTTTATACTCGCATCAATCAAAAGCAGATAAGTTCGACACGTGGCAAGAACCCAGCGGCCGTCAGCAGTAACATCGAGCCCAATAATAGGCTCTCCCAGGGCTGGTAATGCAGTCTTTGCGTTTAACCCTAATCGATCAAACAGCCTAACGTCTCCCTTATTACTGGCCACGGCAATCCAGCCCTGCTCAGTCGTACTTGTCGCACTAAACTCGTTCTTTGTAGCGTACTGTTTAAACTGGGCGTCAACCAGCTTGTTCCCCGACAATCGAGGATCAATGCGGAAAAGCGAGTTATGGCCCATTCCCAGCAGAGTTTGCTCCGCCGTACTCTGAGCAAATTTGCTGTTTGGCGCATACGCAACCACATCACGATTATCGTCCACTTTCCAGTCATCAACGATTCGTCCAGTTTCCAAGTCCATTCGGTATAGATGGTGAGGATCATTAGGGTTTTGAAGGACCATTGCCCTGTCGGCCTCATGTAGCATTACTTTACTAGGCTCAAAGTCAATTCCACTCGGGGTCTCAATCTTGCTGATTGCAGTTACAAATTTCAGTTTGTTTTGCTTTGTTTGCTTAAAGACTCCAATCTTGTCGCCACGAACGACAAAAGTACGATCGTTTACATGGCCTACTGCTAACTGAGAATTCTCATCTGCTTTCTTGGCCTGAAGCAACGAGGCGCCGCCTTCTTCGTCAGACGAGTAATAATCCTCGTCTCTTTCAGCAGGAACAAATCCGGACGACTCGTCTTCACCTTCCTCTTCCTCTTCCTCTCTCCTTTGCTCCTCTTCCTCATTATCCGTTTCCAGAATATCTGCCATCTCCTCGTCGTTGTAAGCATCCCGCACATACTCCTTGTCCGTATCCTTGACACTGATCCATTTAGCCTTGTTCAATGTTTCCCAAAGTGCCTTCATAATACCCGCCTGAAACTCTTCCATAAACTCGGCAGTGGGGAACCGTAGCAGCCAGGAATAAGCCCTGTCATCGCTGTCATAATAGTTCCAAATAAAACTTTTGTGCTCAAAGGAAAAAACAGGGTTGATATCGGTCTCTAACGGCTGAGCCAACCATCGCCGAGGCTCTGGCCCAGCGGTATTGCCTGTTTCAGACGTTTCGCTGGTCAAATCGAGTGCGGTTATATCCAACCAGAATCGGAAATTGCCTTCATTGCTTACAATCGCCCTTACGCGTTTGTCTTGCAGCATAAAAACTGCGTCTGCTGCATCAAAGAGATGCAATTCTGCCTCCACATCACAGTAGTAAGTCTCCTCTTGAAGATCGCTTGCACTTGCGCCTGAACCGGCTTTTGCTGATGGATCATTAACTTTAGCGGCCAAAGATCTCGGTGGGGTTGCTGCTGGGGGCGCCACTGTATGCTGCCGAGCAGTCTTCTTCTTCGATTTTGAGGGCGTTGTTGGATTCCCGGTAGGAGAGTGCCTTTCCGGTGAAGAAGGGTGCTCTTGCAAAGACGCGACAGACGAGCTGCTTGGGCCATGGTGGGGCACGTACTGGCCGGCTCTAATTATCAGTTCTGAATTGGCACATATGGAAGTAGGAGCAGATAAATAGACATCAAAGGCAAAAAACGAGCGCAAAAAAATTTATAGAATTAAAAACCAAAAAATTTAAAAATAAAATGTTCAAAATATAGCAACATAATCTAAACGGAAATTGAATGGTAGAGAAAATGTAGCAAAAGAGCAAAGAATATGACAGAGTAAGAGGAAAAATTTAGCTGGAAGTATTCCAATATCGGCATCTCTTACTTTACAAGATAACTATTCAGATCTTCATCTGTCGCTTCCTCATGAGGGCGTTTTGTGTCGCGTTCAAAAATGCACTGCAGTGCAACCATTTCAAAAGACGCGGTGAGCGATGTGCTCACATCGGGAGAACAAACAAACTCGAAAACGTCACCTTGATCCTTGACTATTAGTTTTTTCCAGAGTTCGATCTATCTTACGCCATAGAGATCGTCCCACGCGAATACTACACAGTCATCATTGAGGCCAGAACGAAAATGAAGTGACTGATCAAGAAGAAAAGTTCTCTCGTCGTGCTCTAAATAGTTAAATAAAGCCTTTGTTACGTTTCATTTTGTCTATAATAAAATTCAATTGAATTATGCTTGTTTTGCATAAAAGAGCGCATACCCTCCAACTCGTCCGCAGAGTCATCGTTTAAATTGGCTTCGCCTTCGTCATACGCTCGCTGAACCACTAAATGAAAATTATGACTGTACGCAGTGCGCCGAATACAGGCGGCCGCGTCTTTGAATCTTGAAATTAGTTTTGCGCGCGTGTATTGAATACGACATTGCAAAATAGAAAAATAGAAATTAGACAGCCAAACAAACAACAAATAAACAACCAGAATAGAGAACAAAAGGCAAACAAGCATTTGGAATTACATGCACTCCGAGTAAGATTTCGGAGAGGACGGTCGCACAAGAAAAAGCTGGCCACTAGGGATCTGGACAATTTCTGACTTGTTGGGATCACCCCATATCATACGCCTAAACAAAGAAAGCAAAGGTTAGCGCTCTCGTCTTTAGATCTTTGCTGTGTAAAGCGGTTGAAGTACCCGAGACTCTTGAGCATAAACATAGTTTTAACGCGCCCCGTCGGCACTGAAACAGTTAGTCGAGCGCAATATTTATGTGTGTAAACGAAGTGTCTCCTGTAACGTGGAGACAAACAAAATAAGTGTTCTTAACATTTTATTATCAGTTTACTGATATCGGTTATAAAGATGCAGTAAATTTTTGATTATGAAATCACATTGTCTTTTTCCTGCGTACGTCACAATATTATTTATTCATTGTTTTTTATTGGTATTATTGTTTTCTAGATTTCATATACAACATGGGTACAGCAACTTGATTCTGCTTTTACAAGACTGAATCCCGACCGTTAGATTACTTGAATCTTGTGATATTATATATCCATGTTTGCGGTTGACGTTCCACGATTTTAATTTTACGAAATTACTCGCTTATTCATAAATAATACGTATATTCTCTTTTGGATACTAACGTTCTACCAAATATAGTCGGGCAAACGATTAAATCCAAATCAAATTTAAATTGTGCTGGTTCGTGGTATTTCTTGAAAAGTCCATTTTAATATGGTACTCAACTTTTACACTTTAGTAAATAAACAAAAGTATCAAGCGTGACAACAATAGTGTATGTGTATCATTCAATGTAGTCGTCTAAATCACCACGAGTCAAGTTTCATCGTGCCCTTGTCTTGCAAATTCAAGTGCATTTTAAATGCATTCTGCAACATGTGTGGCTCGTGGAAGCTGCCACGTTTCAAGCAAATCCTTTCCGATGTCTCGAAATAATCCAATAGCTGGTCCCTGTAGTCCGGATGAGAGCAGTTCTTTATGATTCGCAGAGCCCGATCGCGTGGGCAGAGACCGCGCAAATCAGCCAGACCCTGGTCCGTAACAACAATATCCAAGTCATGCTCAGTATGGTCAACGTGAGAGGCCATTGGGACTATACAGGAAATTCCAGTCGGATCAGTCTTACTGGGACGTGCGGCGGGAGTGTGCATAATACTCAGTTTGGCGTTACGCAAAAAGTCCCCACTTCCACCCAGGCCATGAAGCATTCTGCTGCCATTGACATTAGTGCTATTGGCGTGAGCATAAATATCGACTTCAACAGGAGTATTCATAGCGATACAGCCCAGGCGGCGAATGACCTCGGGGCTGTTGGAGATAACCTGTGGTCGTAGCAGAATCTTTTTCTTGTACAGATCCATATTCTGGTAGAAACGATCAAAGTACTCGGGCGACAGACGGATACTAGTGGCCGTAGCAAAATCGAGACGCCCGTCCTCCAAAAGTGGGAGGAAAGTGTCCTGCAGCACTTCAGTCCATACTTCGAGCGAGTCGAATGGCGCATCGCCCAGTGCGCCTACGATGGCATTGGCAATATTGCCAATGCCAGATTGTAGAGGGTGCAGGCTCTTGGGCATGCGTCCCATTTTGACTTCATGTAGTAAGAATTCAACTAAATGGGCACCGATATTACGGCACGTATCGTCAAGAGGCGTATTGTGCGGAGTGCGGTCGAGGTAGTCGGCCTCTACAACGGCCACTACTTTGCTATGATCGACGGGGATATAGGTAGTACCCGCACGATCACGTACATTATTGATAGGAATGGCAGTGCGGTTAGGCGGATCATCCGGGATGTAAATATCGTGCAGTCCTTCAAAACTGGGCATTTGCGAGTTGACTTCGATAATGATCTTATCTGCCAAGCGCAAGAGCTCCGGAGTAGCACCAACCGAGGTTGATGGGATAATGTGGCCCTCTTCCGTGATTGCGGAAGCCTCTACCATTACCGTGTCGATTGTGTTGCGCGGTTTGTCGAGGTTATAGTACCCGTAAAGCAGATCTTGCGGGAACATTGATAAATGCTTGTCCTGGAACTTTATGTGCCCGTCATTGATCCCACGAGAAATACTCTTGCCCACTTGGTGAGGCGTTCTAAACGCAATCATATCATTGTCCGCCCAGCGCGTCTCCGTATCATTTCCACCTGAAGCGCCTACAAAGAGACGGAACCGCAATTTGCCCTGTAAATTGTTTTGCTCAACGTGCTCGGATAAGACACGCGGCATCGTCTTGGGGTAGCCGACCCCGGTAAAACCGGACCAGCCGATAGAATCGCCATCCTTGAAAAGCGGGAGCAATTCTGTAGGATGAGCTACGAACTTTGAGCGCAGACCCGCGTGGCGGATTCGCGAAGAGAGCGCTGCACTCAGCGAGGCGACCATTTGCAATCGGATACTCTCCGGAAGTATGTGTCAAGGGGCAGAAAGGGACGCGGTGCGTATTTATACAGATACACTTAATATATACGATTTGTAGTATTCACATTACAATCTAGCTCATAGGCTAAATTTTTTGCTGCCCTGCACGGAAGTGTTTACTAATTTACACACAGAATTATATAGCAGAGCGGTATAACGTGAATATTTCACAAATAAGTGTCTGCAAATGAAAAAGAAATGCGTACACTATATAGAGGTATGTGTCTTCTATATGAATTATGTGCCTTCTGTATATAGTTATGTGCCTTCTGTATGAGTTATGTGTCCTTGTGCCGTCGTGGTACGCTTTGCATATTATATACAGATTAGTTGGTATACATTACACGTCGCTACTATATTCGCTATACTCATGTAAGGAGCGACTCGTAGTGTGGGGGAACGCGTAGGAGCGATTGCTCCTTTTGACACTTCCCCGGCTTATTGCCGGCGTATCCGCGGAACAAAGTCGAAGCCGTGTCGAAATGGGAAACACTAAAGAAGTATTCTCCAAACATGCAGACGGCTTGGAACACGTCAATTACGTATTTTTGGACTCTGTTTTCGCTATCGCCTGCGGTTTCGGACGCTGCGTTTTCGAAAACAGCGGTTTATGGTACCGTCTTTATTCCTGTCTGTGATTATGCACTATGTGTGCTATACGTACATCGCGTATGGTATTTGTGCAAAAAATATAATGTGCCACATCCTTGTGTCTATGTTTGTCACAACGAGTAGCAATAGCAAGCAATCACACATATTTACATGCGTTGGGTGAGTGTTTTCTTGCTTTGATGCCTTTATGTTTATTACAATACGACAAAGCGCCAAACTTTGGCCTGTACCATTCGTATATTTGTATACAGACTTTATGGAATTTGACGACTATAAGGTTTACGTGTCCACGTTTAACCGGTATTCAGTAGGATATCAATGCAGGATTGTACTAGATACTTTATAGAGGAGGAACAGATATTCCATGGGCAGTAGACGGGATACCAACAAGTGGCATTTTAGCTTCGTACAAGCCAGCCTTTCTAGGCTTAACCAACCTTTACTGCTAAGTTTTTAACTTACCAGCGTCACGCGAAGATATGTAACCTTTGTAATTTACACACAGGCCCACAAGCATCCAGTAGCAAGCGTCCCCATTGTGTGCCTTGTGTCCTCCACGCTCCGCGCCTGGTCCCTAAGCTGCCAACTTTGCGCCTTTTGCAAGCCACTCAACCTTAGTTTAATCATCTTGCTGGGTCAATGCCTTCAGTAACGTCTGCGCAATGTTAATATTCGTACCCGTCACAGGCATACCTCAACATTCTCCGCCAATACTTGCGCGTGACCTCTGTCGTCACGCGTAAATCGTAAATCACTTAGACCTCCCACGCGTCTAGACGAATCAACAAGAATTCCAATCCAAAGCTTACTCATCCAACTGCTCCATTGCCGTCGCTGCGGCGGCCTCGTCTGCCGCAATCTCTGCTTTGACATCTAAGATGGCAGTTTTAAGACGAGAATTCATCTGTGCAAGATTTAAATGCGTCTCTTCCTTATCCAGTACATGAACGTCTCTCCTCAATGATTCTTGCGTTAAATGGGACTCTAGTCTAATATTCTTTTTAACTCGCCGCCGCCGCTTCTCCCACTCGTACTCCAGTGCGCTGTATAGCGCAGTAACTGTCTCGTTCTCCCTAGTCGATCAATGAATGATATGATGACCATAGTCTAGTTTACCTTTTGTCGCGTGGGTAAAACTCACGAAACGCGTCTAGCGTGATAATATCGCTGAATGTGTCGCCGCACAGAAACTGCAGCAGCAGCTCGGTCTCCGACATTCTGAGGTACGGGCAGGCAGCTCGCGTCCACCACAACAAATGACACTTTACAATCCCCCGAAATACTAACTTTAGACATAACTTTTACTATAATCCATACATGTTAAACGTAGCAGCGTACTAACATTACACATTTAATATTTGACATGTAACTTTGAATATCACCATGTAACTTTGAATAACGTCTCGCACACAGTGATTGGCACACAATCTCTTGGATGAATATTGGTGGTGGTACATTTCCAGCACCACACAATGTTTAAAACCGGCGACAAGGCGCTCGCCTTTCACGGCCCTTTGCTTTATGAGGCAAAAGTATGGTTCCTGTTTTTCCGTCACGATCTAACATTCAGATTCTGGATACGCGAGACGAGGAGGGCCGGCAGTACTTTGTACATTACAAGGGCTGGAAAGACACGTAAAAACCAATGCGTATAAGACTATTCTGGGCTAATTCGTGATCAAGGTGGAACGAGTGGGTTCTGGAAGATCGTTTACTGGAAATAAATGAGGAGAACGTTCGTACGCAGAAAGAATTGCGTGAGGCCACATTGGCGAGCCAGCGGGCCGCTAATGCCAACAAGAAATCTACTCCTGCCGCGGCCGATAATTCAAGTAATTCTACGGCAACTCCTGGAGGACATACACGCGGACAGAAGAGATCGCGCGAGTCTGGAGCTACAGAGCATACTGACCGGGAAGAAGAATTAAAACGTCCCGAGTTTAAACTTGAAATTCCTGAAAGTCTTAAATCTCAGCTTGTGGACGATTGGGAAAACGTGACCAAGAACCAACAATTGGTTTCGCCTTTACCGCGTAATCCCAACGTAGCTGAGATTATCAGAGCGTATGAAAAGGAACAAACTGGCAAGTACCGGGCCGGCAGTGCCGAGGCCGATATTTTTACAGAGATAATGGCCGGCTTAAAGATCTATTTCGACAGGTGTTTTGGAACATTGCTATTGTACCGGTTCGAAAGGCAGCAATATTTGGAGGTGAAGAAAAAGAAGGAGTTTTCTGGGAAGGAAATGAGCGATGTTTTTGGCGCAGAGCATTTGCTCCGCTTGTTTGGTATGATTCCCGTTCCATTCTGTTTCTCACTATAAATTTTTTTCCAAGGGGCTTATTTATTTTTTTTGTAACGAGGCCTAAAAATGTTTTATTTACATATTATTGTATCACATTACGAGCGATGTACTACGATGCCATTCATTTTGCTATATCGAATGAAGTATATTTTATATTACATGTACAACGGCACGCGTAAATTCAGGGCTTTAGGCCATGAATATTCATATATTAAAGAGCCTGTTTGCGAAATGCTAACGTGCAGTATCATTGCCTGAACTTGTGGCGCACACAAATATGGACTACCAGTCGGTTCTAGTCCTTCGGCATCACCTCGAGCAATTTCTCCAATACCTCGCAGCGAACCAGGCGTCACTATTCCTCAGCAGCTATGAGAACGCTTCTCCAAACTACCAGTCGCTGTCCCGTGGTGCCTAGATTTAGATTATTATGTACAAATGGTGTTCGTGAAAGCGATAAAATTGGACCAGAACCTGTGTTCAACGTAAAACCACAGATGCTTGGCTATACTCCGACTTTTTGCAGCAAGTGACCTAGCACGTAGAACATTTGGCCCAGTAGACGGTCAAAGAGATTGCTATATTCCTGAATAAACGTATTACCGAGCCCGCGAAACTGAGGGAAAATTGCGGCTGTCTATTAGTAAAAATACATAAATAAACACAAACAGGAACACAGTAAAATATATTAGACGACAGTATGGTGAAAAAATAGGAAAAGCAACAATTATATTTTTATTGTTGTTTGAATATAAATATCATGATGATGATGATGATGATGATAAACATAATAATAATAATAACAATCGTGATCAAATTCTAAAATCAACATTTTAAGTCACTTACACGTTTAACAAAGATCCTTTAAAGCTCCGGATCTCCTTCCTTAAAGCTGAGACCGCGTCACCATTATCTGCGCTACTTGTAGACCAGCTGGTCCGAGAGCCCATTCGCATAGCCCCAGTAGTATGAGCATTTCGTGTCAGCATATTTACAGCAGTGCTCAAGTTTCGTTCCGCTTCCTCGTTGGCTCCATTTATGCGTTGCAGCTGACGAACTTTAGCGGCAAGAGCTTGTAGCCGTTCTGCCAAAAGCGTCTCAGTACCCGAAAGAGACTTTTCTGTTTCAATTTCCGATGAATTTTCCATTTTTCCATCGTTACTCTTGCCAACTTCTTCATCCGCTACCGAAATCCGCTGTAACAATGTACGTGCGGCTTCACTCAACGACTGCCATTGCTGTCGCGCAGTTTGTGCATAGTCACCTCTGAAACCACATAGACGAATAAACATTGGTGCGAAAACGATCTGGAAATAGTCAGTATTTGTTCAAATCCAACACTAGTTGAACAATTTGTGTTGTTCTATAAATTCATTTAATTGAATATTGTTTTTTAATTGAATATTGTTTTTTAATTGAATATTGTTTTTTATTTGAATATTGTTTTTTATTTGAATATTGTTTTTTCATTTGAATCCTGTTGGCGTACCTTTCCAATAACGTAGGCTACGATAGCCGACCCCGCGACACAATAAACAAGCCGAAGCAATAATCGCAGCAGTGGTATCTTTCTCGTTGCGGGCGGCCGGACACTCATGTACTCTGGCAATGTTACAATCGGAGCCGGAACTCGCGGCCTTGCGGGGGGCAAAGAGGAGCCTTCCAGTTTCCACGCAGACGTTGGCATAGCAACCTCCTCTGGCCGCGGCTCCAAATGCTGTAGCTCTTGATCGCGGTCTACTGCGAGCGCCCGATTGCGCACCTGCTGCTGTTCTGTTGCATTGTAGCTGCCTCGAGGTACATTTTCAGGTAACCTTTGAGAAAGAACCCGCTGAATACGGTCGTCCACAGAAGAGCTGCCGCCGCCGTCGTTCCTGTCCGCCATGTTTACATTTACTGTATATGACTAGACAGTAGACAATAAACAAGAGGTGGGTCTTGTGGATTATCAAACTACTAGAAGTATAACATTGAATAAAGCTTTCAGTGGAATAATGCTTTGTACATTATAATAAATCTTTGTACATTAGAATAAAGCTTTGTACACTTAGTGATGATGATGGAGGACAAGAGTGTATTATAAAGCTTGCGTGTGTATATAAATGTACGGCGTATAGCCATTATGTTTCATTGTCAAACATACTTTTGTACAATCTACTCCACAATTTAGAGCAACTTTCTTGCAATTGGATTTATGGTACAGAAAACGTACAGTATTCTCTGAGCATTCGAGAGTACGACGTGTACACGTTATACGCTAAGAAGCAAGCTAAAGTAGTCTAATCAGTCGCAAGTTTATCTAACTTTGGCGACCACCGTACATTAGAACTGTATAAAAGCGCTCGCGCTCTATACCCTTCAACTCTTTCACGCAGCCATGAGAGCAATCAACGCGAAACGCGTGATCCAGTCAGACGAGGAGGAGGATGGGGACGATGTCGAAGAAGAGTCGGTAAAAAGCTCTGACCTCTCTGATATTGACGATGTGGCGGAACCCGGCACGGACGACGAGAATGATGCAAAACAGGGGAAAGCAGGCCGGCGTAGTGGGCTACGAGCGGCGCCAGCCAAAAAGACGAGCTCTGTAGAAACCGGTACGGGACGGCCTGCACGTCAGATTCGTCCTTCGCGTAAATCGTCAGCGAATGAAACGGCCGCAAAATCCGGTAAGAAAGTGTCCGTTGACGCTTCAGTGGGGTCAAGATCGCGATCCGCAAAGGCGGACCTAGATGAAGATGAGGATGATGATGAAGGCAAAGACGAAGACGATTTATTATTAGAGGACGAAGAAGAGGAAGAAGAGGAAGACGAGAATGACGAGAATGAGAATGACGAGGAAGACGAGGAAGAGGATGAAGAGTTGCTGTATGAAAACAGCGAGGCACGTTCTACTCCAGTGGACTTTTCGCGGTTGACAAAACGGCAGCGTACAAAGTACGAGGATGAGGAGGACCGTGAGGAGCTGCTAGAGCTGCCCACCGAACCTTCTGGTAACAAGAAAATTCTTACAGAGGAGGAGCAAGCTCTACGGCGCAGTGAGATATCTCGTAAGCGAAAGAATTTGACAGAGAGGAGATTGGAGGAAGAGAAGTTGGAGACCATTAATCGTCTTTTGAAAAAGCAGGCATCTTCAAAACGAGGCCGGACTCGTGATGACGGGACTAGCAAGGCTGGTACTGGTAACGATGCGGACGATGATGAAGACGAGGCTAGGCGGAAGCAGCTTGAGCTTGAGCAGCCAGCAAGGCCTCCGAGGATGGTTCGCTGGGTAAGCGGCAGAGAAGGAGAGGTTCTTGGAGTGCCTACAGAGCTGGAACGATTTTTCCAGCCTGCTTCAAGTGCCGCTTCAGCTACCAAAGTCTAAGGTAGTTTAATATTGTTTATAAATACTCAAATTCAACACAAAGTCTAAGCCAATCTATTTTACATCTCCTAATCTCGGATATACTTTTTCAAATTGCGCAACCGCACTACTGCTTCCTCCAATAAATCAGTAGTCTTGCAAAAGGCAAATCGCAAAAACCGTTCTCCCAGCGGCCAGTTTTCCTTTGTCATAAACTCGCTTGGTGGAATAGCAACGACTTCAATTTCACGAGTCAGCCAGTAGGCCTTCCCAAAATCTGCAGCTCGGCCCTCAGTGACTGCAGCCGGTAGGACATAGTCCTCTGGGATCTTTATCCGTTCTGTGTTTACGAGCAGGAAATAGCTTCCCTCTGGAATAACGTAGGGTAGACCGAGATCATCAAAGACGCCACGCAGTATCTGCAATCGCTGCTGGTATTCTGCCACAGTTTTACGGTAGTAATCGTGTTTAGGCGCTTGCTCAAAGGCATCAGCAATTGCCTCTTGGCAGGGTGAATTTACCGTAAACACTATACGGATGTGGGCAGAGAGCGCGTACCGCAATAGATGATCTGGTCCAATAAGCCAGCCAACCCGGTATCCCGTACACCCAAACGTTTTGCCAGCAGAGCCAACGGTGATAGTGCGCTCATAGTATTCGGGCTTCAGAGTAGCAATACGTGTAAATTCCGTGTAGTAAAGCTGATCGTACACTTCGTCCGACACGATAAGCAGGTTGTGCTTCACAGCAAGGTCTCCGATAGCCTCCAACTCTTCGCGATCAAACACTTTCCCTATAGGATTGTGTGGGGTATTGAGCACAATAGCCCTCGTTCGAGGAGTGATTTTTGATTTTAATTCGTCAAAGTCAAGACGCCACTCACTGGCCGCGTGAGTACGGCTGTCCGCATCCGCCGGTGGCCGTAAGGCCACGTACACTGGTTTGGCTCCAGTCATACTAATGTTTGGAATATACTGATCAAAGAACGGTTCCATTACAATTGCCTCGTCGCCGGGGTTTAAAAACGCAGAGAAACAGGCAAACATGCCTTCATTAGCGCCCGCAGTAACACATACCTCCTTGCTCGGGTCCAATGTTCGATTAAAGTGGGGCGAGTAAGCGTCGGCCAAGGCTTTAAGCAGCCGAGGCCGCCCGCGTGGTGGCGAGTAGTGGTTTACCGCTGCCTCATCGATGTGTGCTTTGACTGCTTCACGTACAAAAGCCGGTGGTGGAAAGTTCATGAAACCTTGGCCAAGGTTAACGGGCGGTTTAGCCGCCGATGCCGCCGCTTCATTGAACAATGACCAAATGTCCTGTTTGGATACGGCAAAGGCGGCACTCGGTTGAGGTACAGCGGAGGCCGTCATTGGGTTTGAGGCAGTCGCGACTTTGCCAGTGCCTTTAGCCGACGCGGACAGTTTAGTCGTTGCTGATTTAGCTGATTGTAATGTGCCTTGCAAATTGTTTATCAGTGGCATGCGCGCGCGTGCCAACGGGTACGCACTACACAATACTTTTGCCGATACGAAAAACCCTGAATTCGATGTCGAATAGCGTTAGATTTGGATATAGATAGCGGTTTAATGTACTGTGTGCGATGCGGATAAGGTTACGTTTCACTTGAAGCTTAGCAAGTTTGTATAAGCGGATTATATATCAACAAGGTTCAAGACCGATTTAAAGAGACGAAATGTAGGTCAGTGTTTGCCTGAGTGTAACGTCTAGTGTTCTCTAGTCTGCAGAATTTCGCACTGAATATATATATGTCTGGTAAAGTTACTATAAAGTTACACAAAGGTAACTTTGCCGGTGCAGTAGTCCGTTTCGTATTATATTAGTACTGCATCTCCTCCATATTGGCAATCTTCTCGCTGCAACCTGATAGCGTGTCGGACATTCGATATAATTGAGAGGTTGTATCGCGTTTAGCCAAGGCTGCCAAGGAAGAAAAAGGGTTGCTACGCCGACTCTGTTCATTATAATGGTCATATAATTACGGTAGCGGTAGCGCTGTCATGTTTATTTTATTTGAAACTGTACCTTGTGGCCAGTTTACCGCTCTACTACTGTGACTGCAGAATGTAAAGGCATCTGGCACGCTAGTTAACCTATATCCAACCTTAGAATCGTTAGACTGGCTCAGTGTCGTGAGCGGCAATACGCAATTGCTCTATATTTTTTCTTGATGGCAGCGCTTTTGATAGTCAATATACGAGACGCTGCTTGAGGGAAAAAAATATTCTCGAACCTAGAGCTACCGCGCAAGGGCTATTCCATTTTCATGCCACAAAATTTCAACATAGCCTCATGCAGCCAAGACACTAGGCCAAATAAAGGCTGAACTATAAAAGCATACTATTATATTTCGTAAAATTGCGTAAAAAGAACGGCTGGCACCAAAAGCTAGCAGCTTACTTAGCTCCAGAGCCATGTATTAAAACAAATGTTGTCCCAAAACCATACATTTGACAGTTGAACGCTACCATTTAATAAGTATAATCCAATGCTCCGTTCGGATCGCTAAACTACACACAAAAATCCAATCACTTCTCGGTTCTATAGAAAACCCTAGACAAAATGCCCTCAAATTTAGTCTGATATTAATTTTGCAGGAACAGATATTGGACAGCTTGAATCCCAAATAATCCAACAACGAAAAGCACAAGCTTGTGGTACCGCGTTTTATCTTTGACTAGCATACTCCAAGCTGTTTATAGGCGAAGATTTACTTGTTGTACTGTTCAGGTCCGTCTTTTGATCACGAAAAAGTCGTTCTTTATCGCAGGAACTGCGCCTTTGCTACAGATTCTTTAGCGTGCGGAGCAACACGCATCGCTATCACTTTTACCCTCCCACAAATTTATTGTGAGTGATAGGAGACGCGTCCACAAAAAATTAAACGACGCGACTTTTTGTGACTCGGTCGCGGCGTTGTACTGTTAACACTATTATCTCCCTGATCCACGGGTCTCTTTATCTTCAACAGTTTCATTTTAAACTTTTTATTCTAAACTTTTTCTTCGCAAAGATGGCCGATACAGAAGAGGTTACTGGGATTGACTCTGGTGCAGGCACCGACACTAGTTCAACCAGCAAAATGGCGCCTGGCACAGGTGCTCCCGGTACCGCCCCGGCGCCTTCGCCGGGATCAGGCCGTCGAACTTTGTACGTTGGAAACCTGGAAAAGTCTATTACCGAAAATATGCTAAGCGAGATTTTCGGAATCTCTGGCGGAGTAAAGCTTGTCAAAATTGTGAACGAGCGACCGGTATGTACTATTAACTTTTCATTGAGTCTTATAATCTCTCTCTTCTTTTTTTTTTTTTTTTTTTTTTGGTGAAAGAGTATGCATCGTTTTCCATTCACCGACTCGATTCTTTTATCTAAAATCGTTTCTTATTGCTGCATTTTGTTTGTTTGTTATTGGATCCAAGTATTATCATCGTTGTGATACCTAACAGATTTTAGAATGCAATTGGCGCGCAAAGTTTTAATTATGGGTTTGTGGAATACGAAGATCCACGTGCAGCAGAAACGGCTATTCAAATGCTATCCGGCCGCAGAATAAACGATGTTGTAGGTTTCAATCGTTATATTTGTTCTCTTATTCTTTCTCAATTTTCTTTGTTACCCTTTTCCAATTTGATTAAATGTTCTTAAAAAGATTTGGCATTCTAATACTTTTCCGTGTACACCTTCCCTCAAAATCCGTCTCTACCAGTTCTTTTCAACTTACATTATTTCCGTCTCGTCATACATAAAGTATGTATAATATTAATACTGACTTTGCAGGAAATGAAACTAAGCTGGGCGCATCAAAACCAAATCCCCTTGCCTGTAAACAGCGATGGACAACGTGCGCCAGCTGTATACGCCCGGCCTCGGCCCTTTAACGAACCACGGCCAGACACATCTGAGCATTTCCATCTCTTCGTTGGCGATTTGTCAACTGAAATTGATGAGCCTGCGCTGTGGAATGCCTTCTCTCAAGTCGGCCCTTCTCTCTCCGATGCCAGGGTCATGTGGGATATGACTAGTCTTCGGTCACGTGGCTACGGGTTCGTTTCATTTAAAGAATTGTCCGATGCTGAACACGCACTTTCAACAATGAACGGTGAATGGATCGGAAACCGTCAGGTACGTGTTTCATGGGCCAATACTCAGCCTGGAAGGAACACGGGCCCAAACACTCCAACTCATTCTGGTGGACGCAGTTTTAGCCATAACAATGCAAACAATAATCAGCACGGTGGCCATCACTACCACCACAACAACCACAGAGGAGGATCTTCCGGGTACCCGTACAGTGTTACTCGACCGGGTCCAGGTGGTGTACTCCATCATTCGTTTGAAGAGGTTATTTCCCAGACTCCTGCTCACAATACAACAGTGTACGTTGGCAATTTGCCCCCTACCGTTACGCAAAACGAGCTCATGATGCTCCTAGGAGGCTTCGGATTTATTATGGAGGTTAAAACTTCACCAGAACGTGGATACGCTTTCATTAAACTCAATAGCCACGAGGCTGCAGCAATGGCTATTTGCCAATTGCCTGGTTCTCTAATACAAGGCCGTCCTGTCCGAGTTTCCTGGGGCCGCCCGAACTCTGGCGCTTCAGGTAATGCTAACGTTGGCTCTGTCGGAGGACCTGGAGGAGCAATTAGAAACTCACAAGCGCTTTATTCTCCGGGAACTGGAGCCGTTTACCAACAGCCGGTAGGCGCTTCGTCCCAGCAGGCGCCTGGTGGTGCTAATGCTGCTGGAGTAACTCAACCGTTTCAAACGCACAACAATAATGCAGGTGCTCGAGGACAATACGGTGGAGCAGCAGCTGCGGCTATGAGCGGTTTTGTTCCCTATGGACAGCACGGGAATCCAGTATGGGCGGCTCAACAGGGCATGATAAATTCACAGGGCAACCCGGCCTGGGCTCTACCTTCGGATCAAATGCAGCAGCAGACAAAGCAGTAGAGTTACCGTGGATTCGATTATTTATTTTTTATTATTTTATTTATTTATTTATTTATTTGATTGAATCAAATAGGTCTATAAAATATTCAATTAAGGTTCCCGTTCCACGAACCACATCAGCTCAATCGCTATTTTGTTCTTCGATCGTTTCATTTCATTTCATTTCATTTTTTTATATTCTCAATCGATGAATGAGAATTATTTATTTCGTGCCTTTCAATGCTCACGTTTTACATTCAAATCCTTTTCGGATAGTCCTAGGTTTATCTAATTTTATCTAGTTTTATTCAGTTCTTTTCATCTATTTGCTCACTGCTTCTGCTGGTGTTCCTCTTCCAGTCTTTAAAATTGGTTCCTTTGTTAATTTGGTTCCCTCTTAAATTTGGTTCCTTGTTCAAAAATGGGTAATTTGCCCTTTTAACGTGATTTTCGGGCCCATTGATATATAAAAGTGATTTTCCCTTGTATACCCTGCATGATGGGTATTGCTTTTAGCGTACAGTACTTGGCGTATACCAGCAATGATTTGTAGCACGGCTCGGTATGGCCCATGACGGTTAGGACGGATTTTCCTCTGTAAAGCAAATTAGAATGCAATTTTTATATAGTCAAATGCTCGGCTGGACTTGCCCGTAGCATCGATCGAAATAATGTAAAATTACGATATTAGGTTTACTTTGATATTGCAAGTAAGCAATAATAATGGGAACATGAGCCAATATTATATATGGGTTTTTGTGTTTGTATGGAGAATTAGATTCCTATACTCCTATATTATATATTCCTATACTCCTATACTTCTATATCATATACTCCTATACTTCTATATCATATACTCCTATATTATATATTCCTATAATAACGCTCTGCGCATATATTACATAACAATCCAGCGTTTGTACAGTCCCCACACTGCCGCGGAGGCGTACACGGCACGATCACAAAAGAGCAGAAACAAGCAGCTTGACGTCAGCAATTAAGCTGTTAAACGGACATTAAAACTGCAGCCACACGCTCAATTGCTCTTTTGCTCGGCCTTTTAAGCTAATCGGCAGCTGCATTTACTGTGAATTCGAATTGCATATTGTAGAAGTCGTATTTGTTTTACTATTTCAAGATCTGTTTCGGAACAGGGGAAGGGACTTGTATTGGAGAACCACAGAATAAGAAGAGAAGGCTGAGGCTCGATCAAGTGCAGCCGTTTTTTTGTTCACTACCAACATCGGCAACGTCGAATACCAATAGGCCCGAACCTTACTTTTCAGCCTTGTAATCAGCTTCAATAAATTAAAAAAATAAGAAAAAGAAATAAGAAAAAAAAAAAGGAAAAAAAAAAAAAATAAACGACAAAACCGCTTCAAATGAGCGGCAATGGAGGCAATGGCAGCAGCGGCAAAAGCAAGCGAAGATCGTTTTCCGCGTCTCTGGCACGAATTAACCCCTTCTCTCACAAAAGCGAATCCTCGTCCGCAAAGACCTTGACGTTAACCGCACGAGACATGGCCTTATTCGAGCGGAGCAGTATTACGGGAAACAATGCAGAGCCCAATACGACGGTGGTAGTGGGCGGCAACTCGGCCGGTCTCCGTCGACCAAACTTGGAGACTTGTACGTTTCTCGTTGGAGTAGCGGAGGACAAGAACCAGCGTTGCCGCCGTACGATGGAGGACACTCACAGCTTTGTCTATGATTTTTGTGACGTTCAGGATCAGGGCTATATTGGCCTCTTTGATGGACATGCAGGTAGGTACGCTGCCGATTTTTGTGGGGACCAGTTCCATGACGTTTTACTCGATGTTTTGAAAAAGAACCCGGGCAAACGCGTACCTGATCTGCTCGATGCGACTTTTACGTATGTCGATAGTGAACTTTCTCGAATGTCCCAGCGAACAAGCGGCTGTACTGCCGTAACTGCTCTTCTGCTATGGGAAGACAGGCCGGCTAGTATGGTCCCTTCAAGGGCAGTTTTACAGGCTGGAAGCAGCAGGAATAGAGCAAGTACGGAAAGGATGGCTGAATCGAGAGCTGTGGACTACAAAAGTACTGAATCTAAGACAGAGGAGACTAAAGCAGAGGAGACTAAAGCAGAGGAGACTAAAGCAGAGGAGATCCAAAGCACTGAAACTAAAACAGAGAAAATTAAAGCAGAGGAGCGTAAAAACGGTGAACCTACCTCTGATTCTGTTGGTGCTACAGATTCTACTTCTACCAGCTCTCCTCGGGCCAGTACAGAATTTGTTAAATCATACACAGGCAGGGACCCGGGCACAGTACGTGTTCGGGTACTTTATACAGCTAATGTTGGAGACGCCAGGGCAGTACTCTGCCGAAACGGCAGGGCGGTTCGTCTGTCGTACGACCACAAGGGCTCTGATGCAAAAGAGTGTAATCGTATAACTGAGGCAGGTGGAATTGTCGTGAAGAACAGGGTTAATGGTGTCCTGGCTGTGACAAGGGCGCTTGGCGACAGCTATATGAAGCAGTTAATTAGCGGCCACCCTTATACAACAGAGACAATGCTATTGCCAGAAGACGAGTTTGTTATTCTCGCCTGTGATGGAATTTGGGATGTCTGTACGGATCAGGAGGCAATTGATCTTGTGCGCAAAGAGCCAGAGCCGACTTTGGCCAGTAAAGCACTGGTGGAATATGCTCTTTCAAAATATTCTACTGACAATTTAACGTGTATCGTTGTTCGACTCTACAAGGACCCAGAGCAAAATGAAAAGGAATCGTTCACGACTCCAACGCTTTATGGTACACGTATTGATCTTTCACGGGAGGCTCCCACTCGGCCGCCAGCAGTCACGACAAAGAGCTCTTCGTCTATTGGCTCGGAGCCGATTGCTCCCACTTTAGCGGAAAAAAGGTCACGGTCTTCTTCCGTAGACAATAATGTGCCTGCCCGCGAGACCTTGGAGGAAAGTGATGAAAACGCCATTGAAGATTCGGACAGTTCTTACGGGTAAAATCAAATGCTCACGCGATCGTGGAGCGCACTAGGGAATAAAGTGGCAAAGGATCTTTATCGCGGGTTTTCTTTAAATTGGTCTGGAACTTTTAAAGGTAGGTAGGGTTAGGGTAATGAGTACGTCTCATGGTTTAATCTTTTTCCATTCCAAACGGGGAAAAACGTTTAAATACATGGAAATCCAAATAAAAGACCAAAAAAAAAACGATAAAACAGAAATCTGTATGAAAACAAGAGAAAAGGGTTTTGGACAGTCAAGACCGTGAGGCATCTATTATATAAATGGTTATTGATCAAGCACCGACTAGAAATTTGATGCGGCTGCTGTCCAATAACGTGCGAGTGAATTGTTATATTACGTTGACTTCAGCTAGTACCCGATGTACCCAAAAGAGTCTGGATGCATATAGTTTGATAAACGATTGTTCTTGTAATGTATGTTGTACAAAATACTAAATACCAGGACGCAAACAAAAGAAACATAAATCATAAAAGAACAATTAAAACAATAAACCCAATTCTCTTTGATCACTTGTATTAATCGGCCGTATGCGGGTATCAAAACGAGATGAACAGCGGACTATTAGATGCAAAGCATATCCGATCCAATGTAATACGATTGGCCAAAAGTTCAATCTTTTCTCCATAGCAAAAAGACTAAGAGTCATTAGGCCAGTCAGCTTGCTGGCTCATTAACTCAAAAGCAAAATCGCTAAAAACGTCGTCAAGCTGCAGCTGATTTGAGTCTGAGTTATGATCATACAAGTCCATTGATCCAGCGTCGGCATCTATCTCTGCTGCATTTTGCTGCAAATTTTGCTGTTGTATATTGGTATTGCGTAACTCGGACTTTTGTATATCAGGGATTTGTAAATCGGTACTCGGCCGATCCTTTTCTTCACTGCCACCAGAGCCAGAGGCTGTTAAATCAGGAAAATCGTCTATAGAAATGACGTCGGGACCATCATCGATCTCTGATTTTACAGGTTTCGTTTCCGAGTCTTCGTCCATAATAACATCGCCAAAAGAATCAAGAGCAAGATCAATCTGGTCAGTAGTGCTCGAGTCCTTAGCGTCCAAGTCTTCAGCTAATAGAGTCTCCTTTTTCTCAGCTGCGCCGGTTTCTGATAGCGGTGGAGCAAAGGCATCAATTCCGTTGCCATTGGCTTGGTGGCTAGTTAAATGACGGAGCACGAACGATAATTGCAAATCCAGCTGGTCGCATTGGAACTGGAAATTACTGTAGGCCGCTTGCAGGTCTTGTAGAGGATCGTCGCCGGTGAAAAGACTGAAGGCCGCCTTGTCAGTATATAAAGGCCATTAAACAACGCGAGTGAGAAAAGGACACTTACCGTGCAAACGGGCCTATGCCAGGTTTGCTCTTTGCATATTCGAGGGAAGATACTGTAAAAACATCGCCCATAACCAGTAAGAGCTGATTAAAAGACTGCTCAATGGCGTCAGCGGCCTCGAGAGCCATGCAATTTCGACATAAAGGAGCTGTGCTGGGATAATCAAATCTCTGATTAGTCGTTACTAGATCCTTATAGCGCACACTTATTAGCGAGCAGATGGATTTTATTAGGGACATTAGTGTGGAGACAATCTTATATTAACCCTAACCCTAATCCTATTATAATTTATATTTTCGCAGTATCGAATCACGGTATCGTATTTTTATCGTATTTTCATTATTGCTATTGATTCGTCAAAGGGGTATAATTCCAATACGACAACGTGGTTATGGATACGTACGCGTACGCATGCTGAGCCAGGCGTTATGCCAATGCTCAAATATAGTGTTTGAGCGAAATCGTCTCTGTATAATTACCGACAATACCCTTGAGCCTAAAGCCGACACTGGGCAATGTCCCGCGTTAGTCTCGGCACTTCAAACAAGAATCCTGCTGAGCAAGGCACTAAAGTCATACATCACAAATGCCTCCCTGTAGCAAGGCAGTTTGTGCCAAACGGTTGCCCCATGAGAACTCTTTTCAAATCATAAAATGGAGCGAGTCCATGTATTTTTGGGACAAAACCTAACACAGGTACAGCATTCCATGGTTGCCCTCTCGACCCAAAATCAAAAAGGATCCATTACAAAGCGATATGCACCCCGCCAGATCACACTCAAGGCGGTACAAATACTGCCGGCCATAAACACTTTGCTTATCGCTCTCATACACGTAAACAAGACTAGCACGATCCCGCGTAGCACGTTCCTCCGCGATTAGACAACGCGCGTGGGATGGATCTACGATAAAGAATTTTTTCTGCTGCTTTGACGCGCCCACGTATGCCATTGCCGGAGCCGTAAACACATGCTCGAGAACAATCCCACTTTCTTCACATTGCGGTCGGTAGACCAACGCGTCCACGTCTCGAGACACTACCAAGGAATGCAGCGCGTGGCCAATCACGCGAAGTCCGCCCAGGCAGGCTTTGTCGCCGTCGGCAAAGTATTGCAGAGTACAATAGTCAATATCGGCATCCGCTTCCTCTTCTCCTTCCTGAGTAAATTTGGCTAATTGCTCGAGTCGTCGGCTACGCTCGCCCACGTCTGATACCTCAACTGCCCCGTCCGGCTCGGCAAATACGTGCGGCCACAGCTGCGGGACTGATTTTTCAAAGTAAATATCAAGCACAGCACCACCATTGCCACCGTCTGTGCGTGCTTCGGCAATTGCTGATACGTGGGATAGGGTCCATGTACAGGATTCCTGCTGTATATGTGCAAATAATCGGGCATCAATCAAGAGTTGGGACAAGTGCCGTACCTGCACACTGTCGGAAAAGCTTACAACGACATCCGATTTCGTTGTAGTAGGTGGGAGTGATAAGGACAAGGTTACGTCAGCATCCGTCTGAGCCCACACATAAGCAGGCGTGGGCTTACTTGCTGCAGTGGACCCTGCCGAATCAAAACGTGGGCGTTCTGTCTGGCCAACGGCAGCAATTAATATTCCACAATCCTGGTCCTTGTCTTTTGCGGGCGGTACGAGGAAAGCTGCTTCCGGCACGTGGTCAGAGTTAAAAGTTGCAATAACTTGAGCATGAGTTTGTGACACTAGTCGGCAGTGCCATATAGCGTAGCGGTCGCCTCTAGACTTGTCCAAGTGCTCGAGCCGGCAAATGAGAAACTCGACCTGGTCCCTGTTGAGCGCTGCGTGGAGCAGCAAAAAAGGCCTTTTATGCGCATTCGTGCTCTCTGAAATAAGCAGCGTGCTGCCCGTAGAGCATTGCTCTTGAGGCACTTCATTGGCCAGTTGGACGCTCTCACTACTGCCGTCGGCCCTTATGAGCGCCAGACTCCCGAACCCGTCAGTATAGATAAACAACCCACGCATGAGCGGGATAACGTGGGAGGGGTATGAAGGCCCATCAGCAGCCCACGCAGTTGCGGACGTGGGCGGAGATATGCGTCGGGATACCCGCATTTCGCCATTCTCCTGCAGGAATTAGTAAACCCGCAAACGACAAAGCGACGAAATGACGTAGAGTGTAAAGTGGTTCGAGACTGAGAGTCAAAGGTATATAGTCCACGGCACTTACAGCAACGGAAACGCCCACCAAATGCGAGTGAGCGTCGATGAAATAAGCACTACACGCGGTATCGTCTGCCGCTGCTGGTACTAGAGAATTCCAGTACGTGCGCACTCGGGCCTCGTCATACACTAGAGTCTGCGGTTGTGCCAACGGTCTGTACTGTGGCACAGTGAAAAGCAATTGAGACCGGCAGTCACGTGAGCCGTTGTCGGATACGAGGCGGTAGGCCTCGAATTTCGGGTGCAGCAGCTCTCGATGCTCGCGCAGCTCGAGCGGCATGAAATGCTTGTCGTCCGAGTGGGATGAATGACGATGTGGAAAGTGTCATTTGCTAATATCCGGTCTATCGTTCGCGCTATTATGTAGTTTAAATACTTGTTCTATTAATTAATTTTATTCTTTTAATTAATTTTATTGTACAAAGTTAATTTTATTATATTAATTAATTATTTTTTTAATTAATTATTGCATCAACTAAATTTTATTCTAAACTTTGCACGAGTACCATATTTATTTGATCCCCGCAAAAGTGTACGCTCGTCGCGCTGACTCTCGTTTGTAGGGACAATATACATTTAAATCATAAATTTCTTTGGAGACAGCGACATTGAACGAAAATACTCGCGTGCTTTTAGCCTTTCATAATAATAACATATAGCCATTATGAGAGATCAATGCTGCGCGCTAATGGCAAAGACACGGACCAATCTCTGAGCGCGTTAGTCAATGCAATTGTACTAGTCGCCTTTCACAGAGGTCCACTCTCCGAATTTGAATTTGAATTTGAATTTGAATTTGGCAAACTCGACCGGCCTGCTCACCAATGGCGCGGCCAATGGCGCGGGCACAAACGCACTTGAGCATCTCAACGCCGAGTTCCATAGTCCATGACAGCGGCAGATAGACAAAAGCCATTAGCTCTAATATTCAGTGCAGTCAAAGTATTGAACAGGCCTTAACAGTACCATTCTCCATGACCCCCACTTTCTACCCCACTGTTTCTGGTTTGTACTCGTGCTTCAATTGCCGCAGTACACTCTCGATACTCGACTGTGCTTGCTCATTGCTCATCTGCCGCGCTTGCACTGAGCTCTTTGTCTCCTGATAAAGATTCGTGCGGTCCACAGCGCCACCAATGAGGGAAACGGCTTTCCCCCTTTCACGGTCCAACAGCGACGGGTCGCGTTTCACTTCAGCCTCGGCAATCTCACGTAATCTGGTCTCAAAGCGCTTCCCTTCCTCCTGTTGAAATAATTAGAATATTAATCTACTGTGCTGTGCTTACACTGTTGCGAAACTCGGACAGTATTCGGCGCCGCATTTGATCAAAGTGGCCTTGACGCTTGTACTGAGCGACAAGCTCCTCCGCCGATATTTCAGACATTTGCCCAATCAAAGGCCGATCTGCCTGTCAAAATTCAACCTGCTCGAGATCAACGCCGATTACTCGAGCGCGTCTATTAGTGAGTACTCTGTATTATTGCAAGAATAGTCGCCCTCCACACTGAATAACTGCAACTTTGTTCCCTACAAAGTACGATACAATGTATAACGTATACAAAGTACGTACAATGTATACAAAGTACGATACAATGTATAACGTATACAAAGTACGTACAATGTATACAAAGTACGTACAATGTATACAAAGTACGATTCAAAAAGTACGATACAATGTACACAATGTACCATAAAAGCACATACAATGTACGATACAATAGTTGCATCATCGCTGCAGTCTGCTTCACTTGTTACACCATCTACTGCAGTATAATACTTGCGATATGGCAGTATAATATGTACATAAAGACTGTCCAGAAGAATCGTGTTTAATCACACAAATCTCGGAGCAGAGCGATGAGCGACCAATGACCGCATGATTTCCGCTGTTGCTCGTCCGACGGCGCAGCGGCGCAGCGCTATGTGCACTGTGCGTCTGCGCAGTGCCGCTCTACGTTTTTACGGGTTTCAAAGACCTCTTTTACGGCCGTCAGTAGTGCCTTCACGATGTATTGCGTGCAGCCGACGCTTGTACGCGCCGCCTGGCCGTGCCATAAGCTTTCAGTCCTTTGCCAAAGTCTTGGCTAAATCTTCACGGGTCCCGGCTTTTGGAGTGGCCGCTGGCGCTGGTGGGCTTGCCTACATTGATCAAAAGATTCGAGGTAAGTAGAGGAGCAGTTTTATTCTGTACAGGAAGGAGACTTGATCTGGTGTTTACGAAATCTCTTTTTTCATTTGTTTCTAGTACTGTTTCTTTTGCCATCTAGTTTGGCTCTACTGCCGCTCCGGCCCAGTGGTTTTAGTCTTGTTTGAATCAAGCCTGTTCTGACAATAACTAGAGGCTTCCAACTATACAAAGAGCCTGGCCGATGCTGTCTCCGACTGGGCTCATGACAAGGCCGGTAATATTGAACAAGCATGGCAGGAACTGCCTCCTGTACATGCGCCAGCCTGGCTTTCCCGGCTCCTTGCTCGCGGAGACCCCACCGATTCTGAAAATAACAATAACAATAACAATAACAATAACAAAAGCAATAACAATAACAATAACAATTCAAACTCAAACGGCCCTGGATCTGGCCTTGCAGCGGGTGCAGCCGTAGCAGCAGCGGTCACAGACCTTCCGTCACTACTTGCAGAGGACGATTCAGCCAAAGATGCGCAAATGATGGTGCTTACACGCAAAATGATAGAGATTCGCAACCTTCTTTCCCAAATAAAAGGGCACGAATCACTGACCTCGCTCCCCAGTATCGTTGTCATTGGCTCCCAATCCTCTGGAAAATCTTCGGTGCTCGAATCGATCGTGGGCCAAGAGTTTCTCCCTAAAGGATCCAACATGGTAACCCGCAGGCCGATAGAACTGACGCTGGTAAATACACCAGAAGCAGCTGCAGATTACGGAGAGTTCCCTGCTCTGGGGCTCGGCAAGATTACAGACTTTTCTCGAGTCCAGAAAATCCTGACTGACTTGAACCTGTCTGTCTCTGCAGACGAATGTGTCTCTGACGATCCAATTCAGCTCAACATCTACTCTCGTTCTGTCCCGGATCTGACAATGATCGATCTGCCTGGGTACATTCAGGTAGAAAGTGTGGGCCAGCCGGCAAAGCTGCGTGAACGAATCAGCCAGCTGTGTGATAAGTATATAAGGGAGCCCAATATTATTCTGGCCGTGTGTGCTGCGGACGTGGACCTGGCAAATTCGCCAGCTCTGAGGGCAAGCAGACGTGTAGATCCTTTGGGTCTGCGTACGATTGGAGTCGTTACAAAGATGGATCTTGTGCCACCTGACGTTGGGCTGCGAGTACTGACTGCAAACAGTATTCCATTGAACTTTGGGTACATTGGCGTTATTTGCAAGCAGCCAGCAGGCAATCTTTTGTTCCGCAACTCTCTGGGCCTGGACGAGCAGGTGGCCCAGCGTGAGGACGCCTATTTCTCATCCCATAGCGAGTTTTCGTCTATTTCTAGGCACAATAGTGTCAGTACTGGAGCCAGTACTGGAGCTGCCACTAATTCCGATTCCGAGCCAGTGCAAGTGGGAACGAGGCAGCTGAAAAAGACGCTGATGCGTGTCCTTGAGCGGTCGATGGCGCAGAACCTTCAAGGCACATTGAACTCGGTACGACTGGAGCTGGACGAGGCAGCTTACCAGTTCAAAGTAGAGTTTGATGATCGGAGTATAACAGCCGAGTCCTACCTGGCTCAGGCAGCAGACGTGCTCAAGGCCAAGTTCAAGCAGGCTGCTGCACAGTTTGGCAAGGACCAAGTAAGGGCAATGCTGAAGGAGGCGCTTGACCAGGAGATTATGAATATTGTAGCTGAAAGGTACTGGACAGATCCAAGGTTAGGGCAGCTGGGAAAGCAGGACGAGTCGGGAGGAGACTACTGGTTGCGCAAGCTCGACTTTGCCTCCTCACAGCTAACAAAGCTCGGAGTTGGGAGACTGTCCACTTCACTGCTCACGGAAAAGCTGATTGATATGGTGGAAGACGTGACTGCTCAAGGGCCCTTGGCTCGCCACCCGTTTGCCAAGGACAGGGTGTCTGATGCCGCTAGGCACATACTCAGGTCCCGGTTCACTGCGGCCGCAGACCAAGTGGAAAACTGTATAAAGCCCTTCAAGTACGAGATCGAAATGAACGAGGCTGAATGGACTCGCAGCCGGGAATCAGCGATTGCCGAATTACGAGAGGAACTGCACCAGTGCCGAAGGGCTTACGATCAGCTGCGTACACAGATTGGCGGCAAAAGATTGGCTCAGGCGGTTCAGTACCTGGAAAGGTCGGGCGGTGCTGCTGGAGAGGAGAATATAGGCTTCAGCCAGTCGCTGCTGGCACGTGCTCAGGCTGCGCAGTACTTGCAAGCAAGAGAAGGCGTTTTAACCCTAAGACTGGCTGCATTAAAGTCACGGGGGTGCAAGGCGATGGCGGCTAAAGTAGAGTGCCCAGAGGTTTACCTCAACGTCGTCGCCGACAAGTTATCGCAGATTGCTGTGCTGTTTTTGAACGTTGAACTGCTCGCCGAGTTTACTTATGAGTTCCCTCGTGAAATCGATGCTAGGCTCGTTAACCGTATGGACAAGGCTCAAGTGGAGCAGTTTGCCCGTGAAGATCCACGGGTCCGAGAGCACCTTGACTTGCAACACAAAAAGGAGGTTCTTGAGTGTGTCCTTGAAAAAATCGAGTCTGTCATTCTGCTGGAACGAGAGAATTCTGCCTACAGGCGACACCGCCAAAGCCTTTAATCGCGCTTATTCACCAGCTGTTTCTTTCAAATGTATATGTGAACAGACGTGTATTCTCTTTGTTTATTTAATTAATTAATTAATAATTAATTATTCAATTATTATTACTATCTGGGCTTTTTTTAAATGATTTTCCTGCTTTTATACTCATTGCGACGGTTATTTGGTACCTTGAACAAGCTGCATATTATTTTTATTTTTATTTTTATTTTTATTTTTATTTTTATTTTTATTTTTATTTTTATTTTTATTTTACTATTGCTATTGCCATTACTTTTTCTTATTATTAAAAGAGTTTTAGTATTAGTATTCTAAATATCACCATTACTTTTGCCATTATCATTATCACTATCACTATCACTATTAGTAGTTTCAACTTGTTTTTGCTATCATTTTCATTTCGTTTGTGATCGTTTGTACAATTGTGGACTAGTTTAATTCATTTCTCAGCGGCAACGTGCGCAATTAGTAAAAGAAAGATATCCATATCCCTCTATATGTATGTGTATTCAAGAGCTTTTGACTCAACACTATTCCACTACTACTTTTTCAGATTACGCTGCTTTTCCGCGTTTTTCACAATCTTTCGATCGACCATTAATCCCTTTCGTCGCCGCACAGAGTCCATATAGGCTCGAGCCACGTTTTCGCGATCGGCCAATTCGCCTAAATCCTCGAGCTCTTCCTCCGTTGTTGGAACCCAGAACGGATCCTGGTCCAACATTGTGAATCCGCTAAAAACCAGCTGAGGACTTGCAGCTCCAGAAGTGCGCTTACGAATATCGTCTGCAAATCCAAAGGCCTCTACCACTGGAACAACTGCTTTAATGATGAAAAAGGGAGTTCCCTCCTTCATTTCCTCAGCTACAATCTGACCATGGCGCTTGTTCACAACTCCATAGACTTTTCCCAAAACTTCTGTCGTTGCCTGAATATCGCACGAGTACATGGCCAGCATTAGCCTTGGCGACCAGTCCAAGAAGCCTTGTTTGAACCCATCTCTCATTGCCGAAATGACCTGGCCGGCAATTAGGCTGTTTGAGACATTGGAAAGTTTAGTGTCTAAAGGTTTATTTTTATTATTTTCATTATTTTCATCATTGCTTTCCACGCCGCTGCCCTTCTTTGCATCTCCATCGGATTCCTCAGCGCTTACTCGTCCTGCTCTATTGTTGGCCTCATTGTTGGCCTCATTTTTGGCCTCGATTTTACGTATAATACAGGCTGTGCCCTGTACCGGCTCCGAGCACAAGGGCCCTTGCTGTGTGGATATCTGGAAACCTGTCTGCAAATACTGCGCGATGCTCCTTAAAGCCGTGTTTTCGTGTAGACAAGTCGATTTGTTAAAAAGTCGTCTCATTGTGTTTGTAGTGTCAAACAAAATGTTTGGACCCACACGTTTAGGGCCGAATCCGGTTATTCTGCATATGAGCTTTTGGAAAAGAGGAAATAAAAATACAAAAACTTGCAACTTGGTAAATAAATAAATAAATAAATAAATAAATAAATAAATAAATAAATAAATAAATAAATAAATAAATAAATAAATAAATAAATAAATAAATAAATAAATAAATAAATAAAAATTTATGCTTACGCAGTAACAGGAGGCAATCCAAATCCCGACTCTGACTCGTCCAGGTGCCTCTGCAGTTCAGAAACAAATTGATCAGTGGTCAATTTGTGCTCGGAACCGAAAGAAACACTGTCTGAAGTAACAGCTTCCATATCCTCAGCAGAAGATTGGCTAACATCTGTGGCCTTGTCCAGGCCGTGTGAAGTCATATACTTGCTGCCAAATTTACGTAAGAATTCCGTCACTGGCGTAGCTAAAGGCACCACTTGCAGCTCCAATCGGATTCCACTACCCGTCTCTACCGTCGCCGTGCCCCTTGCAACACCTCGTACATCGCCCGTGGGTTCTAGGGTTAATATTAATAAATTATTTAGAATAGATAAAAATTAAAATGGGCAAAGATTTGACATAATTCATACCTCTTGGCTTCACAATGGTTTCCCTAAACGGCACAATAGGCTCAGAAGCCTGAATGTCCACTTTAGCAAACCGTTCACGCAGATCCTTGAGACACCTTTCAAGGTGCAATTCTCCAGCAGCAACAATAACATGCTCTCCCGTGTCCTGAATATGAACTTCCACACAAGAATCAGCCATATTTAACAGTCTTAAGCCCTGTTCAAGCTGAGCCATTTCCGATGGCCTTGCTGGCTCCAAGGCAACACGTACTATCGGCGCCTGGCCTGAATTAATTCGGGCTAAATTAACACAGGGCGATTCTGTGCTCAGAGTAGCGCTTCTCAGCACTCGACCACCGAGTCCTCCGATCCCACAGGTGTTTCCAGCCGGAACTCGTTCTAATTCTACCAACTCTCGGCCCATGAGCATATAAAGATTCGAGATTTGCACTTGCACAACGTGCTCATGGGGCGAATCTGGTGTATATTTCGGTCCGTAAGCATAAAGCGTTTGTCCCTTATGCAGATTGCCGCAATAAACACGAGCAAAGGCTATTAATTCGTCTTCTTTCTGGTCGGTTTCCTGATTGTTTCTTTCTTCAGAGCCTCGCGTATGGCCATCTTCTGCTTTTGCTTCTTCTGCTTCCTTAGTTTCATTTGGTTCTATCTCTTTTACTTCGCCATCTTTTGCTTCTCCAACTTTATCAGACTCAGCTTTCTGCCGCTGCAATTTCTGTAGTCGAGCCATCTCTCGAAGATCATCACCCGTCAACTGCCTTCTCTGGTTTTGAGGCAGATCCGTGACTGGCACTGCAACAATTTTGCTAACAAAAGCCAAAACTTGCTGAGCATTAGGATCACAAGACTCGATGGATTTCATAAAGGCATCAGGCAGTCCTTGGCCACCAGGGCAGTCGGCCAAAAGAGATCTCATTCGCATGGATTGAGACGTTATTGGTGAGGGTACTACAGCAGCAATTGCCGTCAATACTGAGCGCGCAAGAGGCAGCCACTGCGTGAAAATTGAGAGTAAAAGGTTCCTATTTTCTTTGGCCTTGATTTCACGAGGTAAAACTTTAATTTGCAGGGAGGCAACGATCTTTTCGATACGCTCAATGTTCCTTGTGAGCACTACACTCTCATATACCGCCCATATATTATCCAAAACAAACTGTACAAACATTGGCCGCGCGCCTTTTTTCCCAATGTGCTTTGCATTAACGACAGTTTTGCTCTTTAAATCAAAGTAATAATCACCCCAGAGTGTTTTACGCAGTGTTTCCTCATTACAGCCCAATTTACGCGAGTAAATATGAGCGAAATCGGAGATTGTAAAGGCCCACCCGTCGTACGCTGAAGCAAATACAACATTGCCTTTCTCAGGGACAAAATAGATATCGCTATCGTCTGGCCGAGCAGAAGCTTTGGTCTTTTTAGAGTCGTTTGAAGTTTCTTTGTCATCTCTCAATTGCTCTGTGCCTTCCTCTTCCTCTTCATCCGAGAGCTCCATCAGCTCTCCCGTATAAAAACTGCCTTGTACCGCATTTACCTGTTCAAGCAGCCGTAAAAGATGCAGGTAAGCTTCTAGCGGTGTAAGTCTAAGCTCGGTGATGAGCCGATCGATTTTGTTGAAAACGAGAATGGGCCGCAATTTTTCTGTCCAGGCTTGACGCATAACAGATACAGTCTTAAAGTTAGTCAAGAGTCAATATTTTTAACTTTTTGCTGACTTAGATACCAATTTTGACATGTTTATTCTTTTATGTTCAATTATTTGTTCATTTAGTTCTGTTTTAATTCACGTTATACCTGGCTGCAAACGCCTTCAACCACATCAACGAGCAGTAAGGCACCATCACACAGTCGAGAGGCCGAAGTTACCTCGGACGAAAAGTCAACATGCCCAGGCGAATCGATGAGATTCATAAGGAATTCATCTTGACGAGATTCTGTGGAGTTAAAATTGTTCTGAATTTAATAGCACAAAGACGTACCTGAGTACTGAACCTTGAAGTACATTGAAATAGCACTAGACTGAAAAGTTAGTATGTAGAAAAGTGGTAAAATCTTTCAGGTTTGCAATGGCACTGAGAATGAAGTGCGAAATGTAAGAATTAAACGGTCTTTACAGGCCCATGTAAATGAAACATAAGGTGTAACAAAACGAAAAGGGATTAGAACATTGAAAAAGAAGAATGGCAACACTCTGGTGAACCAGCCTGACCAGACGAGGCTATTATGAAACCAAGCAACAAAAAAGAAAAAAAAAACAAACAAACAAACAAAAAAGAAAAAAAAAAAGAAAAAACAAGAGTGGGCAGCCCGAAATTGCTCAATGAACAGAAACCAATCTACTTACCATCATAGTAATGCCACGCTCCATTTCGTCTTCGCGGCTGTCCAAGTACCGTATCGTACCTGCCATCTTGGACGATATGATGCCATTACTGGCGATAAGACTGTCGGCCAGCGTGGTCTATACATTAGCATAATGCTGCTTCAGAAGATAGTTGGAGAAAGGACAACAAACGCTGAAAAAAAAAGGAAAAAAAAAAGGAAAAATGAAAAAAATGAAAAAAATGAAAAATAAAAAAAAATTAAAAAAAAAATAGAAAAACCCCAGAGCCAGTACCTTTCCATGATCAACATGGGCGAGCAGGCAAAAGTTTCGAATATTCTGCGCGTGGCTCTGTAGCGCTGCCAATTTAGTAGGCGCGACTACCGGCATCGCTCTGTGATTGGGAATCCTAAATCATGAGAAGTATGACATATATCTACTATCTGTGTGTATCGTATATAGCGATAGCGGTATATAATTGTAGTGTAATTCTTATAGACTTGGCTCCGACTGTAGAGGTTATGCGTCATATTATATAGTGTGGAGTATATAGGGATAATGCAAGGTCTCTCTCCCTTGGAGACGTTACATATGTGGAGCGGCCTTTGAGAGCGAGTGGCCGGTCATGGCGCCAGCTGATGGCGGCCGCGACGAGAAATGGGGCAATATCCCCGACGACCGTACTATTCATTCAGGCTGGCTTGAGAAGCAGACAGTCTCGCGAGTAAGAACTGCTTGCCTGATCGAGGCATATTCGCACAAGGTACTGACCTTGCAGATCTGGCGCCGACGGTGGTTTGTTCTGCGTAAAGCGCGGCTCGGGTTTTACAAAGACGAGAGAGTAAGTGGCCTGCCGTCTGGCCGATGTGCCTTTGCCACATTCATACTGTATTCTGCTCTGGAGTAGGAATAGGCTCTCCAGAGTACCTAAATACTCGACGCCGTGTCGGATTGTTGCACGGTTTGATTTGATTTGTTTGTTTTTGACTTGATACTTTGTTTATTTCACTTGCTGGCTCATTCTATGATTTGTTACTTTTACTGGGTTCATTGTAAATTAAACTTTTTTTAAAATCCTTCTGTAAGGTTACCTAACCCAAAGGAATACAAGCCTATGGCTCTGATCCCGGTCCATGAAATATTGGCAGTAGCAGCCAAAACGACAAAGAAAAAACCGTTCGGTAAGCTTTACGTGGCCCCAAAAAATTGACAACGGCATAGCGTTTATTATATATCTCAAATCTACGCGTGATTTGCGTCTCTGTGCCTCTAGTGAGCAGGATATGGCTGCTTGGATTGGAGTTTTGCGGAAAGTTTGCCAGGAACACGAGACGACAGATGCGCTGGCCCACGCCAAGCCGACCGGGCTGCCTATTGATATTCCGCCCGCACGGCCAGAGTTGGTGACCCATCAAAGTGGAACTAGCGAAGAAGATGAGGGCCAGAGTGGCGGCCAGTCTGTGGCCCTAAGTGGGGTCCTAAATGGGGCCCTAAATGAGGGCGTACTAGTTTCCAGTGTGGATACTGCAGCTGGCTATTTCCCAGTGGAAGAAGCAAACGCTGATGCAGCAGGCTTTCGGTCCTCATCTTCCTTGGCTTCAGAATGTGCCGTTCCCTTTGATGAGGATCCAAACGATTTAATTGTAGCAGCATCACCGGTCTCAATTGCATCGAGTGAGGACTCAAACCAACGACAAGTCTCGGAAGTCTTAAATCGACGACGTGTCTTCACAGAGGGCTATTTACTGCGTTTACGAAAAAAGCTCAAGACGTGGAGTAAGCAATGGTGCGTGCTAAGGCAGACTGGCCTGTATATTTACGCTTCGGAGCGGGAGTACACTTTAGTAAGCTCAATAGGCGTAGAAAGTATCGAAGACGTTGTTGAGCTGGAGCCTATGAGTAAAGCTAGGCAGTGGTGCTTTATGATTGTTACCAGGGAGAATACAGTACGATTTTCCTGTGGTGATGAGGCGACACTTGAGCGCTGGCTGGGTGCGTTTAGTTCCATGATGGAGCATTGGTCGATCATGACTGATGCCAAAGCAGAGGCGATGGAAGGAAAAATTTTTAAAGGAAAGCGAGAAAATGATCAGACATAAATCCGCGAGGGAGAAACTGAATTAAAAATCATGAAAAGTTAAGGGTTCAATATTCGGTTTTCAAGCAGGCAAGCTATAAGGTACAAAACGTAAATTTAATTCACAAATTAATAAAAAATAAATTTTCAATTTGATCAAGGAACCAAATTTCAAGGTGGTCAAATGAATCGCAAACGTAATGATTGTAAATGTAATGCAACTTATAACGTGGCTAACGGTATTACTCCTGTCCAACTAATGCAATAAAAGTACAGCGTTCACATGCTAGTCAAGCTCAATCACAGACGTTTCAACAAACTTTGGCTCTCCAAATAGGGTTTATTTTGAATCCGTGTTTTCTGCCATTCCCTTCCAAAGCGGCTCTTCCTCTCCCGGTAAACGCTCGACGCGTTTGTTCTCCCAATAGTCCAGTTTTTCCAGTCCCGAATTCTCCAGGCGCTAAGCATGATGAGCAAAATGTTTTAATCATATAAAGCATTCAAAATGGAACCGATTAAAGTTCAAAAAGTAAATGATGCATGCAGTACGATGATTGTATTGACAAATCAAAGACTTTTTGTCCGGTATCAAAATCAAAATCAAAACAAAAATCAATAATCAAGAATTATAGTCGGCTCACATTATACTCCTCTCTTATATCGAATTTACGACGCTTCCGTCTAATGCTGAGTTCCTGATCCTTTGAAATTTGCTGGTTGTGAGCAGCATGATGCTCATACCGCACGCGAGTAAAGTTCTCTAGCAGAAACGAAGAGGCAACCACGATTGTTAGGAAAGGCAGACCAAAAGTCAGAAAAGGCCGCCGCACAAGAACCTGATTAATACGGCCCAAAACGGACCGTGGGCTGGTAGCAGCCCATCTCTTGTTTGCGAATAAGGCCATTTGCTACATGACTCGTGAATTTGAGGATTTAATCTCGATTTATTAAAGATACTTACTTGTTCGGCCAAAGATGAGAGTATCCATAGTTGTTAAATTATAAAGCGGTATTATAATATTTACTGTCTAGGTCAACATTAGGGTTAACCAGGGCTAGTAGGTTCAAGAAGGATCAATTAGGGTTAGTTATGGTAAGTAGGGTTAGCTATGGCAGGTAGGTTAGTTTAATAAATAGAATATATAAATACGTAAATAAATGAATAAATAAATACAAAAAGACGTAATTTCGATAAACTGCCATGTGAATGCCGGCAACACGTGGACGAGGCAGGCGGAGGAGCGCCAACAGCGCCACTCTAGTCTCTAATACTAACGCGGAAGCTTCTACGGGAGCGGAGTATGGAGTCGTGGTAAACTCTTCTCAGCAAACGGCAGCTGAACGAAGTTTGCCTTCGCGGAGGCGTACACGACGAACGCGCCAGTCTGCCTTTAGCAGCAGCGATGAGGAGGTAGACGCGGGTTCGAATCCGCACCGGCGCCGGCGGCTGAGCAGTTCCAGGGAGGAGCCTTGTGTCGCTCGGCCTCGGCGGATAGCTCACGAGGAAAACGAGGCATCTCCCGCCTCAGTGAGCGACAGCCAAGACGGGCGGCCGGTGATAGATTTGGAGGAGGAGCAAGTGCTCTATGTCGACGACGAGGACGAGGAGGAAAAGGGGGACAAGAAGGGCGTGGCCGGTGCTCCAATCTCGAGCAAGGATAGTGTGGAGGAGAGCACAGGGACCGGGTTGGCTGCATTTAACTGTGCAATCTGCTTTGAGCCACCTCAAGTCCTCTCTGCGGCTCCGTGTGGCCATTTGTTTTGCGATTACTGTATTCGCAGTGTTGTCGACATGAATCCGCGACAGGGCCGTTGCCCTATTTGCCGGCAAAAGGTGACACAGCGCAGTATTGTGCCGCTGGCCATAAAGCTGGGGGTTTAGGCTTTGGGCTTTAGGCTCTAGACATTAGACACTAGACACTAGTCATACGCGGCCGTGTATATACATAAAAAGTGTTTAAAACGAATTTGGTCCTTGATACAGTACTCGTCAAGCTACTTGGCCGCTGGAAGCTAAAATGGTAATTGAAAGTGTAGTTATCGCCTTGGGAAACGTACCTTGGCCGGCCATTAGCAATTAGACCTATGGCAGCTTTTTTGTATTTATACAGTAGGCCCTAAAAGTATAATAATATGCGCGTCATATACATATACTAGGCTGCACGCACAGAAACGCGTTGTGTATGGTCAAACTAATATGGATTAATTTAATATTGGCGCGCTATAGTGCTATATAATAGTTGTGGATAGTATTATAGAGTTTATATACGTTTTGTGTTTTGTATACGTTGTACGACTTTTATGCGAAGTAAAGATTGTTTCAGGTCTAAATGAAATGTATCAGTTGCAAAGTCAAACTTGTATTTATATTAATATACCAATAATTATCTATAATTAAAATCTCACAAGCTTGCGTATGTGTCCAGTATTATATAGCAACTTATCATACGTCGTTACATAATCAGTCTAGACCACTTTGCTTTGGCCATCACGGTCTCACTGCCGTATCGGGAACAGTTTGGTTTCGCAGAGTGCAGATTTGACGGAGAGTACGAGCGCAGACTTTTGCCCATGAAAAGTGGTGTGCAAAAGTAACGGCAAGATTGCTTACGGCCTGGCCAAGGTGTAATGCTGCCCTTCTCCGGGGAGCGCAAGGAGCCGGCAAGTGGAGTTTGGGGGAATGGCAAAGTGGACACTGTTGGCCTGCAGGAGCAAGACGCGAGGGGGCATGGACATTTGCACAGCCAAGGTATAGCGGACGAAATCTTGGAAGACGAAATCTTGGAAGACGAAGTTTTGGAAGACGAGATTTTAGAGGACGAGATTTTAGAGGACGAAATCTTGGAAGACAAAGTCTTGGAAAAAGATGTATTGGAAAAATCCGTTCCGAGTCTGGAAGAGTTCATGTCCGACTACCGCAGCGGGCACATAAACAATGTGCCTGATATGTCGAGCAAAGTGGACACCAGTAGCGGTTGGGACGCGCCTTTTCCACGAAATATTGCTCAAGTCTCGCGGGCCGTCTGCGAGATGATCGGGTTTGACAGCTCGAATATTCTGAGTAATACAGCTGCCTTGGACGCTCTCGCCAACTCGGCTGAGCTCGCGGCAAATATAAGCGGATGCACTTTTGCCATGGTCACTCTGGTCGACGAAATGAATACTTACGTTTTGGCTACGCGATCGGTCGATCGTGATATTTTGCCCATTTCACATGTCGGCTGCTTTCCCAATGCTCAAAGCAACCTTATCTGCAGACACGTTTTGCTGACCACCAACTCTTCCCCGTAAGTACCGTCGTGCTGCTTTATTTCATTGCGGACTGTCCGTTTGTATAGCACTCCTCTTGGGTTTGCGCTTTTTTTATTTACATCTACTTTTGATTGCCTGCTCAATCTATCAGCTTATGGCGCTCATAATTCATGGTTATTCATGGTTGCTTTTACGCGTATACTTTATCCATTTCACTGATGCCATACTAACCCACGTACAGGTTTATCGTGTCCAGTCTAAAGACAGATTGGAGGTTCAAGAATATTGTGAGTGCTTTACTCTATTTTCGTTTTCCTAACAAATTTCAGGGAGCCGTTAAATCTGGAAAGATCGATTTTTATGCGGGGTTTCCTTTAGTGAACAAGACGGGACTCACGATCGGGTCGCTTTGTGTCTGTGACCAAAAGCCAAATGTCCCGCTGGACGAACGGTCACTGCGGAATCTTCGGTCTATCAGCAGCAACGTTGTCACATCCCTCTCTCTGCTCAGCAACAGCCTTATGCTGGAGAGGAAACGCAGGTACTTGAACCGGGTTTCTCTCTTCACCCGTATTTTTCTGGTAGACGACAATGATTGTGATACGATGCCGTTTATTGGTGCTTCTGCCGGCAGCAGCGCCATGACTGGTATAGATACAAAAGGCCAACAAGATTACTTGACCGCTATTGGAACTGGCGTGGAGTCTGTTGACGAAAAGGCCTTTACCGATGCAGACGGGGCCGACAGTCCGGCTGAGTTTAGCCCAGAAGCTGCTTTTAAATTGGGTAAATGGTTACGTGAAAACGTGGGGCAGGATGCGCCTGCATGGCTGGCTTGCTCTATGATCCGCGACATTATTCGCTGTGAGGGCGTTTATTATTTTAGTGTACACAGCGCAAGCCAGCAAAATGCACCGGCTGCTTCTGTTTCCTCGTCCTTTTCAACATTGTCACCTCCGCAATTCGAGTCACCGCCGGTCGCGGCGGACAGTACCAGTGATCTGCTCAATTCGTTTCCCTTGAAAACAAACCCTAGGGTTAATAACCCTAATCACGTTTCTGGCTCGTCAACGGACACGGGGCCTGTGGATTCTGCGGTTGTGGACGGTGAAGCCGAAGGTGGCAGCGATGCAGAGGCATCTGATACCAAACGATGTGAGCTTATAGCTTACAGTATAATGGGGAATCGTGAACTAGCTGGCCTACGAAACAAGACAAGTGCAATGCCAGGTGCTCCTAAAAGCAATGCTCCTGCAGTATTACAGCAAAGTCTTGTTTGTGAGGGCGCTGAACTGGCGGGTATTATTGCTGCTGCTGTGAATGGTCATATATACAAAAGGCTGCCAGCAATTCTCGAGTCTGTTTTGCCCAGTGGGATCACGGAAATCGCCGTGGTTTCCATCATTGATCATATGAGAAGAGCGAGTGGTATCTTGGTGGCGTTTAACCCGCACGAGGCACCTCTTTCGCAGCCAACGCTGAGGATAATGCTTTCTTTTGGAGAGCATATTGTGGCTCAGGATATAAGGCATCGTATAAAAATGGCGGACCAAGAAAAAAACAATTTTATTTCTAAAATCTCACACGAACTACGTAGCCCGCTTTTCGGCATTTTGGCGAGTGCCGAATTGCTTGGAGAAACACCAGATCTATCTCAGCAGCAGCAGCAACTGCTTCATACTATTGACCGGTGCGGAAATGGCCTTTTGGAAATAATAAACCATATTTTGGACGCTAAAAATATCGCAATTACCCTGGGCCAGGACGCTACTGGTAGAGGCGATACTGTGGCAGGCAAAGATGGCGACAGAATAGCCATAAACAGAGCGGAATCTAAAACGGAGGCAGCTACCTTTTCTTCCGGACCTGCATCTATTCCGCATGACGGCGAATCTGTAACGGAGGATCCTGGGACTGATTCCACTTGCCGTGCAACTAATCCTTCCTTTACTCCCGCGTCTTTCCCCGCAAAAGCTCCAGTCTATTATGATGCGTTGGCTATCTGTGAAGAAGTAGTTGAAACACAGATAATGGGAGCCTCTGCCCATGCAGACTCTGCCCTGTTTGAGCATGATTTGACAACCTCAATTTCGTCTCCGGCCTCTTCTTCACTGATTGTGGACGGGAGCATGGCTTTCTCTCATCCAGCAACATGCACAAAATCTGTGCCGTCTAGTAATACCACCCATAGTTTTGCCAAAACTGCCGGGTATAATTCGGCGCTTCTTAACCCCGGTACTCCGGTTCAGCACCAGCATCGTGTGCACGATATCCCTCCTGTAACGGTGGCCTTTACTGCTGCGCCAAACGCTCATGTTGCTTGGTCAAATGGGAGCGGAGTGCCTGTGTCCTTTAGACGGATTCTGACAAATATTGTAGGCAATTCGCTAAAGTATACAAGACAGGGCCATATTCGCGTGACGTTGCAGTACAAGGCGAAGCGCAATTTTTTGGTTTTGCGGGTGCAGGACACGGGTAAAGGGATGTCTCGTGATTTTGTGGAGCGGAGGCTCTTTACTCCCTTCACTCAGGAGGACTCCTTCCAGCCTGGAGTCGGCCTGGGCATGTCTATGGTGAAACAGCTGGTGGACAGTTTGGCAGGCTATATCTCCATAGAGTCCAAAGTCAACTGTGGGACCTGTGTAACCGTTACACTGCCCATGCTGCCTTTGTGTAACGCAGGAATCGTTGTAGTAAAGGCTCCAGAGGCTGCTGCCCTGCGGGAAAAGTATGACCAGTTTAGGGGCTGCAGTGTGTACGTTCACTGTGAGCCGTGGACAACGAGCAGAGAGGGCAGTCGGAGTGCTGATTACAATAGCAATAAAGAGGCTTATAATACAGACGCTACAGACGCTACAGACCCTACAGACGCTACAGACGCTACAGACGCTACAGACGCTAATAAAGGCCAAAAAAACACAGAGCTGTTTGAAGCAATGCAGGTCTACTGCCGGCAATGGATCCCAGACTGTCGGTTCTGTGAGGATCCTGAAGGCGCGGATATAATCCTGGTCCCACAGGACTCTGCCTTTGGAAGGTCCGTAGCCGTTGACAACGGAGGCAAGTTTGATGGGGCAAAGCACAGGGCCACTCTCGTCTTGTGCCGCAGCCAGATGAGTATTGCCAGCCTTGCTCTACTCCCTCACAAGGGGGTAGCCTTTGTTTCTGCTCCCTTTGGACCAATTAGTATGCTACAGGGCCTTTTGAACTGCTGTTCAACGGGCAATACTCTGCTCGTAAGACGCGGATCTTCTTCCGTCTCTGTGCCGTCGGGGACGGCATTAAAACTAGACGCCAATGCAAACGTATTAGGCCCAGAAAACCCTGACGGAGGTCAAGGCAGCATGGACACGAGTCCAAAAGGCAGAGCTGCTGCTGTGGTCGAGAGCAGATTGGACGGTCAGACAGAGTCGCAAAAAAGGAGCTCACAGTCCCGTCCTCGGCCAGAGCAGCTCAGCGGCACTTTTCCCGGCAGCCTTAGTAGCGCCTATCCATCTGGGCCAGAGGGAGATGGCCTACAGGACCGTCTGCCTCTGACCCAAGACTCGGCAGAGGCCGTCAGTCCTACAGCGAGCCGCTCTCTAAAGTTATCTGCTCTCGAAGCTCAGGACGAAGCCGTTGAGCCGGTCGTGACGACGGGAATATACAGCGAGAGCCCGAGTACAGCGGCTGAATTGACGGGCCGCCAGCAGAGTACGGGACTAAAAGGCTCTGGGTTCAGTTCAAATATTGCCCCTTTGATGGCAGCACAAGCAGCGAGGGCCAAACTGCCTTTTGGCTCTGATATAGTAAAACCAGTAAAACCTACAAAACCTGCAAACCCAGAAAAATCAGACTTGCCGGATGATACTCCTTTACGCATTTTGCTGGTGGATGATAATCTAATTAATCTGCGTATTCTGCAGACGTTTGCCAGGAAAATGTCGCTTGATTTTGCTTGTGCAATGGACGGACAAATGGCCGTTCGCTGTGTCCAGGAGAACGCGAATACGCCGTTCCAAGTTATCCTTATGGACATGCAGATGCCCGTCCTGGACGGGTGCGATGCTACCCGGCTTATACGGCAGTACGAGTCTGTGAGAGGACTGCCTAGATCTCGTGTAATTGCCCTCACTGGCCTCGCCAGCGACAGTGATAGACTGAGGTGCGAAAGGGCGGGTATGGACGGGTTCGTTACAAAGCCTGTCTCCCTTTCAAAGCTGCATTCTTTGATTCATGCCGAGATTTGAATCAGAGAGGGGCTGGATGGGTTGGTTGTTTTTATTTATCTTTTTTGCTTTATATATCTGAAGTTTTTATTTCTTTCCTTGCCATAAAGATGTGCTTCTAAAGATCCGTCTGATGGCAAGTTACCCCTATCCTGGCGATTGTATTTGGATTTTATTACTCATACTGGCTTTTACTCATACTGGCTTTTACTCATACTGGCTTTTACAGGATTTGAATTTAGTTTTAAAAGGAGGCAAGAGGGTTAAAGATTTATTGCATATTCCATTTTCACAAGTTTATTTGCATTCAGCACGCAACAGCACTACCGTTTATGCTGATTTCATGATTTAATTTGTATGAAATAGGTAAATTCCACAATGTATCAATCAATTAATTTCCAAACATTTTGTTTCGAGTCATGTGTCAAACAATAAATATTTCAAGTATAGTGTAATACCATACCGTTTCATTTCTGTACAACAAATCGGGAATTTAAAAATTGCCTATAAAAATTGCGAATGAATCACCACCACTTTTGATGTTGCACTTGGCTTACAGACGCTTATCAAATCCAAACGACCGGAAAAGACACACTAGCAATAAAGAGCGAGACACAAAGTTGTAGTGTGTTTCTCACTATAACGGAGAGGATTCTGATTGTGACAGTGTCGGGTATTTGATATGCATATTGCGTACAGACTGAATTTAGCATTGCAATTATTACTATATCGCTCACCTCTGCGTACGCCGTAATTTTGGCGTCAAAAGTCTCCAGCTCAACACGAGACTGGCGATTCTCTGCTTGTGCCGCGGCAATAAGCTTTTGTAGTTCTGTACGCTGTTGCAGCAAAGCACTGCGTGCCTCTTCTTCCTGCTCTAGCAGCTTCAATTCGGCCACGTGATCATCGTTTAGAGCTTTAATATCGCCAACAGAGAGTTCCAAATCCTCGAATACTGCCCTTGATTAGTTAGCATTAGCCGACGACGGATAAACAACAATAGTATTCATTTTATATTGTTTTATTCTTTGTGTTTTATTCGTTTGTCTATTATTTTTGTCTTATTTTTGTCTTTTAATTTTGTCTTTAATTCTTTTGTCTCTTCTCTAGTTGTAGTGTTTCATTTCCTCTTCGATTTCTCAATGCGCCAACGAACCTATAGCCTTTGTGAGCAGCAATTTCTGCTTCAAGGTGCTCCTTCTCGTACAGAGCGCCATTCAGTTTGTGCTGCGAAGCCTCCAGTTCCGACTTGACCGAACAAGTCGCACGCTTTCCCGACTTTAGTCTCAAGTACTGGTTCCGATTAAGCGCACGTAATCGAGCAGCAAGACTCCTTATTTCAATCACGGCCGCCGGCGGCAGCGGCTCTGATGCGGCAAGAGCCGCTTTGACCCGCGATCCTAGCGCGTCAATATCATCAAGGCTCATTATACTGAACTGAGCTCGAATGCCGACCTAAGAGTCCCGACTTATTACAATAAGTGCTTTATAATTAAATATTAATATTAAATAAAATTATTAATAAACTATTAATAAAATATTAATAGAAATAGAACTATCAAACAAAGTCCAAAACCTAAGAATACAAATTTGAAAAATACACAATATACACAATACGATATAAATAAATCATAAATAATGCTAATTATATGGTGCAAATGCGAGGAATACAATAATTTAATTCGAGCAAGGGCAGATCAGATCACAGCTCGAATCGACGAGCATGAATGCCTCCCATAAAAGCGCCCTGGCGCTATGTATATATAGCGAAAGCAGAGCGGCACAGTCCAATTGCACTGAGACTGGTTTTCACTATCGATACAGACTTGGGCGGTTCTCCTCTCGGTGACTCGAGTGCTGAAGAGTTTGACAGTGAATCGTTTGCTCCGTACGAAGCTCGGGGCAGCAAGGCTCTTGATCTTTCCAGCGCATACAAAAATGTTTGTTTATATTATGCATTTAATGATGACGCGTCTCGTGCATTGGCCTTCCGCAATATCGGGCCCGGTTGCTATGAAGCACAGATTCCTATAGCTGCGCGCGATCGTGCTCCGATACTGCACGTTTACGCTTCAAAAGATTCGTATTTTAGATTAAAGGCGCCTTGTGTCGTTGCGGGACAGAGTGTACAGCTACAGTATGCGAATAAAAAGGCAGTAGTTCAACAGCGGTTTCGAAGGTTATTCATTAAAGCGCCTCTGCTTGTTTATGAGCCGAGCAATGCTGTCATTGGCGGACACATTTGGTAAGACCGAACATGAAGAAGTTTTAATTGTAAAAAAAATGAAAAATGAAAATTGGAAAATTGAAATAAAGAATTTGACAGGAATTTAAATATGGTTACTCTAGCTACGTGAGCTATTTTATCTTGTAAACTTGGACAGTATATAAATTGGATAAAAAATTAAATGGGTTGAGTAACTAGCATGGATTCTGATTCTGGCTCTGGTTCTGGTTTTTGAATTTGAATTTGAATTTTATTCTTTTCCAACAATTCTTTTCCAACAGTTTGCTAATGTATAGGGACGCGGGTCTCTTTGTTGCAACTGATTTGTCTCAACAAGGACTCATACACCACTACCTCTCGCGAAAAGACGTACAAGAACAAACTGGTAAAGATATTGCGAATGGCCGAGTCTTAGAACTCGGCGCCGGCACGGGTCTCGCCGGGCTTGCGTGGGCTGCCGTCTATGCAAACAGTGTTGTTATTCTAAGCGATGAGGTGGTGATTGAGAGCATAGCAACAAATAAAACGAACAACGGTGGAATGCCTCTCGTTGTACAGTATACGTGGGGTGAGAAACTGCCCACGCAAATTCTGGGATGTTTACCGGATACAGTCATTTGCACAGACGGCATTTACAATGTAGACGCGCACGAGGTACTACGTGACTCAATCCGGCAATTGGTTTACGCGCGTCGACGCGCTTTGCGTGGGCGTGAGAAGCCTTTGACGCTAATTATGGCCCACAAACGACGTGGGGGTGAAGAAGCAAAGTTTTTCCTTCCCTGGGAGACACAGGCAGACAGCAGTGTGCGCCTTAGCTGCTGGACTCGCCAAGTAGCCCGTGGATGTATTCTCATAGACATTGCTCTTGCTTATACTGAATAACGTCGCTCCGCAGCAAGTCTGGAGATGGACTGGGAGCTTCAATCTGGTTCAGTGCTTGGATAATAGTGTGATGCTCCGAATAATGTACCAATGAGCAAAGTGCGGTGTCATAAACATTGTAATATGTCGAGTATACTCGTTTGCAATACAGTAGTTTGTGAAATGTATACGTGGATTAGCATAGAAAGATAAAGATCGGACGCTTTGGAAAAGATGACGGTGGAACTATGTGAGACAAGCCAGAGTGAACAGATTACTGAGAGAATTGGCTTCACATAAAGGTATACACAATCTTGACTAAGGTTCGTGTTTTATGTCAAATGCAAGGGTTCGAATGTGAGGACTCTTTCAAACCTGCTACATAAAAAGTTCGCATGCCCTGATGGAAGAGTATTGAGCTTTTATTTAAGACTATTATGGAGCCAATTTCAAAGGTAGTACGATGCTTCTACTTCCAAGCGCCAGTCTGAGATCTCAACACCGTCTCAGACTTGCCCTTATCCCTTAAAAAGTTTTTATAATTATTGCATTGTGTCACGTTCACCGTGGAATTAAGTCTATACAGTCTTGTATACGCAAGTACGGCAAACCTATAGGGAATATTATATAGCTTTATACCGTGTGCAATCGTGGAGCACTATAATCAAAAGATCGATCCCCGTGTTTTTTATAATTTGCTGTGTAATTAAGTGTTAATAGCGTGTCAAACGTGTAAGCAATCAAAAGCTGCTTATCATAATAATAATTAATATGAAAAGTATATTTGGTGTTATGAGTCATAGCCGACGATTTATTTTCCCTTACTAATAATAGGTTTTTATTTATTGTGTGCAGTATTCAAAATTTTTTAAGTGTCTCGCAGCCGTTTGAAAAGCGACACTTTTCATCGGTTCAAGGTACAATTTAGCTCTTGTTTGGCAGCTTAAAGGCCCCGTGGAAAGTGCCTTTTTTGCCCAAGTCTGCGGCGTTTCGATTTAGCACCGCCCAATTCCTTCGCTTTTCCCAAGTGTTTGAGGCAAAGAGTCCTGCCCCGCTAATTCGTTTCCTTGATTCAAATTCGATCCTGACCACGGGCTTTTGGTACTGTGGGCGACAGCAAGGAAGGGAAGCAGGAAAAAGAATCAAGACAGGACGCGATTACGCTATTCTGTCTATTTGTCTCGATCGCATAAGCTTTGCTTAAAATTTTGCTCTCAAAGTGAAAGACAGCGACGCTCAAGTACTGGCGTTTTAATTGCTGTTTTTCTTCTCTTTCCCTACTGCAAAACTTAAACATTTTCTTTGGACAATTGGTCAGGCGCTGGGACCATTAATATCCAGACGCTCCTTCTGCATTACGGCGCCGGCAGCAACTAGCAGCTTCGCTCCCGTCGACTTTTATCCTCCTTTCCGTCCTCCCTAACGACCCTCGAGGACTCATCTATTTGCTTTGCCGGCCCTTTAATTTTGAGGCTTTTGAATTTTAGGGGTTTTGTTCCGGGCCTTTTGGTTTCGCGTACATTCGCGTACACTCATATAATTTTGGCATTATTTCAATTTCACAATCCACAGCTCTACAAGTTCCTGCTGTGCTTTGCGTAATAGGCACAGCAAACCCCGAAAGCCGTTTCAGCTATAGGTCCTCTCTTCGCCTCAGTTGCGCAGCCTGCGTCCAGGTTTGCCTGTAAGAGTAGCCCAAAGCTGATCAGTATGACAGCAATGACTAGGGTTACGACTACAGCTGGACCTTTTACCAATGCCAGCTCTATTCACAGGACAAAAGTCGCTCGAGGTGTCTATACGTCTTCGTCTAGTATGGCTGCTGTTGCTACTGCTTCTGCGGCAGCTGCCTCGAACAATCCGGAACCTGTTTATTATTCTGCTGGGGATATTGTAACCGCTTCTACTGTATCGGCTGCCCCCAGCCTGACCACTTACCCCAGTACAATATCTAGTCCTCTGCGTCATCGCAAGGAAAAGCTGTGCAATTTTGATCCGGAAGCCATGATTGCAGAAGTCATGCGTCGCCGCATTGCTCTTGTTGACAATACGGGTCAGGTCGACTCTGAAAGCTCGTTTTTCGTGGCAGACTTGGGCCAAGTTTACAGGCAGCATATGCAATGGAAACGTCTTTTGCCCCGGGTTGAACCCTTTTATGCAGTTAAATGCAATCCTGACCCGTACGTCATTCAGCTCTTGTCTGCACTAAACACGGGTTTCGATTGTGCCAGCCATGCTGAGATTGAACAGATCCTTCATGCTGGCATTGATCCCCATCGTATTATATACGCAAACCCTTGCAAAGCAGTTTCCCATATTGCTTATGCTCGTACAATGGGCGTGGAAAAAATGACGTTTGATAACGCTGAAGAGATCTACAAGATCAAGCAGCATCACCCGGAAGCTCGACTCTATCTGCGTATTCTTACAGATGATTCTAATTCGCTCTGCCGCCTTGGTCTTAAATTTGGAGCCGATCTCAACGTTACCGGTGAGCTTTTAGCCTTGGCTAAAAGCCTCAATCTGTGTGTGGAGGGAGTGAGTTTCCATGTTGGCTCTGGCTCTTACGATCCAAACGCCTTTGAAGATGCAATCAAAAGAGCCCGATTTGTTTTCGACCAGGCCGAGTCTCTTGGATTACCCCCACTGAAAACTCTGGATATAGGTGGGGGGTTTAGTGGGGAGACGTTTGAGGCAGTAGCTCCACGAGTCCGTGATGCTATCGACGATAGTTTCCCGAGTACGGTTCGCGTTATCGCTGAGCCTGGCAGGTATTATGTAGCGGATGCTTTTACTCTGGCTACTCATGTTATTGCGCGCAGAACAGTGGCACCGTGCTTGGAACAAGGCGAGGCGTATCCACGGTACTTGTACTACTTGAACGACGGAGTGTATGGCAGTTTTAATTGTATCGTCTTTGATCACCAGCAGCCGCAGGCCCAAGTGCTCACCCACCAAGGCCGATTTGTTATGGAGACGGGGCCCGTGTACAAAAATCCAATGGGAGAGACAAGTAATACTGCTGCAGTATTACATAGTGCAGGTGCAAGTAATCTTAACAACTACAGTACAAACGGCGACGATGCAGCAAACGCAAATAAAACTGCGCTTGCGGCAGCAATTGCGGGGGAACAAGTAGCCAGAGTCGATGAGGCGATAGAAACGGCGCAGCTTCATCCGCCGGGAAGCGGCTTCAAGTGCTCAATTTGGGGACCGACTTGTGATTCTGCCGATTGTATCGCAGCCGAGTATTCGCTCCCAGTGAGACTGGACGTGGGCGATTGGCTGTATTTCCGTAATATGGGGGCCTATACGAGTGCGGCTGCTAGCAAATTTAACGGGTTCCCTCGCAGTCCAGTTCACTATGTCGTCAGTGAAGTAGGAGCGCTTGAGCTGTTTAACTTGTAGAAACTCTACATCGCAAACTCCGCACCGCAAAGGGCTCCAGTCGAAGGGAAAGAAAAGTCGGATTTAGTTGTACTGCTTTTTTTCTAGTCACCTTTTAGTTTTATTCCGTCTTGTTTGATTTGACTTTATAGTCTTTGCTGTGCCAAAATCTATATTTTTCTATCGCCTTTAATGCTTCAAAAAGGGCTGTAAACTATTTTGTCAAAATTTGCGCCTTGATCATACTAAATACACGTCGATAGCAACTTCAGAGTCAGTTGTGCGTGTGAAAGTAGTCGAATAATAAATATTTTTTGCAAAACATAGACAAAATTGGAATTTTACAGCCAAGCAGATCGAGCGAACAAAATCTCAAGACACGATTTAGGCGTGTCAATGGAACAATAAGTAATCTACGGTAGAATAATCTTGGCCATATTAACCGATTGTGGTAATACGTTCTAAACAATAAAATAATCGAGCAAACGCACTATTATTATATTGTAGTTTATTTAAAGTGAAAAAAAAAATCAGGAATATTTACAGAATATTTGTAAAATGTACACGACGAATTTAAAATTGCCTCGTGTATCCGGCCCGTAATATATTATATGCCATTCATAAACTAAACATATCGCCAAACAATTAAGACGCCGGCTCGAGAGACCAAATGCTCAGATTAAAATTGGATTCGACTCTGGCTGTAACGTCATTCTGCTCAAAGGCTAAATTAAAATCAACAGTGCCGTTTGATTCGAATCAGCGGCCGATTATAAGAGTAATTAATTCATAAAACAAACCGCCCAGAGCCAAAAAAATGAGCAATGCTGAGATCAGTTAGTATAGATTCAGCAAATTATACGATATATTATATGTGTATTGGCATTACCCACTATTCCCTTTGAAAGAGGCAAACGGCTCCGTTTTTCTGCGCGTGGGACAGGCTTCGGCCGCCACGGCTGGCCGCGTTTTTCAAACTGCTTATTCGCAGCGCGTTGACGCGGCGTTTGTACCTAAACAAGGCATTGTTAGCTTTGACTGGCTGAATAGAGACACGGTCTGGTTTACCATCGCGTAAGGACGACTACAACGTGTACAAACTGTGGCGGAATAAAAATATAATTTAATAACCTGAAGTCTCTAGTTATACTATCGTTAGTTTAGCCTGCCGCTATTCACATTTAAGCAGGTTAACCCTAACCCTCGGGTGTTTATACAAAAGCACTAATACTTGTGAAAATGTACCGAGACAAAGTTTGTAATAGTAATTTATTATTATTATTATTATTATTATTATTATTATTATTATTATTATTATTATTATTATTATAATATTATTATAATATTATTATAATATTATTAGATACAAGACCAGTCGTTTGTTCGCGCGCCTTAACGACAGACGGCACAAATGCCGCTGCGGCTTTAAGCGCGCCAGCACATGTAAATTTGATTCGTCATTCCAACAGTATCCCAATCCTTCAACAACCCAGGCAGACGCCCATAATATTGGCAACGCCATATTGGCAACGCCAAGTAAGATAATGGACCGGGGTAGTAAAGTTTCAAGATACCTGGACAACGAGGCAATTGATTCTTTCTGGAATTAGTCGTGTAGAGACTTGCTCAATCTTGTGCCCTCTGATTACCAAGAGATTTCTCTTGCACACATTTCAGTTCGATATTGTACAAAAGGGAGACGACCTTCAGCACAATACCAGCATGTGCTAATGTTGGACTAGAGACAGATAAAATAGGACCGTAATAAATAGAATGGATGGAAGTAAAGCGCAATGCGATAAGACAGTAAAAGGTAAAAGGGGACAAATTGCTTGGTAGAATATCAATAAAAATAAGCAAAGCAGATCGAGCACATGTTCTACAGCAAATAGAGTATTACAATTCAACTCTCAAAACGCAAGACGCAGAAATAACGGAGAAAAGGCTTTTATTTCTATTCATGACAACGACAAGAGCAACTCAAAGGGAGACGAAGATTGCGGACAAAAGATGAAGACTGCGGAACAAAGGTGCAAATTATAGTAATTAGCAAGTGTCAACAAAAGGCGAACAGCAATAAAAGAACGAAAGGGGCCTCTTTTCTACAAAAAAAAATCCAGATTTACCGCTTCTGATTCGTTTCTCCTCTGAACACCTCACAGCGACTCTGTATCATGAACTTTCCAATCATCTGTCAGCCGCGAAGGCTCCTTTAACCCCCCCAAAACGGCAGCACTGTACTGCCCAGACTGGATGGCTCCGCCCAAGTATTTTTCGGCTACAGCACGAACCCGATCCAATCCAACATCGATAAGCTGCTCCCGTCTCTGCTGCTGCATTTCTGGTGAAAGTCCTGAAACAAACTCGCCCACGCCCTGCTCAGACACGCTTTGTGGAGCATCAACCGACTGGAAAATACTTAATTTTGCTTGTTGCAAGGCATCAGGCTCGAGCTTATCAAAGGCCTTTTGCCAACTTTGCTGCATAACCTGTAGCGAGTCCAATTCTCGAGGATCCCGATACGTGAAAAAGTTTGCCAGTCCACTCAGCCCGTTAAACACTAGTCCAGATCCGTACGCGCCTCCTTTTTCTCGTATTTCTCTGTGTAAAAATGGCTCCATGACTTGTGTCATGACCTGTAAGGCAGCACCGTCCGGGTTTGTGTACGAGACACCACGAAGACTCAAGGCAGAATAGCCCACACCAAAGGGCATTTTAAAGTATTGATTTTGAGGGAATGCTGAAGGATTGTAAGAAAATGTTTTGCACCCGATACTATTGCCGCAATTAGTGATATTCTAAATAAATAAATAAAGAAAGAAATAAATAAATGTTATTATAAAAAATAAAGTGGACATACGCTTTTCTCGTGTTTGGACGTAATTGCGAGACCAAATTGCCGACTGCTTTGCCCGCGGGTTTAACATTTTCGCTGCCACACGTCACAAGCAGCCTTGTACTGCCTGCACGGAAAATGTACTGTGAAATTTGCCTTAATTTTGCTGCCAAACCGGATAAATCCTCGGGCCCTCGAGCCAGAGTATTTAGGAGTTTGACTTGACGAATCCCGTTCAAGGCTTCGTTGTCCTTTGCTGTTCCTGCCATAAGAGCACTCGCCTCGGCAATAGCCATTGCGTGGCCGGAATCAGCAATTGAACTCGATAGTGAGCCTGCTTCCATCCTTACGAGCTCTCTCAATTTATCCTGTTTGCCCTCGAAATCCGTGTGCAGTATCAGCTTGTTTATTAAAGCTGTCATTTGCTCAACGTTACGGTCTAGGGCAAAACTGGTGAAGGAGACGAGTAAATGGTAATTATCAAAATTCGTTGGATCAGCCATTGTAGAACAGGCGAAGGCAATTTGGCCGGTCGTCTGCTTTATTTCCTCCTCCAAGTCTTCAATGTTTTCCTGCCTTGTCCCAAGGTTGCGAAGAGCCGTGCAGTACAACGGCAAATAGGGAACCAAGTCAGAGGGCAGATCGTCTAGCGTACAGACAGCCCTCAGATACGTCAAGCCAGAGCCCTTGATGAGCCATGAGACTGGAACTTTACCGGCATTCGTACCGCCATTATCGTTTAGCTCTGTAACGTGAGTCTCCAGAGTAGGGTGCTCTTTGGCCCGGGGAATATCCTTCATTGTTAGCGTAGGCAAGATGGCAGAAGCGTCTTGATTTCGATCGTTTTGAGATTTGGAAAGGGCTTTGTTGTTCTCTTCAATTTCTGCCAATTGCTGAGTGGTCAATTGTGCAACTTGGTGACCGAGCCGGGACGCTTCTTCCGCGGCTAAATCCTCCTGAAACTGCTGCGAAGGTTTCATTGTGAAAACGAGTCTCGAGAGATTGTCGAGCAGTGTTTTTTTAACCAGGTTTTGAAAGAAATTTGGGGTAAAGGCGTCGTGACGGAACCGTTTCAGTAATTCGTCGTACTTCAACGCCTCCAATGGATCACCGCTGCCATTTATCCAAGGCCCTATAAGCTTCTGGGAAAGACGCATACCAAAGCTCGCTGTCCTGTGCTTTTGCCCTATTTCCAACTGGTGTAAAATAGCGTCAATTCGGTCTTTGCGGAATCCTTCATGTCCAACTTTTTCCAGTTCGCTCAGCACAATCGCCTCTATCTTTGGTATGTCTTCAGCTTTGGCTCCCTGGACTCCGACAGAGAAAATACAATTAAGGCCGCCTTCATCGAACCCAGTGTTGGCAGTGAAATCTGATCCCAGACCAGAGCCGACGAGCGCCTTGTAAAGAGGGGCAGAATGCCCACTGGTTAGTAGTGAGGACATTATACTATAAATTAGTTTTTTGTAGCAGACTTGACTGCCTCCAAGCGAGCCTTCTTGCACAGGAAGCAAAAAGGAGACGGAAATTTTCATTTGTTTGTCCGGCTCAGCGTACTGATCAAAGGGACCATCTAAAGTTACTCGCCTCGTTTCGTTCCACGGCTCCTGTTGGTTCTTTATCGATTCTTTAGGTATTGCAGAATACTCGGAAAACCGGTCATTCAGACTTTGCAAGTGCTCCCGCACGTCCATGTTACCAAACGTAATGACCTTGCTGTTGCTTGGGTGATAGTGTGTTTTGTGGAAGTCGACAAGCTCTTTGTGAGTCAGTTCCGTTATGTGCTTAGGATCGCCCCCACTGTCGTTCCCGATACAAGTTCCCTTGAACATTGCTTTATAGAAGTTTATGTAAAACACGTAAAATGCGTCGCTCTAGTTTGTGAGCATAAATTGCAAATTTAAAACAAAAATACTAAAGTAGATACAGTTTTGAGCGGAAAATATTAATTAAACAAAACGGATTAATAAATAAATAAACAGATGTGACCGTCTGTTCTTACCATGTTCCCCTTCATTTCATTATAGACAACCCCTTTAAAAATTAAGGGCGAGCTTGGATCGTTATTGTCCTCCCGTTCGAGCCGCCACCCTTCTTGCAAGAAGTCCAACTTGCGCAGATGAGGTGCCAAAACAGCATCGAGATATACGTCACGCAAATTCTTCATATCCACGGCATTAGTCGTGGAAAACGGATACATGGTATAGTCGGCAGCGGTGAGGGCATTCATATAAGATACAAGGCTCCGCTTATACCTGGCAAGGTCAGACAAGAATAGGCATTTATATTAAAATGCATTCAAATAACAATATAGAAATAGCGAAGAGCAAAAAGATGATCGACGTCAAAAACGGCATACATTTTAAAGAATGGATCTCTAATGTTATATTTCTCGCTTCCGCATAGCGTGGTATGCTCCTATCACGTTATCAGCAAATTGCAAAAGCTCTTTTTCCTACCAATATATGAGGCACTCCCTTCTCATTCGAAGCGGGCGTACCAAACCCGATAGCAAACACATTATTGTCGTCGTCGCTCGCGATATGGAGATATTGCGCTCTACTCTTTTCGTGTTCAAAGTGGAGCAAGTCGATCTCAAGCTCGGGGACTTGCAGCGTCTGTAAGACCTGTTAGAAAAAGAAATAAAAAAACATCAAAACTTGCCCGTTTCACCCTGAACCCGGAAATAACGTCGCCGACTTGCGGCATTGACCGGACAGCCGAGACCGTAGAGGCACTGCGTCGTAGCGCCGCCCGTGGCACTCGGGCTAAACTCCGAGTTCGCAGCATTACACTGAGCGTGTGGCAATGGCAGTTTCTATGACGAATACTGAATTATACCTTTTAAAGAATTTCGTGCTCTATATAATACATATATTTATGCCTTTATATGTGTAGCGCTTGACATGACACATTTTTTACCCCTATTTTTGTCACTCGTTAAATGGACGGGGCCCGTCCACGTAGCTGACCCTATATAATTTATACAAATCGATTAAATACATACTTTTATTATTTATTATAATACTTAGCAGCACGCAAAACATACCTACAGAGCCGCTCGCTCTCAATCTTCCAAGTAACCAGACATTGAGCCTCTAATTATGCGGAAAGATTTTAGACGATGGACATTGTTCGAATTTGTATTGCAATAGCCTGCATTTGCCCACAGAGGCGCCAAAATGATTTTTACGCTCGGCCACTTGACAATCCAAGTGCTTCATAATTCTATTTGACGTTAAATGTTGCTTGTTCTCAATTTACTTGTTCCCAGTTCAAGTAACATTACTGCAACATGGCCTATTCTGCAAGTAATACACCGGCAAATTAGCAGCTCTGTGTTTACGCGAATAACGCGTAACGCGAGTTAATTTGCGCGACAAATCAATGTGCCTTGCTTCATTGTATTTTGCACTTCTCTACTGACATTTTGATTTGGCCGACTCTGTATCTTTAAACCTGTATTTTACGTGGCATCTCCCTTTCACACATTGCTCTTTGCTTTTCTCTACATTCCCTCTTTTCTCTACTTTTTTTATTTTCTCTACTTTTGCTCGGGTCGCAAACATCTCTTTTGATCGGGACCAGCGTTCCTCGAACCCGGTCAGATCTTTGTATCTTACTCTTGTATACTCTTGAAATTCAACGTCTCTGCTGTTGGGGCCAATGTTTGTTAAACGGCAGCAGCGCGAGGCGGATCCTCCACGCACTCCAAATTGCAGTCGGGAAGAGCGGGCGAAAAGACGGGCAGCGATGATGTCAGAATCGCTGGACGAGGCAGAGTCGAATAGCCTCGACAGCCTGCCGACTCCGCCACGTAGTGGCAGAGGCCAGAAAAGACTCGCTCTTGAAATTGCTGCCACGACTCCGCGGAAAAGACGTTCACGCTGTATCGCCGGAATAATTAACGCCGAGGCGCCCTTAACTCCGGAATCCTTATCGCCGTCGACACCGCAATTTTCGGGCAACACGCTTGCCAACGCAAATACGCCAGATATTATTGGACGCGAGCAGGAACGCGTTGTTGTACAGCAATTCATCGATGCCTGTATCGGCCATCGGCAGGGTGGCAGCTTATTTGTAAGCGGACCTCCAGGCTCTGGAAAGTCTGGTACTGTGTCAAGTCTCCTTCCCAGGATACCCGTCAAGTCAGCGACGATAAACTGCACTCACCTGAAAAGCGCTGCGGACGTTTTTCCCACTATTTTGTTTGCTCTGACTGGCGTGCAATTGGCCAGCAACGAAGATGCCGCTGAAAGATTATTAGATTATTTCACAAAAGAGGCTCAGTCAATGAGGTAAGACGGCAGATTTGTTTGGTGTAGAGTTTGCATGGATGCCTATGCGATTCGTCCCAAGCGTTGCTAGTATTGTATTATTTTCTGTCATTTTCTTTTATCTCTATTTGTCATTTCTATTTGCTATTTCTATTTGTCATTCCTATTACTATCCGAGTTTACTCTTTTGTTCTAATCAACGTTCACTTTTCTAATCAATTCTAGTTTGGTGGTACTTGACGAAATTGATTTTCTTATTACACGCGACCAGGAAGTTCTTTACTCGTTATTTGACTGGCCGCAGCAACCAAATAGCAGACTCATCCTCCTCGGCATTGCCAACTCTCTTGATCTTACGGACCGGTTAGTTCCTCGGCTCAAAGCGAAAAACATTTCTCCTAAACTCGTCACCTTTAGAGCCTACAATGCCTCAGAAATTGCGAGTATTTTAAGTGCCCGGCTAAGCCGAAATCCTAAAGTCGCCTTTAACCCTGCGGCAGTTCAGCTCTGTGCTCGTAAAGTCGCTGCTTCATCAGGCGATATCCGAAAGGCACTCGATCTTTGTCGGCTCGCTACAAATCTTGCCGAGACAGAGTACAAATCATCGAATGCTTCCGCTTTGCCTCCGCGTATAGTTTTGGGCCAACTTCCAACAGATAATGCTGTGAATAATCTCGAAAAGGAACAGCTGAAACCCTCCGTTACAGTGTCGATTTCTCATATTGCCAGGGTAACTTCAACAGTACAAAAGGGTGGCAACAACGCGAATCGTATTCAGCAGCTCAGTTTACAACAAAAAGCAGTGCTCTGTACAATGTGTACTAAATCCACTAGATCAATACCCAATGTTACGTGCAATACTCTATACGAAATCTACCAAGGCTTTTGCCTGCGGGATCAATTATTATCGCCCCTGACTCTGTCCGAGTTTCTCGATATCGTTGATTCTCTTGAAGTTGTGGGCATTGTTAATTTGTTCAATGGCTCTGGACGATCAGCTGTGACTCGCAAGGCTGAAATGCGTTTAGGACTGTCTGTTCCCTGCCTTGAAGCAATCACAAACTTATCGGACATTGGCGTTTTGCAACGGTTTTTAAAGGATTAGTCTCATGTGCACATTAGTATTTAGAAAAGAAATAGTTGGATTGAGCATTTGATCTATCCGTCAAGGTAGAATTATTATAATAATAGCTAAAATGAAACTCTCAACTACTCTTCCGAGTAGATCAATATAGTAAAAAAGCTGTAAGATGGCAAATTTGAATAGCGATGAGACACAAAATTGTGCTTCAGTGTATTTAAAAATGAATATATTTCTATCTTGGACCCTTTGACTACATTTATCATACTATATAAACACTATTACCTCACTGCACCGTCTTGCACATCGCTTGTCCCATTCTCTTCCAAGCTGACACCCGTAAATTGGCCCTCATCGTTGACTGCCGTGTCCTTTGGCGGCTGGGCTACCACGACTGGCCCTTGCGACTCGTCATCAGCATCTTGGAACTGCTCCGCTAGAGCTTCTGTTGCTGCATCTTTTCCCTCGATACTACAGGCCGAAGAAGCATAACTTTGCCTGTTGCTGTTACCATTCCCCACTGCAACGCTCTCCTCCTCCCTTTCATGGCTCTGCTCTGAGGGAGCTTTGCTTGGATTAAACACTAAATCACGGGAAAATCGTCGATTTGATCGGGACAATGACGACTTTGCACGTGCTCCACTTCGTCGGCCAAGTTGAAGGCTTCTTCTTGCTTGTCCTGTTGCAGACTCTTCACTCGGTTTTGCAGCACTCGTACTGTCTCGCTCGCCCTCCATCTCGCTGCTTCTATTGGCAGCGATTTTGTCTAAAAGATCCTGTTCGCTGTCGCCCACTTTGAGGCTCTCAACTACTTGTGAGACACTGCGTACTCTTGCAGGGTTCAGACTTGGATTGCCGCCGGCAGGTTTGGCGACAATCGATTTACGCAACTCATCGAATATTTGCCGTTTGTGCTGGAGCAAATCATAGGCTAATTTTGTTGCATGGCGATCGTTTTGCGTAAGTGCACTTACCGCCTGAGGACGTAGAATACACGTTGACATTTCCGTTGCTAGCAATTCTCTGTAACTCTTATCAGCCGATGTAAGTGCAACAAGCCGATTGCAGTGCGTGAAAATAGCGTCAAGCGTAGCAATATTTGTAGTTCTCAATTGTGCAAGGCAGTTTTCAACCATGCGAATACGGTCCTCCTGCTCATCTTCCGACCCGTGTTTTGTGTATATGGTTTTTACAACGTCATATAATGAGCTCGGGACGAGCGAGTCTGTACTGAATAAATGGACAGATAATTAAATCATTAAATAATTAAGTATAATTAAAACCAAAATTCAAAAGACCAAATGAAAAAAGAATTTGACGCGAAATATAGATAACGCAGAAAAAAAAATTTCAAGACGATAGAGACGTTAATGCAGTGTACTCCAATCTGTGGCGCATAATCAATTAAAGCATAATTTAGACTTACCAGGCAGCTCCAATAAATAGAGCTTTAAAACATTTGCTAGCTCAATAGGCTTGAATTGTTCTAATTTTTCTCGCGTTATTGACCCTTTAGATTAGTCAAAAATTATTTAATAAAGAACAATTGGCTAATAAATTAATTAGACAGTAATGAAGTTACCCTTGCCCAAAGCAAGCCTGGCCCGGTGAATATCAGACAATCGGAGCCTTTCTGTCCAAACAGCTTGCCTCTCAGCGTCACTATCCATGCCAGGGTAGAGCTCATCCAAATAGCTCAGTATTCCAGAGACAATTGAGGGGACGCGTTTTTTGTCCGCCCGTACTCTAAGTTCAATATCCGTGCCAAAGACTTGATCATCGTCTACGACGTTGTAATAATTTTCATACGCGATCACCTTGGGGATAAAAGGTCCAGTCTGGTAGTTTTCTAGTAGAAATCTCAAATCGCTCATTACTTGCACAGTCTCCTCATACAACATCATCTCATCAATCGTTGCCCGCAACGACGGAATCGAATTTGAAAGAACCACTGGAATATCCAAAAACACCTTTTTGATTGTTTTTAAACGGTCAAATTCGCATTTTTCCAAAAATGCAAAATGTTGATACTTTTGATATATCAGTATTGCAAACTAAGAATTTTTGAACTAAGAAAAAAGATGAAAATAAAAATAATGATAAAACCAAACATTCAAATGCCATACCATTGCTTCTTCTAAAGCCATACGTCTTTGATCGAGCCTTTCCACCATGTCACGATAAGCCTTATCTGCTTCTTTAGCATCTCGTTGTAATTTCTGGAGAGGAGACTCATCCAAGCCAGCTCCAAAAGAATTCGAAATCCATTCGCCAACATAAGGAACACTCTTTGATTTCTCCAGCAACGAGTCCTGATGCTCGTATGGCACATGCGCAAGATTGAACGCCTTTGGTCGCCATTGGTAACTGAGTACTGACGAATTTGCAAAAGTACGGCCCATTCCCAAATGTCGCAGGAATCCGGCGTTCAACAAATCTGCCATTAATATGTAAGAATAACAAAAGTAAACTTGACGCGATGATGAAAATCAAATGGCAAGGACTGTTCAATTGGAGCAAAGAGAACAAACATAAACATGGAAGTATTGCCCAAAGATCAAGAGCTAACATATTTGGAAAGACAAAAGATTCTTACCCTGTCCAATTCTCTCAGCCTGTCCCAAGGAATTTATAGCTAAATTTTCAAGAAGCCAAGCTACAACAGCATCGCCGGTAATAACATTAGAAAATACACCAAAAAATCGAATTTTTTGCTCAGTTTGTGGAATTTCTGTAAGCATACGAGCCAAAAGTTTCCCAACCTCTTCGGGCGGGTACGCAGTTCCTGAAATCTCAATAGTATCTTCAGCAAGCTGCAACTTTTCAATATCCGCAGATTCACTCAGTGCCGCAATAGTATGAGGGTCATTTTTCAATGCCGTTTGCTCTTCTTCATAATCCTCTGCCTCACGGCATCTATTATAATAATTACTACGCAGCTTGCTTGTCTCGTTTATCATCTTTTCATACGACTTTGCCTTCTCTGAAAGTTCCGTTTTACTCACACGCACACGTGACGCATGGTCCTGTGACCACCTATCAAATGGCCGAATGACCACCTCGTTCAGGGCGGCAGCAATTCCAACATGATGGCTTCCCTCCTAGACGAGTTAATATGCAAACCTGCAGAGAGTAACAAGCATCAGGGCCAGAGCAAAATGATTAACCAAAACTCTAAACCCAACGGCACTGATGCAATTTGGCGGCAAGGCCAAAGAGCTCCAAAGAGCTTAGTATAATCTGTACCTCAATCATCTGGGACACGATCCCCTCGTAGGCTTGCTTTACGCTAGCGCCATCGTCCTTGGAAAATCCATCTGGTTTACGCGATTCAGTTGAAATGGATTTCAATTGTGCTCCATAGCTCTGCTCCGCAGCTGCACGTAATCGAGCCAGGCCAAGGACTAGAAAGTTAGTTTAACACGTCATTTACAATAAACAATGGCAGCAAGGTCATTTAACTGAGAGCAAAAAATGTGATACGGGTCTTTTACTTTCGTCATTTTCACGTATGCCCTGCTCGAGCTTTGCAAAAAGCGTGTTTATTCCAGTAACGTAATCAGACGTCCAAAAGCTGTCGGCAAAGCCTGGCATGCTGATCGAGTCTGGTGCATAGATATCGTGTTGGTTGCGTGTCACGTGCTCTATGATGGAATATTTTATTTATTATATTATTTATTATAATAATAATTTATTATTGACTTTACAATAGCGTTAATAAAATTAGAAAAACAATATTTTGATCGAATTACTATATGGTAAACATCAACAAAAACCTACGAGCCAACCGAATTTTGTTTAAGCGTGTTAACGCGCCTAAATGAACATTATTATTTAATTTCAGCTTGCATTCTCGCAACTGACCATTAGCACTTCATCTCATTCTAATTTATGATCTCTTATTAATTATTTGCAACAGGATATCAAATTACCTTTACTCGTATTGCTCCATACTTTTTAATCCAAGAGATTTAATTTAGGCACGCGGTTCTACGATTAAATGTACATGACTATTTTGAATATTATTTATACCAAGAATCACCAAATTGAAATCTTTCTAATGAGCTAGTCCGTCTTTTGTTCGGCCGTACAGCGCCAGTCTATCACAAGCATACGTGAAATAGTCAAAATCTAATTGGCTGATGGTCGCTTGGCAGAGTGCCCATACTCCCCAGAAAAAATGGCTGATGGGCACAAAATGCTGAACCTGCAATTGTAGCCGTTCAGCATCTTTATCACTGACAGGCGAATCAGATTTTCCTAGGTAGCGCCGTAACCAGGCGACTTGAAAGTCTCTGGTGGGAAATTTGTCCAACGCGAGTTCAAACCCTAGAGTATCAGTAAATTGAAAATTAGAAAAATGATACAAAAACATCGAAGGATTAAAAGAAAAGAATAAGGGGAGGGAGCGATTACCCATAAACTCGTTGAAATGGTTTGCTATATCAAATGCCCGTTCCGCTGGACACGCATATTCATAATCAATTATCGAGATATTTCCGTCCGGTCTAACAATAAAGTTTCTAGTATTCAGCACCATCATTCCCTTTCAAACTCATACCCGCTTAGCAAATCATTGTGTGAAAAGACTATTTTTGATTTAAAACTTTCCGCTGTCTGTTGGCACCACAAGAACTGCGTCTCTAGCCAACTTGTGCGCTTGTGTGAACAAAGTAAGCTCTTCATATCGCTGCAAGAGTCTGAATCGCTTAAAGCATCCTTTGCAAGCAAAGAAAGCCATAATACCATCGATCCCCAGAGCTGAGACTTGTTCTCGACCGGAATAGAATGCCATACGAATATCGTATCCACAATCTTGGGCCAATAATCCACGGATTGCATTTCGTCAACCTCGAGAACTCGACCCGGTGTGAAATCGTACACAAGGCCGTTTGTAAATCTTGCTCTTAAAGCCGATGCCAGATTGTGGCTATGTAAAACAAGATGATTTTCTGCCTCTTTTTCGCGGGAAATAATAGCGTCTGTGCCGGCTCCATAGACGCGAATTAAGACAGCGTTTGAGTCCTTTACCGCAGAATTTTCGCATTTGAGTAACGTGTTTGTAATTCCATCTTTGCACTGAGTCCAGCAAAGCCGTTGATTCTTCCACGAAGGAAACAGCTCTGTCACAACATCTTTTGCGTCTTCAAACAAATGTGTCGAGCGAACAGTTTTGTCAATTGAATACATATCTTGTTCTTCCTCTGAACTGCAAGCAATTGTGTAGGAATAATACTCAACTGGCAAACGAAACTGTATTTAACCTGTTAACTTTGCCGCGATAATAAGCTTTGAATCAGAAAGAGAGACTGGCACTAAACCGAAACTGAAACAAGCCAAAAGCAGGTCGCAAGTACACACGAGACTCTCGGCAATTTGCCTGTAATTGGTGCAAAAAGTAGCTTCGCCTCTCTGTCCCTGGAATCGATTTAGCATGTGATATTCGTGTTCCCCATAATACCGAAGAATGCGTAATTATTACAATTTATACAATTTATACAATTTATACAATTTATACAATTTATACAATTTATACAATTTATACAATTTATACAATTTATACAATTTATACAATTTATACAATTTATACAATTTATATACAATTTATACAATTTATAAACAATTTATACAATTTATACAATTTATACAATTTATACAATTTATACAATTTATACAATTTATACAATTTATACAATTTATACAATTTATACAATTTATACAATTTATACAATTTATACAATTTATACAATTTATACAATTTATACAATTTATACAATTTATACAATTTATACAATTTATACAATTTATACAATTTATACAATTTATACAATTTATACAATTTATACAATTTATACATATACTTATACAATTTATACAATTATACAATTTATACAATTTATACAATTTATACAATTTATACAATTTATACAATTTATACAATTTATACAATTTATACAATTTATACAATTTATACAATTTATTTGGTGCATTATTTTTTTCAGTAATATTATAAGCCAAACGAATGCTTCCCAAATTATACATCAATGTTGATGCAGTTTCCTGAACAGTGAAGTTGATAGAACAAAGCCCAAAACTTGGGTGGCAATAAAAGACTCCATTCAGGTCATAAGTCTTAACAATACAATTGGCTTTTTCAATTCAAGTATTGAATCGTGTTTGAATTTCGTTAACTAATAATAAAAAGTGCCATGCAAATACAGGGAGGGCTATCCCTAATCTCAAGTCGGGACTTGTAACTTGAAATGCAACTTGAAAGTACGCACAAGATGCACCTTGTGCATATAGACTCTAGTCCTGATATTCTTTAATCACGGCAGTTGGCAATTCCCGGAGACATTCTTTGATTATCTCAGCACCTCGTTCCAAATCTTTTTCTTCGATAACCAGGGGCGGTGCTAGACGTACAATATTGCCGTGCGTAGGCTTAGCCAAGAGACCTTTGTTCCTCATCAACAAGCACAGATCCCAGGCAGAACGGCCGTTTGTTTTACTTTCATCGATAACGATAGCGTTTAACAAGCCCATCCCCCGTACTAATTGCAATACAGGCGAGTCGCTTTGTTTAAGAGACTCTCGAAACTTGTTGCCCAAAATTTCAGATCTTTCAATAAGGCCTTCCTCCTTAACTACGTCCAATGCTGCCATTGCTACTTTGCAGCCCAATGGGTTTCCTCCATAAGTAGATCCGTGGCTGCCTACATCAAAGCAGAGCATGATCTCTTTTGAACTCAGCACTGCACTGACGGGATATACTCCACCGGAAATTGCTTTGCCGAGCAAAGTGATATCGGGTTTAATGCCAGAGTGCTCACTACAAAGCATACGTCCAGTCCTGGCGATTCCAGTCTGAACCTCATCGGCAATAAGAAGTACATTATGTTTTTTGCACAGTTCATAAGCCCGGCGCAGATAGTCCTTGTCCGGAACCATGACACTGGAAATTAGACGAACGAACTCTAAAGTGACCGAATATAAAATGGAACTCACCCTGCCTCGCCCTGGATTGGCTCAACCAAGAATGCCGCAACACGGGGGCCGTGTGCATTTAGCGCAGCCTCAAGGTCATCAATATTATTGTAATTGAGAACCTTCTTTGTCGCCGGACACACTGGACCAATCGATGGTAAGTACGGGCCAAAGCCTGTACAATTGTTAGATTTTATACTAAATATAAACAATCATTTATATAGATATACCAGTGCGGGCATCAGAGTCAGTGGACATGGATATAATGCCAATAGTACGACCGTGGAAATTGTCGGCACATGAAAGGACGATCGCCTCATCTTGAGGAATTCCCTTCTTCTTGTAGCCCCAAAGACGTGCCAATTTACAGCCAGTCTCAACGGCCTCTGCTCCAGTGTTCCTGAAAAATTAATACCGCAAATAAAGGAAAGCAGCAAGCCAAAAAAGGGTTAGAAAGTAGTTAAAGTAATGAAGAAAAATTGCCAGTATTTAAGGAAAAATCTCGGATTAAAAAGGAACGAAAAGTAAGAGAGGTCAAGGTGACCACGGGCGCGTGGAAAACAAAAGAGTAGACAAAATTTTTCAATAGAGACGGTTACACAAACCACTTACATTGGCAATATCATCTCGTAGCCAAACGTCTAACGAATGTTAGTTTAAAAGTCCCCGTATAATCCTACCTCAGTCATATACTTTGCAAAGACGCCAAATACGTCATTGTAAAAAGCACGAGAGCTGAGGGTCAGCTTGTGTGCCTGTTCCACAAGAGCGGCAATAATCTTTGGATGGCAATGACCTTGGTTTACGGCCGAGTCTGTTCAATGCAGTTAGTATAAATTTGGTGCAAAGTGTACTTTCTAAAAACAAAATATAATCAAGTAAAATGAAGAAAAGCGAGAAAAATCACAAATCAAACTTACAGGCAGACAAAAAGTCGAGGTACTCGCGGCCTGTTAATGTTAGACAGATCTTGTGCTTCCAACTTGACACTACCCTCTGGATCCCATACTTTGGCACCTTGAGCGTGCGCCAAACACACTGGCAATGGGTGGTACGTGTGTGCGGCATATTCTTCTTCAAGCGCATAAATTTTACGGGAAGAAACGTGCTGCTGACCGTCTCCCTTAAGCTCTGGAGCGCCAACGCAAGTCTTTGAAGGAGCCATAGCTCGATGTGCGAATGGATATGTTTAGTGTCGCAAACGTGCCGTGCTTTAATGTCTGCAATATTCTGATTTTTAACGTATGTTTTAATTGGTGCTCGGGAGCATGTAGCCGATGTGATCGACCGCTTGCATTACTTTAATTTGCGTGAACGTTACTTGTATATTCTCCTGCTCCCATGATCTGAAATTCTTGAAATACATAAATATACACTCAAGCAGTATTCTACGTACAACGCGACCTGAAAATATTATTATGTAATAAATAGTGAATCGCAAGTTGATAGCTAAATAAGCGAGATCCATACGATAGCAGTCTCGCCAGACGCTTGCTCGTATCGATTACTGTTACTAGAATGATTACATTATGTAAAATACTAAACGCTATTTAGCTAATACGAAAAACTGGTACGTATTGGGCGTAAAGTTCCTTTCGCCTGGAAACCGAATTATTGGGCAAATTAAAGAATCCTCAATCGTCTCCGTAAAACATCTTGAACGTTGGAAATAAAAAAGAAACAAAAAGAATAAAATCTCTTTTATGTCTAAAGCTTTTCTTAAAAATCCATCCTTTTTAATTTATTCTTTTCTGACGCATTATTGTGAATGATTAGCGTTCCCTCACTCTTGCGCCGCTTATTACCGTTCTCAATAAACACCAATCAAACCGTTTTCCTTCGCTCGAATTCAACGAGAGCCGGTCTCATTGGCATTACCACCATACTCGTGTAGTCCTCGGCGGGAAACTTGTTATTCGGCAAAGACATCTTGTACCCTCTCACAAACATTGCGGTAATAGTAACGAGCTGCAAGTAAGCAAACTGCTCGCCGATACAGCGATGGCGTCCAGCACCAAAAGGCAGGTAAGGCGAGGCAGTCCCCTTGGAAACGGCCCCGTATCCATAGTCCACAGTTTCCTCTTTTTCCTCCTTCTGAGTCTCCCATCGCATTGGGTTAAACACTTCCGGATGAGTAAAATAATCCGGGTTCTTGGCCGACATTCCGGGAGCAGCCAGTACGTAGTAGCCTTCTGGAATAACGTACTTTGTTCCATCAACGTGAATAGGCTTTTTAACTTTGCGCAAAATAGAATGCAAAGGCGGATGGAGGCGTAGGGTCTCACGTACAACGTAATTGTGCAGTTTCAGATCCTTCAGTTGATCATAAACTGGCTCAGGCAAGGATTCACCCAGGACCTGCTTTTGCTCTTGCAAAAGCAGCTCTTGAAACTCTGGATTTTGAGCTAAATGCAAAAGAATCCATTGACTAGTAGCGGAACTTGTATGCTGTCCAGCCATCAATAGAGCAATCATATTATTAGCAATTTCTTTGTCTGACAGCGGGGTCCCATCCTTGTACGTTTTGTTCATCAGATTCCAAATCATATCTGCCTCTCCGGCACCACGCGAATCAGTGGCACGACGCTTTTTAATAATGTCGAGATACGTGTCCGAAACGATACGGTGAGCCCGATCACGTGCTCCGTTTTGGGGCCAAGGAAACCAGGGCAAAATAAAATTTGCTGGAGAAAAACCGCGATCCAGATCGTGGTACAAATCAGCAAACCCAGAGTTCAATTTATCACGGACTTCCTTGCCTTGCAGGGAGCGTGACGCGGTAAATATTGTAATCTCGGGCATAATTTTGCTCACATCGACAACAGCCTTGGCGGGCTTGAAAAGTGAGCTTTTGTTGATATAATCACGGACTTCTCCAATTATCAAGGGCACATAACTGCGAAACGTTTCCGTTGTAAGTCCAAATTTTATGAATTTTTTATGTTCCATAAGAACAGCGTTAGGTACATCGTAAACGACGCCCTCGCCAAACACCGGTGTCGTTAGAGGGCCGTAAGCGTCTTCTGCCGACACGTGTGATAATTTGCCGCCTAGCACGAGTTCGTTGCCCTGTGCGTCTAAAGCCACAGTTACACGTTTCCCGAGCAAAACAAAAGTGAACACGTTCCCATACTGCACATTATTTGGTGGTTAGTCAAGGCAGAATCATTGCGTTTGTAAAAACCTACTTTTGCCTTTGCCGTCGTCCAAAACTTGTAAGGGTTAAGCCCATACGTAACGGCAGATCCTAAGAATGGGACAAGATGAAACACGGTTGGAGGTTTTGATTTGTCTGGCAAAAACTGGGATTAGTATAATGAATAAAGCTTCAATTAAACTTGCTGCAATTAGAGAGCAGCAAGTTGCGTATTTCTTTCCGTTCTTTTTCGCCTTCTTATTCCCCTTCTCTTTGCCCTTTCTTTTTGTCCTTCTCTTTTCTTCTTGCGTCAAGTGTTTGAGGCGAATGCTGCAAACATGTACGTACCAGTTGAGATACAATAAAGCCGATATACAGTGCCAAAAGAGCCGATGCCATATGAGCAACAGTAAGCTCCGAAACAAAAGACGACGACTCCATCGTGAGAAGCGTAACGAGCGACTGTAACTCAAAGAATGGATTCGACAGAGATTGATGTATAATAAATGTAAAACAAATCACAAAACTTGTGTCCCTGCGCGAATAGCAAACTCGCGATTTCAGCGCGCGTGAAGTATCGTATATGTGTACTTAATGTGAATTGTATGGTACGATACTCATATTGCCCGTATTCTAGATTCGTACTACCGAATCTTAAATGAGAATACGTTGTAGGATACAAGTAAGCTAGCATGCATATTATACGTGCAATATTCTACATACAATATTCTACATTCACCTCTCAATATTCAATATTCTACATACAATATTCTACATACAATCCTGCATCTACGTACAATACCGAGGACAGCATACAATGATAATATAATAATTTGTACTAATTTCCAATAATAATTTAAAATAATATTTGTACTACATAGCTGATTCTGTGAATAGACTATTGCTATACATACCCATTGATCCCACAGTGGACTGAGTAGTCCTGTGGAAATGTCGGCCGCCGCTCTTGTCAAGCAGCTGAATCTCGGCCCAATTACGGCTTATGCCTTCAATGGAGACCGCACGCAGATTGCAGTATCAAAAAATAGCAATATTGTCGAGATATTCTCCTGTCAAGGCTCTGTATGGCACCGAACGGCTACTCTGACGGATGTACGTATTTGCTCCGCTTTTGTGTTTTACCCTTCCCTCTGGATCCACTCGGCTTTGGCTACATTTACGTCTGCATGGAAAATTAATCTCTGATCTGTGGACCCATTGGACTGCAGAGGCATTCAATTATTCTACTTTTAATCCTGCCCAACTGACCTTTGTTGCCGCTTGACTGTTTTTTTAATTAAAATATGTTATTTTCACTATTTATTCGTCTTTTTCTCTATACGTTTCTGGCTTTGCTACTTTCAGTGCTTTTTTTTCTCTTGTTTTGTTATTTTTTTCGAGCTCTGTAAATCTTTTATTTTTAATCAGCATTCACTAATTTAAGCACGACAAACTCGTCACTTCGATCGATTGGGCTCCCAAGACGAACCGTATAGTAACCTGCTCTCAGGACCGCAATGCTTACGTGTTTACCCCCAACGCCGACGGATCTTGGCGCCCTACTCTTGTGCTTTTGCGTATAAACCGCAGCGGCACTTATGTCCGATGGTCTCCAAACGAGGACAAGTTTGCTGTTGCCAGTGGAGCCAGACTCGTGTCTGTATGCTTCTTCGAAGAGGATAATGATTGGTGGATCTGTAAGCATCTTCGCAGGCCTATAAGATCGACAGTTCTTTCCCTTGATTGGCACCCAAACAATGTGCTTTTGGCCGTTGGCTGTTCCGATATGTCAGCGCGTGTTTTTAGTGCCTATATTAAAGAAGTCGATGAAAGACCGCCTCCGTCTGTTTGGGGGGCAAGGCTGCCCTTTAATACTCTCTGTGCGGAATATCTGACGGATGGTTGGGTTCATGAAGTCAAGTTCTCCCCGGACGGAGACGCATTGGCCTTTGTTAGTCATGATTCGACAATAACTATAGTCTATCCATCTGCACCGGAACAGCCTCCAGCCGCAATCTACGCTATCAAATTGCCAATTCTGCCTTTTAGAACACTTGTCTGGCTGCAGTCAAACAAGATTTTGGCTGCAGGCCACAATTGCGAGCCTATTACGTTCACTGGCGATGCTCAGAGCGGCTGGAAAATGGGTCGTTCCCTGGACGATACTGCTTCCAGAGCCTCCTCGGTAGCTGAAAATCCTGAAAACGAAACTGCCTCTTTCTCGTCGCTGCGCCAAACGTTTCGAAATATGGATCTGCGCGGTACTAGCGACGATTCGAGCTTGCCAACCGTGCACCAAAACACGATTGTGAGCCTTCGTGTTTACTCTGGAACTCCTGACAAAATATCGCAAGTTTCGAGCGCAGGGACTGATGGTAAACTCGTTGTGTGGAACGTATAGGGTGAATTTAATTCGAATTTAGTATCAGTCTGCTCTATGCTATTACGCTAGTTATTATTGTAGACGGTTTGTAAAGTGAAAAGCAGGTCCAATAGACGCTAAGCTAATCTTAGGATCAGGTTCAGACGTGGAAGTTTAAGATTAGTGCAAGGAGGTGTTCAATTGTTTTATTACCCATGTACCACCAGTTTACCTAATCTTGGCTCGAGAATACGATCAAGCAGCCGCAGAGGAATTGCCGATAGTAGAAAACGGGACCGCTAAGACCTTTATAACCTCTGAGTTTTAGGATCTACCAAGTCTCTAGTTGCCATAAATATATTAGATGGCTAAATCACTGCTACAAGTCGGTCCCTTATTCACTTGAAATTGACATAATAAATAGCTTTTCGTCTTAATGGGTATTAATTATTATTGTGCGAATTTACTCCTTCACAACTAAATGCAGTCTATCTCTTTCGCTACTTTGAAGAAAAATCGCAGAAACAAAATCACGTATAGCCAAAAGGAAAAAGGCAAACTTGTTCTATCAGGATCAGCTTGCGGCATTTTCAGCCTCTTCTTCACTTTTATCCTCAGTTTGCTTCTCTTCTGCCTTTTCTTCTCCTTTTGTTGTCCACGGATGATCCAGCACCTGCTTAGCCGTGATTCGTTTATCAACATCGACAATCAGCATCTGCTCTATCAATTCCAATGCCTCATTGCTAACATTATCCCACCACGGAGAAGGGAACTCGTACAATCCTTTCTGCTCACATTAGTCTGACCCACGCGATCTAAATTGAGGGCGAATAAACGATAAACCAAACAAAAAAAATCCTGAAATACCTCAATTTGTTCAACAAACGATGGAGGCTCCATCTCCTTCGAAAACGGCGGATACCCGCCCAAGCACACGTAAAGAACACAGCCCAGTGACCAAATATCACACTTTGGAGACGAACTGCCACTTTTATCGTGTGTAATTATCTCAGGTGCCGAGTAAGCTGGAGTGCCACCGCTCAAAGAGGGATTCGAAAGTCCGATTATTCGAGACATTCCAAAATCCATTAGACGGAGATCGAAGGGATCTAATGAAGCAAAGCATATGTTTTCTGGCTTCAAGTCTCCATGCACTATTTCGCGTTCGTGGAGGTACTGACGATTAGCGAGATGCAAATCAAGAAATGTAAAAAACAAAATTACAACTAAAAAACATAAATACAAGCAGACTGTGAATATCAGAAGGCTATATTATAGCAAAAGGTAAATATAAGATGATTCGCGTACCAGCAGGGCAGAACCCAACTGCCTTATTACAATTCGTGCTTGATCCTCAGTAAGAGTTCGGTTCTCCGCAATGAAATGGAACAGTTCTCCGTGCTCAACGCTTCATGCTTAGTCTTGGCCAGAGTAAGGTATTGCTTACTATTCCAAAATAATATAGATATGATCTTCAACAAAAACACCTTCGATACATAGAATATGAGGCTGGAGAGAGTAAGCAGTGTACAATGTCGAAGTGCAAGACTTACATGAGAGACCGACATCAAGATACCGATTTCATTGTGAAGCGCAATTTGCGAATAGTTGTGGAAAGAAGGGGTTCGGAGCACTTTGATTGCGACCTTGCGTCCCGACTCACGGTCTTTTGCCAGCCAGACATCGGCAAAATGACCTTTCCCTATAAGGTGGGAAAAGTCATACTGCTCTCTCACTGTCGGCTTATGGTGGCCTGTCTTTGGCAAATAGAACCTCCAGCCCACGCGGTCATCTCCTTGGCCTAGCTCTATCTCGTCGCCAGTATGGAGAAATTTTGTCTCGTTTATAGAGATAGGAGCGCCTTGCCATGTTAGTTTTGAACAGGGGGGTGTGTGTATATATATATATATTAATATTATATTCTTTTTTATTTGTTTTCCTTTAAATTCACATTTTCGTAATGAGCCTTCTCGTGTCTTGCGTTTGCTTCCCGATTGCACTTACCTGATACTGAAACTTCATAGTCGCTACAGATTAGTTATTCAGTCCAGACATGGACAGCGCTTACCAAAGCTTTCGGATGAACACTCCGTACGTGTCTTCGCTACGTCCATAGTTGCACTGTGCCTTGAAAAGAAGACAGTGCCTTACCGATGAAGAGCATGACACTTTAATGTCGCAGTCACTATAGACCGTTAGAAAATGTTTTAGGAGGTTGGTTGATCAGCTGCGTGATTCAGATCCTGCTTTTTGCCTCTTCCACATTGCTTTTGGTCTGGTTTATACAAACAGGTCTTCATCTTTCATCTTTATATCTTTGAGTTCAGTTTTAAGTTTTTCACTTTTCATTTTCATTTTCGTTTCATTTCATTTTTATTTATTTTTATTTTTCATTTTATTTTTCATTTCTTTACAATGTACCTTGAACTGCCGACGAGGTACCCCGCAATAATATCACTAGATTCCGAGTCTCGATGCATGCAATACCCGCTCTCGTTATGCCCCTTTCGTGCCTGTTCGCTGGCACAGTGTTCACATTTTCCGCAAGTTCGCTGTTTCCCAAGTTGAATGACCTCTGAACCGTCAAGCGGTTGCAGGATGCCCCATACCTCTTTGTCTGAGTTTTGTGCCATCTCGTTCAGTTCATTCAGATCCATTTCTGGCGCCTTTGTTGAAGGACTATTCATCGCATCCTTGGGAGAGTGTAGAAGCTGGCCTTCAACTCGGATTCTAAACGTGCCTTTTTCCTATATTTTCTATTTTATTTATTTTTATTTATTTTTTTTCAAATGGTAGATCGGCGCGTATAATAAATACACTAGCAGCCGAAGTAGGACATGTCTTATGCTTGCCGTATTATTCAGCACAGCGTTAGCGGTCCAGACCGCGAAATACACACGTCTTCCACGCGGGTTTATGCAATTACGACCTGTCAACCCGAGTGAACAAGTAAGTGTGTATGTTGTTTAGTGTATAATATCATCGTCAGGAATAAGAAAGGATACAATGATGTCACCAATGTTGAGTTTGTGACATGTCACAACACGTGGCGAATGCCGGTTGCGTAGCTGATCATTGCACTGGTGAGATATATCGTTGTCGAGTACTATAGAATCGTATCATGCATACTGTAATAATTTCAAGTCCATGGAAAGTGACTATATATTGCGCAATCAGATGCGTATCGCTTAAGCTGAACGCAAAGTAGCGTTCCAGTTTCCATTCGGATTTTTTGATCAGATATACACTTGTCTCGCTCTGAACTGTAATTGAAAGCAAGTATGGCCCATCGCACATGCAGTTACTGTGACAACCTCTGTCCGCGGAATTGAGTCCAGTTATATATTAAATTATTGGTAAATAAAATGAGGGCTAGCACGACCCTGCTTTGCGAGTACGTACAATTAAAATACTCAGCGAGTTTTCGCGTAATTGTGTGGGCATTGCTTTCAATGCTGCAGCATACTAAAACTCTGGCAATTGGTACAAGGGGAACAAAGCGAGCGGGACTGCACTCTTGCTGTAGTAAAAATAGCCAGAACTAACCCTAACCCTAATGACAACCCTAGGAGCTGGTTTTTTCAGAGGTTTGCGTATACGGCTCAAACATCTCTAAAACGTTTAGCTTTAACCATAACCCTAAAACCATCTAGAGTCTGTATGTACTTAAATGTTGACTTCTGTCATAATAATGAACGATATGAGATGCACGATACTTGGATTATGGTGCATCAATAATCATTCAAATCCAGCTCGTGGGCCGCGCATTCTAGTGTCACCATGCTGGCTCGAAGGCGTTAGCTTTTGATTGCTTGGACCACGCAATTGTGCGCTTATATTAAGTCTGGATATATACTCAGCGTGTTTTTAGAATTATGGTCGCCTTTGATGGGTAGGCAAAAGAGGCTGTTTTCTTTTGATTCATTTCTTCATTTTTAAGCTATGGAACGGAGTTTGCTGATATGATTGTGCAGTTTACGGCGCAGGCATCCTCGCCGAGCGGCCTTTGAACGGTTGCTACGGTTACCGGATGGCATAAATATAATTTTATCCAAGTACTTGGATCTTGATACAAAGACAGCGGAAACTGTGAGTGTTATTGGAATTATTGATCAGCATAAGAGAGGGGAAAAGACTCAGATGAAACGAACTAACCTTATCACAGACGGAATTGAACTTGGAATGTTTACTGGCAATTGAGGCACATGCAGACGCGCTGGCGGCGTCTCCATTGGCCGACTCAATACTGCAATCAGAAAGACGTATACTCTTGCAGTCTTTAAGTGCAGATGGACTTGAAGGTAAGGGTGATATGACTAAAAGAGACGATTGTTTTGATTTGGGCAAAACGAATAGTGCTTCAATGATGAATCGATACAAATGAATACATGTGTTTCGCTTTAATTCGGGTTGCTAATTCGCTACTAGAGACGAGTCCTGTAATACAGTTTACGCTAGCCAATACTATTCAGTCTACTTTTGTGAAAATGACCACGCGCAACGAAATGCTGGTCCCGAATTCAAGCCGCTTTATTTCCTCATTTTTCCGTCATTGTGAGGCTTTATCAAAGTCCGCCTTTGATGGTAAGAACGAACGAGTTGAGCTGGGGTTTCTCGAATGCCTTAATGGCCTGCTTCAGCGTGATATTGCCTCTAATTTAAGCTTCCTATATGGACCGTATTTGCTTAGCTATATTCGGTCCTTGAACAATATTTTGCGAAACATCAACAAGCACGATAGTTTACAAAGCAATGCAGATGGTAATTCGGTAGTTTCCTCGGCTGGTGGTGGCGCCGAAGGCGTCCAAAACGAGGATACAAGGAGTCTTTTGCTCACTGTTCAGAGCCATATATTAAGCTTTATGAATACCTGTATAGTCACTTTTATAACACAAAAGTCACCACAACAGGATTGGCTTGAACTTGTACTGGATCGCAAAGTTGAACTTCACAGTTTCCCTCTTGAAGATTCTGTGCAACTTCAAAGAACGCTCGAATCGTTGCAGCTACATTCGCAGTACGATGAAGCCCAGTCTATTATTGTCGCCCTTTTTCTCGGAATTCTTTCGGGCGAACAAACCAAGACACGGAAACTGTTGGATTTCTTTGGGAAACAACTAAATCATTTTTTGCAGGGCGAAACAGACGTGATTGAACTTATTCTTAATGGCTTGAGCTTTATAGCTGCCCGATCAATCGAAAACGAGCAACAGGCTATTATCTTAATCCGCAGAATCATCGATACATCTGTAGCCTCGGACGAAAATAAGGTGAACAGATTAGCTGTGCGTGGTGCTTCATGCTTATGTGATCTTTTTGCAAATTATTCGTCTGATTCAATAATGAGTATTATATTTCTGTATTTAAAGAACATTGGACCGAGCAATTTGTTATTAAATGATTCTGAAAGCCTTTTGGAGGACTCCATGAATTTGAACGAATCCAAATCAGAAATGGACTCCTCCGAATTAAGATCGGAAAAGCAGCAAAAAATACTAAACTCTCTCGACGTTTTATTGACGATTGCTCTCAAACTGGACGACGATAAGATTTACGGGATGATTATCTCTGTTCTTGTGCAAAACACGGGTAAAAGGAACCACGAAATTGAATCTAAGTTCCTATATACAATCTCTCAGTTAGCCCCCAGAGCCAATGAAAGTCAACTGTTTGAGCTGATTAAATACCTTGAATCGCAATTTGCCCTTTCGTGGGCAGACAATGCTGGTGACACGGAAGTTATGCGTGGACAGCAAGATTGCTACACGACAATTTGCGATTTAATTGAGCCTGATTCGTTCCAAGAGAGCGAAATATTAAACAGCCTTTTGCGCAATATTATCAGTGTCAATTCCTCGTCTGACGAGGGAGGCATTAGTAGCAACATCCGTCATAACGATCGCCGCAAGCTGCCCCCTGCTATGTCATCGGAGAGCAGTATTCTGGATCGTCTTCTTGTCAATTTGATTCCTTTAGGCCAATTGCTCAGTCGAAGGCAGAAGAACGTCTCTTCCGAAAATATTGACCTGGTAAACTTGTTCCGGAACGCTTGGCTGACGGTTGTTGTTAATGGTGGATTTTTTGGATCGTCTTTTTCGCAGAGAAACGCTGCGACGCTACGTAAAATTGCTCACAGATGTCCACCGCTGATATTGGAAAATGTTACCAATGACTTTGAGAGTGATCTAGAGCTAAACACGATCCTGCGAAGAAAGCATCATAATGAGGAAAAATTAAAAATAATTAGCAAACTTTGTGATACTGTGCCGAGTATTGCACAAAGCACTCGTGGTCTCGGGTACGCTGAAGCAGTTTTCCTCTCTGCAGTTGCCCTTGTTGAAAACTGCCGGGCTCAAGAGTTTCAGTGCCAGGGCATTCTGGTTTATTTCCAGCAGCTGAGTATCCGATCAAGTAGAATGGCAGAGCCTCTTTCTGCTCTAGCTCTTTATAATGCGGCCACGTTTGCTAATGTTGTACGCAGCCAGGACAGTTTTGAGAGGAACCGTGATCGAATTCTGAGCAATTTGAGCAGTCTCGTAACGTTTTGTGCAAACAGGGTGGAAAGGGTTAATCAATTGGCTGTAGAAATGGTTGATTCAATGGTGCAGATAACGCCTTCGCTTCTTTGCTCTACAACTACTGCTTTCACATTACTTGAGTGTTTGAATTTGCTATGGAGAGCTGCCCGAGAACGGGAAACTAACCAGTTTTCCCCATCGTCGACTTTTTCCAGTGACAGAATGGAGCTGGAGATATCCGTACCCAGCATCTTTGACCGCAGGGATTCCATGCTGATTTCGATGTATAAGAATTCAAGAGATTGGCTAATAAGTGCGGCTAAAGCGGCGCCGGATGCTCTTAGCGGCGTGCTGCAAAGCTACTTGAGTGGAGGCGGAGACGGTGCAAACAATTTTAATAATAACGGGGTCGCCATTGGCCAAACTTTGGCGCTGGAAATCGGGAAAATGATCCCGTTTACGGAACCCACGTTTGCCGAGCTCAGTATACGGGATATTAGGGCAGATGCTACTTTTGGCTTTTTGAGTGACTTTTCTACAAGGCAGCTGTACCGTGGGATAATGGATTTTAGCGACTTTACAGACATTACAGAGCCGATTGAAAATGGCAGCCAATATTCTCCTGCTTTGCCAAATACGTTAATGCCAGACGGTCTGTCAGGAGACATGAGGCGGCCCACAGAAAAAGCTCAAGAGTTTGTGGATAAAATATTGAAGGATTTAAAAGTTACCGAGTCGCGTATTGAAGCGGGAGAAATTCCCAATACAAAATCATTGCGAGAGCTTCTTCGTCGGAGTGCGGGTCTACTGTTTTACAGAACAGATATGGCGAAGCTGATAGTGAAGAGTATCGTTGGTATCCCCTTTTCCATGTTTGATGAACCCTCCATCCGGCTGGGAACGACACTTTGGACGTGGATAATGAGCGAGCTACCCCAGCTTCAGGCTTTAGTCATCTGTGAAATATCGAGTAACTGGAGGTCTACTATTGCAAACGGAATAGGGTTTTTCTCTGATAGATCGAGTGAATCGCTACAGGATCCGTTTGCCCTTCGGATGGAGTACGCTCCGTCCAACAAGGCGCTAAACAAGCAACAAGGTGAGGCCATTAAATCGAGTATTATGCCTCATGTAATGATCTTGCACGTCCTTAAAGGTCACTATCAAGTATTTGAAAAAATACTGCCGCGTACGCGAAATGTCTTTGAATCCCTCATTGTCCGTAGTCTAAGAGCGATGGCATCTAAACGAGCATGTGTTCATCCATTAGCGCGCTGTCTCTATTTCAAACTGCTTTGCTTTGCCACTGAAGTATGGTCGAGTCTGAGCAGCCACCAAAGCTGGAGGAGGCCCTTTTTCGCTCTAATTATTCGTGCAGGGATTGCCTGGTTTCACCCGACAGGATCGGGACGGCCGGGTTGGCCTTTTGGGTCGGATTCACTGCAGGTTGAGGAGGAAATCGAGTTAATATCTGAGTTGTTGAGCTTTTTCTTGCAGTACCGGGCCGCCTCTGAGGCAATTTCTCAGGAACAAGATGCACTGCTATGGCTGCTGAGGGACGAAAGGTACAGGCTGCGCTGCTGGCTGGCTCCAGAATCTGCGGCCGTCGCTGCCCGGCAAAGTGAGGGCGATAGACCGTCGCTTTCCGGGGCAGATATAGTAGATTTTATACGTTTGACGTGGCACATTGACGCAGCAATTTCGTTCAATATATATAACCGTCGGCACCCGTCTCCGGCCAACAGGGCGGTACTCCTTGAACTGATCCTCGCTTTCCCTGAAAAGTGCCTCCATATAGCTGAAGCTGCTTCTTTTCTGCTCACTCAAGCAGACGACAGTGGTAATACTGCTATGGCGAAAAGGCTTCTTTTACTATGGGAACCAGTTGTTCCAGTGACGGCAATAAACTTGTTTCTCCCGTCGTTTGGACAGGATCCGTGCGTTTTGCAGTACGCAATGCGGTCACTGGAGCATTTCCCAGTTGACGTCACTTTTTTCTATGTGCCGCAGGTCGTTCAAGCGCTGCGGTACGATAAACTTGGGTACGTTGAACGCTTCATCGTGGAGACGGCCAAGATATCACAGCTGTTTGCGCATCAAATAATCTGGAACATGAAGGCCAACGAGTACAAGGATGAAGATGGTCGAGATCCAGATGCGATTAAGCCCACGCTTGATGCCGTAATGAAAATGATGTTTGCCTCCTTTTCGCAGGCGGATACTGCCTTTTACCATAGGGAGTTCACTTTTTTCAGTGCCGTTACTTCCATCAGTGGGAAGCTTAAGCCCTTTATTCGCAAAACAAAACCGGAAAAAAAGGCTAAAATTGACGAGGAAATGAAACGGATCCAACTTGATCGCGGGGTTTACCTGCCGAGTAACCCTGACGGAGTTGTTGTTGGTATTGATAGAAAATCGGGCAAGCCTTTACAGAGCCACGCTAAGGCTCCGTTTATGGCCACGTTTATAATACAGAAAAAACAGCAAATTGTGCCTTCTGATGAGAGCAGACGGCAGATTGAAAAAATTAAGCACCAAAGGCAGCGGTCAGGGCTGCATTCAAGAGCAAATGGATCTCGCTCTGGAATTGACGAGGCGGATGAGGATGAGTGGAGTGTAGATCAGGAGTATAAGGAGCATAAACACTGTGAAAATCCCAAAAAAATGGACCAAACTTTTGGTAAAAAAGACGGCAGTACTACCGAGCATAAGCCTAACAAAGAATCAGCAAATACCGTCCAGCCTTACGACATAAATGGACAAAAATCGGCTTCAAAGCAGCCGGCAGACCAGCTGCAATCGCCACCAGCCTCAAACTCGGCTCTGGACAGTCAAACGGTAGACATTCGTCAGTCGGCCATCTTCAAGGTCGGAGACGACTGCCGACAGGACGTGCTGGCTTTACAGTTAATTTCAGTATTTAGAAATATATTCAATAGTGTCGGGCTCGACGTTTATGTGTTTCCCTACCGTGTCGTGGCCACAGCACCTGGCTGTGGCGTGATTGACGTGCTACCCAATAGTATCTCTCGAGATATGCTCGGCCGTGAAGCTGTCAATGGTCTTTATGACTATTTTATCACAAAGTTTGGCGACGAGGACTCTGAAGTCTTTCAAAAAGCACGCGCTGAATTTGTGCAGAGTATGGCAGCCTATTCAATAATCACCTTTTTGCTACAGTTCAAGGACAGGCATAACGGAAACCTTATGATTGATGGAGAAGGCCATATTCTCCATATCGATTTCGGGTTTTGCTTCGATATTGCCCCGGGTGGCGTCACGTTTGAAGCCTCGCCTTTTAAATTGAGCCCGGAAATGGTTAGGGTTATGGGTGGACCACAGCACCAATGTTTCAGACAGTTTAGAACTCTGTGCATTAAGGCCTTTTTGGCCAGTCGGCCGTATGCTGATCAAATATGTCAAATGGTCACGGTTATGCTGGATTCTGGACTGCCCTGTTTCAAGGGAATGACGACGATTGCAAACCTGCAAAAACGGTTTAATCTCAATGCCTCTGAGCATGAAGCCATCGCCTATGTTCAGCGTCTTATTGATTCCGCTTACGAGAACAAAATGACGCTTTTGTATGATCAGTACCAAAAATTGACGAACGGTATTCCGTATTAGATGCACGTTTTAGAGATTATTATTAAAATGGTTGCTGGTTAGACTTTAAAATTAAAATTATTCAGAATATATTTACAATATGCTAATATGCTAATATGCTAATATGCTTAACCAATACAATTCTTATAACCTAACCCATTTTTGTGTTTGATTTTACGGCGAAGACCCACATCTTTGCTCAATCTTTTGCATTTATGTACAGACAGTCTTCATATATAACGCACGGAATAACACGTTTGACAGACACGGATAGAGGTCCAGAAATGCAACTATCGATAATAATACCACTCTTCCAGTCTTCATGACTATTATTATTATTATTATTATTATTATTATTATTATTATTATTATTATTATTATTATTATTATTATTATTATTATTATTATTATTATTATTATTATTATTATTATTATTATTATTATTATTATTATTATTATTATTATTATTATTATTATTATTATTATTATTATTATTATTATTATTATTATTATTATTATTATGTGTGTTTTTCGTGCCTCTTTCAGATAAAAATACATTCATAAGATTCATATATATATCAAAACACTATAATATAACATCAGCACCAAATTCGCTTTCAAAGTCAGCTCAATTGTTCTCACTCGAGCCTTAAAGCGCTTATAGCAATGGACTTTGTTGACCATGCAGCGCCAGGTCCCGACAGGGAGTCTGAATGGGATCGTCTCAACAGAATTGCTGAAGAGTTTCCCGATGACTTTAATAATTGGTAAGCGACAATAGATCAATGGCAATGGAAAAGGGAAGTAAGACAGGAGCGTCCAGCAAGCGGACGGCTAAAAATTCCCTGAAAAAGAATATGTCATATTCAATTCTAACTCGCTACAGGGAACGACTTGTGCAGGCAACAGAATCTATGGACGGAGGCCTTTCTCGGAACTCGGCCGATTCAGCGATTCGAGCAATGCGAGATGTATACGATCGGTTTCTCGCCCGGTTCCCTCTTCTCTTTGGCTATTGGAAGAAATATGCAGACTTTGAGTACATGGTGATGGGCAGCGATTCGGCAGACTTGGTAATTCTTGCCTATTTTTTATAAATCTTTGTGTTTATTGGCCCTGTCGTATCATGCTTCGGGTGCTTGCTTTGGCGCTATTTGTAGACCGTATTTTGGTGGATTTTCCTTTCTTTGTTTTTTTTTGGTCTTTTTATCTTTTTTCTTTTTTTTCCGATCACTGATCGCTGATCATGAACTCTGATTTCGATTTTTTTTGTGGCTTTTATAAGTTGGTTTTAATTATCTCTTTATTACCGTTTCTTTAATTCGTTTTCTTTAAGTCTCTATCGTTTTCTAACACACAGATATATGCTCGTGGAATTGCGAGTATACCCTACTCCGTGGACCTGTGGACACATTATTTGTCGTTTAAAACACTCGCCTGCCATGATGAGGACAGCGTGCGAAGGTAAGTCTAGCAAGGCTTTGCTCTTTGCTAATTTCTAGCCTTTTTGAGCAAGGTGCCGACAAAATTGGCCTCGATTTTCTCTCGCACACCTTTTGGGACAAGTATATTGAATATGAGGAGCGGCTTGAAAACTGGGATAATGTATACAATATTTTGGATCGTGTTGTGCATATTCCTTTACACCAGTACGCTCGATATTACGAAAAGTAAGGCCATTTTATTTTATGATTAAATTTCTCACTCATTTTCTTTCATGTTTAATGAATGAATTATTTTGTTTTATAGTATCTTGTGCTATTTTGTTTTATGTCTTCAATATGTTTTCATTGTTCTGTCTCTTTTCAATATTAATCCAAGGTTTACACAATATGCGCAGACGCGTAGTGTAGAAGATGTGGCACCAGCAGAAGTCGTGGCTCAGCTCAAGGAAGAAATAGTACGGGAACCGGCTCAAACGGTGACGGCTGGAAAACAGCAAATGAAAATGGAGCGTGGCGAGCTTGATATTGAGCGCGAAGTCAGGTCGCGGCTTAATAATTACCACCTGGAAATATACAATATGACTCAGCTGGCCACCACTCAACGTTGGACTTATGAGTCAGAGGTAATTTGATTATTTCTAATTGATTTGCAAACTAATAATTTCAGATTAAACGGCCATACTTTCTTGCCGCCGAACTCGATGCAGCTCAATTACAGAATTGGCACAAGTATCTCGACTTTGAGGAATTGGAAGGCACATTTGATCGAGTGCTCTATTTGTATGAAAAAGCCTTGATACCGTGTGTAAGTAAATGAAAATAAAAGAATTTAATTAATGCCTATCCATTTATTTATTTCGTATTTGTTTATATATTTATGTTTATATTCGTTTATTTATGCCTTTCATAATCTAACTTTAGGCATTATATGACCATATGTGGCTACGGTACATTCGATGGCTGAATGCTCAGAATGGGACGCAAGAAGCTGTCAGGCTCGTGTTTCAAAGAGCCTCTGCTTTATTTATTCCCATTTCACGACCTGGTCTGAGGGTTCAATATGCGTATTGGGAAGAACAACAGAACGACGTAGATACGGCAAGAGCAATTCTTTCGTCGATTTTGATCAAACGTACGTGTGCATATGTGTTTTTGAACATTACTTGAACATTGCAGTTTTTGGAAAAAAAAGATATGTGTCACCAGGACGAACGTTTGCCTTGATCATAATTCTACAATTTTTTTTTTTCGATGTTTATATACGTTCTTTGTTTTAATGTTTACTATTAATTTAGTTTAAAATCTCAGTTTTGAAATTCAGCCTTTATTTTTGTCCACTGTATGTATTTACTAATTCTTCAGTCCCCTATTCTCTTGAAGTCATAATTGCACGAATTCATCTGGAGCGTCGGTGGGGCGGTGGCAGTCTCGAACCGGCTCGCGCAGTAATAAGAAGTATTCTCAAAGACGAGGCGGCCGATTATTATTTAAAAACCAAACTTATTACAGAAGACATTCGTCTTACTTGGAAAATCGAACGAAATATTGAAGCTGCTCGTGCTCAATTTGAATCAAGCGCTGCAAAATGTTTAGAAAGCAGATATTTCTGGGTCAATTTTCTCAATTTTGAAATCGAATCAGCATCGTGTAAGCTCATTTTTTACTTTTATATATTTAAAATAATTTAAATGTCGTTTTAATTATATGATTATTATGATGACTATGGTTAATATAATCAATAATTTATTTGTAGTGCTAATTTCCAGATGATGCGAACTCCCGAGATAGGGTGACAAAAGTCATGCGCCTGATTGAACAAGAGGCGCGTCTGCCTTTAACTACGTTGCGGGATCTTGCACACAAGTACCAAATTTATCTGGTTGAGCAGGCCGAAGGACCAGGAATTATGGACGAATATTTCGAGCTTGATCGAGAAATTGATGGTCCGTTTAGTGTTCAGATACTGTGGAAAACTCGACTAGATCCAGAGTCTGATCCTAATGGAACGATTAGACGTGCACTTTTATACAACGGCCATCCCGGAATTCCTGTAAACAAAGTCGATAGCATGAACGGAGTTAATGTATACCAGACTTTGTATGACATGGAAGGCCAAATTCCTGACTTGTGATTGGCCGTCAATGTTTAAATGGAAAAAGTACGATTATCTATTTAATTCTTTGATTCTATTAGTTATGAATCAATACTAATAAATTACAAATTATAAATTATAAATTATAAATTATAAATTATAAATTATAAATTATAAATTATAAATTATAAATTATAAATTATAAATTATAAATTATAAATTATAAATTATAAATTATAAATTATAAATTATAAATTATAAATTATAAATTATAAATTATAAATTATAAATTATAAATTATAAATTATAAAATATAAATTATAAATAATAAAAAATAGGAAAAAATTTACTAAATTTAAAACCCGATTGTTACAAACTCATTATCCATTCGTTTTCCAATAAACTTTTAATATTCAATTAAATGAAATCTATCTCTATTCCCGAGATCGAATTCCAATATGTAAAATGCTCCGGATTGTAAAACACGCCCATTTGCCTCATCTCGCACCTTTTGCTCTTAATCTAATTTTGCCGAAATCTATGTCTAATTTCAATTTCAGATCCATGTGATTTTTCTCGTTTCTCGTTCCTCATTTTCTTTTTGCTTGATTCTTTTTTTTTTATTTTTTTTATTTTTTTTATTTTTTTTATTTTTTTTTATTTTATTCTGTTACTCTTTACATAACATCAGCCTCTCGTCCAACCAAAAAGCAGCCTTTACGAGGCTGACAAAACTGTGTAACCCTGTTATCCCCCCATACAAGCACCTTTTCGAGTTTTGTAAACATTTGTGAGTACTTTTCCACTACTTCATCGTCAAATTCGCGTACAAACCCGGCGTCGAGGTAATGGAGGCTGGAATTTAGCTCTTGAGCTAGTTGCAAAATTCCATCGCGGGTCAAATTGTAGAGCGAATTGATCGAGAGCCATCGTAGTCCGTACCCAGAATGACGGAAAACTGCAAACAAAGCGGTATCGCCCAGATCATGGCACCGAGTGAGATCAAGCAGGACAAGTCCCTTATTTAGGGTCCATTCATTAAAGAGCCCAGTGACGCCAGTGTCCGTGAGTCTATGGCAGCTTGCTAACCGCAATTGCCGTAGTCTCCCACAGCAATTACGAATACTATCACTCAGCAATTCATCCTGGATCCCACCATTGCCAGAGAAATCCAATGATTCCAGGCCAGAGCCGATAGTGTTTACGACATCCTCAAAGGCGCTACTGCCAATTGGCTCTTCGCCGCCGGGAAAAGTAACGGCTATTTTCCGTAGATTTCTCAGCCCACAAAGAAGCCGAACACACTCGCCGTCCAAGTACGTGATATTGTCCAGTTCGAGCCGCAGTAAATTAGGGCAATTACGAACGAGCGAGTCCACAGTCGCAGCATTAAATCGGGAAGTATGACTGAGCCGGAAGCTTTTCAATCGTGGGCCAACGCGCTTGAAAAAAGCGTCCCAAGCTCCGACAGTAACGAGAAAAGCTCCGCCAAAAGTGCACTCCTGTAAATCCTGTAAATGCTCTGCATAGGCCAGGACTGTGGAGTCGGTCATCTGCCCACAGTACTCGAGGCAGATTGACTGCAGTCGAGGACAAAACTGGGCGATTTGGTAGAAAGTTTGGTCGCTAACGCCAGAGCAGTCGTTGAACACGAGACTCGTTCTGGCTGAGTCGAAAAAAAGAGAGACAACTCGGGAGGAGAGTGACCTGTTCTTGCAGAGAATAAACGATATTTTGTCCATATTCAACTGGCCAATATCGCCCAGTGCCTCCACATCGTCAATGTACTTTGCTACAATTTGCACACAAGCGTCTGCGAGTTTGGGAATCCTGAACGCTGATCCGGTTAAGCGCGCTTCCTTTTCTGCCTTGCGACGTTTATTACTAAGCTGACGTCGATCGGCAGCCGACTTTGAATTGCTTTCTTTTTCCTTGTCTCCATTACTGCACCTGTGGCACAAGTAGCCCAGTCCGCCATCAGGAGCAGGTTTGCTGTACGCTGTAAACGTGAATCGGCACCCGCACTCTGCACAAAAGGCGACCGAGCCAGAATTCGGTTTTCGCGAATAAGAGAAATGAGCATTCGAATGCGGATCGTCAGAGGGATCGTAGTCCGAGTCACTCTCAGGCTCGATTTTTTTCGATTTTTTGGCACTTGCTTTGCGTTTCCTTGCAGACGAAGCTGCAGTGGATGAAGAGGCCGCTTCAGTTACTTGTTCAGGTGCTTGCTCAGCGGGCGATTCACTCAGTGTAGAGGTGGGGGTTTCGGTGGGGGTTTCGGTGGGGGTTTCGGTGGGGGTTTCGGTGGGGGTTTCGGTGGGGGCCTCACTGAGTGTACTGGTGGGGGTCCTGGTGGGGGTTCTGGTGGAGGTTCTTCGAGCAGGCGTACCCGACTGATTTGCAGTAGGAAATTCTTGTTCTTCGAGCTCATTGATCGCTTCTTGCGCATTCTCTCCGTTTTCCACTCGCTCTACAGCGTCCTGCGCTGCCTGCAAACCATCTTGATTTCCATCGATTTGCTCTCGATTGCGATACCTCAGATTGGGTACATTGATACCACGAGTCTGCTGTTTAGCCGTGTTCCATCAAGAATAGATAAAAAGCTTCAACAAAAGAATCTAAAGAGAGCAAAATTTACCCTTAAATACGCTGTTAACGCGGACGTGGGGCCACGAACGCGCGAGTTGGACATTTGCAGCGGACAGATTGCCGAGCGATGGATGGGTAAACCGTTACAGTCCGATACAGAGTAATATTAATATATTCATTAATTAATAATTAATTAGCTAATAAATATTGACATTGATTAATTAATAATTTAATTAATTAATTAATATTTAAATATTGATATTCATTAATTTATCAATATATTAAAAACATACACGTAATAATTGCATTTCTACGTAATCTTTTTATTATGTATATTCGTATTTATTGCGATATATTCAGCTCATCTCATAGAATCTAATATGTTTTGCGTGAAAGACCTCGCTACCGAACGTTAATTGCGCAAACGATTTATTTCTATTCATTTCTACTCAATATTTTTCATGAAAACGAGATATAAATGTATCGAGAGTTGGAGAGTATTGTAATTTTGATAATGATAAAAAATATACAGACCTTTTATAATTCAGTATCGTACGCTGCGTTCGTGCCAGCTTTGCTCCAGACAAGAGCATTAAACTCGTCGTTGTGATGATTGACCGCGACTAACTTGACGGGTTCTGACTAAACGATTCTTTTCTTATGTCCATTTTTCTTTGCTCTCTAATATACACGCAAAATCTAGGTCTATTCAGCTTTTAACTTTTGTTGCGGCTCTGTGCGAAAAGCAAAAGTACGCTCAACGAGTTTGAGCAGCTCATCGAGCAGAATGACAGGCAAAGAAATCAAGATAACCGCCTTCCATTCTGTCCAATTGAGCGGGTAGATATTAAACAATGCCTGTAGCCAGGGCACGTACAATATGGCAAAATGCAGAGCCATTGAGAGCGCAATGGCGCTGACGAGAACCATATTGCGCCAGACGGGTAGAGTCAGCAGTGACTCTGTCTGTGAAAGCGCATTCATGGCATTCATCATTTCAATCACAACAAGACTAGACGTTAGAACGTGTAATTAAGAATATTATAGATATATTGAAATGTTGAAAATAAAATGCGTAAAATAAAATATGTTTAGAATAAAATGTGTTTAGAATAAAATATATATTGAATAAAATATATTCAAGAGACGAAAACAAAAACAATTCAGTAAACAAATGAAGGAATAAATATAGAAAAAACCAAAGAGCTGTATACAAAACTAGTTCTTCTCCAGTTCAGTAATCTCAGTGTACTAGCGTATTTGCGTTTCTTTCTTTTCCAATTATGACTTACATCGACAGGGAAACGGTGGAGGCACGCGTAGAATTCTCATTATAAAACACAGAACAGTCGAATCTAAAGGAAAACCCCTTAGCGAGAGTAGAGCATTTATGGAAATGAGAAAGCTGGTAGAAGGTGACGCGCGGTCCGCCCGAGTAGTAGACGTACCACCAAATATACCCAAAAACTGTGGCAAACCCGACATAGGCACCAACGACCAAGTAACGGAAGAACAGCCACCCGTCTACGAGAGGAGCATTTCGAGGCCGGGGCGGCTTTCGCATGATAGAAGCATCAGGCCGATTAAAGCTCAAGGCAGTTGCGGGCAATCCGTCAGTAACCAGATTGACCCAGAGCAATTGTACAGGCAGTAAAGCCTCTGGCATTCCCAGCATGGCCGTGAGGAATATGGAAACGACTTCTCCGATATTAGAAGAGATCAGGTACCGAATAAACTGCTGAGTATTGGCAAAAATGCCTCGGCCCTCTTCAACTGCCACCTCAATCGTACCAAAATCATTGTCTGCCAGAACCATATCCGCTGCCAATTTAGCCACATCAGTTCCTGATCCCATTGCAATGCCTATATCCGCGCGTTTAAGAGCAGGAGCATCGTTAACCCCGTCGCCTGTCATTGCCACTACGTGCCCCGCAGACTGGAGCAGTTGAACAATCTCCAGTTTGTGCCTCGGCTCGACACGGGCAAAGACTCGGGTTGTTGCTACTGCTGTTTTTTTGGCTTCAGCCGATAACCGATCAAACTCTGTGCCCGTCAGCGACAGATTGTACGGACTGAAATTGGAGGAATTAGAGTTGGAATCAAACTCGGCACTGGAATCAGAATTATCACCATTTTTGCTCCCCCTTTTACCTTCTTTTTTACTCTCCTTTCCACTTTTACTCTCCTTTCCACTTTTACTCTCCTTTCCACTCTTACTCTCCTTCCCAATCTTACTCTCCTTTTCACTTCTACTCTCCTTGCCACTCATTCCACCATTCACACCAGGCAGCAGTCCAATCTGCCGTCCAACACTCTCTGCAGTCTGTTTGTTATCGCCTGTAATCATTACGACACGGATCCCGGCAGAGTGGCATTTGGCAATTGCCTCTTGCACGTTTGGCCTTGGTGGATCTCGCATGCATGCGAGTCCTACAAACGTCAAATTCTGTTCAATTTTCACATAGTCCTCTGGCGCAGTGGCACTGCGGACTCTGTCGACAGAGTCAAATGCGTCTGTCATTGCGAGAGCAATTACACGCAGTCCACTGGCCCCGTAACCGTTGACGCGGTGGAGAACAGTTTGTCTAAATTTCGTGTCCATTACTCGGCGCAGATGGCCCTGCTGGAAAAACTCACAGCGCTGCACTACCGACTCGGGAGCGCCTTTAACAAAAAGCGCATGCTTCCCGTCCTTTAGGCGGCTCAGTACCGACATGGATTTACGGTCACGCGTAAACTCAAAAGCGGTCTCCCGTACGTGTGATTGGGCAATGTACGCGTTTACTGTATTGTACCTCTGCTCTGGAGGCAAAAGCATATTTTTCTTGTTTTCCGCTGCTGTATCGAACCCAAGCTTCTCCACCAGTGTTCGCAGAGCTGCTTCTGTCGGCTCACCGACACACTGGAAGGCGGCACTGGCTTCGTCATAGGCAATACTCGAATTGTTACACACACTGCAGACCTGAGAAAACAGGGCGAGTCCGGGAATACTGACGACTGGATCCTGTACGGGGACGCCGAGCTTATTGCGCACCCGTCCTTGAGGGGAATAAGTGTCCCCACTGACACTATATTCGTTCAGCTCTTCTCCTTTAGCGGCCCCAGCAACGACAATCGTGGCCACTGACATTTGGTTCGTTGTCAGCGTTCCCGTTTTGTCGGAGCAGATAACGCTTGTGCCGCCGAGTGTCTCCACACTCGGGAGAGAGCGCACTATTGCGTTTTTAGCTGCCATTTTCCTTGTGCCCAAGGCCAGGCAGGTGGTTATTACGGCTGCCAGGCCCTCGGGGATAGCCGCTACTGCTAGAGCAACCGCAATTTTCAGATAGTAAATGGCGCCTTTGAACCAGTTTGATCCGTGACCAGGGTCAGAAAAGTTGCGGATATTCATTACCCAAACTGCCACACAGATAACAGCAATCACCCGAGCTAAAGCGTCACCAAACTCGTCCAAACGCTCTTTCAGCGGTGTCGGCTCCGCTATTTGAGACGCAATATCGCTGTGGATATCGCCAAGAGCAGTTTGCTGACCCGTCGCTACTACAATCGCACTCGCCCGACCAGAGGCAATTGTCGTTCCTGAAAAGAGGGTATTGTACCGATCCTGGAGGACAGAGCCCCGGCCGTCTTGGCCACTAGAGCCCAGTGTCTCTATTGCAGCCACACGCTTCTCCACCGGCTCAGACTCGCCCGTTAGAATAGCCTGGTCTACTCGGAGCAGTGTATTGTTTGCAATTGCCGCTACACGGCAGTCGGCAGGGATCTTGTCTCCCGTCGCAATTTGCACAAGGTCACCGGGCACAAGCTCTGCGGCATTTACTCGCTGAGGCTGTCCGTCTCGGACAACAGTGCACTCGTCCGGAGCGTAGCTCGAAAGCGCAGAAATTGCTTTCTCTGCACTTACTTCCTGCGAAACTCCCACGATAGCGTTCAGGACGAGGATCGCCAGAATGACTATGGGGTCGACAAAGGCTAACTTGTCTTGGCCGCCGTCTACTATGGCCAAAACAAAGGAGAGAATGGCGGAAGCTAAAAGGACAATGACCAGTTTATCCTTGAATTGCTCGAGAACAAGGCGCCATAAGGGCGGCGACGGATCTTGAGGGAGTACTGCGGGTTAGTGGACTGGCCGATGAGCACAAGTATGAAAATGAATGGGGATTAAACTGCCAATTAAAAGATCCGTTTTGCGATACAAGGAGGGAAGCAGAGTGGGGACTATTAATCAAGCAAAATATATGAAGACAAGACTGGCTCGTGAAACCATAGATCGGAAATAATAATAGGACAAAGCAAAGACTTTTATACGAAAACACAAACTAGTCGGAGACATGATTTGTTTAAAAGCAGCAGTCAGTCTGGTCGGAGGAAGAATAAGAGATATAAGCTTTCAAGAGCAGAATGTAATCTTTAGATATGAACTCGAAGCAATTAACAAACAAAAACAAAACAAAGACTTAAAACAACAAGGGGAAAAAAGAGAGAAACAAAAAAACAAAGCAAACAAAACAAGCAGATTCTAGCCCCAATTGCGAGCCACTCGGGCAGATTTAAGGCCCTCTCTCAGAATTCATCTTACCATTCTTGCCGTATTTCTCCTGCAGAGCCGGTATTTGTTTCCTTTGCAGCCCTTCACGCTCGCTAGTACCTAATCGCGATACGACGTCGTGAACAGAATGCAAGTATGCATCCTCCATAGTGCTCTGACGCAGATGCTGCGATTGGGAATCTGACACGTGTCGTCGGAAAATAGTATACAATATTGCGTATTTAATTGTATTATTTATATATATTTTTAAATGGACAATTGATATTCGATAAAACGTGGATTATTCTTCATTTATATATGAGCTTTTTATGGTACACGAGCAAGACTGATTTTATATATTTTATCTTATTAATAGGATATCTGACACGTGTGTTACGTTTTATATAACAAACCCAATATTGATTACAAATGCTGAATATTGCAGAGTTTGAATAGTATTAATAGTACTACTATTATTATTCCGTATGTACATTTCGACAGTACCGTTTATTAAATTAGCACTAATAAATTCACTATTAATTTCCACTTAATTACTATTAATTACTATTAATTTCATTAATTTTTATTAATTAATTACCATTATTAAAGGCATTAGCAGAGCAGCATTAGCAGGAATAACAGGCGGCCGTACAAGATTTCGTCAGTCTGTCAACAGTAAGCGCGATGGACGTTGTAGCCGACACGGCGGTGCATTCGTCAATCGTCACGAATCCCGATGAACGGGATATAGCGCCCGATACTGTACTCGACTCGCGTCCAGTAGATCGAGAGCACGCTGGCACGAGTAAAGAACGCGATCCTTTCAAGGGCGTAAGGCTGGACGAGCTTCCCGGAGCGAGAAGCAGCAGCCCGAGGTCTCCACGCGGTACCGCTGCCGCCACTGCGCCTTTACCGGCTCTGCCGGATTTACGGTTTGAACAGTCTTATCTCCGCAACTTGGAACCGGCTCAGGGAGACACGAGCAAGATCGTCTGGATTACAGTGCGGGATCAGGTGCTCTTCCCTTTTATACAGGGAGCACTCTGGACACTCGCTATCTTTGGACTCGCTCAGCTGAGGAGGCATGGCCACTCGCTTGGATTATACATCCACGACTCTGTTCGGTACATTGTGGGCAAATACCGTAAGAGCTGACTGCCTCAATTGACGTGCGTGGACTGACGTGCGTGGCAATGAATCAGTGGCTGATTCGTTGTGGTAAGCCCGAGTGGCCGAGACGCTTTTGCGGTCGTTTGTTGGAAGACGACGCTCAGCTCTCGTCACTCTTAGCTTTACTGTCTTTGTAATACGAGTGCCATGGCGTTTGAGGTTGTAATAACAGCACGAGGATTATGCGGCCCGCAATGGCGTCAAGTCGAACACTGTTTGCCAAACACTTGTCTGCCAACACTTGTCTGCTTGTTTTGATTGGACTTGCGACTGGACTGACTGACGATCCAGAGCAGTTGGTCCTGCTTGTTTCGGTCTCGATCGGCGACAGTTTCTTAAACGACTATACTCAACAATGGCACAAGCTTAAGAGTCTTTATGCGCAATCGGCATACAGTTTTCGATTGGCTCATGGCTGAATGATGGACTAGTGGATAAAATGGGAAGCTCGAATAAAGCTTTTAGAGGATACGTGTTTAATTGCACGATGGTGACAATAAATTTGGAGAGTATAAAAGTATACTTCTGCAAGACCTAATTCGAATTGTCAACATGGCCACTTGGCTAATACAGTGCTGATAATATGGCTTTTAAAGACTTTTTCAGTGTGAGTGTTCATAAGAGTCCTGTAGAAATCAAATACTTTAAATGCTTTAGACAATATTCTGCAGATTACTCCGAAAATTGTGATCAAGCCAATCGTTCTAAATTCCATCCGGCCATTGTATAGATTACTTCTTTTCAACAAAAGGTATCATATAGTGCAATGATGCTTTTTATTCAACTAATGTCTCATTATACCGCTCCAACACGAGGTAGTGGTTCGTTTGACTTTGAGCATTTAGGCAGGGACCTCCTGTACGGACAGACCGGGCGGTAGTGATTGCTTCAGCTTCTCGGCCTTGGACGGATCTGATACAACGAGCGTGTAAACGTACTTTGAGCAGCGAACCTTAAACTTGACGGTCTTGTTCGTGTTCTTCTTCACGCGGGCCGAGCGGGCATCTTTCCGACGCGCAATTTCCAAGAAAAGCTTGATATCTTGAACTTGCCTCGGCTGTAACGCGTTAATACTTGAGAAATTTAGCTGGAATGTAACCTACCATGATGATCTTTATCGGTTGTCGTTAGGGCTGGTGTTGTGAGGGCAATGGTTCGTGTTTGTTGTGTATATCGTGATATATCGTGACAAACTTTTTACCCTAACCTAATTATATTCAATGCTTTTATTTATGCTGCGGCTGCATATATATAATAAAACTGGTATAGTCGCAAGTAATTTTAGAAAGGATAATTATTATATCTCTACTCCATGCACACTCCACATAGAATGTAACTTATTATTATTAGTATTATAATATTATTATTATATTATTATTATTATATCATTTTTTGTATATCTAATTTATTGCTGTTGTTCTGGGTATTCATCCATTGATTTACATCAGTTTCATGCAATTAGATTCTTTTATTAATGTCTACATGTCCCCGGGTATCTTTAACACTGTCCTCCCTTACACGGCAGAAACCCGAACTTTTGGTGAATAGTGACGGCTTAGTAGAGCAGTTTCATATATAGTAGCGGTTCGAGCGTTACTTTGCATTGGATCCGAAGCAATAGCATTATACTCACCATCACCAAGCCGGTCTTGCGTGCCCATCATAGGCAAAAGAATTTCACGGTGACGCTCCTTCAGCTGATTTACCAGTGAGAGAACAGCAATACACGAAGGCTCCGGTAATTGCAATAACACGATATAAAGCCGCTTGAAAAATGCCGAGAGCTGTACAGGACTGGGCTGCCTGGCCCGTAAAAACACTTGCGCCGTGCTGTTTACGATCATTTCGACTTGTGCCCGACAAGAAGAATTCTGTTCAACTTCATTTTGGGAGTCTCCCCCTTCCGCTACAAGCAAAAGAAGCCCGTAAAGTTCTCGGACAAACAGCGACAGGTCCAGATCGACTCCCTTGCCGTTTAATCCTTGGGCTCTTAATAGTTCAAAGGCCGTATTTAAGCAATAAACTCGATGACGAACGTCATCAACAGAAAGTAGAGAGTATCTCAAGGCCTCTAGAATATCTCCAAATAAATCAAAGTTTATCAAATGAGAAAACTTTGCTATTCCTTGCAAAGTAGTAACAATCAGCTTTTTGTTTCGCTCTTTCAGCACCTGTAAATAAAAGACAAAAACGCTTTTCAATGCTTCATTTTGTAGACGTTCGCGCTCCTCTTCGTCCACTACTGCTTCCGCCTCCTTCATTTCTTTCTCTATTTTTTTGATCTCTGAAAATGCTTTTTTCGCTTTCTTAGTCATGTGACTACGATCACGTTTCCTTTTTCTCCCGGTGGCACGATCAGCTTCCGTCTCTTCGTCTCGACGAGCAAGTGTTGTAAGCAAACCGAGATCGAGAAAAGTGGCTACCAGGCTCTCTGGAGCACGGAACTTTTGCTGCTTTATTACGCGTATTATTTCACGAGTAATTTCAATACTAGACTGCCCATAGATGTCGGTGGTAAAAACGTGCTTTATCGCAGCAATACACTCTTGCTGAGGTTTTGTATTGGCCGCATAAGCTGCCCGTCTAACAACCATTCGTATAACTATGTCTCTAAAATTAAAGTGATTTGCAAACATTAATAGGCGGCACGCACATCTTACTGCCGCTGAATGAACTCTGTCCTGTTCAGATCCTTTTTCTCCGGTTTTGCCTGTGCTAAAGCCTTTTTTAACGTCATTCTGAGGCCGGGTCTCTTCAATTATAAGTCGCAAACGATCCACGTATCCGTGGTACCGCGCAACCAGAGACTCTTCATACTCACGGAGTCGTCTGACGTCCTTTGTTACACGTTGAACACGTTCTGCATCGGAGAGAGGCCGTATAGAATACCCGGGCAAAATGTCCTCGTAAACGGCAGCCTGTGTGAGTAGCGCTAACTGCACAATTGCTTTAGGATTGCGCGGCGATTCGAGGTCACGAATTTTATTGAGATTACGGAGATTTTGCTCCGGATCGGCAATTATTTCTTGACTCAGCGTGGCCAACAGTTCTTTGGCTTCCAGCACAGAAATAGGGCGCACTGCAGTTTGCTGTCTTGAGTCTTCGTCACTTTCGCTTGCTGATTCTGCTTCGCTGTCGTCGTCCGCGTCAATATGCCTCTCATCTTCTGCTTCACTTTGTTCTTCAAATTTCGTTTCGTGTACTAAACCACCATTGACTTTTATTGGGAGCCTCTGAGGTTTTGAGGGGGGTTCAAGGGTTCGAGGTTGCAGTTCATAGTCTTGTAATGAGTCTAAATTTTGTACGTCCACACGTTTTTGCTTTTCCACTTTTCTAGACGGGTCAGTATTCTTTTGAGCTTTGTATGTCTGTGGTAAACACAAGCGAAACCAGTCTCCTTTATTCTTTGAATTAAGCCAGTTTTTCTTTTTTCTAGATTTTTGCTTTTTGTATTTTCTTGAATTTCTGGTTTACTCTATTTGATTTTGGTGTTAATTTATCTCTTACTTTGCCAGCTCAAGAGGTTTGATTTTCGTTAAAAACCCGGCATATTGGGCATACTCGCCCAAATCTTCATCATCAATAGCGGTTTCATCATTGCTTTCGTCTCGCGATAGCGCGGGAATATCAACATATTTACGTTCCGCTCCAGACTGCTTTTTTTTTGCTTGACTTGCTCTTTGCTTTTGTTCTTCCTGTAACCTCTGTCAATAACGATACGACAAAATATTATAAAAACAGCATTGGATCGACGTACTTTTTGCGCTCGGAGCTGTTTGTTCTTTGACTTGTGGCGTATTTTTAATGCGTCTGTACGCGGCCTTCCAGGTGCGTTCTTCGACCGCATAATGAAACCCCCAAAAAAAAAAAAAAAGATATGAAGACTCCTTTACCGAAACTGATAAATTAAAGATATTTCCAGAAAGATTAAAAGATATAGTTCGTCTAGTCATAGCAATAGTAAGCCAGAATAGGTTAGGGTTAGGGTTAGTTACATAACCCTAACACTAACTGTTATAAATGCTGGCAGAAATAATTTTTAATATATCTTTTCACAAAACAAGAAGCATTCTATGCAATAAAAATAATGTATAAAATGCAATAGGAATTGTACAGACAATTCGTGCTTATATATCAGAGGTAACTAGTACTTATAAACAAGAAAATAAAAGCAACATAATAATAACATTGCAATAACAACATTAATAATAGCACTTTTATAGCAACACTGTAATATGATAAAAGTAACCCTATGTCAAACTTGTGGTGGGGAAAGTACGATATAAAATCCAAGTAAATCTGGAGATTCGTAATCGGCGGAAGATTCGGCAAGATACAGCGAATAATGGAGACGGCTTTGGGAGCTGCGCCTGGAATAACAGGCAATACTAAAGGTAAATGCTCAGGTTTTGCACTATTAATTCTAATCTTTGAGGTCTGCCCAGCAAAATTGCTGCTTGGAGTTATAAAGACCATGGAGAGCCGGAGACCGTTCTTGAACAACGGGTCGACTTTCCCTTTGAAGCTCTTGGATCTATGGGACCGAACGATGTGGTTATCCGTGTAAGGGCCGTGTCATTGAATTGGTATGAGTGTCTCAATCTAGTCTTTATTATTTTAATTTTTTCTTTTCCACAATTTAACATGCAGGATCGACTACAAATTGATGACGGCGAGTGCTCTTGTCAATATGGCTATCAAGAAACCCGCTATTCCTTGCCTCGATTTTGCCGGTGATGTAGTTGCTTTTGGCGGGCTGGTGGACTCGTTGCAGATCGGTGAACCTGTCTTTGGCCAGCAGGATGTTAGTAATATTATGAAACGGCCCAGTGGTGCTTTAGCAGAGTACATAGTGGTGAGCGCTTCGTTTTGTAAGCCGATACCCAAAGATCAATTGGATTATGAAGGCGCTGCAGTTCTACCTGTAGCGTGCAATACCATGTACGATGCAATCGTTACAACGGGGAAGTTGGAGTCCGGTTCACGTTTATTTATAAACGGAGGCAGTGGTAAAACTGGAATTGCTGGTATCCAGATAGCCAAGGCTTTAGGCATCTATGTCGAATGCTCAAGCTCGCCAGCAAACGTTGCTCTTTGCGAAGAACTGGGAGCGGATTATGTGCACGATTATACTTCAAATTTCACAGAGTACTTATCAAACGCATACAAGACAAAAAATTTTGATATGGTCCTCGATTGCCATGGAAGCAGTGATCTATATTACTCGTGTCATAATTTCTTGAAGGAAAGCGGAGTATTCGTTGATATTGCCTGTGAGATCTCTCCAAAGGCCGTAACTTCACTCGTCAGCAAATCGTTTCTACCCGGTTGGCTTGGTGGGGGTCGGCGCAAGTACGTTTTAAAAATGGGCCAGGATACTGGCACTGTTTTCAACGAAGCGTACCCGCTTATCAAGTCGGGTAAAGTGAAACCAGTGGTGGACAAGGTGTATACTTGGGCTCAGGCCGTAGAGGCGTTTCAGGCTCTGAAAAAGTACCACCGTATTGTTGTCACTGGGTACCAAGATTAATTAGGCGTTGAGGTTTGGCGAGGGAGTGATCGAAATCCAAATTGCCTTTTAATACGAAACGTACCTGTCGTGTGTGCTAAACGGTTTGAGTTTTGGTGTAATTTAGGCGCGGTTTCTATGATGTTCACGTATAGTACGTTACTGATTCATCATTAAATCTAGGGTTAGGGTTATTATATTGTTTTAAGTCAGTACAATTATTCGTATAATGCCCCCTACGTAATTGTTTAATTATTGTTTTATGGTGGTTTATTGAGCATAATAAACCTAATTGTACAAAGTTAGGGTTAATAGATCTGTGTAGGCGTCTGCTCGCTGTCCACGTATATAATATAATATTATCTCGTAAATAAAGCCCGTATATTCTGGTTACGAGTAAACAGTCTTAGTCAACGGCACTCTGTCCGCCTTTTGCACTGTAATTCTGGCGCCTGTTAGCGCGTCCGCTCGCAATCGTCAGTTCAGGAAACAAAATGGCAGTTCAAACAAAGGCGGACGATTTGGAACCGCTGCGGCAGTCGCTCACGTGCGCTATTTGCGTCGAATATATGTTCCTTCCTTTTGTGCTTCCATGCGGACATACGTTCTGCTACGCGGTAAGTTTTCTATGCAAAGGAACAGCGCTTTCCCGTCCCGTCCCGTTCGATTTTGTATTTATTTTATTTTATTTCCTTTTTAATTTGCGAATTTGCGAAACGCGTGAAGCGTAAACGTCCAGAACGGCTAAGAAAAGTCTTGTTTGATTTATTATAAGTATTTGCTAATGTATTGTAGTGCATTAGAGACTGGTTGCAGCAGAAGAAAACGTGTCCAAAATGCCGTACTCCTATACGTACAGCTCCTCATATATGCTACTCTGTAAGTTGCTTCACATCGCGTGTTTCCGTGCTGAAAAGCAATTAAAGAGAGAAATATCGGAAATAGAAAAGATATTGGAAAAAGATATTGGAAAAAGATATTGGGGAAAACAAGAATAGTGGATGTTAAAATTCCAATAGTGATGATGGCATGAAAACGAAAACAGCCAAATCCGCAATGGCAGTGACAGTGACAGTGATATCGAACTTGGTGCTAACAAATAGATGCGAGATATTGGACAGATAGTGTTTGAGCGGCTGGAATCAATGATTTCCAAGAGCGAATACAAGAGCATGATAGATCAGCGCGACGAGCAGCAAAAAGAGTACGATTCGCGTGTGGCACAGAAAACTGTGTTTGGAGACATGTTTGCTACTCCGTGGCATACAACCACGATTGACAGTTTAGACGGAGTTGTAAGGTGCCGTCGGTGCTTTTGGGAAGTAGAAGGCAGTCACTGTCCGCACTGTGGACTCGAGTTCTCCGAGTTTGAAGTCTCTGCCGACAATGACGAGTTTTCCTCGCATGACTTTGAGGATGGCGAAGACGATTCTGTAGACGATTATGATTACGATGATGCCTTCATTGATGATACAGAGCCACATATGCCTGGTGCCTTCCGGCCCGAGAGTGATAGTGAAGATTCAGCGATAGACAGTGAAAGCCATCATGATGAAGAGCAGCATCCTCAGCACGTGGATTTGACCGACGACAGTCTTGATGAAATCGACGATATTGATTCAGAAGAATTGGATGATATTGAGGACGAAGAAGACGAAGAAGGAGATCTCCGTCGTCATCGTCTTCGTCATCGTCTTCAAATGATCTTGGATGAACTGGAAGACGATCGACAAGTTTTAAGTCGTGCTGAGCGGGGATGGGACGACTTGAGGCATATTAGTCGAAATAGTTATGGGCGGGAGACTAGAAATGACAGGATAAATGCTGCGGCCAACTGGAGAACTGATCAGCCAAGGCGGTTGGCTCAAGGGTTAGGCAGGGCTCCAACACAGCATCGATATGGCTGGAATAACGAACCTGATGCAAGCAGTTGGCTCGATCATGACTATGAAGATGAGGACGAAGAGGATGATGACGATTGGGGTACTGCGTCTTCAAATGAACAAGACGATGATGCGGATGGAGATGGAGACGATGATGACGATGATGATGACGATGATGAGGGTGGAGACGCTCGTCTGCGTTATAGTAATTATGTCGCAATGCATGATGAAGGCTCTCATTTCAATGAGGAAGATTTCGATATTGACGACGATGATCTAGTTGCTATAGAGGCAAATGAACAAGAGGCAGAAAGGCGAAGGAGTCTCCGGCGGAAGGAAGAAGCTCAGTCTTCTTCCGAGAGGAGAAAAAGACAGAAACGTGGACAAATGACGGAGGAAAGTATTTGGAGCAGTGACGATGAGCCTACGTCGAGTCGTTCGACCAGACGGCCTTATAATAGACGAGCTCCTTCAAGAATCATTCCAATCGAATCCGACGAGGATAGCTTTACAGCGCTGGCAGACTAAACAGCTAGCTGTTTAAATTATATTCTATTCTGCTTTATCTTTTCTTCATATGCTTTTCTATATTATATCTACTGGTTCGAGACGAATGGCAGATATTCGATCGCATCTTCAAGTTTGGTTCTTTTCTATGTATTTTACGGAGCTTTGGTACATTTATATTTTATTCGAGGTTTGTATTTTGCAAAAAAATGCTGTATTTTGTACATTGCTAGTGGGTAGATTCCCGTGGTGAGGCGTTACCTGGATACTTTGGCGTGTGTTGAATGTTATAGAGGCCGAGGAGCATCATTGATCATTTATATTCTAATAGCAAACTGTCGAGGTCAATTTTATTATTAAATAGTATTCTATAGCGTAGAGGGAGTGTGGGTTACTAATAAAATATATTATACTACGCATATAATTTCTACGCGTTATTATTACGCATAAACACATAGTTAAAATTAATGCCCATTTTGAAGTACGAATGATGATTAACTTGACTATACGTTGAATTAATCCAAAATGTTCCAAATATTCCAAATATTCCAAATATTCCACACTATTTTATACTTTAGCATTACGTAATATTATTTAAAAGTATATAATATAAAATTAATTAAATAAAGAGCAATCGTAATCTTGATTCACTCACATGTCAGTGCCGTTCTTCAAAAAACGAGCGCGGCGACCGACGACCGTTAGTAAGCCGTCACTTGGCTCACGGAACGATGAAAAATCGGACTCTGAAAGTTCCGAGTTTTCAGATTTGGAAGATGAGAGTGGGAACAGAAATTCAGGCTTAAACAGGCGAAAACGGCCTGATACCTCTGTATTTTCGTCGCGGAAAAGAGCAGATAACAAAGAGGATCCATCTGTAGTTTACGGTGGTACACTAGATCGTCGGAAGCCCGCGGTTAATGAGGCAACTAAAGCCTCTGACTGGTTCGATGAGCCCGCAGAAAAGTCAAATGGGCGAGTCAGTAAAACTGAAGAGGCTCAGGGTAATAATGGTCCTGCTGCTGATCCATCACTGTACACCGGACAAGCGGGTTATCAAAAGTATGTACCGGAGCGTGAAGTGCTGAATAAAAAAGCTCTTCCTGGCCCCAAAAAGGCTATGAACAGTAATATACGCACGGTTACCGTGGTTGATTACCAGCCGGATGTGTGTAAAGATTATAAGGAAACGGGGTTCTGTGGGTACGGAGACTCGTGCAAGTTCTTACATGATCGTGAGAACTACAAGGCTGGATGGGAGTTAGATCGGGAGTGGGAACAAGTACAGAAAAAAAACACTGGGAGAAATGGAAACAGCTCTCAGGCTCTTGCCAATAAAAGTGATGACGAGGACGATGACGAGGATAGCGAGGACGAAGATGATATTCCTTTTGCCTGTTTTATTTGCCGATCAGAGTACAAGAATCCTATTGTTACTCGCTGTGGCCATTATTTTTGTGAGAGCTGTGCCCTGGCTCGGTACAAGAAGAACCCGACTTGTGCAGTTTGTGGATCGGGTACCAACGGGCTTTTTAATGTGGCGAAAAATGTAAAACAAAGGCTGCAAGCAAAGCAGGACCGTGTGGCCGCACGCAAGGCTGAGAAGGCAGAGCAGGACTCTGAATGATGATGTACCGCAGAGTTTGTTTTTATGTTATGAAGGGATTTGCCATATCAGGATTGCTCTAGATCATGATCGTTGAAGAAGACCTTTGTCAAAAGGCGTCGTGTGCCGATAGTCTCGTCGATTCATTGCACGTATAGTAAAACGATATCGACAGCACCAATAATACGATTGTACATTCTATAACAAACATCTTTAATAGATCATGCAGTGCCCATAATTATACCAAACACAAATGCATGCTATAACTAACTCGCACTTGAATGGACGGGTATAACACCCACGCCCTTCCTATAAATAATATCTTGTTATTACGAACACTATTTATTTCAAGCCAGCCGGCCACTCAGATTTCGGGTTGTAATATGTAAAAATATTTATTGACATAAACTCGCGGTCGATCTTTAACGAGATCTTAGAACACTCGGTAGGCTATATAAATCGATTTCTACTTTCCTCTCAATAGAACAAGACTCTCATTCATGCAATCGCAATTGTAGACGTTAAAGCTAATGAGTAAGTGACCGCCGTTGCTTTAGTCTTCGTCGCTTTATAATATTCCGGCCACCGTGCTTTTTCATGCGCGCGAGAAACCCAAACTTGCGCTTCCGCTTCCGCTGTGAAGGATTGTACGTTGTACTCCAACGCACACCACCAAGTGACAAAGCGTTTGGTGCTGTTAACTGTGGATTTGTCCCTAATGCAAGACGGGAGTATGGCGAAAGTCTTTTAATTTAATACGTTAGCCAACAGTGCTCAATGCCTTAAAGTACTAAACTTACAAGCTGCGGACACTTGATAATTGTGAATTAGTTCCATTATACGCTCGAGCAGCTGCCTGCGGCCGAAACGCACGCGCCAGCGTGCTCAGGCCGATCCGGATCATGAGCAAGTGTGGTTGCTCTGTTTGAATAATGTTGGATTTTAATTATTTTTTCTTCATATACGCCATATATATGCTAAATCATAAACTAAGTCTTCTTTTTACATGTCTTGTTACTATCTACGTATAATAATATACATCGCTATTTCTGTGACATTTATTAAACGATACGCTCCCATGAATGTTAAATTAGGGTTAGCTAGGGTTTTGGCAGATTCACTATTTCGAAATGGGTGAGTAAATCAGAGACGGCTGTTTTTCCCACTCTTTCTATTTTGCGTGCATTTATCCTAATTTCTATCCTATTATCTATTTATCTATTTGTTCATTTATTTGTTCGTTTATTTATTGTATTTTATTCTTGTCTATTATATTTGGTTTGTTTACATATCAAGACCAAAGATCATTTCATCTCGTTTGTTGTGTGTAAATGCCATCGCTATGCTAGATTCGCGGAAACAAAACTGTGTAGATCAAAAAACATAGTCCAAAATTGATTATAACATCAAAAAATTTATACGAAGATTCAAAATAGAAATAAGAAACGTGGAAAAAAAATCAGTAAAAACCAATCTCATAAACCGACCGCTAATGGCTGACGGACGATTCTATTTCGTGAATACATTCGCGTCGTTTCGGAGAATCTGCAAAAGAAGCACGAATCAGCCTCGTTATTTCTCCAGTACTGAAATCGACCAGCGATCCTTGGCGCCATAGGTACATTATTTCTGACAGATTTGCCTCTAATATTTCGATCAGATAACAATATTTTAACCAGCTGGGCACGTAAAGCGCAGTTAGCGGTGGCGAATCGGTCTCGTTGTCAGCTTGGAAAAGTTGCTCTAAAGAATTCAATTGCCGCATAGCAGCAGCGTACTGTTCTGATTGAGTGCTTGAAATTCCATCAAAAGTATTCATTTCGTCAATTAATTCTGCCACGACTTGTTCCATTAAGTCGCCCATAATTTGAAATAAAAGAGGCTTTGATAATATGCCTTCTAGTTTCCCAGCTACGCCTTGGATCCATCCGCTGATTGCTGATAAATATTCCTCTGTAAATGAAGTTGCTGCCGCTATTTTTTCTCTGTTTTCAAATGAAATCTCTGCCAGTTCTCGACGCAGTTTTTCCAGCGCATGATAATAAAGCCTGGCTGCTAATTGCGAATATCGATTGCTCTGGTGCAGGGGTTTCGATTGCAATATATCTTTTGTAGCCTGATCGAGGTACAGAAAAGTTGTGTAAGCAGAGAAACATTGAACTATTCCGGCTTCTGCGATTGGCTCTGGCAGTAGAAACAATCGAGCAAGACCAAGTGCCTGCTCGGGAATTTTTAGCGAACTTTCATCCTGAAATAGCTGTATAAATTCTGTGGCGGACTGATAAACGCCTAACGTCTCGTGGCCCGTGACTATATTTTCTTGCTCTCCAGTACTGCCTTTGTCTTCCATGTTTTTGTTTGCATTTTCGTGTTGATTATTTTCGTTATTATTTTCGTAATTGTTTCCATTTCCCTCTTCTTTTTCTTTTCCATCTTCATCAACATTAACTTCAGCTTCGCCCCATCCCCATCCTGCATTGCTACTTACCTCGGACGCTTCTTCCTCATCCAAATCTCGACTAGCGCCTTCTTTGGTAGTGTCTATATCCATTTTTTCCTCCTCATCGCTCCAGTCCCAACCTTCCTTTTTCTCGGGTTCTTCTCTTGTCAAAGACTCTACATTTTCTGGAGCCAAAGCTTCTTTCAAAACATTGTCCTTTGCAACACGGGTCTGCAAATGCACTTTTACCAAATCAAAGGCAGTCTTAGACTTGAATATTATTCTCACGCGTCCAAGGATCGAATTAGCAAGGGCATCATTACAGCTTTGCAAGATTCTCTGTACGAAAACCTTCTTTTCCTCCTCCGGTGGCACAGAAAACCAGCCTTTACTATCAAGGCTATCCGCCAGATTATCAACTTTTTCCGCTGTAAAAACAGTAGGAAATAAAAGCGCCTTTTTCTCTAATCGGGAGGCAAGGCTCTCGATAATATGGGGAGCAAATAAGACGTGCAAAGAAATAGGCAAGAGCTTATTTAGTCCATCGACCACTGTCTCGATGTCATTCCAAATATCCTCTGCATTATACAAATCTTTTTCGACTTTGCGCAAAAGCAAACATGACTTTGTCTCATCGTCTAAAAAATTGCCTTTATAATCATGGGCAATAGCATTATCCAAAAAACCAGCCAGAGCCGGGATCTTTTGTGCCATCCACCGGGAGAGGACGTCGAGCAAATCAGCTGCAGACACTGCAGAGTCAATAAGGCTTCTTTGCGCCGAGACCTCAAGGTCAGTGATTTGAATAGCGCACTGAAGCTTCTGTTCTGCGAACACGCGAGCACGCTGCTTTAACGCATCCACACGAGCGTGCAAATCTCGTCCTATTTTGGAGTCTGTACCCAATTCGCTGCATACAATGTCGGCTAAACCGATGTTTTCAATACATTCAATACTTAATTCATGATTGTTGGGGTTTGAGTCTGAGACTTTGTCAACTTTCTCTTCCTTGTTTCCATCTTTTTCCGATCCTAATTGCTCCTGTACTGTTGCCAGAATATTACTCGCTTTTTGTACGAGCAAAAGTGCATTCTGGCAAGCATATACGTCCGTCTGTACCGGTACGGATTGTGGTGTGTGTGAATTATTTGAATATGCACTTGAGCTTGTATCCGAGTCGTAAATATTGTCTAGTCGTGCTTCAACCTGTGCCACAAAAGATTCTACTCTATTCAAAGTTTCAGAATCATCTTGAACGGCAACAAGCTGATCGTCCAGTCTAGCCTGCACTTGTTAGACCAAATAACAATTTAATTTGATACAATAAACTCATTAAATCCAAAATCAGAAATAAAATAACAACCAGCCAAACGTATCAGGAGCGAGTAAATAACATTATATCCAATGAGCCCGGGAAAATACAGGAATAAAACGAGCATCAATCAATAATATTAAAAGCCATTTGGCGATCTGTATGTACGTACCTGTCTCGCAGCAATCTCAGCGTCAAACACGCTTATTGCCTCGCTTAAAGCAGTTGAATCAAATGGTAACTCTGCGAGATGTGCTAGCTCATTCATAGAATTGTCGCCGCCCGTTATATGGGCGGCCAGCGCCTTAGCTGCAGTGGTCGCGCTCATTCAAAAACCATTCATGAGCTGCGACAGAACGAAGAAGGATATCGGGATATTTCTAGTGGATTCGCTTTGCGCTGGGTCACCTATGGCCGTTGGGTCTGGTAATGATTTGTGCAATTAGGGTTAACTCGCAGAGTCTAATATAAGAATACACAACAAGCTTTCTCAATATTAACATACCTAATTGTTATGATCAATATTTCTAGATTTAATACAGCGTCATTTTAAACACATAAATGATGGTTGAGCAGGTCACTTTTAATCATATCATCGTTCGTCCCAAATTAAACGTCATTTTCTTTGCCTTCAGTGATTTTGAAGTACCGTTAAGCATCTCTTAATTTTTAAAACCGCGATTGCTAATAAAAACGTGGAACGCGTGAACGAAGAATTATATTCATGCTGGCAGATGATTATGAGAAAAGTATTTAATGTAGCTGTTTTGATGTCGCTAGTACGCAATATCCTTGAAACGACATAAATTGCCTACTAGTTTTGCCTTTTCACCTTTTCAAATTTTCAAAGAACTGGCCCCTTCTTTGATTTATTCATTGCCATATTGCCCTTGACATGGCTAATGTATACTATATTAACCCTAATAAACCCTAATCGTTTACTGTGCAAACTAGTTAGTTGCCTTTCATTTTTCTCTTGACCGTGCGACACCTTATCTAATCAGTAATAAATCAGCGATAAAGCCTCGTATTCCCAAACAAGAATCAAATTATCAATCGATTAATCAATCAATCAATTTAATCGAAAAAATCTATTTCACTAAATAAATTAAGTTGAGCGCGGACGCAATTTTCGGTGGTTGTTTGTCCAATTTTAACGCTAAAATATACAACGTAAATTGGTCTTCTCTCCTTTTGGTCTCGTCCACTATCGACTGAATTATTTGGATAATAATTCTGCGCATCGCAATTGGTGAATGCCACAGTACGAACCTTGTTTCATGCGCTTCGCGAGGTGGTTGATTTGATCAAATAAACATACGGGATCCAATCACTCTTGAGCCAGATTTTTGAATTTGGCAGTCGAGAGGCATTTACTGAAGAAAGTTGTTGAATAAAAAAGCATTATTTGTTTGGCTGTTTATACGCAATCTACAAATTAACCCAAAATGACGCAGTCTGCGACTACAGTGACAATCCTAAATTACGGTGCGGGAAACGTCCGTTCTCTCGTGAACGCGGTAGAACGTGTCTGCCCCGGAGCACAAGTTGCTTGGGTCAAGAGTCCGCGGGATATTGAAACGGCACAGATCTTGATCTTCCCTGGTGTCGGCGATTTTGGGTACGCGGCACGGAGACTTCGAGAGCAAAATCTCGAGTCGGCTCTAAAGCAGTATATTAAAGACGGAAAACCCTTTCTCGGCATCTGCGTGGGCATGCAAGTCCTGTTTGACGGCTCACAGGAATCCTCAGAGCCGGGGTTAGGGCTTATACCCGGAACCTTAGAGAGGTTCAATGATCAAGACAAAGCGGTGCCGTGTATTGGGTGGAACAGTGTGCAATTGGAGAATGCTGAGCAAACTGCTGAGCCTGAAGACAATGGAATAGCGGACGGGCAAAAATACTATTATGTCCACTCGTACTTTGTACCTTTTGCGCCTGTACGGGGCTACGCGCTGGCCAAATCAAGGTACGGGTCGCAACTATACGTGGGCGCAATTATGCACGGACGTAACTTTGTCGCCACACAATTCCACCCAGAGAAAAGTGGGCCAGCTGGTCTTAAAGTCATAGAAACATTTCTCCTGAATCACTATGGTGGAGACAGGTCTCGGATTGTTGAGGATATCGACAGGATTGAGCGAGACATGAAGCATAGACAGGACGTTTCTAGTGACACTGCTCTAAAGGCTGATACTAGTATTAATACTACGTCTACTTTTGCCAACAACCTGACCCGCAGAATTATAGCGTGCCTCGATGTTAGGAGCAACGACAATGGAGACTTGGTTGTTACTAAAGGCGACCAGTACGATGTGCGGGACAAGGCAGCAGGTGGAAGTGTACGTAACTTGGGCAAGCCAGTAGCATTAGCGCAACGTTACTACGACGAAGGAGCCGACGAAATAACATTTCTCAATATTACATCCTTTAGAAACTTGCCTGTTCACGATGCCCCCATGTTACAAGTTTTGCGAGAAGCAGCCAAGACTGTTTATGTGCCCATGACTGTTGGTGGAGGTATCAGGGATGCAGTTGATCCGGATGGAACGCGATACTCGGCTCTCCAAGTGGCAGCTATGTACTTTGATTCAGGAGCAGATAAAGTATCTATTGGCAGTGACGCGGTACTCGCTGCCGAGGAGTATTATAAAAATATAAAAAATAACATTGGGCAAGAAGGATTGACTGGCTCAAGTGCAATTGAGACTATTTCACGTGCTTACGGCCGGCAGGCAGTTGTTGTCTCTGTAGACCCCCGGAGAGTTTACGTCCACAGTCCTCAGGAGGCTCCTAGCCACCATGTTATTCGTGTCTCGAGACTCGGGCCGGAAGGCCAGCAGTTTGCCTGGTACCAGTGCACAATAAAGGGAGGCAGGGAAGGCCGAGATGTAGACGTTTACCAGCTGGTAAGGGCGGTTGAGGCGATGGGAGCGGGTGAAATTCTTTTGAATTGTATGGATCAGGACGGGACGGGCGATGGGTTTGATACGGATCTTATTAAGAACGTCAAAGAAGCCATAAGGATCCCTGTAATTGCCTCCAGTGGTGCTGGGAACCCGGAGCATTTTGCACAAGTTTTTAATGAAACTGGATGTGAGGCAGCTCTGGCCGCTGGGATTTTTCATAAGAATATCTGCTCAATTGCTTCAGTGAAAGCGTACCTTGCGCGTGTGGGTATCATTGTGCGAGATTGATAAGATAACATAAATATAAATATAAATATAAATATAAATATAAATATAAATATAAATATAAATATAAATATAAATATAAATATAAATATAAATATAAATATAAATATAAATATAAATATAAATATAAATATAAATATAAATATAAATATAAATATAAATATAAATATAAATATAAATATAAATATAAATATAAATATAAATATAAATATAAATATAAATATAAATATAAATATAAATATAAATATAAATATAAATATAAATATAAATATAAATATAAATATAAATATAAATATAAATATAAATATAAATATAAATATAAATATAAATATAAATATAAATATAAATATAAATATAAATATAAATATAAATATACATGTAATTGTAATTGTAATTGTAATTGTAATTGTAATTGTAATTGTAATTATGCAATGTGCGGCCTGGATATGTGCATTAAATGTCTTACAAAATACATCTTGTATGTAAGCCTATCCTATACAGCACTCAAAAAAAAGTTATTTAAATGAACTAAATGATTATGAAAATTCAAATATTAAACGATTTTTCATGCCTCCACGAACGCCCGGTATACGATTAAATCGTCATGCATCGAAGTATTCGATATTTCCATTGACTTTTTCGCGGCAATAAACAAGACAGTGCCCATAGCCAAATCCTCATTCCCTTCAACCCCAGCTAAAGCGTACCCAGATCCGCTCGTGACTATAGCAATACTGGGTCCATTGAGAGCCTCAATCTTTTGTGTTCCCCCCGCGGGAATTGAACTTAGCAAGACACTGAATTCCTTGATAGGAGGATCAAAAAGAAGACAAGTGCCGTTGCCAGAAGCCCGTGCAAATTTAGAAGGCGTCATCTTTTGCGCTTCGGGTCCAGCGGAATTGTAAGTAAGCATCCGTACTAAATTGTGCACGTCTTTAAATTTGGGAGTAAAGCCGGCACGCACTACATTATCACTTGCAGCCATACACTCTACTACATCTCCGGAAACATAAGCGTGAGGGTCATTTGCTTGCAGGTACATTGCTTGGCCGGGTTGCAAGTGTACAAGGTTGAGGATGAAAAGACAAAACAATCCAACGTCCCTCGGGAATTGATCATTTAATTCGTGAACGAGGCCAAAAATCTCTTCATCGTGCGATTCACGGGCAAAAGCAACCAATTCATCAGCACATTCTGCCACAGTTTCCGGTGACTGGGTCATTAAAGCATGAAATAGGGATTGTAAAGCGGTTTTGCCTGTGCTCGTTTGTGATTCCTGTTCATTGCTTGTCGCTTTAACGAACTCATTGTGGGCTTTCCCTCCGACTACTTTAGCTAGAGCTGGTATTTTATTGAGGAAATTGGCGATTTCTGATAATGGTCTGAATCCGCATAAGCCGGTGAAAGGTGTGATAGCGATTGTCATCTCTGGTTTATGATTGCCGTCTAACGTTAGTTGTGTCGGAGAGTTGATGGGCTATGGCAAGATGAAAAAAATAATAATAATTAAATCCTGGAAGAAATATCATAAGAAATATAGGCAAATAAATTTGGCAAACATGTTTGATTTGGAGATTCCACTGTCGTCCATTTGCATAAATGACAGATATTTAAATCCAGCGGCCTTACCTTTGTAATTCTCAGGATCAGACTCGTGCAACTGCTCAGCCAGTGATCTGTCAGGGTGCGCTTGAATAGAAAGCGCTTTCCGTATCGACAAAATCTTGAATAAAAAAGGCAATTCGCCATGTGCATCGGCAAGACCGGCACTGCTTTCTGGATTCTGAGCCAAGATCTCGCTCAGCAGCCGACCAGATTCCACATCGCGTGAAGGCGCGGACGGATGAGTTCCCATCCATAGCTAAATGTAAGAGACCCGAAACGCGTAAACGTAATTATCTTGAAACTAATTTTAAAGATAGATAGACGAAAACAAGGTAGTAAAAAGACCGATTAAAGTTAAATCAATTGCCCAATTTGACAAATAAAAGGTGAAGAATCTTTTAATTATCCTCAAAATCGAAAAATTAATATCAAACATACTTCAGCGTACGGTTTTTCTTCTTCAATAGAAAAGCCTTCAGTGCCAGCAGCACAACGCGCTGCAAAAGAATCCGAGCCGATTTTTCCTTTCCAAAAGTCAGTATCGGCTAATGAGACGATACATTAAACAAATTACCCCAATCGTATTGCTGGCAGCTGCAGCGCAGCCTTAGCATATCGGCACCAGGCATACTGTGGAGTGAGAAAAGGATAAGTGGAGTATGTGACTATAAATGATCTAAAAATATACGGTGTGTTTTAGCGTTATTATTATTATTATTATTATTATTATTATTATTATTATTATTATTATTATTATTATTATTATTATTATTATTATTATTATTATTATTATTATTATTATTATTATTATTATTATTATTATTATTATTATTATTATTATTATTGTTGAATATAGTAGGTTGGAATTTGCTCTTATGGTAGATTAAATGAATTAGATACTCTAGATTGCTTCAGCTGAATCCCCCCGAGGGTGTGAGGGTTCGCTTGAGCTATATATATGTAATTATGTATTTTTGAGTGAGTATTCTGTAAAGCTAAAAGTCAAACAACTGACACTCATGGTTGAGTTGTCTTAGCCGGTCAGTGAGTCGGCGAGTGTATTATTATTATTAATACAAAAAGGAAATAAAAGATTCAAGGGGAGTGTTGAAATATGAATCTATTATCCCCTTATAATAATAATAATAATAATAATAATAATAATAATAATAATAATAATAATAATAATAATACACTCGCCGACTCACTGACCATACAAAAAGGAAATAAAAGATTCAAGGGGAGTGTTGAAATATGAATCTATTATCCCCTTATAATAATAATAATAATAATAATAATAATAATAATAATAATAATAATAATAATAATAATAATAATAATAATAATAATAATAATAATAATAATAATAATAATAATAATAATAATAATAATAATAATAATAATAATAATAATAATAATAATAATAATACACTCGCCGACTCACTGACCGGCTAAGACAACTCAACCATGAGTGTCAGTTGTTTGACTTTTAGCTTTACAGAATACTCACTCAAAAATACATAGTTACATATATATAGCTCAAGCGAACCCTCACACCCTCGGGGGGATTCAGCTGAAGCAATCTAGAGTATCTAATTCATTTAATCTACCATAAGAGCAAATTCCAACCTACTATATTCAACAGTAACGTTGAAAAGATTGTAAAAAAAAAGCGAGATTCAGATATAAATTTAGTATCAAGCTTGTCCATAATAAATTGAAAACATTATTCTTATATGGAGACTTTGACGCGAGTCGGGTATCGCTCCACGGCGATCCCCGCAAGCATAATGTGCATTTTGTAAGCTCGACGGGCATAATCAAGCAAACCAAAAGAAATGGTCTCGCGCCGAGCGTTGTACAACAGCACTCTGGCCGCTGGCGCGGTGGCAACAATATTAATAATTTTTGTTTTCTCAAACACACGGGCCATTCAGCCTTCGTCTTTATCAGTTCGGCTTTTTGTCGGTGTAATGAGCGGAGTGGAAGACTTTGAAAGACGTGCGCTATTGCGAATGGCTTATAACGAACAAATGAAACGCGTTAGGCCTGGTGATTACGTGGAAGTACAGTTTGCTATGGGAGAAACCGACGACCCTGTAGCGAAAAGTGCTCTCGCCATAGAGAACGCGCATTATCACGATATTCTTACAATTGCATTGCCAGAATCTAAACGCTCTACTGCCTTGACGTATCCTTTGGCTCGGGTATGTTTTTGATCCCGTCTTTTAAAGCTACAGAGAAATTAACTCAACTAGCATCTCGGAGCTTTTCTCGCTCCCAGGGACAGGAGTCGCAACGATTTCAATTATGGGCTGTTTATAGAAAGCGATTCCTATATTGACTTGTTACTGCTGGCGGATACTTTGCGCTCATTGGCTCCGGCAACGCGTGTCTTTCTTGGCAGTACGGCAGCCGAGAGCAAGGCTTATGTGCTTTCGTGGGATATGCTGAGCCTTATCTCCAAATTTCGAGATCCCGCGCACATCGGCCCTGGAGAGGACACAGACCTGGTTCCAAAATGGCTGCAGCAAATCGACGCGTATCGGTACGCGTCATGTGCTAACGCGACTTTTGTCTCTGCTGCTCAGTGGGAAAAAGCATATATCGATGGTGCTAGGCTCGTGGCGCATAATCTTACAAGCACAAGGGCTCTTCTTGAAGTTGCGGGGCTCATGAGGGAAAGCGATTACGCTTGGCGGCCGGATGCGCCTGCACAAAGAGACCCTGATTACTACTCATCCCCTTTCAAAAACTTGAAGAGCCTCAAAACGCCTTATCGTGAGCCATTGGACGCTTGAAGAATAATACACTCGGGTGCTTTTATACAGCTATAGACGATTGTTTTGCTTTTGTTATTATGATCATGATTATGATTTCTTTCTATTTATGCCGATAGAGACTTTTTGCGGAGCTTTTGAATTGAGAATGAAAAGTTTTGGAAGCGGACCAGCAGTGATACAAAACAGAGACGCGATTGTCAGTGTATTAGAATTACATCACGTTATGGAGCGGGAACCCATAACCACGACTCACTTTTTTTGCTAGAATTTTAAAAGACAGGCATTTGCTGTGCCAAAATGAATACAGATTGATATTTAATATACTGGGGACAATACTCAGTGTCTTGCTATATATAAAGCTTTAGAGAATTCAATTGTTGAGACAGACAAGAATAGCCGTGTTGACTCCTGAACCTATTGTAGATTTTTTATGTTCAGTTGCGAATAATAAATACAAAATATTAATATCGGCGGCTATATAAATTAGATAGCATGTAAAGGTTATACAGCGTAAAAGCTATATATACAGAAACATAAAGTTGTAGAAGTTTTACAGTTTTACAGTTATATTTAAATTTTAATAAAATAATAGCAGAGTAATGCAAGTTCAAGCGTAACACTAAAACAGAGCTCGTTTGACATTTTGCTCTTGGAGTGTATGGTTATTCATTTCTAATGGATAAAGTCACTGCAGAATATCGCGTCGGCGATAAGATTCAGCAGACCTTCGCGGAAGAAATTGATGCTGCGGACGGTGCTACAGACGCTCAAAAGCTTTACGCACTACAGACTGCAACACTTAAACTCGCCGATGATATAAACTCAACGCTCACGGAACAAATGAAGGCGGAAACGGGCGTAGACAAGGCTGACGACGATGAGCAACCTATCGTTTTATAATAACGGACATTTGTTATTTTTGTTCAGAGTGATTCAGGGATAAGGAAGCGTTCTGCCTTTTGTTTTTTGGTACAACGCAAACGCAGCATCAGAATGTGAAGAAGGTAGGGTAGGGAAATGTATGAGAATGTATGGCAGACTTATGTTATGTGGAATAAAGTACGACAGAATAAAGCATGGTAGGCTCTTTCGGTTTTGGATAGGAGATAAAATGTGTTTACTGTATGGAGTCAATGGACCCGTGTCTAGCTGCCGAAACGTGACGACTCGTGTCCCATCAAGGTGAAGGCCTCATCAAGATGAAGGCGAGCAATCGTCACTGCTATTGGACTCAGGCCAAGGTACTAGATCCATACCTTTTTCCGGGAGCAATTTGCGCTTTACACAGCCGCTTACATACGTGGGTGGACGCTACGATTGCGGCCACGATTCGCGCTTTACTATGAACCGGGTCGAGACCGTGAATACATTTACTTGATTACGGCTATGTACTCGCTGAAGAGCACAGCGCTGTACGGAACGTCTCTCACAATTTTGGGGCAGCATATACTTCTTTGTAGCCTCTTTTACCTTTGGGATGGAAAGGCTCTGCCCTGGAAGTACTACTGGGCCATTTCCAGTACCGCGCTTGGCCTTGTGAGAACCGCTGTATTCGTCCATCACGAATCTGTTACTAAAACTGCTCTTGCTCTCCCGCAATTGCTCCTGCAGGGCCAGCTTGCGCACCCAACTACACTGGCCAGTGTTTATGCGGGGTTCTCAGCCTACCCGGTTCCGTTCAGCCTGCTGTCGTTTTTCCAGGTTCTCTTATCAGAAACTGCTACGCGAGCAGGCGGGCGCTAAATGGTCGTGTCGCGTTCGCACGCCTGGGGGGATTGCTTAAGGGCTACGTCATTGACCCGGTATGGAAGTTCAAGCTTGATTGTAAAGTATGGCAGGAATTTGATGGTGCTGGGCAAATTTTACGTTTCAACTTTTACGGAAAATACAAGCAAATGCAAGTTGTTTGCTTAGGTCCCGCAAATTTGGGGCAAATTATGGTGTTTTATGGCACTGCTTTCACATTTCTCTTTGCATTCGATCACAGGAGTAGGGTCTCTATATTTTTCAATTATGTTTGGGTTGCGTTTGGCGTCATTTATGATTCTTTAGCGTAACATGTCTATGCTATTAACGTGTTCTTCTACAATGCTAATACTGCTAAAAGAACATGATGTATTGACGTCAATGGTCTATCTTTGCCGGAGCAACAGCACTATACGGGCGTTGCTGGATCTGATGCTATTGTGCAAACCCTTTTGCGCCTCGGGCTCGACGAAGTGTTTTGTGATTTCCGGGTAGCCGTATGCAACACCGATGGATTGACATCTAGTTTTTCGCTCCGGCTATTCGTGCGGCCATGGATATCCGTAAATTCGAACGTCCTGTAAAGGAAATTGTTGTGCAGGCGTATCTCACGCCATTAGCCGTACTTTTAGCGTCTCCTCTGGCGTCAGTGCTGAGGCAGTTGTTTCTTCCGTTATCGCTACTGCATAACGCCTCTGTGTAATTTTTATGTCTGCTAGAACTCTCAATAGATCTATTCAATTGACCCTGTGTGAACATTGTCGCCGTTCAAATTAGCAGTGTTAGCGTGTATTATGAATCAGTATGAACGAAGTAGAATAGCAAATCAATGAAGTGAAATCTTTGTAACGAGTACCTGTTAAGTCGTTTTTAAAAACAATAAAAAGCCCCTGAATTCCCTTAATTCCAAATCAAACTGTTGAGCAAAGTTAGACAATGGCAATGTGCCGACAAACCTTCTTCTGGTCCATGATGAACTTGATGGCACCATGAACCATTAGGAGGAATGTCGGCTTTGTCGATTGTCAAAATCGAAAATGATGACTGGCAACTAATGGAGACCATGCAGCACTGTACTTGTCCAAAACACGAACGTGTAATAGCCATTGGAGAAAGCCAGGGGGCCACAAGCGATAGAGTCCTGCCTGAAGTACTAAGTAGGCGGTGTCCCACCAAGACGCTGAACAGTCCATAGCACTCACCACCATGACAGCACAACCACCAGGTTTGAGAGCTTCCAAGCGAGCCATTATCGCTGCGAAGTTGAAACAAGGGTTATGCCGGACACAGCAGATATGGAAAAGACAGTGGGTCAAGGAAAATCGTGTCCCAATAGTCCGTCGAACTCACCTCTCAAACTTCAATCTGCCACCAACATCCTTCAGCGGAAAACTAGCCCCTGTCCCCAATAAAATTGAGCGGAATATGGTCCGGGCCTGAAGCATGCAGTCCCAGAGGAGGGGGCCACTGCCCCAAGATATTGCAAGAAGATCCACAAATAACCTCACAAATCCCATACGAGACAGCAGCCTTCCCCTGGTTATGAACATTCCACCAAGCGGAATACTAGCCTCTACCCTCAGTCCAGGATGTTATCCCTGAGTGGAGCAGGGCCCAGCAAAGAGGGGGGATGGTCCGGTCCTCGGGATCTTGGAAGATGAAGATTCAAGAGTGCGAAAGCGCCTTGCTTTATACCCTCGGGAAAAGGCCTCAATTTAACAGCGAGCACAAAAGCATTCAAATGCCTCAACTTCAATTACCAAAGTAGGACATGTGCTCGAAACCGTACCATGGGCGATCCTGTTTTCGTTACGATTAGCCTGTTTGGGTTATATAGGGGACACGATGCTGCATTCTTATTGGTCAGAATATATTGGCTGGGCACGTTTTCGTGCCTATTCTGCCAAAACAAGTAACATGCTTTACTTGCTAGTCATGTTTCTGTGATATACCTTAATATAATAAATGTTTAGTGTTATACAGGACGATTATTTTCAGGATTTGCTTCCTTTTGAGATTGCAGTCCCGTTTTTGTGACTCTGGTCTGAAAACACGATTGTCTCCAAGATCAAAAACGATGTCAGAAATTAAAATTGAACCAAAGTCTGAGGCAATTATTTGTATACGTATTTGTTGTCTTTTATTTTGAGGGAGAAAGTTTACATGTACAAGGTCGAGACGAATTCCGCTTGCTTTGCAACCGGACCTAGTTGCCGCCCTCTTATTTAATTTTAATTTTTTTTTATAATCTATTCTACAATTTTTTCTTCCCTTATTTTCGTTTTGTTCTTTTGTAGAGGCTGAAGTGTGGACGCCTCCATGTGGATTTTCAATAGAAACTGGGCCTGCGTAGGCACGGTTGGCGTTTTATAGGGGCTCAAGTCCGGGGCTGTTTCAATCACTTGCGTAGCATGTTTTAATAATGGTATAATTGCAGTGAAAAACAACGTGATAAATTGATCATCAAACTTGTTTCATTTTTCGTGAGCATAAACAATATTGAAACCAATACTAAACTTGTTACGTTACGTAACTGATACGAAAATTCAATATATTGAAGTTAGCGAAAAGAGCTTTGATTAAAGCATAACAGCCAATAATTGAATTTAACTGAAAAATCTCTTTGGCTTTTCCAAGAGCGCGAATAAAAATGACGAATGTTGTGAGCAATCAACCCAAAAGAGAGCCCAAAAAACTACTTTAAACTCTAACACTGGCTGTAGGTTTGACATGGATTTGTGCATTTTACATTCATCTGATCTGCATTTATTGTACAGTAGTACAGTGGTAAATCGTCTGACGTTGGCAAAAATAGCCCGCCTCTAAATTAAATATGTAATGTATATTATGTGTTTTAATTTTTGACTGTTTTTTGTTAATTATAAATAATTCTGTACAATGTCTTTTCGTTTATACAATATTTTTTCTTGATACATTCTTTTTTCTTTCAACATTCCTTTTTCTTTTATATGTGTATAGTGTAAATGAATGTACGAAACAATCTATAACTATCTGTATCTGTATAATATCTCGTCGCGTTCACATTATGAGCTCGACTCATGACGGCGCTGACCGTAGTGTAAGCGTCCTGCATTGGCCAATTACTGATCCTCACAGTCACCGAGCTCGGCCAACGTTAAATCCGAGGCTGCGGGCAGTATAGAAAGCGCGGGCCATGAAGGGAATGAGCAGCCAGCAAACGGCTCTGTTCCTGACAGTGCGACAGGCAGCATGGAAAACGACGGGGAGTCGAAAGACGGAAGCAAATCTGCCCTCAATGGCGATCTCAAACGGCCAGCAACTGAATTTTCTGGCAGTGGCATGGGTGACAGCGCCTCTAAACGCCCTCGATTAGAGGCGACACCGGAAGAGCCTCCGTCTGCTGACAAAGTGCCTTTGCCGCAGGCAGCCACGGCTACCGTGGACGGCGACGGCAAGGAATCTCTGCAAAATACTTTAAAAGAGCCTTTAAGAGAGCCTTTACAAGAACCGCTACAAGAACCGCTACAAGAACCGTTACAAGATTCTTCTATACAGCCTTTACAAGAGCCGCTACACGATTCTTCTATACAGCCTCTACGAGAGAATTTACAAGAACCAGAGCAAACGGTTCCATTACAAGATCCGTCTACTCTACAAAGTGCATCTCCGCAGGATGATACTAGACTGCAAACTGCAAAAGAGCCTTTGAACAGTATAAATGCGGGAAACTTGGAGCAAAATACGGTGCCACAAAATGGCTTGAAACCTTCTCTGCCACAGTCGTCCGACGCACAGTCTTTTGGCAAAACCACAGCCGCTGAGCAGGCGTCTGATGCTTCGCAATTGCCTTTGCAACTGCCTTTGCAGACTCCAAAGCCTCCGCAACTTCACCCACCATCTACAGGCATCCATTCTGGCGCTCAGAGCTCGGCTGCGACTGCCCCTGCGCTTCCACTGCTGCCCTCCTTACCACAAGACTTGTTTGCTCTGCAGGGCACTGATCAAGGCGATACTGTAGACACAACGGACGCGGATCCAGGAACAAATGCGCCCACCTTGTTTGCCCCGTCAAAGGGCGAACCGCCATTTAAAATCTGTCAGGAAGTCGCTTTGGCCAATGGCTTTTACGAGCACAATATGTACTTGCAAGACTCGCTACGGGCTCTAGCCAGAGATCTAGAAGCTTCTGCGCGAGCACGTGATCGTCCAGCGCAAACAACAGCGCAAAGGCAAAGTATCGCTGCTTCAACGCCTCGAGTTTATCACTCAGCGGCCGCAGAAGCCAGTGCAAAACGCGAGTCTTCTGGTGCTCATCCAGGGCTGCTTACATCTTCGTCTTCTTACAAGTTAATTGGGCTTGTGACAGAGGGTATTTTGCACATTGGCGATCTGTGGCGGTACACTGCGACTTTCGGACCTCTCGAAATCCAAAGGGAGTGCCAGTTAATGACGAGTAATGCTACAGGGTTAGTATTCAAAGTGGCCAATGTGGATGTTGGCACTGTGGCAAACGCTGGTCCAGGAGATGTGCTGATTGCGAGCTTTGTTACTTCTCCAGAGATGCTCGAGTGGCGGCTGTTGGATTCGGATAACCGTATCGGCCCCATTGATCGGTCTGAGGGAGATCCGTCAGTGAAATTCCGGCTGGTACGAGACGGTCAGGATATCGGGACTCTGAAAGAAGTGTGTGCCGCTGCTCGTCAATCGAAACCGGACTAGTGCCGCGGCGGGGAAATGCAATGCATAAATCATTGATAAAAGTTGGCCAGTTGAAGATGTGTATAAATATATTTATACATTTATATACTTTTTGAAAATAAAAAGTTAATTAATCAATTAATGAATATTTAAATCTAAGAGTATACAAACATTTCTAGTATAAACACTCATTCACAGTTGCTCATCACTTTATCATCCGTCTACGCTCTCACAATCAAGGTCCACGAAAGAGATCCGGTATCGTCTTTCCCTGCTTTACCGTCTGCTCTATAATTTGTACAACGTTTGCCGCGGTTACACGGCCGTACCACACAGCGTTCACGAACCCGCCATTGCCAGCATCACGGTGTCTGTACACAATAACGTTACCCGCAAACTTGTGTCCGCCACTTTGACATTAGTTTTTCCATACTACAATAATTTGTCTCTGTAAATTTGCTTCTAATTATTTGTCCTTTCAATGCTTTTTATCATGCTTATCAATTATTCTGTTTTCTTTTGTTTTGCCAAGTCTTTTATTTCCTTTTGTTCTCCTGATTTATTTGACGAAATTCAATTTTAAAATTGATTTTGTTCCTTTCGTGTCACTTACACGTGTGAAATCAAATCTACGCAAACAGGCAGCTTGCGCTGAGCTATTTCTTGCTCAAATTTCTGACCGAGAATGGGTCCAGTTACTCCACAACGACGGTCTCTTGCCATGTGCGCACAAATGAGAATGATAGAAGACTGTATTGCTTGCACTGTTAAATGCGGGAAATACTGTCGCAATTTTTCTGTGCATTCTTCTCGGTGTGGTAAAGCGTTCTTCACCGTCTGTACAAAGGGGGAGATATCTTTAGCCTGTAAATTTTGAACTTGAAGACCCAACGGCAGAATGGTGACGGTCGCTCCATCGGGACTTGCGGCCGGCTTGGCTACTGCTTGAGCTAGGAGTCGCGAAGGCTAAATTTGTCAGTTCAAAATCAAACGAATTCAATAAGACTAGCAAGAGCATTGGTGAAGAGGGTGCGAAAATGCGGACAGCACGACAACCGAAACCACCATGAATTCGTCCCTGGTTGAGAGAAGAAATAGCAAACAAAAATCGGCAATTAACCAATCGATCTTCTTAAATAAATAAATAAATTAGCCAGCCAACCCTACCTTTTTGAAAAGGCCGCCACTGCTCTTCTTTTCTGCAACAGCACGCGCCAGCTCAGAAACGACAGGGTTCGACAGGGTCTGTATATCGTACCCCCACTCACGATTGCCTGTGTGCACGAGAAATTGGGCGTCATAGGGCCGTACAGAGCCTCGTAGCGGCGATGTGTGATCGATCTCCGCCCAGATATCTGAAGGGAACCCTGATCCTTCACTGCAGGAGCAGTTCCAGCGCCTTTGGCCACGAATAGCTCCGAGCATTGATCGGGACATGGAGAGTTTAGCCATTAGGCGCATCACGCTTAGCTGTTTTGGCAGTATCGGCCAAATGCCGGCCGATGTCGGAGTTATTGCGGACTAAAAAACAGTCCCTGACTTTGACACTTGAATCTACAATTTGACAGTGGATCAGCGCTCAAAAGTCATTGGCTATGTGCTGTAATATTATGAGCCTGTGCCAAAGGTTCGGCATGATCTGTCCTCGATTGCCGTCTTTTAGAACTGACCATACATTATTGATATTATTGATACATTATTGATACATTATTGATACATTATTGATACATTATTGATACATTATTGATACATTATTGATACATTATTGATACATTATTGATACATTATTGATACATTATTGATACATTATTGATACATTATTGATACATTATTGATACATTATTGATACATTATTGATACATTATTGATACATTATTGATACATTATTGATACATTATTGATACATTATTGATACATTATTGATACATTATTGATACATTATTGATACATTATTGATACATTATTGATACATTATTGATACATTATTGATACATTATTGATACATTATTGATACATTATTGATACATTATTGATACATTATTGATACATTATTGATACATTGTTGATGTATTATTGATTCATTGATGATTCATTTTTACAAATTATTCAAGTTATTCATACATTATTCATGCGTCTTGATAATTCTCGTATAACATACCTGCAACGCGCATCTAATGCACTTCAATAATTATTTTATTATTCAATGCTATGGTAATGTAAATTATATTCACAGGATAAAGCTTCCAATTATAGGAGGCGCAAACACCGTATGATTTATTGGCAAAAATACACGAAAAAGACGAAATGCATGATCTACAGGGCTACGGCAGTTACGACTAGATCGGCCATGCCGCAATTAATCGTACTGACTTGATGAAGCACACTGGACGCGCAGGCACTTTAGCGACTCTGACAGCGCCAATGGCAGAGACCCCGGGTGCTCCCGTTGTCGTTGTGCCACGGCGCGTTAAAGGCCACACGCTTGGCAGCAGCAGCAACAGCCCTCCTTCTCCTAATTCTAACCATGTAACGAGCGTGTCCGATGACGGAGACGACGAGTTTGATGACGAGGCCGATCAGGTTTCTGTTGAGAACAGCGAAACGCACTCGAGCTACTCGAGCCTGAGCGCTCGGCTCTCACACTCTGCTACTCTGCTCCTGCTCGCTCCTCTCTCGTCTTCATCGGTAGAAAGAAGGATTCTACACGATTCTCAGGGAGAGCATCCCACCGCAAATGGTGACTCCTCTACTACGTCGTTGCTGGAGTGGGCTATTGTGCTGGCACACGTGCTCAATGTCTGCCGATGGCCCTCGGCTCTCGGACTGCTTCTAGTCCTGCCGTGCTCCCGCCTGTTTCAGCGGTATATGGGGTGAGTCTAGCCTGTGATTTTGTTTGTCTATTTGCTTGTTATTTTTAATTAATTAATTAATTAATTAATTATTTATTTATTCGTTCATTTATTTATTTATTCATCATTCTTACTGACCACGAGAACTGGGTTGCTATGGATATCCGTATTCCCGCTAGTCGTTGGTCTGGCCAAAGCACAGTCTCTACGCCCGCAGTACCAAACTTTATCCGATGAAATTACGCGCACAAACGGCTGTATTGCTATTACAAGCGCAGTTTCCCTATTGCCAGGCAAATTTTTCGCAGTGGCCATTGACTGTTTGGCCGGGGTTGCTGATGGAGCAGTAGTGCACCGCCATGTAATCTGTACACTAGAGCAAGTCACTTTCCGATCTCTCTCAGTGGAAGAAACGGCCATGCTGGCCAGTGCTGTTTCAAATATTATCATGTACATGCACAACCTGCCTTCAGGCATTCTTGCACCGGCCCCAGCATTTATTCTCGTGGGCTGTGTCGTTGTTCCACTCTGCCTTTGGCCGGCGACTCCGTACTTTGCCGAATGTGCACAAATGGCCAGAACAAGGCCGAATATGAGGAAACCGGGCTACGGAGAGCAAAAGTTACGTTTGACTCTGGGAGGAAGTGCCCTGTTTATCTGCTCAGCATTGGTACTTGTGCCCGCTGTTCTTACAGGCAGGCTGGGCTGCGATCCTTTCCTGTGGGCTTATACCTACTTTTTTGCCTCTCCTCAAGCACCATTAAGGCTGGCAGTCATTGGCTACTGGTGCCTTTGCTTAGCCCTAGGGTTAGGCACTACTCCCCTAATTCTAGGCACTGCCGGTCGTCATAGAGGGCATGCTTTATCAATGTCTTCGGCTGCCTTGAACCGAAGACGCAAATTTTTCCATTTCCTTGTCGTCGTCATGTTTGCTCCTGTAATTGCTCGGGCATGGGAAATGGTGGGTATTGCTTTTGCCTGTGCTTTTGCCTGTTTTTTGCTGGCTGAAGTGTGCAGAGCCTGCTCGCTTCCGCCCATGGGCATTGCATTGCACAAGTACCTCACAAATTTCACTGATCAGAGGGATGCTCGGGGATGTATGATTATCTCTCATATCTTTTTGCTGCTCGGAGTCGCCGGACCCGTTTGGGCCAGCGGGGAGACAGGGTTTAGTCCTCCAATAGCTCGCCATACTTTAGCTGCTCTTAGTGGAGTCTTATGCCTTGGCTGTGGAGACGCGCTGGCCTCGATAGTGGGTAAAAAACTGGGTCGGCATCGCTGGCCGAGAACGGGAAAGACCGTTGAAGGCTCTCTCGCCTTTGTAGCGGCTATGCTGGCCGGGGCCGCACTGGCAGATTGGTTAGGGTTTTTGTCCTCTGACACTGGAGGCAGTGCTCTGTCTGTAAAGGACTGGCTATTGTATGTGCGTGCGACAGTAGCAACGGCCCTGCTGGAAGGATTGAGTCTGCAAAACGATAATTTGGTGATCCCCATGTTTATGTGGAGTATTTTGGAGGCGAATCAGAATGGCTGAGGCATGAATTGCACAAAACATGTACTTGTACAATTTTATACATTGAACTATACATTAATTTGTAAACATCTTTTGCAATAAATTTATATTTACAGCCGCAGCTCTGCCATCTATACCGGAATGTGCCTGATTAGACTTGCTAATGCCACCTTTATACACAGTACAATGAGACGGACAAGACGTTGTTCTTGTTTTCAATACATCAGCTGCTCTTTACCAACTCGCTCGCCTCTTCTGGCGACACCGGCTTATCCGACCCATCGACGACGGTGAAGGCAATGCAAAAGAAAATGTCACCGGTCCGTTTGGATTTGCAAGTATACCGCAAAGGCTGTCCGTCCCAAAACTGCAAGGCTGGAAGCGGCCACGGCACGTAAGGCAGGTTGATGGCAATGTGCTGAAAATCAATGTAAGGATTACTGAAATCAAACATGACAAGTGTCTCTCGGCCAACTGCAACTGCCTTGCGCTTTGCAGGATCAGCCATAAAAGCTTTCCGTGCTTTAGCAGACGCGTCTGCTCCATCAGCCGCCCAAAGTCGTCCGCTGTCCTCTGTACCGCGTTGCAGTAGCGATGCACTGTATTCGCCCGTGTGCCGAACTTGCACGATATTTGCTGTGGCTAAAAGAGGCGAAAATGCGTACGGTTTGTCAGCGTACGCGTCAATTTCCATACAAGGATCTATAATATGTAAAGCGCGTAGCGCCAACGATGTTCCCCTGAAAAGTATGAGCAAAAAGAATGAGCAAAAACAAGTAGATAAAATAGCAAAGACGATATTACGTAGGCAGATTGTCCCTTATCGGCCGATCAAAGTCATTGCCAAACAGTATATCGTCAGCAGTCAGCCCAGTGTCCTTGAAACTCCCAGCGGCCTGAATACTAAAAGTATCGTTGCTGCCGTCAAAGTAGGCTTGATCGTGAGGCTGTGATCCAGCGGCAGTATTAGCCTCCGACCCGTTCGTAAAATCGTTGATGCGCACACAAACACGTCCAGAAAAATGCTCTGAGCTTATTTCTGTCGCGCGCTCAGCACCGCCATTAACACTGGCAGGCGTCAAATCGTCGTGCGATGGGCCAATGCTGACGGCAATGCGCAAAGGCATTGTAACGTCAATGATATCATCCAGCCTTGCCGACCTCTCGCAATACCAGGTAAACCCTAACCCTAACCCCACTTTGATCAGAATGTCCTTAATGGGCACAGTGTAGGGAGTGGGGGACAGCCAGTGCTGCATACAGTATTACATAAAACAATACGCATAGTAAAATGTAAAATATGCAAAGTAAATACAATCAATTATAGAAAGTATACATGAAAAACGCATGTAAACTGTATATACGAGCACGACACAAGAGACCAAATATACCGTGTTTATTATGTATACACAGTTACTGACACAAAGCTAAACGCATCGATCGCCACACTGATCCTCAGAGCACCGTCGCCCTGACAGATTTGCGTCGGGTCCGTGGGTAGATATAGGCGTCTGACCCGTCAGCACGTAGACAGCAGCAGCAACGTGCTATAGCGAACGCGTTCGTTGCGCGTAGTCGCCTTGGGTCACGCAGATTTCTTCAGTTTACACGCCAGAGTCTGCTTTCAGCTAATGTGATTATATTGTTTTGTTTCCTGCTCCCCTATTTGTTTGAGTTTGTGTTCGCAGGGAAAAATACTGCTCGCGATGGATTCGAAACTGAGCTCAAACAATCCGTTCCGATCAATTCTTGAGTCAAAGGCGAGTGGGAACATTGCCCATCGCCGTTCGCCTTCGCCCCCACAGCTACCGCGCTCAAAACCTACAAATCCGTTTTTGGTTCCGGAGCTGGACGATTTTGCTTTTGATGTTTCGCATACAGTTTTGGCGCCACAGCAGCATTCACGGTCAGACTACCACCGTGGCCGTTCTCCCAACAAGGTTTGTATTTACAATTATTTAATTTAATTTAATTTAATTTATTTATTTATGTATTTTGTTTTATAATGGGCCTGCTTTATTTTTTTCTGTCTGTCACATTTGCGTTTGGTACTTATGGAGGCGTTTTTCCATTCTATTATAAATGTTTGCGTTGATATGGTTTATACGCTTTTAGTTATCTCCATTTCCTGTATTGCGGCGATTGATTTAATGTCTCACCCGGTACTCCTACTCGCCACGAGTCACATGATTTTTACGACCACGTGATGATTTCATAATGCCGCTTGTTTTGTTGAAATGCTGTGTCTTTGCTTTACGTTTGTTCTTCCAGTATGAGGCCTTTTTGCATCACATGATCATTATGCATTGCGCATTTATCTACTGAGAATTGCAGCTTTATCACCAGTCATCATTTATTTTGCCGATAAGCTTTGAATAGAAACCTGTGTGTTTTTTTTTTTTATTTTTCCTCTTCGGTTTTTGTTTAATTTTTTTTTTAATTCCCTGTTTGGTCAAATTGTTTTTTTCTTTATTGTTTGCCAAAACAGCCATTCCCTTTCGCCCCCGAACGTTTGATTTTACAAGGCCAATTTCACGAATAAATTCACGCATTGAGCCCAATAATTAACTGCCCAGGATACATCCCAAACTTTAATTGACGTTGGTTCTCGGCCAAGTTCGGCGGACTCTGCGCTGCGTACTCGGACGCACAACTACGAGAGCCGTAATCGGCACCGCTCGTCATCAATGACGAAACCCGATCGTTCTGGCCGGGATCGATTGGGCACGAAAAACTCTGGGGTATCGGCAATGTCGTCTTCTCCAGACAAACGGCATGGCAAAATTGCAGGAGGCGGCTCCTCCTCCTCCAACTCTGGATCCTCTCGGCGCAATGAAACGGAAGAGCAAAGAGCAGAGCGGCATCGTAGAAGGCGAGAGCGTGAGCGGGAAAGAGACCATGAAGACCGGCATAGGTCGGGCAGCGGTCGCAGCCGTAAAAACGGCAGTAGTAATCACCACCATTCCAAAGACACTGCGGGCAATTCGGGAGACAAACCACGCAGCTCTGGAGACAAGACAAAGTCAGGCAAGAAGCCTCCAAATTCACTAGACAAGATTGATCGTCTAGATGTTACTGGACTATACGGCAATGGGTTCCATCACGATGGACCGTTTGATGCGTGCAATCCTTCGCGTAATAAGAACCAGCAAAAAGCGCCTGTTATGGCTTTCCCCGAGGATTCAGTGAGCAATACAATGAAACTTGGAGTTCCTGTCCCCGAGTACGATAGAGCTAGGCTGTTTGGTGAAGAGCCAGAGGCGTATGAGGACTTTGCTAATGCTCACAATGGCAGTAATAATATCGGCCATCACGCTGCAGGCAAACTCCGGCCGGCGCTTGAGGCTGTTTCAGTGGCCTCAGCGTTTGATCCAAAGCAGCCTGCTCGGGTTCATGGAGACGAGTCTCTGGGTTTGGGCACTACTACTTTTCTTGAAGGAACGCCGGCATTCACTGCCAGCCGGCCAATGCAGAGAGCTCATTCTGACTCACGGACGCCGACAGACAACAGTTTTCTGCCTAGAAATGGCGAAAAGGATGGTGGTGATGGTCGATTTTTGGCTCCTCTAGGTGCTGGAGGACTCGGGCGTAAACTGAGTCTCGCTCAAAGGCTTCGCAAAACGAGTAAAAGCGTTTCCTCTACCGCGGAGTCTTCGGGCAGTCTTCCTTCTTCCTCTTTAAATTTGCCATCCGCCAATTCGTCTACTTCTGCTTCTGCTTCTGCTTCTGCTTCTGCTTCTGCTGCTGCTTCGGGCAAGGAAGCAGTTGATACGGCTGTTGTTGCGTTCAGTGACAATAATCTGGGCCGAACACAATCGCAGGAAAAGACGCGTCGAGATCCATCGGCCTCAGCGGGCGGAAACGGGTTGCTGAAACGAGTACGGAGTCTTCGTGTCAGTGGTAAACGGGCAAATTCATGATTTGGGACTGGATATACGACAGACTTTATCAGTCTTTGCAGAGAACCATTAAGGGTAGTCAAGACCGGAAAACGAACAGACAAAAAGATCATTTATGTATTTTCTGGGAATAAAAGGACGAAAAGAGAGAGGCATTTCATATAAATACGCACACCCTGGTCATCTATTTCCTCGGTCTGATCTCTGTTTCTATTCTTTCTCACATTCGATTCTCATTTTTGGACTAGATAACTCTTGAATAATCTGTGTTTGGATTAAAGTGGTTGGAGCTTGGTTCTTTTAGCTTAATACATTAATCATGCTAGTTGTATTTTGGAAACGCGCCTATTGTGATTTTTTGATGGCATGGTACAGCTGGAACCCGTGTTTTTCTATTCGTTTTAATCCCAATTTTGAGAAATCTTTAATCCGGCACGTACAGAGCAATTTTGGCCAGATAAATATATGCAGAACCAATTTGTTGATGGATTTCTTTTATTTGCGGCGCCAACATTTTTTTTACAAGCAGGGAAATTTTAATAAAGGCAACTAGTACGGTCGAGTGCCACTATAATATTTACTGTCTCGATATATTAATATAGTTGATATAAAATGAATAATTGAATATATATATATTATAGGTTTAGTGCTGTAATGTTACTTGATCACAATTACCCGCATTACGTCGTTTACATGTATATTTATGTGCAAAAATATTCCCGCATCCTATCATCATTATAGAATAGTGGCATAAATGTGTATTGCCAAGTTATACAGCTCGTGGGACAATGGATAAGTGTAAATTGTATTAGTGGAGTGAGTAATTCGCAATAGAAATTTATTATAATTATCATTAGAAAAAGGGAGAAGAACGAAAAAATTAAAAGGCCATTAGATCAGTGACTGCCTTTGCCTGAAAGACTCAGCAATGGCTGCGGTCAACAGCAAAAACTTGTTTGCGCTTCTTGGTAAGTTGTCTGGTTTTGATTCTGTTATATTTGCTTGCTCTTTTCCCATTGGCTTTTGCTGCACGATCGACTGGTCCCGGCGCTACTTGTCTCATTGTATATGAGGGAGGGAAAATTTTTTTTTCCTCAAAAGTTCTTGTGGCTGCTTTGGCAGAGAAGAGTTTTTGGTTGGCAGTCTCTGCCTTACACCTAATTCCATCACTGCCTGAGCGGGAAACGCTTTACTGCTCAATTGACTTGAAATTTCAGTATTATTATACTGAAAAGCGGGGCTAGCTTTGCGGGTCTCAGGCACAATAGTCGGATCCTGAGGCTGGCGAGTTTCCCTTCATCAATGAAGGGCTGATTTTACACCAATGCAGTAGTCTGAATAGGCCAACTGCGCGGATAAGCATCCAGCGAGAGCCGTTAACGGGTTTGCCAATGGCGTACTGAGGATTGATTTGTGTCTGCAGATTCCTGTTACATCGAACTGCGTTTATGCACTGATCAATGATGGCTATGCAGTGAGACTCTGGAGCAATTGCACTCTACGAATTGGGTTTTGTACATCAGCGTGTTTAGCCTACTTTGTTGAGAATAGACTTATTTCACGACACTTTTTTCGAGGGCCAGTTTGATCCAGATGCAGTGCAGCGTTAACCTTTAATACTAACAGCTCAGGCGAAGACGACACCGACGGTCAACCTCGTGTCTACGATAAAACTGCACCTCCCCGTCAGCCTGCACCTGCAAAGGAGATTTCTTCTAAGGACACGCACTCTCATAAGCGCAATCCTAATGCACCAACGCCGCGTGAGCGTCACTTGAAAACCTCGACTGAGGGCAAGACTTTTAAGGAGCGCTCTCGTCTTGGAGGAAATGAAGGAGGTAAGCCTGCCAAGATATTACAGCAACAGTCGACTGGAAGATTAAACAGAGACAACTATATCATACAAATAAAGGGATTAATATATATTATTAATTTTATTTTATTTTATTTTATTTTCATTTAATTTCAATATTACATCAGTAATTTGTGTTGGCCTATTTGAGTTTATCATATGCTGCTTTTTTACTGTTATGTACTGTCGTTTTTCGTACTAATTTCCAGCTTTCCGCGACAGGGCAGCAGGCCACCAGGTCAACCAGGCCAAGCCTCTTGAAGAAAACCCTGCCTCAGGAAAACGTCCTACTCCGGTCTTCAACAAGCCACGTGGAGGAGCACGTGGACGTGGCCGTGGAGGCGAACGCGGTCGTGAGTTCGATCGTCGCTCGTCTACTGGCGTTCGTGATACGCCAAAGAACGTGACGCGTGGCTGGGGAGAGGAAGCTTCTGCTGAAGCTACTGCCGAATCTCTGGCGGCCAAGGATCGTGATGAGGAGGCAGTTGAGGACGCGGTACCTACTGAAAAGGGCCCAGAGGGCGATGACGTTGTTGTCCCCGAAGACTCTGAGGATGCTGTCCCTAACGAAAAGTCCTATGACGAGTATCTCGCTGAGCTCAAGGCCAAGAGCCCAGCGGTATCAGCGCTGAAGCCTCGTGAGGCTGAGGGAGGAGATGAGTTTGTTCAATCTGGACGTTTGAACAAGCCGTCGGATGAGGACGCCAGCTATTTCAATTTCGGATCTAAGAAGGAGCATAAAAAGGATAAAAGCAGCAAGAAACAAGGGAAACAATACGTTGAAATTGAGCAAATTTATGCTCCTACCCCGGCTGAACGTGGCCGTGGAGGCAGCGGCAATGGCCGTGGAGGCCCTCGTGGTGGTGGCGGGCGTGGACGTGGCAATGGCAGTTCTCGTGGAGGTTCTCGAGGCGGCCACGATCGTCCGGCCGGTCGACCTGCTGCTTCGCGCCCCGTCGAGTTTAACGAGACCAACTTTCCCGCACTGGCGTGAACTTGCTAGTTAAATCATTGACCTTTCTAATCTGATCTAGCTCCAGGTTTTAAATGTTTATTTTCAACAGCATAGTCGAGGCAAATGTGTGTGTCTGGGCTAGTCGTTACGTAGCCCTTACTTTCTAAAAGTCTCTCTTATATTGATTTTCCTGCTCTATATGTTCTTTTACTCTATCGTAGTCTTAGTTTTGTAGCCTACACACTTGACTGACTGTAAACTGGTGGAGGTGTTGTGTAGCACTGCAAAAAGGCAAAACTGACGTCTATCGAATGGCTGAGGTCGATTTTAAATAATACAATTTAATTTAAAATAATTTGGTCTACCTTTACGCTTTTTTAGCGCATAAGGACCAATGCCGTAACATTGGTCCCACTTTCACAACCCGTTTGGCCTATGTAAGCCTTCTTCACATGCGGGGAACATGTCAGCTTTTACATCATGGGAAGCAGAATTCTAAGATAAAAGGACGCGAATCCCTGATCAGTTTTCTCCACAACCCACTCACTGACAAACGCATTTGAGAGAGAGTTTACACACAACCTAATATGTCTGAGCAAGTCAAAGAAGCGGCTGAAAAGGCCTCAGACGCTGTGAACCAAGGAATCGAGACTATGCAACAAACATCGCAAGATGCTCTTCAAGGCGCCCAAGATATGGCCCGCGACGCGGCAGAGGGACTCAGCGGTGCTGCTAATGACGCACAAGCTCAAGCACAGGACGTCAGCAGCAAAGCAATGGACTCGATCTAGAGATAGTACAGTTCTTTTTCGTGTCGCCCCATGATTATTTTGCAAAAAAACGAGCTGCTTTTTGTGTTTTTGGATTGCCTTATTGTTTTCTCGCGTTTCTCGCAAATATTTTCCTCATTGCAAGTTACTACATAGTGAATTAAACGTCAATTTGGATTGAACATTTGGCCAAATGGACTCCAGTCGGCAGCTTTGCTGATGGCGGCCATTGTAGCTACTGCGCGCGAATACGTCATGAGTAGTAGTTATTGTGACTTGTGCTCGTTGTAAAGTCATTCAGCAGCAAAACCAGCATTATAGCGACTCCGCTAATATAGTAGATTATTATATCGTAGATTATAATATAGTAGATTATAATATTAATTGCGTTAGATAAGCGTAAATAGACGTATATATATCAAGTCAGTTCTTGATCAGTCGTACGGAGTAGGCAGAAAGGACGGGTCGACAAATATCGCAGTTCGCCTTTCAGTATGCGGAAAAAAGTCTTGTTGATGGGCAAATCGTATGCAATGCAAAAGAAAACACGAAAGATATATGATTTATATAACTGCGTTGTTTGATCTTGTTCTAACGTTAAAGTGGCTCGGGAAAGTCGAGCATGCGCAGTATTGTCTTTAGCAATTACGTCGCCAAGGACACGCAGCGATTAGGCGCTACAAGTGAGTCGTAAATGAACAAGAAAATTAATAAACAAAATGCTCCAGAGCATTAACATCTCCTTTAGTTGACGTGGAGCATTCACACGTGCGTTTTCTCGGGAACCTTGTCCTCAACTTGTGGGACTGTGGAGGGTTTGTATTCTGTACTTTTCAAGCTAATCTTCTAGACAGGATGCGTTTATGGAGAACTACCTCGCCACGCAGAGAGACCATGTATTTAGAAACGTTGAAGTGCTGATCTATGTGTTTGATATCGAGTCGCGTGAGTTTGATCGGGATTTGCACACTTTTGACTCGTGCTTGGATGCTCTGAGGCAGAATTCGCCGCAGGCACGAGTGTTCTGTCTTGTGCACAAGATGGATCTTGTTCAGGACGAATTACGGGAGCAGATTTTTGCTGAAAGACGGCAGATTTTGCTTGCACGCGCAGGCGGACTGGAAATGACTTGTCTCGCCACCTCAATCTGGGACGAGACGCTGTACAAGGTATAAAAAACATTGTATACTAGATCGGCATACTGATAGCCAGGCGTGGTCGAGTATTGTGTACACGCTTATCCCCAATATTCCTACACTTGAACGCCATCTTCGATCGTTTGTAGACAAAATGGAAGCACAAGAAGTCGTGCTATTTGAGCGGACGACTTTTCTCGTCATTTCACATGCTTCAGCACCTTCAAGCTCGGCTGCTATGGACCCACACCGGTTTGAAAAGATCAGTAATATCGTGAAGCAGTTCAAGTTGTCGTGTACAAAGATACAGAGCCAGTTTACTTCGTTTGAGCTCCGAACCAGCATGTTTTTCGCCTTTATTGCTCCTTATACGAACGACACCTATGTAATGGTCGTTGTTAATGACCCTACTATACGTAAGCTCTCGAGTACTTTGCAATTACTCACATACAACTTAGACTCGGCTACCACACTGCTCAACATCCAAATTGCCAGAGCAAGGTTTGATCAAGAGCAGGCACAGTTGGAGGCTGTTTAAGCGGATGCCTTATACTTGGCGTAATGAGATACTACTATACCCATGTCTGCGTCTGGCTTTTATTTATTCGAGTAAAGCATTGTGGTTTACCCACGGTCGCGGATGTTTGTCCATAAAGTAGATATAATTAGTGATGTGTTTGCTCGTGTATATATTCTGGTCCTATATAGAAATGAAACGTTGCCTTTTGGTTGCGTATACTGAAACGCCGTCCGCCGTTCTGTCACGACTATACTTTTCACCTTTAGTAGTGATAAGTCAGCACGATCTCAAATCTAAACGAGTATTTCTATTTCGACTCATCCCTTGTATAATTGTATTGCCCACGAAATGTCTACTCGGCAACGGCAAATACCGTGGAGGAAAGCAATGATCCAATAAGAATCGCACAGTAAAGTTAGAAAAAAATAAAATAAGTAAAGCAAAGCAATAATCTAACATTAATATTATTAGTCATTCCTATATTGCCAATCTTAATTGTCTCGTGCGAATGTTCGGTCCCGCAGTGATCTGAATTACTTGAATATAGTCTTTGTAATGAGACACCCATGACCGCTTACTTGTACCTTTTAGCAAGCAATATCAAGTAATTTTTCAGCGCGCCCGCGTAAACAAACCGCCTGCCCGATTCGGTTCAGGTTAACAAACAAGGGCGATCAGAGTCTGCGCGTCACTTTTATAAAAGAAGCAGAGCAATTGACGCGCTGTTTGTTGCTTCACAACGGCCGCCTTTATCTTTTGAAAAGTTAAGCACCGACGCGTCAGCAGACGCTCGGTGGTTGGCTTTTTCCCGTATCTTATTCGCCGCCCGTATACTTAAAGCAAAGGATCAGTATTCGTTACCGATATGGGCACCGACACGCAAAGGCACAAGAAAATACATATACGCCATATAAGCGATCCTAAAGCGCGGGTCAAGACGTTCCTTCGTCGGCGCAATGGGATTTTACGCAAAGCTCACGAGCTATCGGTGCTCTGTGGAGCCCGTATAGAGATTGTTATGATGGACGAGAAGAATATGTGCCATGTGGTATGGTCTACTAACGCAAATGCAACCGTTTCTTTTTGCCCACTTTGAAATTGCTCTTTTCTCGAAGGCTGAGCGTGGCTTTGTTTGTTTTTTCAGTTTTTTTTTTTTTCAGATTTTTTTTGTTTATTTTTTTCGTTGCTTGTTTACGTCTAACACGAACAGTACTCGTCGACCGACACGGATCAAGACCAGCTGCTCAAAACTTACTTGAACAAGGCTTTTATAACCGTTGATCCCCGCCGCAATTATGATATTGATACGGAAATTGGGTACGAGAGCTGGAGCCTGGAGGAATTATACCTGCTTTTATATTCTTTCTAGTTTAAGTCTTTTTTAAAGCTCTTGTTGTCCAAATTTTGAATTTTAACTGTTTTTTATTTTTCAATTTAACTGACAAAAAAGTTGCCCGGATATGCCACAGGAAAGGGTGGCTATAGTCACGCATTACCGTGTTCTAACAGCTTCGGAAAGAGCAGCACAAAAGTCATTGGGAGCCAAATTTTTGGATGACAATGATGCCGATGACGAAACAGATCAATTGTACGTTGCTGCAACTCCGTCTTTCCACACTTCAACACTCAGCTCGCAAACACCGAGTTCGGTTAGCGAAAGTCAAGGCGCATTTTCTCAGGCAACGCCTTTCTCATATGAATCAGACACTACAGACACTCAGCCACAGAACCACCGAGTGCATGACACCGGAGCCTTCAAGCCGCATACGCCTCCAAGTACGAATCTTTCGCATCCACCATCAGCGACTGGTGCAGAAATAGACAGAGAATCGAACAGGTCGCAAGGCTACTTGAGCCATTTGCCAATGCATGCAGTGCCTCATGATCTACAGCAATTGCCACCGCAATTCCACAATGAAATGCATTATCCAGATCCGTACGGAACGCCCAAGGATCCCGTGGATGAACAGAATCCGGCTGATTACAGCAGTCCACACGGGTTCGCGCTGCACGACACTCAAAACCTTCAGCCTTATGTTGGACAGGACTACAATGCCGTAAAAGAGCAACAGTCTATGGCGCAGACTTTGCACAATTACCAGCCTCATCATCATCAGTTCACCAAGCAACGCTCTGTGCCTAATCTTGCTTGGCCGGCAGCTCACGGACTCGGGATTGATGTAGCCGAACTCGGCGTTTCGGCAATATCTTCGGCACCGAAGCACTATCACGCACAATACCGAACCCGTGTAAAGCAGGAGGCCAAGAGTCCCAATCCGAATCATAGCCTAACCCCTAATCTAAATATTGATGCCGGGCTCGCTAATTATCCTTCGGTCTGGTCGCAAGCCGGGGACCTTGCGATTGGTGAAGCTCAAGATCAGCATTGGGGTCATAGTGTACCGGGCTTTAATGCCTGTGCACCAACTCCCTCAGCTTATTTGCCGCCCAGCGAATCCTTGCCTCCGTCACCTACAAAAGTCTGGCCTGCGTCTCCGAAACGCTCTCCGTCAAAATCGCACCTTAAAGCTGCTCTCGCAGCTACATCGCCTTATGCCGGGAATTTTAATAAGAATAATAATGGCAATAATGATGGCAATTATTCCCTTGGTAATCCCGGACAGAGATCGCCACGACGCAGTGGAGGATTGAGAAAAGCCGCGAGTCATTCTGCTTTGGGAGGAAGAGCAAGGGCGTCTGACTTTAACAATAACAATGTTAATCCAAACTACGAACCGCCTCCACCAATGCCCTCACTTGATCTGCTAAGGCAGTATACGAAACAGCAGCAGCAGGAAGCAGACCAGTCTGTCTCTGTTCAGCCTCAAATGCTGCTAAACTCGTTTGAACCTGGTCAGGTTGCTCCTCGTTTGGCAAAGCAGCCAAACAAGCAGCCAAACAAGCAGCCAAACAAGCAGCCAAACAAGCAGCCAAGCAAGCAGCCAAGCAAGCAGCCAAGCAAGCAGCCAAACAAGCAGCCAAGCAAGCAGCCTAGCAAGCAGCCAAGTCAATCCATGTTTAGCTCTGCGTTTCCAAAGGCTTCACGCTTGAGCACCAAGTCTCCGGCTTTGCAATCGGCCAGTCTTCCTCACTCAGGGCTGAAGACTCCCGATCTGCAAGCCCAAAGTAGCCATTCACCAGCCCTGCAATCGTCTCCGTCGCCGAAAAGTCGGCATGATCAGTCTGATCAATTGCAGCCACAGCAGCAGCAGTCTCTGAGTCTTGAAGATTTTTCTTTCCCTCCAAGAGATGAAGGTAGTGCACGAATTGCTCCGTACGATACCCCCACCGTTGCTTCGCAATCAGAGGGCAAAAAGACTCATATGCGAGGTCTCAGCCTGCTGGATGAAATTACAGCCACGTTTCACGAGCCAACGCCGGCCGTTATGGATGGCAATGAAATGTTTACCGGGTTTGATGAGGGCAGTAACGGTGGGCAGTATGGGCAGGTTGGAGGTGATTTTGGACGACGTGTGGAGGAGGATATAACGGAGGAAGAAAGCGACAATGAGGAGTACGAGTCCGAGTATGTTCGCACATTGGGGTTTGGCACTGAGGGCATATATTAAAAAGTGATATCCTTGTCGATTTTTGGAAAATTTCTGCCGTGGCGTTTGCATTCTATTGCCATATCCATTCTTTTGGTCATGTTTGTTGGGTTTTGCTTGCTTGATACGGTGCTTTTGGATATAAATAATAATTAATTCAACTATTATAATAATTATACTAGAATTGAACGTAATACTAGAATAATAAATATAATACGACTCATACCATCAAGCAGATTTAATCGCCAGCACATGTAACCTTGCAAGCAATATTGCTTGCGAGTAGAGGTGTACAGCTATGGGCTTACGGGTTCACATATCGCTTATATTATATGACTAAATATATAACAATTTTATAGAGCAATTGAACCAAAGATACACAGAGCACAGAGCAATTGGACATAAAAGTCATGTATTAAAGCAGGCATTGTGTCTGTCAATTGCCACTGATTAAACGGGCACTTGCTTCTCCGACCGCTGCCGCGTTTTCTCGCGGTCCGCCGATTCTGATGCGGCCAAGCGTCCGGCCAGTTTACGACGGCCATTTTCGCCTGCACGAGCAAGCACACCGGCAATCATGCCCACGCTACGCAATGAATCGTCATTGCCCGGGATAGCGTACGTAACCCACTTTGGATCACAGTCGGAATCAATGATTCCGATAGTGGGAACGCGCCGGGCGGCACATTCGCCAAGGGCCACTTGATTCTCTCGAGTATTCAGTGCAATAACCAAGTCAGGACGAAGCATACGGGGAGCATCACGCTCGCCGCCATGTAAGAGCCCAACCAGTCGATCGTTCTCGTACCTGCGCAAAAGCCCTTGGCCGTCGTGTTCTAGTGTAATCGCTGCGTTTGTCAGGATTCCGGGGACCCAACGTTCAAAGACATGGTAGCCGTTGCAACGGCGAGCAGTATCAGTCACTATACTTTTCATGGGCTTCATTGTTCCCAGGACGAGAATAATGCCATTGCGTTCACAAACGGCCTCAACTACGCCACTCGCACGCCTCAAGTGGGACAGAGTTTCGTCCAGTGAAATGATATGAAGGCCCTGCCGTTCGCCAAAGATAAATGGCTGCGCTGCCGGATTCCAGAGCGACCGAGAATGGCCTAAATGGCACTGTGCTGCAAGTAAATGGTGCAGATTGACCTCGTGAGGAGCCGGAATATTGGCGGCAAAATTGTGCGGCGAAAAGTTTTCGTGCTTGCGCGAGCCCAAGTGGGAAAAGATATCAGCTGGTCAACGTTTAGCAAAAACTGGTAGGCCAAGGGGAAATAGGGACACGTTTGTGCAAATCGATTTCAAGATATTTGTCAAAGAACGCATTAAACAAGTCTGCTCGACGCTGGCAGAAAGAATATCACAATTGGCTCGTAAATGTAAATGTGCCTGGTAAATATTTGAATATAGTGTAATAATTTAGTAAGCAAAGACTGAGCAAACGAGTACCCTCAATCCCGGAACAGAGAGCAAATGCCGAAAAGGCGCAGCCCATTCGTCCAAGTAATCGTCTGCTGCAGCATTGGCCGCCTACTGCGTTTATCATACACGATAAACAAGGTAGGGGGGTACATTCAACTTGGCAGGCAAATTGGCAGGCAAATTGGCAGTAATGACAAAAGCAGGCAAAAAAAAAAAAAAAGGTATAGCCTTACCGACACGGGTGTGTCTCTGATACAGCTCATCAGAGCTTAGCTGCTCATGCACGTTAGGGGTATCTTGAGACGCTGTCAGCGAGGCATCCACGGCAGCGGCAGTAGCTGCCTCGTCGTCTTTCCGTGGAGAAGCAATCTCATCTCGCTCTACGGGACTCGTCTCATCCAAGAGCTCGTCCAGGTATCCCTGCGGCACTTTGCTGTACTGCCTCGTACTCGAACAGCGGCACGTGAAGCACCGCCGAGCCAATGCCGGTGCTGCTGCGTAAAGCCGCATCGCCATGCTCAAACAATTTTTGATCTTGAATATTTTGTACTGTATTAATTAATTAATTAATTATTTATTTATTTATTTATTTATTTATTTATTCATTTATTCATTTATTCATTTATTCATTTATTCATTTATTCATTTATTCATTTATTCATTTATTCATTTATTCATTTATTCATTTATTCATTTATTCATTTATTCATTTATTCATTTATTCATTTATTCATTTATTCATTTATTCATTTATTCATTTATTCATTTATTCATTTATTCATTTATTCATTTATTCATTTATTCATTCATTTATTTATTTATTTATTTATTTATTTATCTATTCTATTTTATTATCCTATACTCATTTCTTACCATTTTATTCTGTCAGTTATACTTGTCCGGGTTTTCTCGGCCAGGGTTTTCTGTTTCCACGTAAACAACATGTGAAGGCCAAATCCTCATACCCATCACGTGTATTGATGTCTCGGAATACGCCTTCTGGACGGCGACCTGCCAGCGATCTCGGCCACCATCACGGTGCTCCTTCGCCGTCTGGAATTCCGCTGCCACGTGGTAACGGAACCGCGTCGGCAATGGCTTCTCCGGCCGATATCGGTAGTGATGCCAGGCGCCGGCACCAGGCGCGAAAAGACGAGGTATACCGCTCTGCTTTAACCCCATCCATCCTTCATCCTCGTCCTATTTCCGCTATAAATCAATTCAATTTTTTGAATTTATTTTAGTTTAATTAATTAATTTAATTTAATTTATTTATTTTATTTTTATTTTTATTTTTATTTTTTCTTTTCTAACGCCAATAGGCGATACGCAGGCGGCTTGAGCACGATTTAAACAAGAAAAGGCCCACGCCAGCACGGACGAGGCACACGAAAAAAATCCAGCCTGGCACAGTTTCTGCTTTAAGGCCGTCAATGCCTCTCACCGTGAATCCTCACGTGACCGTAGCAGAAGCAGCTCAATTGATGGCAGCGAAACGCGAAGACTGTGTGCTTGTTGTAAACGACGAGCAACAGCTTGCTGGTATTTTCACGGCAAAAGATGTAGCCTACCGTGTCGTTGGCCAAAACATCAATGCTCGAGATATCACGATTGAGAGCATAATGACAAAGAATCCAATGTGCACTCAGATCGATACGTCTGCAACAGACGCGTTAAATCTTATGGTCTCACGTGGATTTCGGCATTTGGTACGCGAGCAAGATTTTTACAACGAGTATGATGGACTAACGTTCAGCCCGTAACCGATCTCGACGGCGATGTGTGTGGCATTCTCGATATAACAAAATGCTTTTATGAGGCAATGGAGAAGGTAAGGTTGGGTGGACGCGTCACAAGCTTGTATCTGTGTTTGCCGCATAAGCAGGTCTTTGCTTACAGACCTTTAATTGAAGAATTCAGTAAAGGACTAATTTGTGTGTTAGCTGGAACGGCAGTATGCTGCGTCACGCAAGCTGTTCGAGGCAATGGAGGGAGTCCAAAACGAGTGGGGAAACGCTCAACAGCCCGCTCAGTTTATCGAATATGTCGAAGCTTTACGACAAAAGATGTCTGGCCCAGATCTGGCTTCAGTTTTGGACGGAACTCCTCCAGTCATTGTCTATGTGCGGACAACAGTAGCCGAAGCTGCTTCTCTTATGCGCGAGCATCATACCACATCTGTTCTCGTAATGGATCAGAATAATATTGCGGGCATTTTTACAAGCAAAGACGTTGTTCTTCGTGTAATTGCTGCCGGTCTGAATCCTCAGGCATGCTCTGTCGTCCGAGTGATGACGCCACATCCTGACTGTGCTTCTCATACTCTCAGCATCTCCGCAGCATTGCGCAAGATGAATGGTAGGTTTATATATATTGTGTTTTGTTTAATATCGATTCTTTAGTTATTTATTTATTTACACATTTTTGTTTTATTTCAAAGCAAACTCTGCAAAATGCAAAGCCTTCGTCTATGCGCTTATGCGCCATCTATCCCGTCAATTTTTACACGGGGTGGTATTTAGACAAAGGCAGATTAATTGGGCTCGTTGAGTCTGGCCCACTGTATATGATCGGTTGGCCAGAATTTTGTAGCTCGACACTTACGATTTGTTGATCGTGCTATAATAATAATTATGGAGATCGTCAAGTTTTTTAATTATTATGATTACTATTATTATTATAATCCCCCTATTTTATTTATTTTAAAATTGAGCTCTTCTAACTGTCCAGATGGCCATTATTTGAATTTACCCGTTGTTGACGAGTCGGAACAAGTCATTGGCATGGTTGACGTCCTGAAGCTGACGTATGCTACGCTGGAACAGGTGAGCTGCTTTACTTGTATATTTAGTTATTCATGTATTAAATTAAATATTTATTTTCCTCATTAATTTGAATCATTATTGACTGTTGGAAGATGAACTCTGGAAACGCAGAAACCAGCGAGGGGCCAATGTGGAACAGGTTCTGGAACACTTTGGGTGATGAGGACACTGATTCTGCATTGTCGGACAATATTGCTTCAAGAGCAACGCCTTCAGATCTCACACAGGACGATGCTGCTGGCAGTTTACGGGGCAAAGCATCGGTGAACCGGTTGGCAGAAGCGAGCAAAGTTGCCGAAGTTGATCCGACAGAATCTGCCTCCCAAGTCGATGAGGCGCGTGAGCCGGGAGGCCAGGCAAAACCTCCCTCGGACGAGGTACCGTTTGCCTTCAAGTTCAAGGCTCCCAGTGGCCGTACTCATAGATTTCAGATTACTGCAGCCAAAGATGGAGGCCATGAAGGGTTTCGTGCTCTTGTATCAGAGAAACTGGGCCCAGAAGTAGATGCCCTGGGCGGAATTGAGCGGTACTGTATTGCCTACATTGATGACGAGGCAGATGTAGTGGAAATAATGTCCAAGCAGGATATTGTCGACGCTATAGATCTGGCTCGGCGCCAGCAGGCAGACAAGGTGGGTTTACTGGTTCACCATCCGGACGCCAGTGCAGAGTCGCTTGTGCCTTTGGATTTGCGAGGCCGAAAGGGATCTCGACGCCGTACTGGCGGTGTCGATACGTCTTCGTCAATTATCGCTGGAGTGCCAAACGATCTACTCGTGCCTTGCTCTATCGGCGTTCTCGCCGTGGCGCTTATTGGAATATTTGCATTTCGGCGATGAGCGTCGACCCGTGGATGATGGCGCTTTGATGCATGCGTCAAGTGTGATTGACGTATAATATCGTGATTGACGTATAAAAGCGTGATTGACGTATATAAGCGTGATTGACGTATAGATTTGGGTAAAGAGTGGTTATAGGGTTCTATTTATCGTTTATTTCTACATTTTTGTTGTGAATAAAAAAATTATGAAAACCCATTGTCCATCCAGTGTACAAAAAACGGGTTATAAATATAAATAATCCAAGATCACCACCGAGTCTGCTAGGGTTTAAAGAAAAGGGTTAACCCTAACCCTAACCCTAAATGGTGCTGGTACAGTATCTGTACTCAATCTGTCTATAGAGCTGTAGAGCCAAAGGCGTAATATTATTGCAGAGGCCGAACGCGACTCGCATCCATCCATATGGCTTCGTCGGATAGTCGGCAATCTTCGGTTCGGCCGAGACCTCTAAGCGAGGCTAATGGCGCAACCTCGAAATCGTACCTCTCACAGACCTCGACGGGAGACGGAGCGAGGACGCCGACGGGAGTTCCTCAGGTTGCTAATGCCCGAGCGCGTCATATGCTCCCTGTCGTACCAATGTGCCCTCGTTCCTCGTTGATGGACCGTGTTGGCATGGGCAAGGCCACCGATTTTTCAGGGTTTTTCATATTATTTTGGGTTCGTAAGGCGGGGAAAGAGACTTGATTATTAGAGCCAACAATATATTATTTTATTATTTCTCTTGTTTCAGCTAACGGCAGATTGGCCTCTTCATCTTGTGCCTGACAACGGCGCTAAGGAACTTGCGCGATACTGGACGCGTCTTTGGCGATAATATATGGAAGCTTTTTACGACCAGACTGTTGAAGCTCGTCGTCCTGGACTGGACAATGGTGGGCAGTTCAGCGTACGTGTACCTTTTCGCGAAAGCGTACAGGACAGGGTTTCTCAGGTTCAGCAGGGCGCACCAGGCTCTGCATTTACTAATTGAACTCGGCTTCCTCGCCTTTTGGACACTGCTGAGCTACCGGCAAAAATGGTCCTGGACCCATGAAGTTTACTTTATCATGCACACAATAGTCATGGGCATGAAAATACACTCTTACACTTTTACAAACGGACCTCTGGCAAAAGCGTTCCACGAAGCTTTGGATATTTTAAAGCAAACAACGACCACTGAGCAAGACAAGGAGAATACCAAGCATTTGGGGGAACGAGTGGGAAATGGCTCACAAACCGCTAAAGACCAAACCCAAAAAGACCAAACTGAAAAGGTCCAAACCCAAAAAGACCAGACTGAAAAACTTGCGATTTCTGTCGGTACAGAATACTTTGATGAAAAGGCTCATTTGCAAGTAGCCAAGCTGCGTGAAATTTTGATTTCGCCCTACCATCCTGAAATATCGTACCCTTCTAATGTAAGTTTTTCAAACTTTATTGATTACCTCCTCGTGCCTACTTTGTGCTACGAGATCACGTACCCGCGTCAGACAACTTTCAGCGTATATTATATAGTGGAAAAGATACTGGCTACACTGGGGACACTATCCTTGTTGGTTATTATTACAGAACATCATATTCTCCCTGTTTTGGATTATACAGACTCCAAATTATGGTCTGCGGGTATTTCGCATTTGGACAAAGCCTTGTACGTTGCTGAAGCAGTTTCCTCGTTACTGTTTCCTTTTCTGCTCTGCGTGCTGCTCGTGTTTTATATCATCTTCGAAGGGATTCTCAACGTATTTGCTGAGCTTACGTACTTTGCTGATCGCAATTTTTATGACGGTGAGTTTATATTGTTTCTTTTTTCTCTTCTTACTCTTATTTTAGTCTTTAACCCTTTTATTCCCGTCTTTTCCTTAGCTTTGGTTTTGTCGCCTTCCTTTTCTGTGATTACAATCTCAACGTTATTCTAATATAATTATCTAGAATGGTGGAATTGTTATAATTGGACGGCGTTTGCACGGTGCTGGAACAAACCAGTCCATCACTTTCTACACAGGCACGTTTACGTGGCATTGAGAGCCGGACGCATTTCTAAAACTGCGGCTTCAGCTGCCACGTTTCTGCTATCGGCTCTACTGCACGAACTCGTCATGTCTAGTATTTCACGGAAAATTCGAGGATACGGATTGTTTTTCCAAATGTTACAGATACCCTTTATATCGCTGGAAAAAGTCAAATTTGTCAGGGACAGACATATCCTCGGCAATATCATGTTGTGGAGCTGCATTATCTCGGGAACGGCCATGATGTGTGTTCTTTACGTCCTTGTTTGAACCTCAGCTTTGGTTGTATTTTATAGTTGGCAATTATACTAGTGTTGTACTATATTATTACTGGTTCATCTTCTCATATAGTGAGTGAATCGTAGCCAATTCGTGTACTTGTCCCGTGTTCGGCATACAATTTTGGTCTTGGAAAGGTTTATTTGTCTATTTTCTATCTGTTTTGTTGACGTGTCGGTTTGTTATTTAATACATTTCTATTATTCAAGATATTCCTATTATTCGATATACTTTTTGTCAGCCCTTTATATATTGTCAGCCCTTTATACATTGTCAGCCCTATATATTGTCGAGTATTTTTCTATTTTTCGACCCTAACCCTTACTGACCCAATGACTGGTTTGTACGGAAAACATTATTAATGTACTATAAATGTACTCTATTCTGCGAATCAACAATATAGAGAAAAGATTTAAAAGCGAACGGGACCTCAAGATTAACTCTAAAGCTTCTAAACGTAATTTCGATAATAACCCCATTAATCCCCACAATCTATCCGCCAGTGACTTGCAAGCTCCCTTGCATCCATCTCTTTCACCTTTTCTCTTTGACCTTTTCTCTTTCTCTGCTGGCTGGCTGGAAGACTGCTCTAATCCTCGTCGGAAAAGACCTCTTCGCCACGCTTGCGACGGGCCATACGCTCCTTCTTCTTCTTCCGCAGCTCAGCACCCGTAAGAGCCTTCTTCTTCTTGGGAGCGTCAATCTTGTTGCCCATAGCATCAAACTTATCCTCCTCGTCCTCCTTGTTGGCCTCCAGTCGCGGCCCAGAGCCCTGGCCCTTGACCCAGTTGTGCCCAGAGGGCGTCATACGGCCGTTTTGTACCGCCCAAACCTCCTCGGTCAAGTTCTTTGTAAACTCGGCCGAGTGTGTAATAATAATCACACCTCCCTCAAACTCCTTGAGAGCCTTGGAGAGCGCTCCCAGAGAGTCCCGGTCGAGGTAGTTGGTGGGCTCGTCCAGCACGACCAAGTGCGGCCGCTGCCAAGTGCAGGCAGCCAACACCAGTTTGACCTTTTGGCCACCGGAAAGGCCGCGGATACGAGAGTGGGAGACAATCTCTGCCTCCAACCCCAAATTGGCACAGTGGGACTCAATCTCCTTGCGCACAAGAGGCCTAAACTGGCCCGACTCCATAGCCGCTTTCAAATCCACTTCGGCAATCATTTTGCCATGAGACTCGATCAGCTCATTGCGAGGCAGCCAGCTGTTGTCTGCCGACATCATCGGCGTCCATTTTTCGCTCTTCATTCCGATATTTGTGCCCAGCAGCCAGGAGACCTCGTACTCGTACGAGTTTTTAAGCTTTCGGCGTGAATGCACTCCCGCAATACGGCGCTCTGAGCCCTCAATCTTCCAAATCTTGAGCATTGCCTTCTCATCGTCCTCTGTGACTTTACGAGCCTCTCGGTCCATTGTCTCCCGATCCTCACCGGACTGGAACCGCCACTGAATGTACTCTGAGGGCGTATTGTCCAGGTGGGAGTCAATGTGGTGGAAGGCGTGCTGAGCAACGTAGGCGATTCGCAAGTTTGGGTGTGTCCATACGTCACCGATACTCGGCACCAGCTCGCCAGTGAGTACTTTGATAAGCGTCGATTTGCCTGCGCCATTGGGGCCGATAACTGCCACTCGAGAGGACAGTGAGCATTGGAAGGTAATGTCCTCAATCTGTGGACGGGAGGTGCCAGGGTACTGGAAGGTCATATTGCTCACTTTTACGATAGCCCTCTGCTTTGTCTTTACTCCCTCCAGCATCCCGGGCTCGGGGAACCGGAAACTCATCTCCGAGGCACCCAGCTCGTAGTACGACTTGGCAGAGGGGACCTTTTTGACAAACTCGGAGAGGTTGCCAATGTACTTTTTCAACTTGAACCGCTCATAGTGGATAATGCTCTGTACTACATTGTCCAGGAACCCAGAGTCGTGCGAGACAATGATGGAGGTCACGTCTTTTTGCGAAGTCAAAAAGTTCTCCAGCCACGCGACATTGACCACGTCGAGATGGTTAGTGGGCTCATCGAGCAAAAGGATATGAGGATCCTTCAACATGGCACGTGTAAGCGCCAGCTTCATCTTCCATCCGCCGGACAGAGAGCCGATAGGCATATTGATCAGCTCGTCGGTGAAGGAATTTGCCTTGAGCGCTTCAATAACCTCGTCACGTGTCGTCTGTGGCACATCCTTGTCGTTTTGGATAAACTCGACTGTCGTCATCTCTGCCTCGGTGGCATCGATATCGTGCTCTACGTAAACGGTACGCAAATGTGTTGGAAAGCCTTCAACTTGATGGTTCACTATAGCACGCATAAGCGTTGATTTGCCTGATCCGTTAGGGCCACATAGACCGTAGCGGCGGCCTTTCTTCAGACGCAAACGGGTACGGTTAAGCAGGATTTTGGCACCGTACGCCAGGGAGAACTCGCAGTTACACAAATCTTCACCTTCTTCCTCCTCTTCGACTCCAACACCGGCCTCTCCGAGGGCAGAGATGGATCGTTTTTGAAAGTCTTCAACGGCAGCCTGAGCCTCGCCCTCTGGGACAAACTGGGTCAAGTAGGGAAGAACGTTGCTCGCCCACTCGGCACTTTCATTGTTCTTTTCATGCACAAGCTGGGCAGCAATGCTGGAGATGTACTGAGCAATCGGATCTGCCCATTGCGGGATCTTGTTGTTGGCCAGTACTTTTTGCAGCGTGTCCAGTGTGACCTTGGGAGAAATTGCAGTAGAAATGTCGGGGATCTTTCCATCCGTAACGTTACCCACCCGGCAAAGCGTGTTGATTGCCCGGGAGACTACGTCACGGCACTCTGGGTCGCCGATAGTGTCCTTGATATGGTTCAGTGTGGGCAGTAATTTGGGTAGAAAAGTGGCAATTTCGTTGGGGTCGTCCACGAGTTTACACATATTGTCAATAATAACTGCACTCTTCCGCTTGATTGGAGTAGCCCGCTCGTTAAGGCCGCGCTCAAGCAGCGGGACCATGATGGACAGGGTGGGAGCCTGTACCTCAGTGACAAACGTCGTTGCGCCCAGAGTGTGGATGGTCTCGGGCACCTGTTCCGGATGGGAAATGCACTCAATAAGCGCCGGGATGAAACGATCAATATCGTGGTTTGCAATAAGCGTACACACTTTTGTCATTGTGTCCCGCGACTGCTTCTTGATCTCGTTCTTGGTATCCCACATGCTCTCGGACACGACGGGGATGACGTCAGGCAAAAGGCGGGAGAGCTGCGAGGGTGCTGATTCAACGAGAACGTCAAACAGCTGCAGAGACAATTGCTTCTCTGGCCACTTCATTGCCTTGTGAATAAGCTCAACGATGACGGGGACAACTGCCTTGACAGCGTTGGGATTGAGAGAGCGTACAAGCTCTTTAGCCACAGCAGGGGCAAGAGCTTTCACGCTCGCCTGCTTGTCGTTGACCTTGTCAACAATTTCGGGCAAAAGGCCGATCAAGTACGGCTCAACACCGGCAGAGACGTCCTCGCCAGCGCAGATGTTTGCTACTGCATGCAGACCCTTCTCACGCGCAGCGGCATCCTTCTTGTTGGTCAAAAGAGTCTTGAGCGATTCAATAGCTTTTGTTGGAGCACTGGAACCGAATTAGCAAAGGTTTAATTGGATAAAGCAATGATCCACATAGTGTGGCACGACTGTTGGATAAACGAAAAGAGACGCGGCAAAAGGGCGTAAGCCCATAGAGACGAAATGTAGGGGCATTTGGTCGCAGAAATCCAAATCGGCATCCAAAAAAATTAAAATTAAAGTCAAAACAAAAATTAAATCTGCATACTGTTGTTCTTCAATAGGTCCATTGATAAACGAGGCAATATTGCGTGAAGCAGAATCAATAGCCTCTGGAGTGCCGGCAATAGACAGCGCATTAAAGAGCTGATCCAAGTCCTTAATGGACGCCTTATTTCCGGTCTGTGCAGCCATTTTTAGGTCCGTCCTTCGAGTGCGGACGTTGTTGGATTTGGCGACTTTTGGTTTGCAGGAAATTTTTTTTTATAGCCTAAAATTTTTGCTGATATGTGTACTTTAAAATTTCAAGTAGTATCCGATAATGGTTATCTCGACACATTAGGGTAGTATTAATGGTATTAATAGTAATAAATAGTGGAAAAGAGAATAGGGAAAATCGTGGATTTACGGTATCGAAGGGGGAAGCGTCGGTACACTAGAAACGGCAGGGAACACCGGACCTGTAGACTGTTTAACGCCTAAACACGGGCAAAAGCATACAGCACGCAGCGTTTAATATGCTAAAATAATGTGCATTAAGAATTTATAAAGTCACTCGTACCATACTTGGTTTATACTAGTTTTATACTTGTTCTATAGCACATGACCTGCCAGTTCGGGAGACCCACGCGTATACATTGGCTTGAATTGCCTGCTCTTTCCATCACGACTGACGGCTATATCACCTTTAATTTTGGACCAATTCTGGCGACTAGAGGGATATTAGATAGACAGATGTACAGATAAATCGCGGTATTTGCGCTTGTCTGTTGGCTATGCAGTGTAATAAATGTCGAAATTAATAATTATAATTAACATCTTTATTTCAATAGTAATTATCGAGTCGACTACGCAGCGCAATATTGAAGAAAACAGAGTACAAAACATTATCGATATCTGAAACTTTTTTTAATTTTCAATCAATATTTACTCTAATTTAATACTTATTCTAATTATAATTCAATATTTATTGTAATAAAATATTAAATATATATCCCACTCATCTGCTTACGCCCAATTACCGCCAACGGCGCCCATCGGCAGAGCTGTGAAGCGATGAGCGTATAAGAATCCACTGACACGACGGACAGAGGCCTATAAATCTGCCAAATTTTTGGCAATGTCGGCTGTTCCTCTACAGCTGCATTTTGCGGCAAACACGATCCGCACAGCGGCACTGCCGTCGACACGGATCCCCGTGTTTGCTGCCCTTCATGCAGTGTACCTGTGCCGCGCTTATTTTATCGGCGTCCGAAGTCAAAGGCGGTCGCCGCCCGTCAGCTTGGCACAGGGACTAGTAAGTGTCTTGTTGAGTTTGGCTGCTGGCAGTATAGCCAGTGCCGTCCTGTTCAATCGGCCAGTAACTTTTGTACTGAGTGATGTGGCAGTGCCATTGTACTCTGCCGTCTTTGTTCTGCTCTACTACTCGTCTACTCTGCGAAATGCTCTTTTACAGCTTCCAGATCTCGTTGCGGACGCGGTGCTTCTCGTGCCGGACACGGTCTTCCGGTCCGATATGTTTTTGCGTCAAGGGTGCGATCTTGCCGCTCAGGCAAGCAAGGAATTAGGACTCGCGTCTTGTACCGTCGGCCGGGTCGTAGGAGGCGGGATTGTGGGTGCCGCTGGGCTGTTCACCGTACTCACGGGCAACTTGTTTGCGCCTGATTGGGGGGTTTCTGCGCAGGCGTTTACCGTTATCCCTCTAGAGCTTTGGGCGTAAGTTGCCTTTAATTTATAATAATAGGGGTTGGGTTCTTTATCGGCTCAGCTTACTGCCTCGTTTGTGTTTTTTAAATTGTTTTTTCTAGGCCATTTACCTGTTCGATTGTTGATTGTTGATTGTTGATTGTTGATTGTTGATTGTTCGCCTCCTTGTAACACTATTTATTCTAATCTTAGGCCCTTTTTCATCTCTGCCCTGTACACTGTTTTGATCGGTGGCGTGCCTGCCGGTCTCCCTGCCGGTCAGACTGCAGCCCAGTTCGAAGACGCGCGTCTTATCGCCACGAGCATCTATCTCTTGTTGCGGGTGCTTAATTTCACGGGAATTTGTAATTTGTCAATTAGTGCTCCCACGCAATCTGCAACATCGGTCAAGCACCGCAAGAAGCCTCATCGCAAAAAGGAAGAGTGAGGACAGGTGAATAAGTGTGGTAAGAGAGGATTGGGAGGCGTTACAAAACGTTTGGAATAGAATAGGCACCGTCTGTCATGTGCTATAGACATTATTTAATAAAATCTTTATTCATAGTACATTATAGGCGCATAAACAAGCAAAGAATTAAAACGATCTGTACTTGAATTTCTTGCACTCTATAAATCCCTGGTTCTCTGTCTTTTCTCCGTCACTGAGCATTATCGACCTAGAAAGTAAGCAAACGTAAAAACCTGAAAACATACCCGGTCGAGCAGTGATTGTGTCCACTTTACTGCCTCTTTACGCTTCAACCTATCAGCGGTGTCATTGGCCACATCAATTCCGTCCAGTTTCAAGAGCCGTTGAAGCAGCATCTCAGCTAGCCGGTCGTGCTCTTGCTTACGTTTGGCCGGGTCGAGGGGTGGGGTCTTTTCAAACTTCTCAACCAGCGGCGACATTAATTGATCAGTTTCACGAGCAGATTGTTCGATTTTTTCTTGGCTTGTTAGCGGCCGCAGAGGTTCTGCCGCGTCCTTTGAGCTTCCGTTCCCGGCGCTTGAGCCGTTGGCATTCGTATTGCCTTCTCCTTTGCCTCTGGTGTCTTTCTCCAGTGAAGAATTCTGTCCTTTATCTAAATTGCCATTCTGTTCCTTGCCCAAATTGCCCCTTTCTTCCCGTGATGCTTGACGATTGTGGCCTTTATTTTGTCTCCCGTGATTTTTACGATGAGGCCGCTGCTGTCGGCCATAAGCTTCTGTATCAAGCTGTCCCCCATCAGACTGATGATCTTTTGAAGTCTGCTCTTTACTGGCTCCCGTATCCCGCGCAGGCGACATGCGGTCCTTGAGCCATCCCACCGTATTGTCTACTATATTGTCCCTCACCGCCATGCACAGTATCTTTGATCCGTTCGATATCCGGTAGCTCGCCAGTGACCGGTTGTCGTCCTTGAGTATTTGACCGCCGGCCAGTAAGCTTAGCTTGTCTGGACGTACGCCCACAGCAAGTGCTGCCCGGTCTTTTACTTCCGCAATTTTGACAATTCCATCGGCAATCGCGCCCTGAGCAAACTCAAAGTAATATCTATCAGGCAATTAGATTGCGGTTCATTCGTGATTCATTGGCCCACTAATTGAAGCGAGACGCTCTTTGAGAAATGTAAGCTTACCGGTTCTTCCCATACTGAACAAAAATGTGATCGTTCGGCATTACGGCAACGCTGCACGCCGTTTCGTCAATATCAATCGATTGATCGGCTGTAATTATTTAATGCAAATACTTGAATTGTTTCGCTCTAACTTGCGATTAAAATATTGAACAAATAAACCCTAGGGTTTGTTCTGGCTCAGATTTTATTTGTCACAGCTCTTGCTCTGCTTATCGCGCTTTGGCGACTAAAAAGCCCTATCGCTTATACTTTACTATTCACGTATACTTTATTTCACTAGCCAATCTCTATACAACTTTTGCTTGCTATACTCTTTTTGCTCGCTATACACTTTTTGCCCGCTATACTACTTTTGCACATCGCACTAATATTTTGGCACTCGCTCCATCCTGTAATCCTTCCACATCCCATATTTAGGAGCGCTCAGAGTTGGGTACAAAGTGCCAAAAAATAAATGTACTGGACTTTTTACACAAATGCTTATTAATACTGTGGCTATGATGTAGCGAGCGATTCCCACTTTTTCCAACTACGTAAAATGTAGCGATTGAGCTGCCAAACAACGCGCTCCTGTCAGCTGTCAGCGATGTCCCGATAAAGAGGATGTCGCAACGCGAAACGAGTCCCGCCAAAAGGCGCCGGCGTAATAAGCCGTCGCTCAATTGCAGCGAGTGTATTCGGCGCAAGATAAAGGTACGGCCAGCTGTGCTTGGTGCCCTCGTCGCCTGGGCCAGGTTTATCTTTTTAAAATTTTTTCCTTCTTTTGCCGTTTCCTTCTTTTACTGTTTTCTTCTTTTACCGTTCCCTTCTTTAACCGCCTTTCTTGGACAAATTGCTAACGGCAAGTGTGGTCGAGAGCGGCCGGTATGCAAAGCGTGTGTGGCTGGAAACCGTGCAAACAGGTGCGAGTACCAAGATTCTGTCTTGTTTGATCTGCCAGAGCTCGATCATCGCTCAACTGTGCTTTTAGTCAACAGACTGTGTGCCCAAGTGCATTCTCTGGAAGGCGAGTTGGGCCGTATGGCAAACAGGACCATCAGGAACTCTGGAGACGGTGGTGACGATGGAGGAGCAGCGCCGAATAACCAATTGCCGCTGGTGCACGATAAGCAGGATGACTCAAAGTCAGGCGGCGATACTGGACAAGTGCAGGATCAAATGTACGTCGGCGTGGCGCTCGGCAATGGGCCTGTTATTGGCGGAGTCTTTGAAGGCTCACTCGAGTCTGGCTACCCTTTCCTCAATTTTTCCATGCTAAAAACGACACGGGACCTGGCTTACCTCTTACCGCCTCCACACCGAGGCCGTGTGCTTATTGACGAGTTTTACGATGCTTTTGGGTTTCTCTCTGGCCATTTTGACCGCGAATGGTTCCACCAGAATTACCTGGCCTACACGCAGCCAGGCGTGCAGGTGGACTTGTCCATATTAACCCTGATATTCTCTGTTTTAGGGATCGGCGCCCGTGTCTCCATGGATGCTTCTGCCGGTACCTCAGCGGAGCGCGATGAGTCGGCCAGCGGTGCGAGTGGGGAACGGTTAGCGCCTCCTTCCGATGTTTACTTGTCTGTCTGCATGCAAGGCATCCGTATTTCCGGTACTTTTTTACGGACGAGCCGTGTCATTACACAAACATTGTTTTTCATGACCCTACTGCTATTAATTAGTGCTCGGCCTAATGAAGCTTGGCATTTTTCCGGGCTTATGGTCAGGCACTCGTCTTCACTGGGGCTCCACCGTGATCCAGAAACGGTGCTAAAGTCAACAGACGCCGACTTTATTGAGCGGAGACGGAGATTGTTTGCAAATCTCAAGTACTTGGACTCGGTGCTTGCCTCCTTGTTCTGGAGACCGTTTGGGTTTAATGTTTATGATACAAGGGAAAGCGCTGATCCCATGATGGCCAAATTGCTACAGTCTTCAGATCTGATGACCCGCTGCCTACAAGTGACTTACTTGGAAAAATGGGAAGAAATTGAGCTATTGTCGAATAAAATCAATGCCTGCATTCACACCATGGACCGTGAAATGACTGTCAAGTCCTTTGGCTTCTTTGTAGTAAAAATGTCGCTATTGTATGCTCTAGTCATGAGCAATCGGCCCAGCTTAATGCAGTTTCTTCATGATGCTAAGCATACGGTAGGGACACCAAAATTTCCGCCTGCCTCAAAGCTGCTGGCGGTAAATTCTTCACTAGAATTGTTGCAAGTGTTTTTTTTCCAGCACTCTTTATTTCCAACTTGGTCACAGAATGTTTGGCTGCTTCATTTCTACCTTTTTTCGGCGACACAGTTTCTCAAGGAAATATCTTCGATGCAGCCTGAAAGCATTTCTGCGTTGGATCCAAGTGGGCACTGTGCAACTGTGCTTGTAAAGGCAAGATCATACATTGATTTGGCGGTTAATTTTTTCGCTGTTCGGGCGCATTTTAGCACATTTTACCATAGGTGCAATTCCATACTGGAGAGCATCCATGAGAAACCTGAGGAGTACCCGGCTTCGAATTACGCCTCACAATACTTTTCGTTTCCGCAAGAAATGCCCTCGTACTTCTTCGAGGACAATACAAAGGTACTCCTTGAGGAATGGGATCAGCTATTTTATCAGTTATAGGAGCTTCAGGTGCGATATTACGCAAGAACGATAATTGTCAGCATTGCATAAATTTGAAGAAAAACAATAAATAGAAATGTACAAAAGAGAAAGTTTTGCGCTGCCGACGTGCCCACGCTATACGGGTTTGTGAATTATTTTTATTTTATCAAAATTATTAAGATTTGTCTTTTCTTTTTCATTTTATATAGGAAGTTTCACTCTTGTTTGGATACCGGTTTCAGATGGCATATGCTCCGATATACAAATAGCATGAAGCCTTCGCAACCCTAGATTTCAAGAAAATGGTCTCTATTAAACTTTAAAAGCTCGAGCTGAAAAGCTTTAGGTATTTCTGTGCGAAATTAATGATCATAATTTGCGATTATGATTATGATTATGGTTCAGAGCTATTAATAACATTAAATTATTCGGGAATTCATTTCATTTGGGCAGCTTTGATCGTTGGCCATAATACTGTTGATTATATAAATTAATTGTTTTAATTTCAGACTAATCAAATAAAAGTTTATTGACTGCTCCGCTTGGTTTCAAGCGACAAAAAAAGATACATAGCAGGATATTAATTTTCTCGCACAATATAAAGACGATACCTTCATTACATGTCATTTAATTTTGGAGTACATATGGCGTTACGCTCAATCACAAAATTTTGAAATTGAATAGTCAAAAATGCCAAAAAATATTTGTTGTATGTCGTCAGTATAAAATTTGTGTCCAAAAATAAAAATACAAATTCAAAAATGAAAAGAATACGATAAACAAAATACTAATATTCTTGGCTTAAAATATTTATTTTTGGCGGGAACGAAGCTATTTCCTCTCAATGATGCCGAACTTGGATGACCCTCACGAGCAAAATATCTCTCTTAGGTCATAGCACGCAAGATTGTTTGCCGTATACAGGCAAGGACCATACGCCAAAGTGGGTTGGAAATTGGGTGGTATTTATAACATAATTTTTATGTATAAAAAAATTGTAATGTGAGCTGTAGTGTCTCGTAACGAAAATCAATAAAATATCCGAGCCAAAATCTAGAACAATTATCTCAATATTCTCAATCGATTCCTATTACAGTAATTATAATGTTGTTTTAATATGATGAAATGACAAATTTCGTGATTACAGCACTTGAAATAAAAGTTTTGAATAAAATTTCGTGGAAATCAGCGCTATATTTAAATAGAGGCGCACTTGTCATGCTGAAGAGCAAGAGCGAGTCAAGCGACTTGACCTCCAAGCGTCCAAATAGATTTTTCAGATATTTACTAGAGGCGCCCAGGACAGGTCAAGAGCTTGGTGTATAATTCTACTTTTAACTCAATATGGCGTCAAAAAATGTCTCCTTACCCATAAAGTCGGCGATCGAGGAATCAAGCAAATTAACTTCAGATGAAGTCCCATCTAATGAAATTGAAGTAAATGTTGGTGGCCAGGGACGGACGCAGCGCCGGCTGCGTGATTACCAAGTCACCATGATCGGATTTTGCAGTGGGATCGGTACAGGTCTTTTTATTGGAACTGGAGCCGCGTATGCTAATGCTGGTCCTGCTGGTCTACTGCTCGCATTTATTGTTACTGGCTTTGTGTTGTGGTGCGTCATGCAGAGCATTGGTGAATTAGCTACTGTGGTATGATTTTTAATTCCTTGGCTTTATGCCGATATATTCATTATTATCCTTATTTTGTTCTTGCAAGAATTTAATGGCTTTTGAGCGCCTTGCCGTTAGTACCGCTGTTTGTCTTTGCTTCGAATTGATTTGCCTTTATCAATGCCTTTCTCCTTTTATCAGAGTCTTTTTTGTTAAACATTTTTCTTTTAGTTTATTTTATATTTTATATTTTACTATTTGTTTCTTTGTTTTTGGTTGCCATTTCCAGCACCAACTCCAGCAAAACTAATTGCCTAGTTCCCTACTGCTGGCTCTTTTCCTCATTGGGCAACGCGCTTCATCGACCCTTCTGTCGGCTTTTCCCTTGCTATTTCATATGGGTATTGCTACACTATAGCCATTGCGTCCGAATGTTCGGCCGCTGCCGTACTCGTATCCTATTGGTCCGATATCTCTGTAGCTCTTGTTATCTCCATTTCTCTCGCGCTCATTTTGGGCATCAACCTAATGAGTGTCAGGGTGTATGGTGAAGTAGAAGTCGTTTCCGGTGCGATTAAAGTTTTGTGCTTTTTCGGCCTCGTAATCGTTGCTATTGTAATTACTGCCGGTGGAGGGCCAAATCATGAAACTATCGGCTTCCGCTTCTGGCACAATCCTGGTCCTTGGACCAATTACAATGGCATCACAGGCTCAACGGGCCATTTTCTCGGATTTCTCTCCGCTTTTGTCAATGCCTCTTTTTCATTTATCGGAGTGGAAACTGTAGTCATCACGGCGGCTGAATCATTAAACCCTCATCGTGCAATTCCGAGCGCAACCAGACGCGTAACGTATCGTATCGCGTTTTTTTACATTCTGGGCGCCCTGCTTATCGGCATTATCGTGGACCCGAGAGCTGCCGATCTCGTTTCCGGCAGCGGCAATGCAAACAGCTCTCCGTGGGTGATTGCCATCAAAAACGCTAATATCCGCGCTCTGCCTTCTATTGTTAATGCCTGTATTCTTGTCAGTGCATGGTCTGCTGGAAACTCTTACTGCTGGGTGGGATCAAGAATGATTGTAGCAATGACTACGGACCATCAACTGCCTCAAATCTTTGGGCGCACAAACTCAAAGGGCGTGCCCTACGTAGCAGTTCTAACTGCCTGGATGTTTGGCCCATTGGCCTACTTGAGCCTTGGAAGCGGAGGTGCTTCTCAGGCCTTCACTTGGCTCCTGAGCCTGAGCACAGTGGCCGGACTCATTGCCTGGGCCACTCTTTCCATTTGCTATATTCGATTCTACAGCGCTCTTAAAGTCCAGGGCGTTAGTCGGGATACTCTGCCCTGGAAGAGTCCCTTCCAGCCTTATACGGCCTGGTTCGGGTTTGTAGGCAGCACTATTCTTACGCTCATTTGCGGGTTCAGTGTTTTCCTAAAGGGCAATTGGTCGGCTTCCACGTTTGTCGCCTCGTACGTTGGTATCCCCATTTTTATTGTGCCCATTATTGCATGGAAGCTGTGGAAGCGGACGCCGTTTATCAAGGCTAAAGACATTGATTTGTATTCCGGCAGGCTGGACGAGGCAGACGCGTATATTAAGCGGGGAAAGATGGGGTTGCGTGGGCTGGCGGATTTATTTTAATGAAAAATAGAAGTTAATGTATGTATACGTGTTAGAATAATAAAGATCCATTGTCTATTATAAGGTCTATCTTTATAAGGGCTATCTTTATAAGGGCTATCTTTATAAGGGCTATCTTTATAAGGGCTATCTTTATAAGGGCTATCTTTATAAGGGCTATTATTTATATAGGGATATTTATAAAGGGCTATTATTGATCAAAAAATGTTACTGGAGACTAATTCGAGATCCTGTTAAATATGATTTGGCAGCCAATGGCGATAATAGTCTTGCAAAACCTAGTACGACCAGGCTTGCACACGGCAGACATCAAGTTTAACCCCCTTCTAATTCTATTATTACAAATAGTATACAACTATACGAAATATTTGTGCATTATGCGTTCAGCTCAGCAAACTGCCCACGCAACAGCTTAATATCCTTATCCGTAGCTTTACAGCATCCACCAACCAGAAAATCTTTCCAAAAATTGCGGTTTTGCGCTTGTCTAACAACGGTGGCCAGCTGCACTTCCCATGGTCTCGGATCACCCGGCGTTGCTTGTTCCCCCATTACTGCTGGCGCGTCCCAAGTTTTTGTAACTGGATTATACACCTGTCCGTTTGTGCCGTCAGGGTAGAGGACAAGGCACGGTGGGACAGAGCCGGTTACAGAGACGGCGGCTCTTGCTGCTTCCTCGTACTCTGCAACAAGCCGCGCCAGTTTGTGCACGGGCGCGCAATTAATGCCGATCCCCCACAACTCGGCCAATCCTTGGCCGGGGCATAATGCTGCTTCCACAGCCCGCGCAGCAATATTGCCGTCCGGCAGCGAGCAGCCGCTGCCCGGGTACACGCAGGAAACCCACGCTCGGCAATTAAAGTGCCACAATGCCCGTCTTATCGCTCTCACTTCATCCAATCGCGGGACCGTCTCAAACGCCACGTATTTGATATGCCGCTGCACACTGGGCAGCTGGAAAAACAGCTTCAGGCGGCACAAGTGCCAATGGTAGAGCTGCTCTTCGTCGCTGTGGTCTGCGTCATAGGCGCCCGTGTACTCCTGTCCCGGAGACATGGCAGCGCCGTATGGGCCGAGGCTTAAGGCAACGCTGCTCCGGCCTGCCGCAGCGGCAACTGCCGTGTCAATTGCCGACTCCAGCAGAGGGATGACATCATCACCTCGTATACCGTGGGGGAACGCTGCCGTCCGTGTGCGGGCAAACGTATCTGCCGAAGCCTGGTACGTCGCTGTCAGTACTATATCGGCCCCAGCCAGTACAAAATCGCGCTGGCAGTTTAGCAGCGCTGATGGCTTGTTCAGCAGTGTGCCTGTAGACCATAAGGCGCCCTGTGCGTCCCTGTAATCGACTCCATACTTGTCCTCAAGACTCGTACCCAGACCGCCGTCGAGTATTTGTATCATGACTAGAAATAATTCGGCGTCATTTGTGCGCTGTATATTACAAAAAATATAAACTCAATATATAAAATTATAAAATTATAAAATTATAAAATTATAAAATTATAAAATTATAAAATTATAAAACTATAAAATTATAAAATTATAAAATTATAAAATTATAAAATTATAAAATTATAAAATTATAAAATTATAAAATTATAAAATTATAAAATTATAAAATTATAAAATTATAAAATTATAAAATTATAAAATTATAAAATTATAAAATTATAAAATTATAAAATTATAAAATTATAAAATTATAAAATTATAAAATTATAAAATTATAAAATTATCAATATCTATGAATGAGTGTTTGTTATCGGCCGTGTAGTAAAAAAAGGCTAGAATGTGTTGGGGTTAGTATTAGCCAAATCTTTGACAAAATCAATAAACAATATCGAGCACTGTTTTAATAATATAACTATTTTGTTGGTCAGACGCTGGACGCCGGCCGCGTGAATTCCAAACTGCGCCGACCGAAATCGGCCGCATTCCCGCACAAACCGAACATGTTTGAACTCGTTTCGAGCGCCTTTTCCCTAATTATTGTATTATTCTGTTGAGAGTGCGAGTTTGCGTCTGGACGCAGGTGCAAGAACTATTAGTGTGTGGCCGCGATGCAAACAATCTCACCGGCCAAACACCGCGTTAACGCAGGCAATTCGCATATACTTTATGGACAAGATACTGGAGAGATTGGTGGCGTGAGCCCAGCAATGAGGCTGCTACGCTGTATATATTTCGCAAGCGACTCAGCGTACGATACCCACGTTGTTGGGTCAGTGTTGCCAGAAAGCAGTCAATTAATGGAAGAGAACGAGTCTATGTTTGAGCAAAACGCCATCTCGAGGTGAGCAAAAGCGAAGCCTGTCAGTAATTGCTCAGCTCAGCGGGATTCCAAACCTGTTGGTCAAACTGGCTAGTGGAAAGTTGTAAAGTATGATGTCATTGGTCCACTCAAGGCGTTGCAGATGCTACAAGAATTGTGTCTAGAAAACAACGGTGCTATATTTAAACGCGGTATGACGCTAATTGTAATTCTGGTTACCAAATTGCCTTGGGTTGCAAGGAAAATTGTACTAATACATCGGTGCTAGTTGCGACAGTGTGCTTGCTTTTGTGAATGTGCAACAAGGTTTTTGCAAGGTTCTTGGGTGAATTTTTGTTATCAATGGTCTGATAGCGTCTAATCCTGTGGCGATTCGCCAGATAGGCCATAAACTCATATACCGAGAAGTGGGACGATGCACAGGGCCGCAATATAATGTCAGTACGCACTAAGAATGCGGGCGTTAATGGACAAACGCGTAACTTCCAACAGTAGCTCGTGCTTAATCAGCTGTCTGAATCTTCATCTCGGCGGTAATCCGGATTAAGATTGCTGGAAGGGCGCGGTTTTTGGCAAATCATTTTTCAGTATAGCCCGCCTGTCCTTTGGCGGATTATAGTGTCAAGTCTGCTAAGTCAAGCTCACGCTTTGAAGCGTTAGCTGTACATCCACTAGCCGAAATAATTCAGGATTAGGTAATTCACTTTAAATTGAGTTTTGATTATTTTCATCTCGGACTCTTTTAACAAAGTGCTCAATCCTGAGACTCATGGCTCTGGTAAGACTTTGTGCAGTAGCAAAATTATGATGCTATTTGCACCTGGCTGATGGTTTTGAATGTTCAAAGCAGTTTATTATTGCGCTACAAAACTATGGAAATCTACATAAAAAAGACCTCAATACTCACCGGCACATCTCATGTGACACTGATGAATTAGATTCACCGCGTGTCAGTATAAGAGGTGTCGGTCAGAGGGATCTCTAAGGCACTGACGTATCATATGCGCCGGTGGACGTTGTGACTCTGTTATTGAACGAATACACACAACGGTGCAAATAGCAATCAGAACAATAAGAGTGGGTCACCAGCGGTAAGGTCCTGCTGTGAGCACTAGGCCAGCGGTGTCCCTCCAAGATCAACTTTCAAATCCATAGTGCTCCAACTTAATACAAACAAGATCAATGCTTGAGAGCACCCCCCAGCTGGCTATACAGCACAGAAGCTGATGAAGCCCGATCTTGCCGTACAAGCGGAATGGAAATTAGGCCAATGCATGGAAAACCGTGTTCCAACGCAATACAACTGCCAAATGCCAAATCAACTAGCCCAAAGCCACCCCTCTATGCCTAGCGGAAATCTGCCCAGTCCTAAAGCCACAGTCGGCGATAGCGGTAGTCCTTGTCCGGACCTGAGACATAGAGGGGCCCCGAACGTGCCGTCTCCAAAGTCAATGCAGGGCCAAAAAATCACCGAAAAACCTGGAAAGACTCCAAAAAAAGGGAGGAAAGGCCACGCCGGTATCAAACACCCATTACCGAGCGGAAAACAAGCCCTGAAACCACAAGTTTGAGCGGACAGAGTCCGTACCCCGGCTAAAAGGTGATTTACCAGGTAACAAACAAGTGCGGGAAATAGCGTCCGGACCTCGGGATCCCGAAGGATGGGGAACTAGGGGAGCGAAACCACCTGGCTTTATACCCTGGACATGAGGCCATTGGCAAATTAGCAATCACAGAAACGTTCTAATGTCCTCAGTTGTGGGTACGAAAACGTGAAAAGGGCTCAAAAAAATGGGACTATGATCACAGAAACGTTCCAATTCCCTCAACCTTGATAACGAAAACGGGTAAATTGCTCCGAAAACGGGACTATTATCACAGAAACGTTCTAATTCCCTCAATATTTATTCCGAAAACGTGTAAAGCTGCATAAAAGAGTCGCGCAGATCCTGTTTTCGTGTTCATATTCATCTGTGCCGACGCGCGAAATTGAGGCAGATTCTGTTTTCATGACGATTAGCCTGTTTTGGGTTATATATCAATTTTGGGGCCGCATATGATTGGCCAGTCTAATGTATTAGGCACGTTTTCGTTCTCTGTGTTCCAAATAAGTAATAGCCCTAATCGCGTTTCCGTGATTTTAATTTCTGCTCGCTTTAATTCATATTAACAAGTAATACGCTCTAATAAAAATGTTGGTGATAGCTCAAATTTGATTTATTATTGGCATCGAGACATATAAGTAATCCAAAAACATACGCAATATTTATGTAATTAAAAAGTTAAGGTACGGAGCCTGATGCATAAAGATACTTGAAATTAATAGACATGCTCGATAACGTTTGATAATTTACGAATCTCCACTGTTGCAAATTCGAGCACGCGCAAGCACGCGATTGCAGATTGCATGCGAACTAGAAAAGCTTTAGACTGAATTGATTGATTGATTGACTAATTGACTGACTGCTTTTTTCCTTTGGCCAAATAGCAACTGGTGAAGGTAAAATCTGCCATAGAATGACAAAGGGTAGCACAGACTCCCGTGAGGGAAAACGCATTAAAATTGATAATGCAGTATTTGACGGGGATAAAGGTACCAAACCGGCCGATGGCAATCAACCAAAAAGAGCCAATGCCGGAATTAATCTCATTGAAGAGCAAGCAAGCGAGACCGGCAAGAGAGAAGGAAAGAATGAAGAAAGGCGCAGAAAAAAACTTATATTTAATGCATTTGCAATGACGACACCGAACCATTTATCGCCCGGATTGTGGAGGCATCGACGCAGTGATACGGGCAATTACAATACAATTGCGTATTGGACGCGTTTAGCAAAATTACTGGAACGCGGAAAATTCCACGCTCTTTTTCTAGCGGATACTTTAGGCCCTTATGACGTTTATCGCGGCCCACGTAACGTTAGACCCGCCGTGGAAGGCGGGACGCAGTTTCCCGTCAACGATCCTTCTCTCTCTATTTCTGCAATGGCGGCAGTGACGCAAAACTTGGGCTTTGGCGTGACTACTAGTACAACGTACGAGCACCCTTACACTGTAGCACGTCGCTTTTCCACGCTCGATCATTTAACCAATGGCCGCATAATCATGAACATTGTGACCTCATACTTGGAAAGTGCAGCAAGGCTATACGGGTTGCCCGGGCAACTGGAGCATGACGCGCGTTACGCAAGAGCCGAAGAATTCATGCAGGTTTGCTATAAACTGTGGGAATCTTCCTGGCGTGATGGTGCGGCCGTGCGAAATAGCGATAACGGCGTGTTTGCTGACGCGTCAAGTGTACGTGAAATTCACCACAAGGGAGAAAACTTTTGCGTCGATGGTGTCCATATTTGCGAGCCCTCGCCACAACGAACACCTCTTCTCTTCCAAGCGGGTACGAGTAGTGCTGGAAGTGCCTTTGGTGCAAGACATAGCGAAATGATTTTCGTCGGTGGCCTTTCACCGGAAGCAATACGGAAATCTGTGGACGGCTTGCGGTCAAAAGTTGCCGCAGCCGGTCGAGATCCACGGCAATTGAAAATTGTAGCAAGTATAACGGTAGTTGTGGCGCCCATGGACGAGGAAGCCCACGCAGAATATAACGAACTGGCTTCGTATGCGAGTACCGAAGGTGCGTTGACTCTTTGCGGTGGCTGGACGGGGTACGATTTATCTCACTACAGCGACCACGAAGACTTTAGGTTTGTGGACTTACCGGCCATCCAGTCTACCGTCCTCTATCTCGAGTCCAATGACCCCGGGAAAGAATGGAACAAGGAGCGAATTGCCAAGCATCTAATCTTGGGCGGCTTTAGCGGCAAGATCGTAGGCAGTCCGACCACAGTGGCGGACGAGCTGGAACGTTGGGCTGAAGTGGGTGATTTGGACGGGTTCAATTTTGCACATATTACGAGCCCAGGGAGTTTTGAAGATCTCGTGGAGCTTGTGATTCCAGAAATGCAGAGACGAGGATCTTTCCACAAGGACTATGAGGCAAATGCTCATACCGCTAGAGGACTAGTATACGGCCACGATCATTTAGCCACTGATCACCCTGGGTACCAGTACAAGTGGATGGACCATTAGAGATAGATACGTCTATCGGAAAAACATAGACTTAACCCTCGACAAGAATCCCAATCGAGAAATCTATCTTTACTTAGCATCCCACTCAATAATTTTATTTTGACATTTCCTTGACCAAAACACATTAGTCTCCCACGCAACAATATCGGGATATTTCTATCTCATTTTTCTCTTTATTAAAATTAAGGTAAAACCCTCCGATTTCTGTTGAATAGTTTGGCTATCGCTTGAGAAGGAGGAGCTATTTCATGTAAACTTTTGGAATTCTGCTCACAAGCGAACAAAGCAAGCTTCAATTCCAGACAGCCCGCTGTCGCTTCGACTATAGTTTTTGCGGCATCATAACAACCCTTAATCGCAGCAACTTTGGTCAAAAAACCTCGATGAAGAAGGAAATGCGGCAGATACAGCGATTGGCCCTAATTTTTCCTGGCCTCAGAGGCAGCCTAATTCCTGTTTGTCATACGTAAATATCGAACAATGCGTGGGCCAAGAACAGCTACAAATAAGGCCAATCCCACGAAATCATTGAATACGAGCAGCAATGCTTTAGATCTGGCATAAGAGTAAGAGGGAGCTATAGCAATGTGTATTTAAAATTAAAATCACACCATGATCCACGTTTTGTAGGTTGGCTGTTCCATGCCTTGAGGAAATGAGCGTAGTCCGATCTATTGGAGAATTACACTAGAAATGAAAGACAAATTATAATCAATAGTGTAGGGTTAGGGTTTATATTATTATTGGTGTGGTATACTGAAGCAAAGGTTCGCAGACTGCCAGATCATTGGTGACCAACTTTGTGGTTGCCTTTGACCATGATGAACCCAAACGAGGATACGGAATGGTAAGCGACAGCAAATCAAGAACACTTTTAATTGAAGGAATGATGCGTTACGTGCTCAAGGCATACTGCCTCCAAAAGAAAATAAGGCTGAAGAAGCAGTGGACGAGGCTATTGAAGAAGCACGTGCACGAGCAGAAGCCACTCGCCACGAGCGTATGACAGTCGATGAGCTAGATGAATTGTTAGAAGGTGACGGTGAAGGCGACGAGGAGGAGTCTCGTGCTTTAGAGGCATATAGGCGTAAGCGCATAGCGGAAATGAGAGCGTCAGCTGCCGGTGAGCGATATGGGAGTGTTGAGCCCCTATCGCGTAACGATTGGCGCACACAAGTAACAGAGGCGCCTAGTGGGACAAGCGTCGTTGTAATATTGTACAGAGATCCAGTACCAGCGAGTAAAAGGCTCATGGCTTTAATGCGCGAATTTGCACATGCACATCCTGCGGTAAAAGTGCTGGCTATTACGGCACCTCAAGCGATCGAAAACTACCCGGATCGAAACGTCCCTACATTACTAATATACCGTGACGGAGACTTGGTAGAGCAGATTGTAACATTGGCCACACTGGGCGGTATGGATACGCGGCTGGGAGATATTGAACGAAGAATGGCAGCGAACGGGACTATTCCACAAAAGGAAGACGAGTAGCGCACAATAACTGCAAATAGCAATTAGCATATCCATAGCACCTTATTTGATTTAGTCAGGTGCAGTCAGTGGAATAAAAAGTTTGATTTGGAAGAGGCTATCACGCGCGCTTTACATATGGCCGCATAGAGTTTGTATTGATTATTGAGCTATTAGTCTGCAAAATACAAGCCTGGCCTTGCATTATTCATACAAGCCCGTGAAGAATTAGAGTAGAGTCGTATCAGGATTAATTGCTGCTTGGCTTTTAGTTTTATTCTGGCTATTCCTCTACAGAATACACATGTAAGCATTGCAAACGGCGTTCGTGGCTTTTACCAAGAGGGCTAACTGTATAACTTTTATTTCCAACGTAGACTAACTCATATGACCGCATTACACTCTAACTCTTTCTCTGGGCCAAACGACAAACAGAGCATAGAGCGCTTAAATACTAATTATATTCACGGGTGCCCGTGAATATATTGGCGGCTGCCTAAATCCGCTCATTCATCTCTTCCTCGTTCGACGTACAAGCAAGCTTATGACCATCGCGATATGCGCAGGATGCTGCACATAATATTACAGCTATATAAACTTTTTGACACGTGCCAATAGGCTCTTGTTGGTTCGTAGATTTATCAGTAAAATAGCGGTAAGGTATACGTTTTACCGGAAAAAGACCGACTAGATTTTGACGCTCTATACCGTCTATAGTATATTGAAAGCAAGATTGAAGCACATTTTAGGGGGGGGGCTGATCTAATCGCTCAGCGGTAAACTTTAAATCGTTATAGCTGTTGTAGGTGCGTAGCGAACGAATTTAAAGCGTGTATTTGCAACCTCTTATTAGCTAATAAGATAGTGGAGTAAGCAATAGTATCATCGCTAGTCTAGAAAGGCTCATATTATAAATTCAACGATACCTTCCCATACTTTATATAGGGTTTTCCATATCAATTTGTAAGAGGCGAGCGTCTCGAATTCTCCCGCGTTCCGTGTGGGAGCCAATATAAAAGCGGAACCTCCCGGGCCATTCAGAACATCCAACTCGCAAAAAGCCAAGCACACTCATCAATCAAACTCAGACGCAAAATGACTGTCACCCTCCCTCAGATCGGCCAGCCTGCGCCTGACTTCAAGGGCACTGCCGTCGTCAATGGCACTTTTGAGGAAATCTCGCTCGAATCCTTCAAGGGCAAGTACCTCATCTTGGCTGCTTATCCGATGGATTTCACCTTTGTGTGCCCGACTGAGATCATTGCGTTCTCTGATGCCATTAAGCAATTCCAGCAGCGCAATGCCGAGGTAGTGCTCTTCTCTACCGACTCTGAGTACTCCCATCTGGCTTTCATCAACACTCCTCGCAAGAACGGCGGTCTCGGCGACTTGCACGTGCCATTGCTCGCTGACCCGAGCCACAAGATTGCCCGTGATTACGGTGTTTTGATCGAGGATGCCGGTGTCGCTCTGCGCGGCTCTTTCCTCATTGACCCGAAGGGTGTGTTGCGCCAGATCACTGTTAACGATCTGCCCGTCGGCCGTTCCGTCGAGGAGGCTCTCCGTCTCATCGACGCCTTTGAGTTTACTGATAAGTATGGCGAGGTCTGCCCTGCCAACTGGAACAAGGAGACCAACAACTCCACTATCGACACCAATAACCCGTCCAAATACTTTTCCCAGCATTAGATTGGACGCTTAGATTTTAGAAGAATTAGAGAGGCTAGTAGAGAGGTTTAATGACCAGTCTTTTTTAAAAACTTGAAAAACTTGAACATGCAGACTACGATTCCAATATTCTATCACATTTTACAGGTGCTTGCTCAACCATTTGTGGACTCGATACTCGCGTGTCGCAGCAAAACGCAATAGAAAAGAACATTTGTTGCGCCAAAGAACATACTATATCTATTATACGACTGGTAATTGTGACTATAAACTGTAATTTAAATACTATTAAAAGAATTATAAATTAGAATGGAATAATAAATTGGAACCGTTATATTGCTCCAATTAATACTAACTAATTACTGCCTCTGAGCTTCAAGTATACAAATTATTCAGACAAGAGCAAACTCAAACGGCTCCATCCAAATTGATACCGTAAACAATGGAAAAACGGCGTCTCGAGGCCGTAGACGATACACCTCGTGCACGTGCCGCGGCACGGTCTCGGCGACACGTGAATCCACGTGTTGAAGCGCTTGTCCCGGACGCGGTACTGCTTTCGCGACTTTTGGATCAAGAACACCAGCTCGACAGCTTGCTTTTGCGAAAAAGGCACGACTTGATCGAATCTGAGAAAGTGCTGCCGAGGGTAATGTGCCATATTAATATTTATATATATATATATTTTCTTTTTCTTTTTCTTTTCTTTTTTTATTTTTTTTCGAGAAAACAGCCTTGAACGTCTATGCCTGTTGGGTTGTTGTCAAGTTTTCCTAACACTTTCCAGGAGAAAAGGATACTCAGATTATTTATCTCTAATACTGCCAAAGGCCGCGACAGTCATGCGCAAGAACCGTCATGGAGACTGGTCATTGAAGGCGCTGTGTTTGACCCGGACACAAATCAACCGGTCGCTGAAGCTCCTAAAATGACAGCTTATTTATCATCACTTGTTGTTCACCTCGAGCGGCCAGCGCAGCTTCATCCAGAGGGAAACTATGTGGAATGGCAGCGGCCAGGAGACCACAATGACACAGACGCAATCGTAATAGAGCGAGCTGGATCGGAGGATATCAATGCTACGATTTATGTGGCGCCTAATACCTTACAGGACGTGTACGAGCTGGATCAGGATCTGCAAGATATAGTTTTGGCACGCGAGGCATCGCGGCCAGAAATAGTCATGGCCATATGGCAATACGTAAAAACCAACAAGTTGCAGGACGTGGAGGAGAAAAGGCTTATTCACTGTGATGCCCGGCTAATCCGTTTATTTGGCAGCGATCGTATATTTTTCCCTACACTTCCGGACTTGATTAATCGGCATTTACGTCCTCCCACACGTGCAGAGATCAAGTACACCATCCGTGCGCATGGGTCCAGTGAGCCTTTAATTTGTGATATTCCAGTTCTTGCAGCATCGACGCTACGAGGACAGGTAACAGAAGCACTAGAAAAAGCCTCCGAGCTCTTACCGGGAAGCACCTCCCAGGCTCAAGAAGAAATTACAAAACTTGATGGTGAAATAAGTTCGTACTTGGCGGAAATGGATGCGTGCAAGGCTAAACACGACTTTTTCACTGCCTTCAGCAGTGATCCTGTGCCGACTCTGCGCACGTGGTTGGACTCACAGACTCGAGACCTTGAAATAATGCTGGCTGAAAACGTGGCAGGTGTAGATGCAGCCTCCAAGGCTTCTGGCTCCTTTTATACGCAAGATTGGGTCAAAGAAAGTGTGTTTCATTATCTGTCTGCCCGCACAGTAATGGAGCAGCATCAGCAGTTTCAACAGCAGCAGCATCAGCAGCAGCAGCATTTGCTCCACCAGCAACAACTGCTGCAGCAACAGCATATGAATCCAGGGCGGCAGTTTATTCCTCAGGCAGCCACGCCTGGTACTCAAAGGTGGCGGTAGTCCTAACTAAAAGTCAAAAACCGTCGTTTCAATACAATCAATTAGATCATGCAGGTTATGTCCAGATACAAGCAGAGAAAAGTTTAGTGAGTGCATCCATTGCAAAGTGGCCGAGAGAGTAGATAACCGCCAGTATCGGAAAGGAAATTAAAGCCAAGATACAAAAATGAATCTAGAATAAAAGTATTCCAGAATAAAAATGTTCCAGAATAAAAAATCCAAGCCAGAAACGTGGTTAACGAGCAAACGGCCGAGATCAAGCATCAGATTTGGGCTGATAAAGCCCCTTCTGAAGCAGCTGTTGTTGTAGCTGCTGCTGGCGATTATACTCTTCCAATTCGTTCAGCCATTCGTCTCGTCTGGCCTTTGCCAACTGGGCCTGCATAGCCTCTCGGCGCGCACGATCTTCGTGCCTGGCCGACCCGTATACAAATGCTCCGGCTACGAGGGCGACAATAGTGAACCCTTGAGCGTAGATTCTGTAGCGAAAGAACCGGTTCGCCCGGCGCGCATTGCCAGAGCGCAGTGCCTTTTGAGCGCCCAAAAGAGCCGCGCAAGTGGCTAGAGTTCCTTCTACTTAGTGCCCGCCAAAGGAAAAATTGTGTCAGGCTCTTCCACGGTACAAGTACTTACCCAACGGCACAAGAGGCTCTTCCCTGAACCTGGTCACTTTTAAATTAGCTCTTAGCGGCAAAAAGAGAGTGCGTACAAAATTTCTGGCCGATACCGCCACCGCCTCCGTAATTCTCGCCAGGCAGCCCGGACGACGGCGGGCCTGCATTGCTCATGGCTAGAGTGCAGTTTAGTTAGGGTTAATTATTTGTCAGGGTTAATTGTATTATTTCGAATTATTTCAGCGTATAATCCGTTTCTCGTATTGTTGGGGAAAATCATTAAAAATCGTCAGCCGTCATCCGTATAACGCGGATTATCTCGCCGGCCAGACTTACCAAACGGGAAGGCGACGTGAACAGCGTATATTAATCCATTATATAAAGCCATTATATAGAGCCATTATTATACGGCCATTGTAAAGCCATTATTATAGAGTCCCGTATATTTTATAGCCGTTAGAGTCAAACGGCGTGCAATAGGTTGAGCACAGTGATTCGCGGACTATATTCTACTGCCGCTCACGATTAGACGGTAAACTCAACGATTTTGTCCCTGATAGGGCAAAGCAGCCAATTGCGTATACTGAATTTTCGGGGCCAATTTTACTTGGAACCTGACTTGCGCCAATAAAAGGGTGGCCAGACTCGACTAGCGTAGAGGAAGGATACGGCTTTGTTACGTCACACACGCGCGTTTGGCTAACCGGATTCGCGTACACGATTGTGACGTGTAAATTGTGGCATTTGTCCAGTGCCGGCGTTCGTTTTACTGTTCACTTTACTGTTCATTGTCGATATTAGTCTCGTTTCGAGCTTGACGAGCTGAATTGGTACAGACAGCAGCCTTCAATTGTTCACTGAACGGGTCTATTTACGGGTCTATTGGTGGAGCTATAAGCATCCAATCAAGTCGCTTCATAAGCCAGTCGTTGAGCTAAACTTTGACCCTGCATAGCGTTTCGACAGCTCTGGAAAGCCGTGCCTGCCCCTTTCTTGTCTTTTTTTTTTATATTAATCCAGGCTCAGCTTCATGCCTCGCTTTACTACAAACGACAATGTACAGCTCGAGTACCGTGACATTGGCAATGCTGCAGGACGGCCTACTGTAATCCTACTGCACGGGTTTTCCGGGTCCAGCGAGTATTTTGAGCGCGTGTTCCCCGTTTTACGGGACAAGTACCGTGTAATTGCACCGACACTTCGCGGCCATGGAACGTCAGATAAACCAAGGCATGGGTTCCATGTGGCTCGTCTTGCTCGCGATCTTTATGATATGCTAGAGCACACAGGGTTACTGGCAGGAGCTCGATCTCGCAGTGGTGCTACGGCACCTCAATTATTAGGTGTCGGCTGCTCTATTGGAGCTGCCATTCTCTGGGCTTTTCAGGAGCTTTTTGATTCGCCTCCTTTTACTGGGTTCATTTACGTTGATCAGAGTCCGTACCAGAATTACGCGCCGGACGCGTCATGGCTGCGTGGGAGTAAGGGCTGCCATGACGCTGCCTCATTGGCTTATAATCAAGCTATGATTCTTCATGCACCTCATAAAATGTGGGAAGAATTAGCTCGCGACTGCCTTGGTCATCAAATTGCTCCTCATGCTTTCCCAAAAGTATCTCAGCAACAAGCTGACGTAGATATTGAGTTCTTTTCATACATTTCTGCTCAAGCTGATCCATACTTTTTGGCCAACCTCATGCAGGACCACACTAATGCTGATTGGAGGTCTTCTATTGCTCATAACTCTTGGCTCCCTGTACACGTTGTCGCCAGCCGGTACTCTGGAGTTTTTTCCGTCGAAGCTGTCGACGCTGTTGCTGCTATTATCAATGAGGCTAACGGGTACCCATTGGCCTCTTTTGAAGTGGCTGACTGGGGCGGTCACTGGATGGTATTGGCAACCGTTTCCTTTTTTCATCTCTCTTTTAACGGTTTTCCTTTTATTTTATCCTTTATTTTATCGAGTATCGCTAATGTGAATAGTACTATGAAAACGCTGAAAGGTTTGGCGCAGTCATTGATTGGTTTATGGGCGAGCATACTCAACGGCACGCTCCTAACCACGCGTTACGTCATAAATTTGATCAGGTGGACGCGTAAAGTACTGCGAAGGATTTGTCAACTCAAAAAGACATGACCGCTAAAGCACGAGCAGGAGCACGTCATACTGTTTGGCATGAACAGTGGTTGAGATAAAAGTGTTCCTGTCTGCTTTTGTCTTTGTATGTAGTCTAGATGTAGATATAAATTTGATTGTTTACTGCCCATAGCGTCATTGCATGGCTAAGGCTAAGCTTTAAATCATTGATTTATTTCATAGCACTGTCGCAAAAAATAACAGACAACCTCAGTCTGACTGCTGACGAGCTCATTTATGAAAATAATCGTATATTTATATTTATATTTATATTTATATTTATATTTATATTTATATTTATATTTATATTTATATTTATATTTATATTTATATTTATATTTATATTTATATTTATATTTATATTTAATTATTAATTATTCTATTACTAATATGCGCATCAATGCCTTATAATTCTTTTTCGTAATTCTTACCGATTCTCTGCTCTACACGTATCACATTATGCTCGCGCGTTAATATATATATTTCAACCAGCCAAAGGTACAATAATATAGCCACGTTTGCAAAATAGGAAGAGGACGACGGGTGAGATCCCATTGCCTTTATCCCTTACGTGTGTGCGGTTTCATTACGCGTCCTTTTTGCTCAAAAGCAGCAAGACTGGTTTACGTTAAATTTAGCTGGTCGAATTGGTTCTGCAATAGGGACACGCACATATTATTTTGCTTTATATTCTACTCCATCGTTTTGGATCGCTATTCGTAGCTGGTCTTTTCGCTCGTTTATTTTCTCTTCGACTTGATCCAATTTTTGGTTCGATACTCACTAGTCACCAATCTTGCCCCGCTGCCTTGGCCGTGGATATATAAGGCTGAAGCTGAAACTGAAGCTGAAACTGACGCTGAAACTTCTGTTTTCTTGCTGCCTACTCGCGCTTTCTACTGTTGTCCGTTTGCTCAATTAACGTGGACTTGGTTAGTCCATTAATTTCGTCCGATTTGAAGTTTTTAACCCGGACTGAACACCTATGCGCAACAGGGGCCAAAGGTCCAATCTCAGCACGACAACAGAGGAGGCGAACAGGAATTTTACGCCAGCCAGTGACACGAAAATAGAGAAAAGCAGTCAAAAGAACGGCGAAATGGCGGACGAGCCACCGTTGCGCTTAGCAGACACGCGGCGTACTTATTCACAAGATATGAAGGACGATAGTGGAGCAGAGAAAGGATTGAATTTCCGTCAACAGAAACGAGGCCAGTCTCATGAGCATTTGTTTGTGGAAGACGACGCGTCCCATTTGGTTCATATAGTCGAGGATGAAAATGATAGTGGATCACGATTATCACGTCGCGATCGCCGGAATATCGTACTGCTTATTGTTCTCTACCTTTTGCAGGGAATCCCGCTCGGCCTAACGCTCGGCTCGCTTCCCTACCTTTTACGGCCCCACCTGACTTATGCTTCACTGGCTGTCTTCACTCTTTCTTCATACCCATACTCTATGAAACTGCTATGGAGCCCGGTAGTGGACGGTATCTACCTCAAAGCATTCGGCCGGCGCAAGAGCTGGATTCTCCCGGTGCAACTGACCGTTGGCGTACTGATGCTCGTGTTGTCTGGAAGGGTTGCAGGCTGGATTGAGAATGTAAGTTTACACCAGGCTTTGCTTGTTTAGAACTATTATTATTTTTTTTTTTTATATATTTGTATGCTTTTTTGTTTATATCTTGCATATTTTTGTTTGGTCCTTTTACAATTTCGACACCCTCGTCGGAATTAAAGTTGGTGATTTTTTCCGCTTTCGTGCTTGACAATAGGCTTTATAATGCTAAACTTTAGGCCGAGAGCAATCTTTACGTACTGTCAGCCGTCTTTTTCACGATGGTCCTCTTGTGTGCTACGCAAGACGTGGCAGTTGACGGCTGGGCTTTGACTCTCTTGTCAGAGGAGAATCTTTCTTACGCCTCTACTGCTCAGACAGTCGGCCTCAATACAGGCTATTTTCTCTCGTTCACGGTTTTCCTAGCCTTTTCGTCCCCGGACTTTGCCAACAAGTATTTCCGGAACGAATCGCTCGATGTTGGCCTTGTTACTTTGGGCGGATACCTACGCTTCTGGGGCTTTATTTTCATTGTCGTCACGATTTACCTCGCTCTGTTTCAGGAGGATACGGATGCACAAAGTATTTCCGATGAAATTGGTGTTACCGGTGTGCGGAAAGTCTACATGACTATAATTCAGATACTGAAGCTGAAGCGTAAGCTTTCCTAATTATTTACACTATTTCACTGCATTCGAAATACGTCAAGTAGTACCGTTGCACGTTGAATATTTATTTATTATTAGACTTGTCTCAAGTTCGTACTCTAACTGTCCAGAGGTGCAAGGCTTTGTCGTTGTTCATTTGCTGGCCAAATTGGGGTTTGTGACAAATGATTCAGTGACAAATCTGGCTTTGCAAGAGCGAGGATTCTCTAATGAGGATCTTGCCCTTACTGTTATCATCGACTTTCCCTTTGAAATTATATTTGGGTACTTTGCTGCCCGCTGGTCTATGACCGGTGAGCCTTTGCGGCCTTGGCGGTATGCTTTTGCTGGCCGTTTAATAGCAGCTATAATCGGAATGGCCACCGTCTACTATTTCCCGGCTGACGGAGTTACTACTCGGTCATACTTTATGTTGATTATTTTCGCTCATGTACTGTCAAGCTTTATGAGTACTGTGCAATTTGTCAGCGCGTCTGCTTTCCATACACGGATTGCTGATCCGCTTATCGGTGGAACATACATGACGGTATTGTCCCTTTATTTTTTGGAAAGAAAATTTGAATTTTATTTTGATGTGTATCTGTCGGAAGTCTTTGAGTAGTATTGTATTCATACGGACCTGGTCTCGGTTTTTTAGTTCATCTAAATACTCGTATTTATTTTTAATCTCGATCAGTGTCTCTGATTTTTCTCGTCTTTTTATTCTGAACTTTTTGTGTCAAATGTCCCTTATGTCTAATATCTAGTTGCTCAACACCATATCGAATCTTGGCGGTACGTGGCCTAAGTTTTTTGTACTCAATAACGTTGAGCGGTTTACAACATCTTACTGTGTGGCAACGGCAGTAGGCGAAGCCAAAGACGCGGCACGTATGGCTTTACTGAATGGTCAGAAATGCACCACAGAATCACTTAAAGAGCAGTGCCTTGAAGCAGGTGGGCGACTACAGTCGGACCAGCATGGGTATTATTTTATAAACACATTGTGTGTTACGATTAGTGCCCTACTTTTTGTTTTCTTTATACGGCCGCGTGTTACTGCACTTGAGCGTTTGCCGCTCAAGACGTGGAAGATCTCTCGCGAACATTAGACAGTAGGAGGGAAAAGAGGGAAAAATATTTTCATTGCATATCTAAATGGCTTTGTAGCATAATACTGAATAGATCTTGTTTCACTATTTGTTGCCCTAAACATGGATTGTATAGTAACCATTCCATTTCAATTCAATTATTTTCATTCAATCATCTATAGAGTCTGCTCAACAAGTAATCCTCTGTCTCTATGATGTGCAGCTGTACTTGGTACACAAGTAACGCTATAGATGAGCTTAATATGGAAAATTACCCCGCGCAGATAATAGATAAGAGGCGGGTGACAGCTTCATCATTGACTAAAGGCGAAACGGTACCCGCACCGCCTCAGCTTGGGACTTTTATATTGCATCTAGTGTAGACGTAAACCTCATATATTCAACAACCCTGTGCGGTAACAAGAGACCTTCACCATAAACACTAACCGTAACCGCAGACTAAACCGAAACCAAGCAGGTAGACAGAAAAATAGAAAAAAATAGATCAATAAATAAAGAATAAATCAATTAACCAATAAATAAATCAGTAGACGCTAGCGTAAATCCCGGCCAATCCAGCGGCAAAAGCCAGAGTAGCACGAACGTAATTCTGGACCTTCCATGACTTCAAAAGGTCAACGACATGAGGACGAGAGGCAGCGGTAACGGCAAGTTCTCCTTGTTGGCTGATACGCAATAGTTCCTGAATCCCTGGGTACATGACGAGACGGGTAAACACAAGGGGCCCGAGCAAGAGGACAGCGGAAGTAGCATGCTCCGATCGTCGGGCCGGGAGGTAGTAGGCACAGAGGGCGTTAGCTATACTTCCCAAGAGCGTGACGGGTACAACGATCTTTGCTCCACTGTAGTAAATAGCCCCGAGGATACGCGTAGACTCGTTCACGGAGAGCGGGAGGATTGGATCGATAGCGAGAAACGATGCTGCAAAGGAGAACCCAGAGACGAAAAGGCCCGACGTAAGGCCGACTGACTGAAGTGCGCGTAGTGTGCTCGGCTCCATGCTGCCTGAATAGAAGCGATTTGCTTTGGTGATTTGACTAGTTTACTATGCGGAACTTTGTGGCACTATATAAGCTGCGAATGGTACGTTCTGTCGTTCTATAAACTCGTACTTTTATAACCTCGTAGGTAATATACTTGCTCCGCATCGTTCCATTTAAGGTACCTAACTTTACTGTGCGCAGTCCTCACCAAAGTTACAGCATTGCTTGAACTTTTTCGTACACTATGCTACTTTCAAGTACTAACTTTAGCTGCGTAAATGTATAATATACACATTATATACACATTATATACACCAAAAATCTGGCGATGTTGGAAATGTAGGTTGGAAATTGTTGTTGCCGTAGAGTGTTTGAATTAGAAACTCACGAATGCTTTATTTGAATCCCAAAGGATCTGGGAGTTTGCTTGGGTCATATAGAACTTTGTATTTCCAAAGTGAAATCAAATAAAACGGCACGCAAGATTTAAATGCATATGAACAAGGAAGAGAGTACATCACCGTAATATGAGGGGATAATAGATTCATATTTCAACATTGTTAGTAGTAGCAATTTTAATCGCAATTTTAATAGCAATAATTAGTAGTAGTAGTAATAATCATTGTCTTATACACAAAAGTATAATTGCTTCCTTCTTTATTATGATTAATATACCTATTAGCGCATTACTCTACGGCAGTAATTACCATAATAAATAGAACCCATACTTTTATCATTGGCCACTAGAATAAATTAAGGACAATAAATCATCGACAATAAATCATCGACAATAAATCATCGACACGGTTCACGCAGGTTTGATCCATACCGGAGCCGTTCGAAAATGAGAGCGTCTTCAATACTGCGCGCGGCGGAACGCAAACCGCTTATTCACTTTCTTGGGAAGCGCATTATTCCGGGTAAGACTCTACAGAAGCAGACAGGTCACCCGTGTAAATAACAACAATTACCACCCGACCGTCTGAACCCAACCTTTGTACTGATCTTTGTTATATAGCGGACGCTTTAGATCCGGCAAAGCATGCAGCACGGCACCGCCATCCGCAGGCTCCGGGCGACCTACCTGCCTCGTTCCTAAAACCTCCGCCAAAGTTAGCGCCGGCTTCAACTGCGTACAATAGTACTTTACCCCCCGGGTACGTCTGGGATCGTGATGAGCTGCCTTTACGCTTCCACCGGCTTGCCCTGGACGCAACGGAGTCTGAGGCAATCGAGTCGGGCGGAGCGAGTTTTGTATTTTAGAGTTATAATGTGCTGGACAACACGTGGCATTGACAACGACATTCACAAGCCAGTGCTATGGTACATTGGTCAATGTACGTTGTTGTCGATATTTACAGAGCAAAATCCTAGATGAAATGTACGCGACAACGCCTGTTAGCTAAGCTGTCCGGAATTTGGTTTGCGGCTAGAGCATGTCGTAAAAATGCAGAGTGAATTAGTATTCAGACCAGTCTGAATATATAATTAAATGAATATTAAAGCATTTATCTAATATTAGAATGATTCAGTCATGTATATGTTTGCAGCTTTATATGGTTTGATCATGAAACAATAGCAATGGGAGCATTGAACCTGTATGCAATAAGAATAATGAAAAGGATCTAAATAATGAAAAGGATTAAAGGATTAATAGAAGAATAATGAATAAACCGCTCTTCTACATCAACTCCCTTGAGGTATAGACAAAGCCGCCACCAAACCAGTAACGCCATAAAGTACGGCCCCATCCAAATGTAAACAAGGACAAGACATCCCGAGGTCGTGTCCAAAGTACCAGAAGCCGTCCGATCAGCGAAACGGGCACGGGGGATATAGAGGCGGTTGATGAAAGAGACAGTGTAGAAGTGCTTGAGCCACCAGAAACTGTGCGTGAGCTGTTCCGATGACGGCTGAACGCAAAAGACGATACTCTCCGTACTTGCGGCCGTCTCTCTGTAAGCAGTTTATTACTTTGCTGCACTTGCAAAAGAGCATTCGGCCGGGTTAAAGGCTGCCGGCCAGAGAAACCGTCAGATTTGTCTGCCACACCGCGCTTGTAGACAAGAATTTCCTGATCACTTGCATCGCTACTGCCTTTAACACTTGCTTTCTCCATATTTTTAGGGGCTTCCTTTTGTACTTTAAAACTGTGCGATGAAGCCTCACTTGTTTCTGCTAACGACTCGGTACTCGGGGTATGAATGCCCTTTGCAAGGACTGAATGCTGGTCGAATTGCTCGGCAATGTCGGTTTTAATCCGGCTCCCCTCTTCATCTTCACCGCTTACTTTTGCCTTACATTTCGGAGGGATTACGCCCGCGCAAGACTGGTCCATTGGCGGCAGGCATCCATAGCAAATAACCGTACTCGTGCGTGTTATCCCGCAGTACCTTGAAACATCAGGCGTCGATCTGCCCGTCGGCCGAACAGGTCTCCTTCGCCGAATTGAAGTGCGAGTCAGTGGCGATGATTCTGATGATGGAGTCGACCGGGACGATAAAGCGCTTGATTGCGATTTGGAAATGGACGACTGGCTCCGGCCTGACCTCTGCCTACCCGTCGATGGAAGCAATGCTGTAGGAGATGTTCGAGTTGAAGACGAAGAAGAAGACGAAGAAGAAGAAGACAAAGAAACAATAGACGAAAAAGAGGCAGAAGAAGAAGCGTTTGAAGGGGACGCTCGGCGTCTATATCGGCCTGAAGGAGACTTGTATTTGCGAGCAAAAGGCCGTGGCCGGGGCAAAGGGTTAGTAATCATAAAACTGCACGATCGACAGACTGTAGATCGGCAGGCACTGCAAGCTCTCGCGGGAAACCCCGAGTGGAAAGCGAGTCCACACAGGGAACAAGAGGAAGCAGAAGCATTATTGTCAGTAGTGCCAGCGAGCTGCAGTACATCAGCAGGAAATGTATCACGCACAGTCATTGTCCTCGGAGCCTCACATGGCGAACACGTCACATTTGACGTCTCTGTACACGAAGAATGGCAGAGCGGAGGAGTAGCGATATACTTGGCTTTTGATTCAACGGCATTACCTTCATCACCCCTTTTAGTATCCGCAATCACATGCACAAAGTTTGTCAGGGGAGATGGTTCACGGAACGATCGAGGCAAGGGCGACATGTCCAGCATTAAATCCTGTTTTGTACGGGTCAGTCGTGGTGTCTTGGGAATGGAAAGAGAAGAGTTCCAATCGTTGGAAAGCTCTGGAATGCTGGGCTTTGGCCTAATACTACGCAAAGGCATTATAGAAGCAGCATCGGTATTGGTCCCACAAAGTGTATCAAAGCTGGTTATATTAGCATCGTCGAGACCAAACAGCCGATCTCTTTCGGGGCTGGCCATCCGTGCTCTTGCCCTCAAATCGTACATGGACACTGCCTGACGAGTGCGGCCTTTACGAGCAGTCCGCTGTTGCATTTCTGCCTCGTTCATGTGTGCTGCAATTACTGGTTCCTGTTCTAGTAGGGAAGCCAAATTAGACCGTCGAAAGCGCAAATTTTTTGTCTGTGACATTTTTAAAAATTGTTGCTGCTGCTGCCGATTGTCCATGTGAGGCTCCATTGTTGCTACACTACTCCCCTCGTCTAGTTGTGCCCTTTCCGGCAGAGGCAGTTTGTAACACTCGGGACGCCCTAGTTGCTTTGAGCCACTCCGTGGGCCATCAGCTTTTGTACTCTTTTGCTCCTGTAGACGACTGGCCAAGTTTGCTTCCAGCTGAGCGTGTCTTGGTCTCAGGAAGCTTCCAGTACCATGGGCCCCAGTATGAGGCCCTTTTCGCAACGCATTTGTCTTTAACCCGTCCTTGCTGCCAGTATCTAGGCCCAAAATTGCATCAGCTGCGTCTAGACCCGTGTGCTTTTGCGGGGGCACATACTGCGGCACCCGTGAAGGAGGGGCAAGCCGAATATTGCCCTCACTGGCTTTGCGAGCACGCAAAGGACCCGGTGAAAATCGGCCTTCTTTTGAATATCGGCCTTCTTCTCTACACACTGCCGTCGTATAAAAGGCATTGCTGCTCTGTAGTGGTGCCATTACAGGCGGAGGTTCGCGCAGAATCGAATACGCACTTTCGCACTCAAAGTCACTGTCGTCAGATCCACTGCTGTACTCGCAAACGGACTCGTCGTTTTGATTGCCGCCCTCCTCTTTGCCCAAAGGCGGTGAAAAATAAACGGGAATATCAGCGGCACACGTATGTGCCATTTTGCTCCCGTCGTGGCCGCCTAGATCTGCTGATAAATTGGCAAACTGCTTCTCGCAGGTGCCTTCTTGAGCGTGTCGAGGCCACTGGAAAATGCTCGTCTGGGTTGCCGGCCGGTGCAACCCAAGCGCGGCCATTGCCGGAAGAGACATCAGATCATATCGCGCTCTTCTGAGCCAATTCCCGCGAGTTTAGGCGCTCATTCGAACAAGTGCAATTTACAGATTGCCTGCATATACGGTTGTTGTTTATTTGTAAACAAGAGCGTGGTAGCTAGTCTATATACGGCTATAAGAAAAGCAGTACTTTACAATATAGTACATTTACAATATAGTACATTTACAATATAGTACATTTACAATATAGTGCATTTACAATATAGTATACAATAACATCATACGCACGGTAGTCGTATATTATGTGCACAGTAATAAATTATAAGCAATATCGAGAATTTTTGGTGGGTATTGTAGCGTCCGACAGCGAAGATATCATCGGCCGACCGTATTCTTATAAGGAATGAACTGCTTCAGCTGCGTTACTCAAAGCCCAAAAAAAGATCACGCGTACAAAGTCTTTGTGGAAAGAATCAAATAAACAGAGCATTAATACGAGCAGAATAGTCTAAACGTTTAAACAGTCTAGTAACAACTTCAATTAGGCTATATTAACGTTGCCATGTTTGGCATGTCTTACAAGTGAGCCGTGCTTTTTATGTGCGCAAGCGCTGTACTTTGTAAATGAACCAGTTCCATGGAAATGGATGGATAGACGGGACTGCACAATTATTGTCTACAATATCTACAATCCGCACCTCGAAAGTCTAGCTCAGCCTACGTAGCGTAAAGGGCGCACAATAAAAAGTACAGTTCGTACGGCCATACACTAGTCGCCTTTAGTTTATACGCCTTTAATGAAGCGAGTGAGAAAGAAAGTTTGGCGTAAATTTTACCGCTGCGAGTCACTAATCTTAGACAAAGCGCACACAGCAATCAGCCACGCGTCATTTACCAATCATGCTTAACCACCTACGCGTATCCCATCAAAGTGTCAGTAAAGGCCACTACATTTCAAGTTCAAAGTGCCACTCCTCCCACCCCATCATCAGAGGGAAATCTCCGCGACGACACTGCGCTAAAATTATTCGGTATAGCAGCAGCCCAATAAATCTGGGTTATTTATATACATAATTTGTATAATTAAATCTCCGGTGGGCCAACGTGTTTCCCGCGCTAATATAATATCTATGAAAAATAAAGCAAACAGCCAACGCCAAGAGACAAGGGCAGAGACTGATCATCAAGCCGAAGCTTTTTGAGAATGTTTCAAGTCTTCAGTGTATAGAGCGGCAATCTAAATATACTGTGCACGGCAATACAAACCGCATCTTCAATCCAACTGGCTCCGGCGCTTTATACATAAATAAATAAATAATACTATATTATACTATTATATTATACTATTATATTATACTATACTATATCATACTATACTATATTATACTATAATATTATACTATACTATTATATTATACTATTATATTATACTATTATATTATACTATATTATATTTAGAACAATCACGGCCATGTGACAGGCAGCCAATCTGAGAATAATTGGATTGAGAAACATAATCGCGATCACGCGGGAGGCAGCTGACACGGAGGAAAAGGGAAAGTAACGAGGACGAATCGGCAAACAAGGGAATATCAAAACAGTAAAAATAGAAGGAAAAAATAAAGGGTATATAAATATAAATATAAAGGGCGGCAAGTATGTACCGTCCGCTGCCAATGGCTAATGGCCGGGAGACTGGAGCCGATTCGGCCATCAGCGATCCCTGCTCTCCCACCTCAGAAGACTCTACTTCCTATTCCCCTACAGACCAATCCAAAAGCGCTGTGAGTAAATTCTTAACGCTAGCTCGGCAATGGACACAGTGGGCTTTAGGCCCTTCGTGGGAGAAGCGCGGCCCAGATCGACCGGGCCCTGTGATCGGCCGTGCAGTGCTTCCGCAAGTGCAGCAGCCAATAGTTCGAGTGAACGAGTGGCTGGAGCGAAATCGAGCCCGGGGCAAATGTGCAAAGTACGTCTTTTTTACAGTTTGGCTCATTGTACTCTGTGTGCTGATTGTCGATTCCTCATTTTCCGCTCGCACAATGCTTGGCCGGCCTGATATTGAGAGCACTACGTCATCGCTCTGGCGACCCCGCAATGGCTGCGGCATGCGTGGGATGGACTGCGAACCCTTTGACGGAGCTTCTCGGTCAATCCGTTGCCCAGCCGCTCCCGCCAGTGTAATTTTGCATAGCCCTTATGACTTTGGCAATGCCCGGGCTGAGCGAACTCAACTGGTTATCGGAGGCGGAGATGCCGAACGGACTTACCGGGCCGATTCGTGGCTGTGTCCGGCGGCTGTTCACGCTGGGGCTGTGAGCCCACGAGTGGGTGGATGTGCAATTGTAACATTGGTGGGGGAGCACTCAAACCACATAGGCGTACGGCGAAACGGAGTGCAAAGTATGGACTACAATGGCACTTTTCCCAAGAACTACAGGTTTATGCCTGCTCGCTCTGTCGGCAGCCGACACTGTCGCTCATTGATCTGGTCAATTATGGCGTACAATGTTGTAATGATGGCAGTTTGGGGACTCTTTGCTACTGCTGCCGAGTTTTTCTGGGCAGTCTGCACCGTAGGGTTTCTGCATGTTATTATGGTGACAGATGTTCCCACGCTTCATCCGGCCACGGCTGACAAGGCCCTCGAACTGACTACTCAACGGCTTTTTCCCACACTGGCGGTGTGCTTTTGTATATGGAGACTCGCTGCCAGATTCACTCTGGCGCGCTTAGAGCTTGTAGCCCCCATTGAACGAATGCTCTATTACACGGGCACTTTTTGGGTGGGCGCCTTAATAAATATTACAGGCGCTGCTATTCCCATTGATAGACTGGTGGCGGCTGATATGGCTAACGTTCCGGGGCAAAGAGCCGCTCTCGCAATGGTGGCCATATTAATTCTCGTGATTGCCGCCGGTCAGATTTATATGTTTAGAAAGCATGGGATGCTAAGATGGTACTTGGGCTGCTACATAGCCGGCTGCACTTGTATTGGCCTACTGTTCGCTATCCCGGGCGTCCATCCGCACCTGCACCATTATTTTATTTCTTTTTGTCTGCTTCCCGGCACAGGTTTACAGACCCGGCCCTCCCTACTTTACCAGGGTTTCCTACTCGGCTGGTTTATCAATGGCGCCGCCCGGTGGGGGTTCGATTCTATCCTTGTTACCACGATAACAATGATCAGGGAAGCTCCGAGAGGCACACATCTGCCTCATTTCGAAACAAACCCGGAAAACTGGGATTCCGAATCCATGATCGTTCGCTGGAACACCCTGACCAGCCCGTGGGATGAAGTTTCTGTGCTTGTTGATGACGTCGAACAGTACCGCGATACTGCATCGTCTTTTTGCCTCAAGGATTTGGCAGACAGTGCGCCAGACTGGATGTCATTGCCTCATTACGTTCGACTGGCATATGTTCATGATGGCATGACGCATGATTATACGCGTGCTGCTACTATATACCCCAATGGAAGTTTTGTTAGTGCGCCTTCGGGCGCTTCATAGAGTATGACACTGGTAGAGGAGGAGAGAAGAGAGATGAAGCTATTTGTTTGCGTGGGTTTGCATTAAGGGCGTGGGTCTCGTCATTTTCATTTTCTTTTTCTTTTTCTTTTTCTTTTTCTTTTTCTTTTTCATTTTCATTTTCTTTTTCGTTTTCATCGTCTGCTAAAATTATTCAAGAAATTCAACATTGATGAATAGCATTATAATGTCTGCGTTTAGATAATTGCGCAGTAATCTACTACTGTGTTGGATGAAGAGCGATGCGGACTACATGTCTTGTCCTTAAAATTTTTGCAAAATAAACCAATTGATACAATTGATGGCTATTTTGTAGGCTGCCTTTGTCGGTCAAGCGACTAGTCGTCGCTCCTTGCATATCTCGCGACGGGATCTATCTTATCATTTAATGTACGAAACTTGCCCTTGCTCGAGCCTTGAAAACGGAAGTAAAGGTTTCGAGGGTCCAACAGAATGCTCTGATTCTAACTAATAAAGACTTGTTTTATTTTCTATTCGACCAAGATTTTGTATTCTTCGCGTACCTCAGACCTGGCCATGATGAAGATAAAAGAGCACGAAAAGACTCAGCACGAAAAGAATCAGCCACTGGCATTGCTATGGTACACAATGTGTAGACAAGATTGGCTTCATATAAACGGTGCGTGAAAATCGTTGAAAATCACGAAAGAGCATACAATTGGTTTATTGGACCCACTAATATTGCAGTAGCGTGTACGTGTAAAAATAGCCAAGGCCCCCCAGATCGGAACAAATCCGGTAAAGTTTCCTAGAGAGAATAGTCAGGCGTTGCTGAGTAATCAAATTATTCGGGTTATGAATGAATTACAGGTAGAGCACAAGTCTATTTGCCCCTCGTCTCGTTACTTTTCGCTTGGGAAGTTCCTATTTGAGATACCCTCCGAACATAAAGATCTTGCTGATTATCGGCTTAGTAATGCAGCTTGTACATATTTTTCGAACTATCTCCGAGACAATTAGACAATTCCCTATCCCACACGAAAAGCCTATTTTGTCGTTAATCTGATCGTACCATCAATCTCCATTATAGGCAAACCTGTATTACCCTAAATTCTGGGGATTTGTATCGTGGGAAGAGAGCATCGCAACCTCAAAGGCATACTAGTCCAGATAATAGTACGGTCAGGAAAAGAGTCTCGTTCAATTTAAACTCTATAGTTATACATTGGCTTAAATGCCCCATACTGAACTACTAAACCTAAATTTCTCGGCGTTTGCGATTAGACCAACGCTTGATTATGACTCATTATTGCCGTATCTGTCAAACGCGAGATCCGAGCAAAATCTGGAGATTTAAGACAAAAAAGGGTACACAGTAATCGTGTTTCGAGCCACAAATATATAGTGTAATTTATATACAATTAAATATGCAGTACGTCTCAAATGGTATATATATAGGCGATCAGGGATCCATGGCCCAAGTCGCTGCGCTTTTGCTCTTGACAAGATGCCCTTTACACCAATAAAACCCAAACTTTTAATCAACGGCGAGGTAACGAATAAGTGAAGAGCTCTTCGCCGTTCTCTTCTCCCTGAAATGCTGAGCTAACAAGTATCATAGCTCGTTGACGCTTCTAACAAGGAAACCTTTGAACTCTACAATCCGGCGACACTTGAAAAGGTCGCAGATGGTCGGTGCACATGTTTTGCCTTCCACATTTGACCTGCAGTCTTGCAGCGCTTGATTGCTGTCAAAGTATCTGGCAATCAAGGAATTGGCTCGTCTTTTATTCTCTTTTTTATATTTATTTTCTTGTTCAGTTTCGAGGACAGTGTCCCTTTCCCGTCTCTCCAAGTACTGACTACTGCAGTCCCCGAGGCTACGGAAGAGGACACAAATGCTGCCGTGGCAGCGGCTAAAGCAGCTTTTCCCAGTTGGTCAGCTATGGCCCCGGAAGCCAGAGGCGCCTGCCTTAAACGACTGGCCCAATTAATCAGCGAAAACGTGGATGAACTCGCTTTCCTCGAGGCCATTTCTATGGGCCGACCAGTCTCTACGTTCTTTGAAGGCCGCGCAATCGTGGAAGAGTACGAGCACTACTCTGAAGCCTGGTCGGCTAATCTGGGCCAGACTAGTTTGAACACTCCGGGCTTTGTAAACATGACTTTTCGCCAGCCCTTTGGAGTCGTAGCGATTATAATCCCGTGGAACGTCCCCTTGGTCTTTTTTGCACTTAAATCAGCTCCGGCACTGATTACGGGCAACACTGTCGTACTGAAATCCAGCGAAAAGGCGCCGTTGACCTCGGCCAAAGTAGCGACGCTTATAAAGGAAGCAGGATTTCCACCGGGAGTGTTTAATGTTATTTCTGGCCACGGCCAGATTTCGGGGCAGGTACTGTCTGGTCACATGGACGTTAGAGCTCTGAGCTTTACGGGGTCCACTCGCACTGGTAGACTGATTCAAAAGGCGGCAGCTGCTTCCAACTTGAAAAAGGTCATGCTGGAGCTGGGCGGGAAATCTCCCGCTCTTGTCTTTGAAGATGCTGACCTGGAGAGGGCAGTCAAGGCGACTGCGCAAGGGATCCAGTTTAATAGTGGGCAAATATGTATGTCAAACTCCCGGATTTATGTGCAAAAATCGATAAGCGAAGCGTTTGTACAAGCATTTAAAACGCATTTCACAGACATAAGAGCCGGAGATCCCACAGAGATGTCGACGAATCATGGGCCACAGGCGGATGAAGTGCAGTTCAATACGGTAATGAAGTACATTGAGGAGGGGAAAAAGGTATCGCGCGTAGTCGCGGGTGGAAAATCACAGAGGAGTGAGGTGGACAAGTCTTTGCGGGGCTATTTCATCGAGCCTACAGTGTTTGTAGACGCCCCGGAGACAAGCACGATTGCTCAAGAGGAAATTTTTGGACCGGTTGTAATGATCAACACGTTCGAGTCAGAGGAGCAAATTGTTTCTTTGGCCAACAATACAGAGTATGGATTGTACGCTTCTATTTTCACCCGAGACGTGAGCAGAATAATGAGGATGGCGAAGGCAATTGACGCTGGTATAGTTGCAGTAAACTGTAGCAGTCCAACTCACAGCAAAGACCTGCCGTTCGGTGGTTACAAGAGCTCTGGTCAAGGGCGGGAAGGCTGGCAGGATTCTATGGATAATTTCTTGGAAAAGAAAACAGTGGTTATCAAGCTTGACGACTAGTCCATTAGAGATCGCAAACGGCCGAGAAGGTGTTGGATAAGCGCGCCTGCCTATATTATTTATATTAGGGTTAGTAAGGGTTAAATACATTGTTGCACTGGTCGCCTATTAATAATTGTTTGCTATATTTGTCGAACGGACACATGTTTTTGAGCATTCAACTCCGTTCAATGTGCGTTTTAAATTACGAAATTGCTGCTATTAGCACAGTAAAAAGTACATCAATGGGTCAAACGAAATAAATTGTTTTATTAACAATTTTATTAATCGTTTAATTAATTAATATAAATAATATTTGCACCTATTTAATAGTACATATAGCTAGTAAAAACGAATTCAATTACTCCTCAACCTGATCATATATGTTCTAGATAACAGGCAATACAGAAATATTTGCTGACACGGCAACTTTGCACGAGACTTAAAATCCGATTCAGTCCATCAAAACGAGCAATTGACACATTTTTAAGGTTGCCAAAAATGATTATAACAAGCAAAAATCCACTGCTAGCTATGCTCGCAGGACTGCATAATTTAGACAACACTGTTGTTTGTATAGTACAATAATAAAGGAATAAAAATAAAGTAAACAGATATGTAGAAAATAAATAATATAAAATTGAATAAATATATCTATAAATGACATTTGTATAGCTAATGCCGTATTCACATGCTGTATCGTGTATTGTAAAACACCTGTTTAAACGCAAAAGCCGGCACCGGTGGGTACCCCATCTCCGCCATATCATTCAGCTCGTACCCAGAAGCAAAAGGCGTAAAAGGCGCGTAAAACGTCGGTGAAGCCATTGCTGGAGCGACTGGAAGTGCCGTGGCCGGTGGAGTCGTCCAAGGATCCATGAAATGCTTTTGTGGAAAGTATACGCCGTGAGCCGACTGAGGTGCTGCGGCTGGCCAAGCGTGTTCTCTATATAGCGGCAGATTGGATACACTCGGAACGGAAGAAGTAGTGCTGCTTCCCCCGTCAGAAAGTCGTCCGCCTATGTGATCGTAAGGGTGGTACATTGGAGTTGGAGGGTATATCGATGAAGGGTATATCGAGCCGTCCTCGCTGTTTACACTTTCTCTGCGATCTTGGTCAGTTGCAGCGGAATCGAACCCGTCTCCCAGCGCCGCCATTGTATGCTGCAGTTGGCGATAGACCTGTCCGCTCCAATACTTGTCCAGCCGAAGACGGAGCGTACGGCCCATAAACTCGACTCCATCAAACTGCTTTATAGCATTCACAGCTTGTTCTGGAGTAGAAAAAGTAGCAGTTCCCCATCCGCGCGATCGGCCGCTCGGAACAGTCGCAATATCGATCCGGAGAATGTGTCCTGCTGGCCGCAAAAAGTCTTTAAGTTCCTGCCAGTGACAGGAAAAGGAGAGCTAAAGTTAGAACAGAACAACGTAAAGCAAATGTCTCAACATTGAAGAGTAGAACGCTTACATTTCCAACAAATACGACGAGGCAATCATTGTCTTCTTCAAACTCATCGCTGGCTGCTGGCTTGCTGTATAGTTGGCACAAGTTTGCGGGATCGGGAACGATGCTTATTGTATGGCCGTGCCATACTATTCCATTTAGGCGGTCTGTGAATTAGAACACTCAGTATCTAAATAAATATTTTAATAAAACAAATATTAAACGTATAACAAACAAATAATAAATAATAATAAATAATAATAAATAATAATAAATAATAATAAAGAGAAATAAATAGTAAAGAGAAATAAATATGAATGGGACGACAGAACTAATAAATAGATAAACGTGTATTTAGCCAGACAAAGTACGTTTACAGAGACGAATAATTTGGGACTAAACAAATCATATAACGGCAACGATTGAAACTTACCCTGACACGCGGCCGCACTTTCTGCGTCAGGCACAATTACAATACCATGACTTGAACCAGTCTGGACCGGAGGAACGATGACCTCCACGCGAAGAACCGGAGACGCTTTGCGAAATAAATCTTTAAGATCCTGCCATCTTGTCCGGTTGGGTAACTAGCAACGATGAGCACAACGAACCTTTATCGGCAGTCCTTACATTTTTAACTAGCAAAAGAACTTCGTTGTTTGCAGACGCGATATCGGCAGGAGAAGCGACGCTATCGTCAGAACACTCACAAGTCACATTCTCCGCTAGCGCCACTGGCGGCTTGGGTAACGATTTCGGAGACGGTGGCTCAGATAAAGATGCGGTGCACATCCTGAGAGTACGTTGGAACGCGTAAAAGGCAACTAAACACTGTCAAGTCAGGTTGCTGATACACTTGCTGAATACAAAGCCTGGAGAAATGCCAAGTTAAAATTAAATATTAAATAAAAAATTGCTTAAAGCAAGAGATCTTACCTCCTCAAACGAGACCGTCGATCGCTCAGTATTGCGAGTGAGGAACCAATAAACAAAACGTTTGAGCGATAGTGTAGAAATTTGGCTGATTTTCAGGAATAAAATCTGCCTGAAGAATAAGTAGAATCGAATTTATCAACCGTAAACTTTTTCGCGTAACAATATCACATGCCGCTAAACCAGCGTCCAAATCCAAACAGTCTTCACGCGGACTTTGAAACCAAAAAATAAGGATAATAAATGAGGAAGGCTCTAACGGTCTGGAACACGCGTATCCTTTTGCCTGTGCCGATCAGCAGCCAGATAAAGCCCTCTGCAATGCCACGTTTTAAAAGTACGAGGCAACAGGAGAGTCGGCTTAGAAAATTGATGGGATTGAATCGAATTTAATTCTTTGTCGCGTATATATATATTCCGCACAAAATGCTGTTTTCCTGATTATAGCCTTTTGCAATCAAAAGGGAATTTGATTACCGAAGGATAGCTTGAAATGGCTGACGACCTTTAATATAATCACGCTTTATCAACGGTGGAATTATTTGAATGCTTCGGAATTGTCTCTGTTTTGTGCTGTGGCGACAGTTTAAATATAAATACCGATGATAACACAAAAACCCATGAAGCGCGCTAAAGAGAATGCCAAAAGAAAAGCAAAGGCCGAGTCGCGATATGACGCGTAGCGCGGCGATTCGGTATGATGAAGCGATTAATTATTAATCCGAATTGGGATAGGCTTCTATTGCCGACAAAAGCCAGTAAAGGCTCTATTAGCCCGATTGAGATCATTTAAACAAGATCCCCTGCGTCTGTGGGTGGAACTAGGAAGGTGACTTGATGTGTTGTTCCCAAAAAGGTCGATCTTCGTCCGCAATCAATCAAGTGGATGATATTGATAATGAATATCGGTATATTCTCAAAAAGTTAATACAAGAATACACTGCTTAATAAAGTGGGAGAAAAAATAGACGACGCCATTGGTTCTGAGGGATACACGAAATGCTCGAGTGTGTGCTTATAGCGCACAGGGCTTGCAGTGCCTTGCGTTCTAACTATGCTCCAAAATATTACCGGCACCATTGTTAATGAAGCCCTTCAAAGGGGCCCAGTCTAGAATAAATGAAATTAAGTTAGTGGCTATTCGGGCATTATCTCCGGTGGTCTAATCGGAATAGTTAATGATCAGCGCTCATTATCGTCGGCAAATGTGAATGGCGCTACAGTTTCGTCATATGCGTTACAAGTCTCAACAAGGGAGCCATTGGAATTACGCTTTTGTCTCTCTTGTGTTTCAAGTGTGTGTACACATTCTTCGCCCCTGCTTTTGTACCCGCAAACGTTGGGCCATTCCGCGCGTAGTGTAAAGGCAATACGCTCCATATTTTGTTGACCCCTAACAATAATCCGTATTACTTGAGCGTCAATGCTGTGCAGTCGTGTTGACATTCTTCTATTTCACACTAGACCCAATTCGTAACTGTTCGCGAATATTACTTGTCCCGTGATAGAGCGTGAATTGACATGTACATTACTTGAGCATGGCCCTATTATTTGTCGACGCCCACTTTTGCATCTAGCATTACGCATAAGATTTGTCATTGCTGCTACCATTGCTTGCCGGATCATGTCCAAATTGACAAATTGGCATTGTGTAATGGGGGCACACTGTCCCAGTATGTTTCGGGCGCTTTCTGATTTGCGCTCTAGTACAGTTACAGTAGAACAGTCGCAGCAATATTATAATACACTACCAACGGCAAACTTTAGCAACTACAATACACAAAAAGTGGCAGTGAATAACGGATATACTGGTAACATATACCTATCACAAGCAGCAGACACAAAAGTGCTGCTGCCGAAAACTCCCTACTTGAACCGCAATTCTGCCATTATGCAAATATGATCGCTCGGGTAATGAGCATTCGGGAGACCGACCAGGCCCTTGAAGTACTTTACGTCCACGCCGGACAGTAAAGCAGTGACTTCGAGCGATGGAGACGTAAACCAAATATAATCAATAGCTCCACGGAATCCGGGCGTGTAGTTTGTGAAGGGTAGTTCTCCAATAAGGCTATACGAAGATTTCAAATTGAACCTGTGGCTCATCCCCGTACTGGCATAGTCTCCGTACTCGTAGTCCATAAAATCCTCATGTTTTGCATGGATACTGCCCCGGCTCAGAAACTCATAGACGCCGGATCCAGGTGTAGAATTGAAATCTCCACATATAATAGTGGGAAGCTTTGCAGACTCATGGGCGGCAGCGCTACCCACATACGCAGGCAGCTGACTTATATTCTTTGCTTCTCTTTCAGCCACACTAATCTTACTCGACTGCTTTGCAAACTGAGGCATTAGCCGCTTCAGCTCGTCCATCAGCATTGCCGCCTGTATTACTTTAACGTCTCTAAAGTACGGGTCCCAGTGAATGTGAGCGTTTGCCACTACGAGCCGGCGGCCAGTGTCCCGAGATTCCAAGAGCGTTACTGAGGCAACGTTGTCCTTGGTCATTACCCGGTTATACATATCGTGCGTTAATTTATGCTCACCTCTTTTCAGAGGAAGAGCCTGATTAAATTCGAGCACTTGCTTCTCCAGTAAATTGAACTTTTCAGTCTTGAAAAAGGTAGCGCATCCATCAACGAGCCTCCGCTCCGGTTCTCCCATCGTGCGAGCTCTTGATTTCGTGTAGTGGATGCCCCGGTAGCCTTTCAACGCTAATTGTGGGGCAAAATAATCCTCGAAATTTGCTACATCAACCTCCTGCAGACATATAATATCGGCATCATAGCCCTGCAGCTCTTGCAAGATCAGCTCTTTCCTGTAAGACCAGGCCAGTGCCCACGACGGCGTGTACCCGTACATTTGGGGCGTAGCCATTTTGTTGCACAGGACATTGTAACTCATGGCAGAGAACCGTTCACTCTTTTTGCCTTTATTTTGGCTGTTATTATTAGCGCTCGTCTTTGCTGCGTCAGCTTGCTTCCTCTCCTCCGACTGGGTATCGCGGCTCTCAACATCAATAGATTCGTCATTATTATCAAAGTCATTATTGTCCTTTTCATTGCTATTTTCATCGTTTTCATAATCCACTCTGGCCCTCTCTCCCACTTCATCCTGCTCGTCCGCAATCAGAGAATTCCATTCACGGTTCGGCGGAGGCATAGGTACAGGACATGAATCCCTTAGAGCAGCGATAAAGGCCACTGTCCCGGATTCTATCAGTCTCTGCCTGTACTCGGGGTGCAGTGGATTGCCGTCAACTCCCAATATCTCCAGTCGGTAAAGCTGGCCAAACTCATAGGGCACAACGGTGAGCAGGTTATCAAACAACAGCAGCTCTCGCAGCTCTGTCAGCTGCCCCATCTCTGGAGGCAACGATTCCAATTGATTATCAGACAAGTCCAAATGGACCAAATTGCTCAGGTCTCGAACACTTGCGGAAATATGCTGCAGCTTGTTGTGCGCAAGAAACAGATGTGTAAGGAAGTGGAACCGGAATACTCCGCTTGAAACATTACGTGTCCCGATCCCAGAAACATCGAGGCTTTTCCATCCGTAGCCTGACCCGTCTGGACCATTAGTCTCGCCCCGGCGTTCTGCCTCGGCCGCTGAGGCTCCAGCGGTAGCCAACTGGCTGCTGCTGTTACTGCTATTCTTTTGCAGCTGATGATGATGTGAGGGAGTCGTGCTTCTTGCAAAGGACCGTCCCGGCGAAGCAGTAACGTCCATTATACTCGGGTACGAAGATGCAGAAGCAGAAGAGGCTGTCGTAGTTGTCACACTGTTTTGATTACGTACTGCTTGAACGGCCAAATGTGCGTGATAATGTGGAGACTTTGTACGCCGGGAAACGGCCGCCAGTTCCATACACTTTTGCCAGTTTTCACATGCGTTGACGGTATCCGGAGCCATTGCGCCTGAAAGCATTCGCTCTCTCTCTCCTCCAGAGTTGGGAAAAGGCGAGTCGCTGCCTACAGCAGCAGCTGCCGCTGCTGCAGGATTACTAGCAAAAGAAGCGGCCAAGTCTCCGCGAACAGAGGCCGATCCGTGGCCGCCCATCATTGCACTTAGTAGAGATTGAGTAGACGCTTGCTGTGACGAAGGATTGTACGCATCGTAAGAGGGTAATTGGCCGTGCTGCTGATGGTGCTGATGCGAGTACGTCTGTGTCGGGATCTGCCTTGCCGAGGGAGAGTCTTGCAAGTGAGCAACGCCTTCATTGAGCGACCGAGCAGGACTCAATTGTGGCTGGTAGAATTTATGCTGCGGGACATTGATACTGTCCATGTTGAGTGGGTTTGAGTACAAACAAAGTCAAATTGAAGCAGTCAATATTGAGAAATCAATATTGAGCAATCAAAATGAAGCAATCAAAATGAAGTAATCAAAATGAAGCAATCAAAATGAAGCAATCAAAATTGATAAAGATCCGTTTAGGATAGGACAAGTGGTATATGTAAAAAGAAAAGCAGAGTGAAAAGTAGGAAAGAATTCGATTAATGGCCAACAACGTAGAAACGCGAAAAGGTACACAGCACTGCAATCGCGAAATGAAGACTTTTCTGTGAGTAAAACAAGCCGGCGCCGATTCTCAGACTCCCTAAAGCGTTGAGCGAATAAGCTTCTCTGAAAAAAAAAAGAGAAAGCGGAAATATAGAGTCGAAGGAAGGGAATGTACAGATTAACGGCAGTGGAATCAATGCTCAGGCTTCCCGATCGTGCATGAGCCTAGAGCGGCGCCCGCTTTAGAAGAAAATTCAAAAAGGACCAGACTCGACTGAGGGAAGAAGACCCGTTGGAAGAAGCAGTTAGGGTTTACAAAAGAAAACTGCAACAATGACGGCGGGTGTATAGTGCCAATAGCGTGCGGAATCAGAGTTCCTTAAAGGCGACAAGGCCGTCTCGACTCTGTACTGTCGGAAAACTTGAGATCCGCGGTCGACTTTGTATTACGAATAAACCTGTCGCTTCGTACGTATTAAAACATACGCAATGAGCTTTTTATTATACACAAAAAACATATTAAAAACGCAGCTAATATAATAGCAGCAACGGCGATCCAATATAGTATGGGACAGGATAGAAAGGCACTACTTTTTTATAGAGGTCCGTTATATACAGATGTCTATTTTGCAGGAATCGAAGGGTAAAGCCGTAAATGTTTCAGTCGCGTGGGGATGCTTGTAATGATTCCCGGCTGCGTGCTGAATCAGTCTGGAATTCCTTGTTTCTATTTCTTTGGAGATAACCTTTTAACTGTCTTTTGGATTTTAACTAGGCCAATTTTCTGTTCAAGTCTCATTATCATTGATCCTGGCTGTTTATATTTTATTTTTTTTGGCTTGATTTTATTCTTTCCTTTATTTATTAAATTTGATTTTTATGTCTTGAGCTGCGCAGGCATCTGTGTTCAAATTTAATTGCCTTCTTTCTTGCTATTGGTAGTCATACATGGCAACGACGAGCACTAGACCGGCCTTTTAGTGTCCAATAGATTATCTAAAAGCACGCAGACGTGCATAATAAAACAACCCAATACTTGAATGCCTGGCATTCGAAAATCGGTTATACATGATCCAGCAAAGGCAATTTTGGTAAGAATTAAAAAACTGTTGGAAAAATATTGGAAAACTATTAGAAAAATGCTTTACATTAATATAAAGGCAAAGGCCCAGTATGATCCAACTGTCCAGCTATATCGCGCCATCGCGCTCTCTGTACAGTTTACAGAAACGTCCACGAGGATCGCACTGCCTCCCAATTCGTGACAATGCAATAAAGCACACAAGCAGCCTTTGACATATACAATTACTGTGCGCTTTAGCAGCAAAAAGCCTTCTTTCTGTAACACTCATTCTGTAAAGTTCCGCTCCGTGTATCCAGACAATTTATAGCTCCGTAAACGTTTGCGACAAGTCACAGAGTCCTAATTGAACGGGCCTGTCTTGCTGGCATTAATTATAATTTCGTCGCAGAGCACGGTACCGTCGAAGCCAGTAGAGCGTATCCAGTTCTAAACCCTTGTAAGCAACCGCAATTCCAAGAATCGAACGAACCCTTCTTTATATACTCGCCACGAGCAAACAGCCGGTCCAGCTCATGTCTGTCTGCAACATTGCGATTGGCCATAAACGCTCTGTGTACCCTGTCGCGAAACCCGCTATACCCGAAGCTGCCATTGTATTCGCGTCCCATATACAAAAGCTCCTTGTACTGCTGACGCACCTGCCGCAAATTAGGATACGGCATTACGATAGCACTCACCCTTGGATTCATATTGGCGAGGCATCTACCAAGGCCAGTGACGTATATAATTTGTGCCTAATTAATCGTGTCTTTTACTATTCTGTAATCAATTCGTGTCCTTATTATATTCACCATAATCCAATTATTTTATCTGTGGCAAAGTTAGGGTTAACTAGGGTTAAGCTTTCGTGCCAATTTGACCATCCAAAAGCGACAATGCACGGCCGCGTGCTGAACAGGCTCGCTGGTGCATCGTGCCGCCATTTACGGGCCCAATATGGTCCACAGATTTACAGGACGCCAATGGCGGTGCGACGTTGCTTTGGCAATGCGACTTTAATAGGCAGATCGTCGGCTATAATGCCCTTTATCTCGGAGAACGATGTAATCAAGAGCGTATGGCAGCAAACCATCTAACTGTGTAGGGACGCGCTATAATCAACTATGATATATACAGCCGGCTGCTTAAAGACCGTATCATCATCCTGAATGGCCCTATAGAGACACAAATGGCCACGCTTATTGTCGCACAATTGCTCTATCTCGAGGCGGAAGACCATGAAAAGCCGATCAGCGTCTATGTGAACTCGCCTGGAGGCGAAGTGTCGGCGGGACTGGCCGTCTATGATACAATGCAGTATATACGCTGCCCCGTATCCACAATCTGCGTGGGGCAGGCGCTCTCTGCGGCCGCTCTCGTGCTTATGGCTGGCGAACCTGGCAAACGGTTCTCCCTTCCTAATTCTAGTATTATGGTACACCAGCCCAGCTCTGGGTACAGTGGCACAGTTTCCGACGTGGCTATTCAGGCTCGAGAACTATTGCGGCTGCGAAGCCGTCTCGATCAAATTTACCTCAAGCACTTGACAAAGAATTATGATATCAGTGATATTGAAAATATGATGGATCGCGACAAGTACATGACTGCGGACGAGGCTGTTGATGTGGGAATCATTGATAAGGTTATAACGAAGCGTGATTAGGCGTGCTAAAAGCATTAAATAAATAAATAAATAAATAAATAAATAAATAAATAAATAAATAAATAAATAAATAAATAAATAAATAAATAAATAAATAAATAAATAAATAAATAAATAAATAAATAAATAAATAAATAAATAAATAAATAAATAAATAAATAAATAAAATAAAAAGTTAGTCAGGTTTAGTCAGGCCCTACAGAAGTCAAATGAGGCTAACTTCTTCGCAAATTGATGGCAGCTTGCTACAACTTTTATACTAAATCAGCATTCAATATGCTAAAACAGTCTTCATCGAAGATTGATTGATTTTGATTAAAGTTATTATACATGAGTATATTTTATACGACACCTCATGGTACGACGATTCAGTACTTTGTTCAGACTTTGGTTATTCAAGCGCTCGACTATCGGACCGGCGCAGGATTTGCTGATGTTCAATCATTTAATATCACCGCTGAAGCTTGTCAATGAAAGAAGGACACAAAAATTTAAAAGCAAACAAAGAGAACATAGGAGGGACTAGTGCTCCCTTTGAATATGATTTGAAATAAAACATGGGCAAAAAATAGAAAAAATAATTGGGACCATGCTTGCAAGACACAAGCAAACAAAGGTAGAGAAATAAAACAATAATCGAGAGGAGTAAAGTAATAATATAGTGATTGCGAAATACGAAACAGAGAACAGAAATGTATTTTTAAGCAGGCAAAACCAGGTAAACAAGGCGGAGGATCTATCAGCAATATTTTCCAAACTTTTATTATTTTTTAAGCACAAATTCAGTCGCATCTCCTTTTACGCCAAACCGCCCGCCGATGCAAAAGAAAGACTCCCTGTATTGAGCTGCACTCATGAGCGCCATATGCCCGTAAGCACTCACGAGGCAGTAACGGCGAGTTTGCGGAGATGATCCATAAAAGTTTGAAGATTGACATCGTCGGTGAAAACAGCCTGGTCAGAGGGCGAACCATAGCCCGACATTGAGTGGGTCGTTGAAGGATTGATACGGCTGAGCAAGAACCGTGCCTGGCTTCCGCCTTGATCGCATACAATAAACCTTGGAATCGGAAATCTGTCGACCAAGAGCTCTGCTGCCTCTGCCCTGGGCGCTTCTAGCAGTGCCCGAAAATTGCTGTAGCCCTCCTGATCCTGGTACCCAGCATTGCGCCACTGGGCAATCGTCTCTCCGTGAAAGATGAGGATGTGAAAGAATGTATCGAGCAAGAGAATAACGTCCTTTTTTACGGACACGCTGTCCAGCAAAACGGGAACTCCGCCTTCCTGGTCCAGGCTGTACGACATTAGAGTCGGCTGGATCATAATCAGGGAATTGTTCACGTCTTCATGGCTTAGCACATGACGGTAAAAGGCAGTTTCATCGGGAGAATTGTTAAAGTACTGCAAAAACTGACTACGGCGCAGATAGTACATAAACTGCGGGTACAGTGTAAACTGGGTAGACAGCCGGAAACTTGCGGGATCGTCTTTCCTGTAATCTGCAAACTTTTGGCACAGTCTAATCAGCATACGATCCACCCAGCGAATAACGTCTGGACCGTCATCAATCTCCGCCTTAAAGGCAGCAATTCTTGCCATTACAACTGCTGCAGTTTCCTGGTCAAAGGAGGCAGTAATCTTTGGAGAACCTCCATCAGCAAAATCGCGTTTAATTGTAGTTACACGCAGGCGGAAAGTGCCGGAAGAATGCTGATAATGCGTAAGAAACTGTATGAGCCCGTGCGGGGAAGACGGAGCTCCTTGTCCGCCCAAGGTTGCTACTTCAAAGTAAACTGCAAAGGCAGCACGAGGGTCAATGCCACACATTCGCCAGCTGTTAGTGCCGCCCAAGCCGAGCTCGTTTTCGCTTACATTACTAACTGCCTGCTTTGTGTTACGAGTTGCGTGTCCAATGAGCCCTGAAACTTTAAGCTCTTTTGACGTTAGTACCTCCATGTTTGCATTAAAGGCCATCTGCATAAAACCTTGCTCGTCCAGGCTAAAAATGCGCTGAAAACTCTGCTTAAAAATAGACGTCGTAAAGGCATCAGACAGAACCATTGAACCTCCAGTGAAATTGGATAGAGCTTTCATCTCCAGCATTCCAATTTGGTCAAGGCAGCCAGCAAAGATATCGAATAAATGGCCATTGTCAGCTGCTTTTTTAGCCAGAGCATCATAAAACTTGCAGGCTTTCTTGTAGTATTTAACGTTATCACGATCGATATCGTGATGTGAGCGAATCGGCTCACGCAGCTCTGTAGAAACTACCTTGCCCGGTCCCTCTGTACCGGGCCCACCGGCAAAGAGCATAATGCGGGCTCCGCTGCCTTTAAAAGCCGTTTCCAAAAGACCCACTGCGATGCTTAGAGCGGCCCCAGTAGAACGCACGGGGCGTCTATCATTAGCAACTGGCCAAGGGTCGGGTTGCAAGGATTCTATGATATTCGTAAACTGAAACTCGCACTGAGAAATGGGCAAAACAAACCGGGCAGCTGCTCCCAAATTAGGACCTGGACGGCCTCCGCCAGGTATAAAATTGGGTGTATTCGGGGGCTTCTTAAGGCCGCCAAAGGTCCCCACAAGACCAAGCATTTCCTGCACTTGTTTGGCCGCATATTCTTTTGTGCCGCGGAAAACGTACGATTTCGGGCATTCAGTATACCCGATTTCGTGAACTTGGACCTGTGAATGGTAAGCATGTAGTAAACGGTAAATAAAGGAAAACTGTCAAGTAAAAGGAAGCTGAAATGCCCATTTAGTGTACACGTATAAACCGCGTGGTTTATGCACTTTTGTTTATTATAGAGAGAAAGAAAGAAACCAGAGGCAAGCGTGTTATAAAGAATTGTTGAAAATTGAGTATATTGTATAAAATTGAGGAAAAGAGCAATCAGTTGGCGGAGAAAAGCGCATGGAGTACGCGTCAACATTCTGTATCTACAATTAAAAACAAGAATAAAGTAGCATGTGAAAAGGCACAACAAAATATAAAGTCAAGCCGTCATACCAAAGTCCCAAAGGTGATTAAGCCCACAAGGCAGTCTGCAGGAATAAGGCTGAGAGCGACAATAATCGACTCCTTGAGAGCCTTCAGGTTGTCTTCGTCCTGGCTAACATCGACCACAAACAGAAAAATAGGTCGTACTGGAACTGGCCGGCTGAGAATGTACTCGATAGTAGAGAAATTGAGTTTCAGTTCCGGGGGTAGCTGGTGCTCTGAGATATCACGATAATGAGGCGGAAACGGGTTGCGACTCAGACAGAAAGGGCCTAGAAATTAGTAATTGTTCAAGTAAATGTACTCTTTTGGTTTCATTCTTAATATGCCTGATCCTGTTTATATTATTTTAAATAATTTATTCTAGTTTATATTTTTGATTGTTGATTTTTTCTTTGTTCTTTTCCCATTCTCTCTCCTTCTTTTTCTCTCCGTTTTTCCATGCATGATCAAGTCTGGGCTCAATCTCAAAAAACGCAACGTACAAATCCAAAACTTTGCTCGCAGGTCTACGCTACTATACCACAGTTAGCAACCCCAAACCACATCATCACTGTAAGCTTACCAGAACGGATTTAACACGGCCTTGCACGGAGCCCGGCAAACGACCGGTTCATAGTTTAGAGCCGGGTAGTCAGGTCGCTCATTGAGGGGCGTGTAAAGTGCTGCTAAAGGCACTACAGTTCGCGAGCTTTCGATCTTGGTTGAAGGGAAAGTGTTCCAGGAAAACCTGATGCCGTCAATCGCTTCGACCTGCTCATAGTCGACCGGCGGCCCAATTGGTTCGATTGCAGCCATTTAAAAATGACGTTTCAATGTGGAACAGCCGTGCCCAGACGTACGAGTCCTACGTTGATCCGTTGCTGAATATTTGCAATGTGAATGTAGGCCTGTACGATACGTACACGTTTACTTGTTTTATTATGGCGCAAAATATATAATAATAGCACTGCTTTTGTTTATATTTCGTGTGCGTTTTTTCTCTAGTTAAAATACTTTGTTTATTTTAATGCCCCATAATATATAGTGTATTAGTTTTATCGTGTTTTACTATATGTTTTTGCATTCTATTATCTGGTTTAATATTCAATTATCTGGTTTAGTATTCAATTATTTGTAATATTCAATTATCTGTCATAATTTGCCATTTACTATAATAGTTTACAGAATATTTTTTAATTAATTTTTACACTAGACGATTCAGTCAACGTGAACAAAAGTCCGACTTTTAGAGACGCGTGCGGCCGTAAAGGCCATCCCTATAATATCCTCAGGCCGCAGACAATGTTTTGTGACCTGCCCAAAATGGCCTGCACCAAGGCTTTTAAGAGCCAAAGTGACCGTAGATCGGGGCAGAAATACGTAAGGCAAGACCATTCTATATTCACACACTGGCTAGTCGCTTTCTTGAATGGTTGCACTCACTGAAAGGCAAAGATTTCGTCGAGTAAATTGAACCTTGTAAACAGGCGTGTTTTTCGTATAAAATGTGTTCATTAAATCCGACCTGCAGATGAAGTCAGTCTTAATTTCAGATAATAATAACATTCGAATTGAATAGCGCTCGTTGTCTTACGTTTGCTGCTTGTCAGATCGATCATTTGATCCATAAATATTAGCACCAGCACCTAATTTCTGGTCAGTTGTTTCCGCACCGGCTGTTGTTGCCGTCGGTCCGGGAATTGTAACTGAGGGACGGGCTGTATCGTCATCGCCTGATCCGGATTTCACATCCCACACTCGTAAGGTCGTATCTGACCCTCCGCTAATAAGCACTGAGCCTTCAGCAGAAAACGAAAGCGAATAAATGGCAGAGTCTCTATCGTGGCCACGCATAGTTTTTATTTTCCGTCCACTTCCTATATCCCATAATATGATATCACCTTCATATCCTGCAAGACGTTAGCAAATTTTAAATCCATCAAACAGTATTTAAAGCCATCAAACAGAATAAAATTGAATTAGAAGAATGCTTTGTTATTTTTCATGGTAAAATTAATTTTGGGTTGCGTTATCAAATATTGCCCCTTCTCTTCACATATTTTCCTTTTCATCGATTTTTCTTTTCTCATTTCCCTTTCCCCCGTATTACGTCCATAAAGTTAAAGCTCTTTTCAATTTCTGCATATTCAACTTTTCAAAAGTCCTTACCAGCACTGGCCATAGTGCGCCCATCGGGTGAGACTGACAGGCACGAAACAGGCTGCGAATGCCCTGCAAAGACACGCACTGAATTGCCTCGTGCAACATCCCAGAAACGACAAGTCTTATCGCTAGATCCTGTAGCAACGTACGCTGAGTTTGGATGAAATGTAACACACTATCAATCGAAAAAAAAAAAAGGAATCGGTTAGTCAAAATAGCAAACAATATTTATTCTTACGTCGACATCACTTAAATGCCCTGCGAATATGCGTAATGGTTGGACGTGCTCACAGCTCCATAGTCGAGCAGTTTGATCGTTGGAAGCTGTGGCAAAGTAGTGGCCATAAGGACCAAAAGCCACGTCCCATACAGGATGATTGTGGCCCTTGTAAGCTACTAAAGCGGTCCTTGTCTCCATACTCCATAGTCTGGTCGAACGATCTTCCGAGCATGATAAAAGGTACTGACTGTCAGGGGAAAAACTGACTCCGTATACTGGACCAGAGTGGCCCACTAGTTTCCGTGTTGAAAGGCTGTCGTTTTGAACATTTGAAAGACCTGGAATACGATTAGTCAGCCAAAAATAAATAAACAAACAAGGCCTTCAATATCTCGACTTACTTTGTTGCGACTTTTTGTTGAGCGACCAAATACGCAAGTAGCTCTCACCAAACCCCGTCGCAATCATTGAGCTATCAGCAGAAATATCGACACAATTCATGCTATCAAAAGTGTTGTGAAACGTGTACATGCAAACACTAGGCTGGTTCGCTTGTGGGCCAATGTTGATGCGGTTACGATAATCCTTTATCATTTCGATTTCAGCATTCACATCCACATTTCGATAAGGTGGAAGTGGTATAGAGTCTAAGGCTGGAGAATCCTCCTGTGCCTCCCGTTTTACTTTAGCAAATGTCTCTTGCAGTGCAGAACTAGACCCAAACAAATCGCCATTACTTTCAGCACCGGAAGGCTGCTTGGCCTGCGGTTTGTCCTCCTCTTGTTTATGGTGGAGTTCGGCTTCAATGTCTACCACCATACCCTTATCCATGGGCAAATGACCAAGTTTCAAAGGCTGGTTACTAGCTTCCCCGTTCTGTAAAAGCTCATGGCCTGCGATTCCTTCATCTTCATCAAGAATCTCTTGTGCATCGTACCGTGTAGGCTTTCCGGGAATAATCTTGATTTCCAGGTATTCGTTCATAATCCGTACAATCACGTTTCCCCTCTGTGCTTCGCGTTCAAAGATATAATGGAGTAAAAGATCAAAAGTAAATCGCGAGAAGGCTAGCCGGTACTTGTTGTGACGGAAAAGAGAAGCAAGAGGATTGCTCTCAACATGATCGGGCAAAGACAATGACGATAGAATTGAAATATCGGCCCCGTGTTCAGCGATATGGTCTTGCTTGAACTTGTTAAAAAACTCGCGTGCGAGATCTGATAACCTTCGGGAGCATAAATCAAGAAACGAATGGACGAAAACTGGATACAGAATTCGACGCAGTTCAGGCTAAATAGCTTAGATTAAGGCATTCCAGATATCAAACAATTAAAAAGGCAGACGAAATAATTGAGCAGCAAAAAGATTCGATAAAAGGCGCGAAAATTAGAAACGTAGATACAGATAAGCAAGACTCATTTTCTGGAATTGACTAACCTTGTAGAGATCTAGTGAGCTATCGACCCAGTTTCGTAAAGAATCGTATGCCTGGTAGTACGCGTCCGGCAATTCAGTCAGCCAGGTGCTTCCACTATTACGGCCATTGGCATTAGTGGCCGTCTGGTTGGCCGCCTCCAGCCGGAACATTGCCTCAGTTCGAGCATAACCGCGTTTTGAAAGGTACTCAAGCACAATCTTGTTCAAACTCTCTTGCGAGAGAGTTTGAGGTTGCGACATTGCGCGGCAAAGGCGTTAAGCCTGGTAAGGCTGTGTTGGCGATTGTAGCAAAAATTTTTTCCTATAATAATTACGTCGCTTCAAGGAAAACTGCTCCGTCTATCACTCGTCCGGTGCAATGCTCTGTCGCAGTTTGGAAGAGCGTCTGTTGAACATTGCATGTAAGATTACTTATCTTTATGTGCTGTTTATATATTTATACTTTGTATATGAGGTCGTTTTAATATATTGTAACAGCGACGCCGTTCTGCTCGTAATAAAATTGGCGATATTTTTCGGTACATGTATAAGACAGCGTGCACGAGTCCGCGAGAAGAGCAGAGCGAATGGTCGAACAAGTCAACAAGCTTTTTGTTTACCTTTAAATTTCTATTTATCTTCTTTCTTTTTCTACTTCATTTTATTTTATTATTTAATTTTACGTCTACCTACCTGTTCTTAGAAAACTTGCATGATTGTCGCGCTATTCTATCATTTTGCTGTTCAACACATAAAGTAAACAAAATGATTTAGAGAAACCATCGCAAAGGACGCAAAGCCATATAAAATCCTACTCGAAGGATAAATGAAAAATACACATTGACGAGCGCCATCTGACGCCACACTGAGAAAATCAACAAAGTCTCCGAAAGAATAAATTAAAAAAAAAAAGAAAATTATTGATAGGTATTGATTTTCGCTGTCAAAATGGTTTATCAACCATCAACCATAAACAGCTCTATACTCGAGCACGTGACACCATTTGGTAATATTATTCACTCCAACGCACATTCACTTGGCTATCAGCGCAAGTAATCTTCTACGTCAGACGTCCAACGCGAAACGAACAAGGCAGACTTCGCGTTTGGCGGCCGCCTTTACTGTGTGCGAAATGAGCACAGAAGAAGCGACAGGCTTAAAGTCTGAACAACAGAGAGGTCGGCTTGAATCTGAGCCAGCGCCAAATGGTGAAGACCGATCAAATATCGACCAGCAAAACAAAAACCCTGACGATGACGACAGATCGGCAGTGGAGGATTACAGTGGGATGGATCTCGAATTTTCCTTTCTGACACTGTTTGATTTCAGCGACGTCGTCTCTGACATTAACATTGATCGATACTTTGAAGTAGGCTAAGGAAATACGAGATTGAGTGTGGGCTGACGGATAGAAACTGAATAAATGGAAAAGAAGCATTCAAAATAAGAGCGAAGCATTGCAAAAAGGCATTCGGCCCGAGGCAATCCGAGTTGAAACTGAACGCGCAAAATTCAAGGTATACGAGCATCTTAATCAGCTGCAAAAAACATGGCGATCCGGGTCCGTTGTACGCACTCGGGAAAAGTTCTCGTTTGTTCTTGGTGTCGGCAATTTATTCGGAATCACTCTTTGCTTGGGCATGTGGCCCCAGCTCATGCACATTGTCTACTCTGTAGAGATGGCTTTATTCATGCCTTTAAGGTACATGAAATCTGGTAAACTTATCGGCTCTTGCTAATCAAGAGATACATTACCTATCACCGCCGCGGCTATCAATACTTCATCGCCGATCTGTGTTATTGGGTGAATCTGATGGTATGAGAAACGCAAATGCTATGTCTAACAGTGGCTTTAAGCTTCTTCTATGGCTGTGGGTATTCCCTTCTTCCAGCCACTTGCTTGTAGCGACCTTTTACCTTTCGTTCGGATCGCTTGCATGGGCAATTATCGCATGGAGGAACTCGCTCGTATTTCATTCACTGTAAGCCCTCTCTTGAAAAGAACGGTTTCCATATCCTTTTATTCTAAATAAATGATCATTAGGTTTCTAACTCTTCAGGGATAAAATTGTCAGTTTATTCATCCACATTATGCCACCTCTCGTACTGCATGTCATTGTGCACATGCTGCCGCGCAACAAAGCTCTTGTTCGGTTTAAAGGTCTTGCTCATCTGAATCAAATTGCTCTGGCTCCAGCAATCGGAGTCACTTGTATGGCCTATTTGACATGGCAAGTGCTCTACTACGTATTTATTCAAGTACGCAGACGCGATAAAATTGCGGCAGGACGACCAACGTCTTTTACTTGGTTATTAAAGGCATATTCAAACACATGGATCGGCCAAATTGTTTTGCGATTGCCGACTGGATTGCAGCCATTTGCTTACATGAGCATTCAGTTTTTGTATGCTCTTGTAACAATGCTGCCCTGCCCGTTGTTTTTTGCAGATAAACGTTCCTGTGTAGCTTTCCTGCTTTTAGTGTTTGCATGGTCTGTTTGGAACGGTGCCAGCTACTACGTAGAGGTGTTTGGACGTCGATTTGAAAAGGAACTTGATGCCTTGAGAGCCGAATTAGCCGAATGGCAGGCAGAAGACGGTAGTAAAGACGCGTCCACAACAGATACAAAGAAGGTTAAGAAAGGCTGAACGGTAGGAGACAAGAGGACAAGCAGATCCAGCATTTTTCCCGTTTGCTTGGCTGCACCATCTCTATTTACCAGTCAGCTCACAGGTATCAAGCCGTGTCTGCTCCGCGACATATTGGAACAGTCGAGTTGAATAGTTTGCCTTATGCCCGGGTCATATCTCTATTCAATTTGACCTCATGCACAGACTGATAGTACCTATTTGGAGGTTCGCCTTTAGCGCCAAGGCGGTATAGTTTAAGCGTGTCAACAGGATACGACTGAAGGAAAATTCCAGAACTCTCGTTCAGTTCTGGAGCCCCTTCTTGCACAGCATTTCGCAGCAAATACAATGGAATCAAGGGCCGTCGCCGCCGTTCCTGCGAAACATTAAATATCGTGCAATGCGGCTGAACGTCAGTTGACTCTTTGCACGATAACGAAGCCTAGATATATACTTTTGAGATATACCTGGACAAACAATTCTTGATAAATGCAATAATTAAATTGAAACTGACTTACTGTAAACTCTTGATCTCGAGTCGAGGCCAACCCTTGTCCACGAAACGTTTCCCTCAGAAAATCTAAACCTTAAATATGTAAACCCTAAAGAATTATGGCTCACTGTGCAAACGTAACAGATGGACAATTGCATCTTCGTCGGGAGGCAAGTAAACAACTCGAGCCTCGTCGCCACGTTGGCCAAAAGCTTTCCAGCCTTTCAATGAAATGGTAAAATCAAAGCCCAATTCTGACTGTACGCGATCAAGCAGAGCAGACGCGTTTTCCACATCCTCCTTTGTAGGAAGAGTCAGCAGGGCAAGTGTTATATGCGACATGCCATTTCCACAGAACAAGCGTGGCCGGGCAGCAATTGCCGGCGGAAGTGAACGTAATAAACGGTCAAGCGATTCCTGCAATTGCCGACAGTGCAGCGGCACCGCTATAAAATGAGTCGGCCTATTCATGACGACACTGCATGTTAAGTTGTCTCAAATAATCAAGGTCAAGTCAGAATCAGGATTAGGGTTAGGGTTTGTTAAAACTAAATGTTTTCAGCTTATCAGGGTTAAATAAGGATATATTGTGTGAGGGTAGTGCTGTGCCGTTTCAAATCGTTTTATTATGCAAAGATCAGCCTTTGGCCGCCATTTATTCACGGCGTAAGATGCCGATCTCCAAGTGCCTCGTTCTATGCAGCCATCAAGATCGTTTGAGACGGAGAAGCCGTTCGCCAGCGATCGGTTGCGCAAAAGAGCACCGGTAAAGTTCCATCGTGCCCGAGATCTGGATACGACTGCGGACGCTATTGAGAGCCGCGACATTTCAGCAGTACATGCAGCTGGAGCTAGTCGCAAAACAGATGTGGCCGATTTGTATAGGTCTATAGTGGAGGTTAAAAAGCCTCGGACTTTGGAGGCAAATACATGTGACGTCTGTGGTCTGATTGTTCGAGAGGACGAAAAGGACTCACACACTCGCTCGACTCCGCATTTAGCTTCACTGGAACAAGTAGCGCCTTCTCTGAATCCTCTGCATTTGAAACCGGGCTCTATTGGATGGCGTATCTTACAGGACCAAGGCTGGTCTCACGAAGCTGGGATCGGTGCGGAAGGCCGCAAGGGACCACGGGAACCGATAAAAGCTGGACAATTAAAAAACGATACAATCGGTCTGGGTCTCGATGCAAAAGATTTGATGGTGGAAAAAGCGGTTAAAGCTCCGGAACAGCCTACCGCTGAAAACTTGAAGGCTATTAGACAGCAATACGAGCAGGACAAAAGGGCACGTAGCAACTTGATGAGATATATGTATACATAGCCATTAGTTCCTAATTACTTTATCAACCCAATAAAAAAAGAAGTGTGTGTTTGGCGAGCCGATCAACGCAAGCTCGCCTGATTTGGGTGCCAACCCTAAAACAGACTGTTAACCCTAATAAAGTATAACAATTCAGTAAATTCAATTTCGATCTAATTCAACACAAGCAATGGCAGCGCTCTAATGAGCCCCCATGACCTTTGTTTCACTGCCCGAGTTCTTCTCGGGGTACTTTTCAAGCAGAGCCTGTGCCTCTAGAATAACCTTTGGAGGGTAGCCAAGCACCCGCATTTCGTCAAAATTAGCCCTAGCCTCAGCCAGCTTTCCTAGCCGCAGGTTTAGGCCGATGATAATATTGTAGGTACTCGGTTCGCGTCCCTCCTTGCCGGCGGAGAAAGGCAGTGCTGCAAATTCAGCAAAAGCTTCGTCGTACATGCCCGCCTTTGCAAAAGTCCTTATAATAATATTTGCGCAATAAGCAGTTTCCTTGATGCCAAAGTATTCCATGTCCTTTTTCACAAGAGGAATAAAGTCAATCATTTCGCAAGCCTCAATAGCGGACAGCATACTCTGAAATACGAGTAGTGTAATGTGCTTTGAAAGCCTTTTATCGTTTAACTTTCTGTCAAATTTATTATCCTCTGCTTTTTTGTCAGCAGCGCTTACACCTTTGTCATTTGCGGAGGCAGTTTCCGCCGAGGCCATTGCCTTTTCTTTAGCCTTTGTATACAGCTCAAGAGCACGATCAAACTGCTTTAGCCTTGTACCAAAGCAATCAATGAGGGAGGCATAATGCATGGGCTCCAGTTCGTACCCATATTTAGTCATTGCATCCAAAATTTCGTTGGCTCCTCCCTGTAAGTCGCCGCTAGAGGTTATTGCGTCCAACATTATTTTAAAAGTAAACGGCGTTGGTTGCAGGTTTTGCCGAATCATGTGCTCAACGACCTGAGCTGCCCGGGAATTATCATGTTTGCTCCCATAGTACTGAATCATCATATGATAGGGATAATGCGACATGCCGCCGGGCAAAACGTTTTCGTATTCCAGCAATTTAGACTCGGCCATATCGGGCCGATCGGCCCGAAGAGCAGCGTAGATAATTGCACCAATAGTGACCTGCGTGGGCTCCAGCCCACGCTGACACATTTCGTCAAATAAATGTAAACAGTCTTGGAAGCGACGACATTTCCCAAGCTTTGATATTGTAGTGTTGTACAGGAAAACACTGGGGACTACATTGTACTGCTTGGCTTCGTTAAACAGGCCCATAGCAATACTCGCTTGATCATTATCGACGGAGGATAGATGGTGGATCATGGCTCCATAGGCATTAGCATTAGGGCAGTAGCCATAAGTAGCCATTTCTTCTTGCAGCTCAACTACGCGACGCGTATTTTTGTCTCCAGCGTAGGCAATTATCAGGTTATTTAGCATCCAAGAATACACTAAATCACGCTGCGCCCGAGTCAATTCCCATACTGGCATCTCCAATTTGGATTTAGCCAGCTGAAACATTTGTTCACTCTCCTGCAATCGGTCCAATTTTGCCAATTTCTCTATTATTCGAGGGTAAATTGTGGGGTAGAGCAGAGCACCGTCCGCAATAACTTGCTGACAGGCTTTAACAAACTGCTGAGCTGCCTCCTTGGATCCTTCTTTTGAGGTATTTGTCTTAAAAAACTTCATTCTAGCGGGAGAAACGGGCATCGCACGCTTGTAGACAAAATTGAGTCTGCGCGTCGAAATATCTCGAAGCATTTCCACAGTTTTGGCTGCTGGTAAAATGGCGCTTGAGCCAGTAGCAGCCGCATAGGCTGATTCGTCCCCGTTCCCATACTTTCCTGCTGCATCCTCGTTTTCTTGCTGGCCATGGACTTGCAACCAGCTGCTGACAAGCGTCTCCAGCTCCCGCTCGCCATAAAGCCCGAGGTTCTTGAACACTGCGATTACTTGGCCCGAGGCTGAATGGCCCTGAGACGAAGAAGCCTTGATGGCAGAGCGCACAACGTCCATTAACAACGGCCGCAAAGATTGCCAGTCCTTTTGTGCTCTATCGCGTTTATCCTTCTTGAGCCATGCGGAATAAAATTTGTCACTATACGGGATAAGATTGTCGCCAAAGACAGAGTCAAACACGAGAACTTTGGCAACAATTACGCTGACTGCTAAAAGATTCTCCACCGGGTCTTGAAAGGTAGTCAGGGCGGAAGACGAAGAAGCCACAGGGTAATTGTATGGGTCTTTTGTCAATGGTTTTGTGAGCTCTTTTGCAAACACGTCGGTGCCAGAATTCAAGTGCTTGTGAGAGTTTTCCAATAGTACTTTGAACAGACTCTGAGCCGGAGAGGATGACAAGTCTTCAAGGCTAAAATTTTGCAGCAAAAACGCTTGCAATGCAACGTTCTTGTCAAACGCAAGCCGATCGTGCTGGCACATTACTCTGGCCGCCTTGTCGAGCAGTATTAAATGTGCCGTTGCAGAGTAAGGGAACCGCTGCTCACTAAAACAGATCTGATCAAACATTCGATCTGCCTCCTCTGCGAAGCGAGGAACTTGCGACTCAATCAAGTGTTGCATCAGGGACACACCTGCAGTAGCCGGATGGTACCCAGAGACAGAGTAAACGAGTCCGTAAACGTGGGATGCGTATTCGACATTGCCCTCCCGTAAAAGCATCAGTATAAAAGCGTCATAGGCCTCGTGGAGGTGCGCAGCGTCCCAGTACATGCTTGATTGGGAATCGGTGACGTAGCGCTTGAATACCTGCGTTGCTTCAGCACTGGCATCGTGCTCCGAAAGCCATCTAAGTAGGACAGCGTGAACGGAAAAAGTAGGATCAACTACTCTTGTCTCCAACACCTCCATTGCCTTTTTAACCTGATCCGACTTCAAGAGTGCCACAAGATACTCTGTCCATAATGGAGCGGGGACTTGGGGCATGCGCTCAACGATGCGATTGAAAAACTCTATTCCACCCTCATAATCCCCACTCGAGACGTACGCCTTTATCATTTCTGCGTAAATTACACGTTCATCATCGTGGCTTCCAAAGGCAGATTTGGTGGCAAGCGCCTTGTACTCGTTGTAACATTCAATCGCTGTTGTCATATCTTGAGCGCTTCCAACTACCTCGATCAGGGTCCGGAAAACAGTGATACTGGGCCGATAGGACCGCGCGTCTTCAAAGGCCTGGAAGACTTTAAGCAGCTGGTCAAAGTACCGAGTCCCGGAAAACGATCGTATGCAATCAACGTACCCGGTGAAGGAGAACGAATTGGCATGCCGGCTCTTTCTCATCAGGGAGACTATATCGACCATGACATCATAGACTGTGACAAATTTTGAGGGGTCAGAGGGCAGGTACCATCGGGTATTTACTTTATCGTCTTCTAGCGGAGATAGAGCAGATACGGTGGGCTCCAGGTTTGCTCTTATAAGCGCCCGTTGGTCCCCCTGTGTCTTTAACGCTCGGCAAGCAAGACCCTCGAGGGCGACAGCAAAAGCAATATTCTCTGGCTGTTCGCCCTTGGAGATGATAAAAGTAAGCATGGAAATAATGCGCCGAACGTCCAGCTCAGTGTACGACATTTTATGGGACACACGGACGCCTTGAATCAGGGTGGAGATGATAGCTGACGTCTGCAGTTTGGGAACGTTGTTCACAATGTGAAGAAAGATATCGTACATTCGCTGACTGGAATAGTGATCCGATTTAGCCTCCCAAGTTTGAGCAACTAATTTTCGCAGTTCATCCTCAGTCAAACTGGTCAGGTCCGTGGCAAAAGTGTAGGCTGAAGTGCACAGCGGGTCGTCCTGTGATAGCAGCGTGGGAGCGGACACTGAAGACTTTGCCGGTGTATCACGTGCGCGTTCATCCACGGCCTGGACTGTGCACGTAGACGAAAAACGACGCACAGAAGGAGTGGCATTAGCAGCAGCAGCTGCTGCTGCTCCAGTAGGCAGAGGCCTTGGGGTATCATCGTTGCCAGCAGTAGAAGAAATGGCCGGAGCAAAAGGAGCCTGCAAGCTGACGGAAGAAGAGGAGGAGGAGGAGGAGGAATTGAATTGAGGCCCTGCCTGTTGCTGAGGGGCCCAGTGTAGGCTGAGGCTGTGGTTGACAAAACTGCGATTTGGGACATTGGGTACAGAGACGGCTGAGGGAGCAGCGGCAGCTGAAGACGACGAGGATGGATTGAAAAGGTACTTTGCCAGATTCTGCCTGGCCACGTTGGACAAGAACGCGGCTTTCAAGTACACCATTGTGCAATCAGATAACGATTCCTATAGCGCAAGGTCCGCAGGCGGTGTGATACTTGCAAATGCTGGCAAGTATCCAAACTGGGCCGCTCGCCGTCACTGCCAGCGGATCAGAGTATGGAAACACTGGAGCCGATCGTAATCAACGACTCGGAAAACTTTTGCTGTCTCGGCCTGATGAAAAGAGCAGACGCAACAGACGCACGCGCCAATGGGAAACCGATCAATTTTTTGGTTCTCGAGCAGTGGCAATGCTTAGCGTGGTTCCATTGCACTGTGCGATTAGCACTGATCTCTTTCACGATACCGTGAACGAACGCAACGCGCACGCCTCAACGCCGAAAACAAAAATATAATCGATCAGATACGTACGTAAGAGTCGAGGGTTATATAATAATTTTTTCCTGTTCCTATTATATATGGAAAAGCGCGCTCGGCCTACCATGCGCCGTACATCGGTGTTATAATGCCCGACCCCGAGCTGCGCAAGTAATGTATTGCGAACGTTTATTCTACACATAAACTAGTAGCTAGATATATACAATAGTTTAGGGTTATGGTTAGTTATGGTTAGTTATGGTTAGCGTCTTGAAAACCCTAGCCAGCCCATCCAATACAAATACTTCAACAAAAGCACTTCCTGCAAGAGTTGAAGGACGTATAGGTAAGGCGGAAAATCTACAGAGAGCAAAAGGTAGAAAACCAACGGCAAAGTAGCTTTACTGTGGAGCTTACTGTGGAGCTCGTGTGACTGTATTGCCGAGCGAGTATATATATGATAGGACCCCTATCATACAATCTTAATATAGATTATCATAATCTAAAGTTTGGATTACTCGCTCGATGCTCCTCACGACTGAAGCTATACTAGCGTTTCCTCCCTACAGACATCCTGTTACTCCTTTGGGATTGCAATGCCTTGGAGCCTTTGACAAAATGCCCTTGTAAAGCTGGCATTCAAGGTTCATCCTTTGCCTCGTTCGTAGACTATATAAACAGGGAATGTCCTTCAAAAGAACTGTATAATTGAATAGACTTGTTTTATCCTACCAACCCATTATCCGTGCTCAAGAAAATAAGCAGTGGGATCGAGGAACCACGAATTAATTTAATTATTAAATAATTAACTTGACGCTAAACACATACAATAATAGACTAAACAAAAAGTGTGCAGTGCAGTATTGTGACAGAATCCAGTTTGTAATTTATTTAATAAATACTCGTTAATACACGTACCAATGCTCCCCATATTGCATTTAGCATTTGGACCCGTTTGGTCGGACGTATGAACCAATTTTCCACAGCCTTTCCTCGCTGGTGACAATTGCGAGGCACGTTTTGCACGTGCCAGACACTGAAAAAAATAAAGGCGGTTGCTCTATATAGCGTTGAACGCGTAAGACTTGGCCTCTTTTTGTTCACCCGCGTTTTTATTGTCAAGTGGCATTTCAATACTGCTCCTGCGCGAGTTCTGCCTCAGCACTGCCGCACAATAAAGTCCAAACTGTTCGCACTCATACCGTTCGCCCATCCGCTGTGAAGTAGCGGCTCCCCAACGCTTTTTTAGTGGTTGGTGTGCTGGGTAAACTTTATTCTACAACTTGACCTTATACAAAACATTTTGCTAATCTGAACCAGGAGCGTTCAGAGAGAACTATGCTACTTTGGCAAGATCGAAGATCTTTACTGGCAGTGATCGCGACTGCAGTCGCGATCACTTCTGCACTCGCGTATCAGCATCCATTGGACGCGTGTCCCCAGTATCAGCGATACGCCAGTCTTCGTCACCGACCGTTTTCTACAGGTAAGTGCTGCAAGTATCTTCAAGCATTTGCCTGCAAGGCCTTTGAAGCAATATGGCATAAATTTGATACTGATCTGAGAATAATGCCCATGTTAAAAACAGTCATTGATAAATCAAAAAAGTAGAACCCTTGTGCTAATCATTATGCAAGGCACACTAGCCCTTCCACTACAACGGCCAGTTCCGCTGTGCCGGACTTTCCACTCGGATGCGGTTGAACAGGAAATTGAACGCGTCACGCAGATCATCAGCGACCCCGATTTAGCCCGATTATTTGAAAATTGTTTCCCCAACACGCTTGATACAACGGTTCGATGGCACGACAATAACACAGAGTACCCCTTGTCGTTTGTTATAACGGGAGATATTAACGCGTTATGGCTACGCGATTCAGCATACCAACTTGAACCTTATTTCCGATTTGCAAAGGGGGACAAGAGCTTGCAATCACTGCTATTGGGTGCGGTTAATTTGCAGGCAGAATATATTTCAAAATTCCCTTATTGCAACGCTTTTCAGGCTCCCAAAGCCGCCCAATTTGGACCCTCTCAAAATGGCCAATCAGATCAGGTTCACCCGGCTTATGATCCCGCCGTTGTTTTCGAATGCAAATACGAAATTGATAGTATTGCCAGTTTTCTTCACATTTCTCAGCGATATTATTCTGTTACTCGCGACGCGAGTATGTTTAGGGAATCCTGGTTTTTTGCTCTACGAACAGTGCTACGTCTTATCGATGAACAGCGAACGCCTTCCTTTGACGTGCGCAGTGGCCGTTGGCGGGCACCTTTTTATTCGTTTAAAAGGCACACCGAAAGTGGTACCGAGACTCTGGCTCTCAATGGCGCGGGGCATCCGGTTAATGCTAATACTTCTCTAGTACGAAGTGCATTTAGACCGTCTGATGATGCGACTATTTTCCAGTTTTTTGTTCCTGGAAATGCAATGATTTCTGTTGAACTTGAGCGCACTGCAGATATGCTTCAATCTGCTCTTAAAATCTTGCCAAACAGACTAAGGCAGACGGCCACGAGTCTGGCGGAGAGAGCGCACAATTATTCGCAGTCTATTCGTGAGGGGATTATGCAACACGCTGTCATTTCTCATCCAGTATTTGGCAAAGTATTTGCTTATGAGATTGATGGATACGGTGGCACTTTATTCATGGGTAGTGCTGATTGCTATAATTATTATTTACTTTTTTATTTATTTAATTTCTTAATTACAGTTTATGCTGACTGTATTTAGACGACGCGAATGTGCCCAGCCTTCTCTCTTTACCGTATCTCGGATTTATCAAAAATGATGATCCTATATATCAAAATACTCGTAAAATGGTGCTTTCAAATGCTGGAAATCCGTACTATCTAGTTGGCAGTGCTATTAGCGGTATTGGTGGACCTCACGTCGGTCCATCGAACGCCTGGCCTCTAAGCCTGATGGTACAGGCTCTCACAACCGACGACGATTCGGAAATTGACCAAATTCTTGATACTCTGAGAACTAGTACTGCGAATCTAGGGCTAATGCACGAGAGCGTACACGTTGATAATATCGGACGTTTCACCAGACCATGGTATTTCTCTGAAAAAATGAAGATTTGATTTACATAAAACTTGGTTTCTGTTGTCTTTTGCTAAAAAGTTTCAGGTTTGCATGGGCAAATTCGTTGTTTGCAACTCTCATTCTGGACTTGGAGCAACGAAAACCGCATCTGCTTCAAAAAGGACCGGCTGCTATTTGATTGAAGCATAGAAAAGCGTTATAGAGGTTTTGTGTTTAATGATTAAAGGTCCTGCGTTTTGTTTGGAATATACAGTTTTTAATTTATAATAATTGTAAAATTGGTTTTTGGAGACATACATCCAGCGTTTCATAACCTGAGCTTCGTTTTGAGTTTATGATCAAATACCCGTATATAGATGCTTCAGTTCCGTAGATCCATAGTTTCTTATCCTGATTTTTGATGATAGAACGCGGTATCACCTTAATTTGCACAGACGATTCCAAATAAAACAGGTTTTATTTGGACTAATCCTAACCCTAAGATAACTTTCTTGTAGAAGGGTTAAATTTGATATTAGTAATAATCAACCCAAATCATGTCCGTGTAACGAAATCCACTCATACAATATTTCATCATATCTAGTAATTAGACCCAGTATTGCGGTGTCATGTGACTTGATGGCTCATCAAGTCGAGACCGCACAGAGCTCTGCGAAAACGAAAACTGTACCATGCAAATACAAAACTGGCCGTACCCTTGGCCAAGGCACTTATGCCGTAGTGAAGGAGGCAGTACACGTTGAAACGGGAAAGTAATGATTGCAATAGTCGAGGCTAAGAACGCTTCTAATCCAAAGGTACTATGCAGCGAAAATCATCAGCAAGAAGTTGATGGCGGGCCGAGAGCATATGGTATTTATCTCCTTGTCCCCGTCATTCATATTTTGCTTATAGACTAGATTCGCAACGAAATCGCCATTCTAAAAAGGCTCTCAATAGGCCATCGCAATATTCTCAGTCTTGTCGATTATTTCGAAACATACAATAATCGTAAGCGACTGAATTATAAAAAGCTTTATTCTAACTTTGGCTTTTTCAGTTTACCTCATCCTGGAGCTTGCATTAGGCGGCGAATTGTTTGACAGAATTTGTCGCAAAGGTTCTTATTATGAGTCGGACGCAGCAGAACTTGTACAATCGATTGTTTCTGCGGTCGCGTACCTTCACGATCACGGTGTTGTTCATCGAGGTATATTTATTATATTTAGGTTTATTCTTTATTTGATTCATTCTGCTCATACCACAGACTTAAAACCGGAAAACTTGTTGTTTCGCGGCCCAGAAGAGCATTCTGATTTGCTCATTGCGGATTTCGGACTTTCGCGTATAATTGACGAGGACAAATTTAATGTTCTTACTACAACGTGTGGAACGCCGGGATACATGGTAAGCTGTTAATGTGAGGAATGGGTTGATACTAATCATCTAGGCGCCAGAAATTTTAACAAAGAAAGGCCACGGAAAGCCAGTGTAATTAATTATAAATGTTACCAAGTGGTTTGTGTTTCTAACGTCAATGACAGGGATATATGGGCTATCGGGGTTATTACATATTTCATGCTATGTGGGTACGCGCCATTTGATCGTGATTCAGGCGTTGAAGAGTTTCGTGCCATCATAACGGGTGATGTAAGGTTTGAGCCCTTTGAATACTGGGCACATATATCGGACGCAGGTAGATATTCCTTCTTTTTTTCAATAGATTTTAGTATATTTTTTTCTAATTGGTCTAATACAAACAGCTCGAGATTTTGTCAGAAAATGCCTAACGGTTGATCAGCACAAACGTATTACAGCAAGAGAGGCGCTGGATCATGTGTTTATAAACCGGGAGATTTTCGATCGTACTGGGACTGATTTGCTGCCGACAGTCAGAAGCAATTTCAATGCAAAGAAGTATGCTTTTACAGTTTACAATTTATCTTGTTGTTGCTAGTACTCTAACCGATATGAAGAGCGTTCCATGTTGCTTTTAATGCTATTCAAGCAATAAACGCAATGAAAGCTATGGGGCACTCATGACTGCCTTACGGCTTTTAATTTCGACTTCCTTTGCAAAGGAGTAAAGTATTTATCTGCTTTGACAGGCGTACATATTCAGTTGCTTGACTTGTGGCTGATTAGTTGCGTATACCAGGCCATTAAACAGTTATGACTTGCTATGCTGAATTTGGTTGACTGTATTCTAAGTCGATTTCGTGGGAGTAAACGGCAATACGTTTGGGCTGCTCGTTTATTGACGGCTTCTTTTTCTTCATGAAAGCCTTTGCAGCTTTCAAATGCTTTTGGCGCGTGCTTACTGAAGTTTGTCATGCGCACATGTATGTACAGGAAGATATAAGACATTCTCAAGGGCAAACTGTTTTGGGACGGAGTAGTAGTTTATGTTTCCCGACCTTTCAGCCTATTTCTTTAGATCAGGGTTAGTTAGCGTTAGTTAGGGTATATGTTATTAAATCAATAATAATAAGCATATTCTGCCAACAAGGTAAATAATACGCTGCGCATACTATCATACTGTATTGTTATCTTAATTAAAGCTACGCGTCGCTGCAAGAATGAATATTCTGAATAATGTGCCTTGATTTGATTGAATATTTAACAGAAAACGCGTCATGAAGCCACTATCAGACGTTCACGAACAATTCTTAAATCAATCTTTAATAGAAGAACAACAAACTGTAAGCACCTTGATATTGACAATACTAATGAGCCTAGATAACATATCGCTATTTCAGTCGCAAGTTCCAAATTACAATACAACAAGCGCGGGAGTAACTATTTCGTGTTTCCTTCCAAAAATCTAACTAAGGAAAGATCATTAGCGCAATTTAAAGAGCAATGTCTAGCTCGAAATGTTTTTTGTCACGTAACGTATGTTGTCCAAGGAAAGCGAACTGTTCAGAGACCGTCTCAGCCAATTCGAAGCAATGGATCAGATCCTTCGTCTTCAATACCGCTTTCTTTACAAATTGAAGAAAGTTTGAACACGGTGATGCTCGTGGCCGAAGAAAACCTAGATGGTATGTCCAAATGCTTGGTTTCGCGTTGTCTAATCTCCTATTTAGAGGTGAAGGGTTTGCTACACGCGATATTTACTATCGAATTGTTCAGTATTGAGCCAGTGGCTTTCAAGGTAAGCTCTTTCGCTTTTTCTGGTCTTGTTTCCGTGGTTTTTATTGAGCAAGATTTTCCTTGTCCTTAAATTTAGCGTGGCTTTGCATTGCTATCATTATTTAATTTTCTTTCTTTTCTAACACGTGAAGGACGAATCAGTATTTTATAATTCTGCTGCGCAATTTTCAACAAAATTTGGTCGATTGAATACGTCTGAGTCGTTTGAATCACAGGCGAAGAAGTTTGGGACTATCTTTAATTCTGAGGCAAAGGTTTGTGTTGGTCAATAGTTGAGAATCGTATACTGACCAGTACCGCAGATTGTCCACGATGCCTATCCAACATCAAGAAGTGGCCATACAACCGCAAATTTATCCAAATCTTCTTCAATCGATTCCGTAAATTCATCTGCGGTGTCGAGTAACAAATCTAATACAGCACAAATAGAAAATGATACTAAAAACCGAAAAACAGGAAAAGCTACAAAGTCTTTCTTTCCCACAGCTTCTGCAACTGCTGACAAAGAGTTACCCGAATTTAATTCTAAAAGAACAAGTTCAAATTCAGCACTTTCAGTACCAGAGCGGCCAAAAGAACGTATTGCAAAACAAGTTGACGAGCGACGAGAATCAGAGACAAGAAATCTAGATGAAATGATGGCGATGGATGATGGTATGAATACTTTAATAAGCATTTCCGATGACTTATTGGTTGCTCAATTGCGTTTACACAATTATGATCTCTATACGTTTTTCTATTAGCTGATTTCTCATTTACTTCAATATTTTTCTGTATTTCACACACGCACACACACACACACACACATTCTATCTCTCTCTCTCTGTATATTTTTATCTTAATTTTTTTTTTTTTTTTTTTGCGCATTACTTTTCCTCATCTTCTAATTCCAAGATGTAGTAGTTAAAAGTCGGGCAAGCAAAATCGAAGCTGCAAAAAACTCTCCTCTTCAAGCCACTCAGGCTGAAATAGTTGAAGAGGATGTCGTTATGGAAGACGTTGAGGAAGAAAAGGAAAGCCAGAAAGACGATAAAGCCAAACCTAATGACAAAGACCTAAATGACGTGACGCAGATTGTAAGTTCAATCAGCAACGGCAGGAAGCGCGGCCGAAGACGAGTCGTAAAGGTTATAAGGGAAGTCGATGCCAAAGGATACTTGAACACTCGTGAAGAAGCCGGGTGGGAGTCATTTTCCGAAGATGATGAGCCTGAAATGAAGTCGCAAAAAGTGGAAACAGAGAAACAAACAAAAAAGCCCAGATCAACGGCAAATGATGGTAAAGTTAAGGATAAGACGGGCACCAAAAAGCCCAAGCAAAAGTCGATTATGTCTTTTTTTGGCAAGTAAGTATGATCTATGTCTTGATTCATATCTAAAGTACTCCAAATTCTCACAAATTGTACGTCTAGTTTTAAGCAAACAAGGTTTATAAAATTATTTACATATAAAATAATTACGTTTTAGAGAAAATTTAACAATTTTAAGATACCAGTCTGCTCAGAATCCAATGTCCATTCATACTGTGAGTGAACCTTTTCTTCCAAATCAAACCCAATCCAATAACATAATTAAAGCAAAATCACAAACAACTCCAAAGTTATGTTTTGGTATCACTCAATCCTCATCCTCATCGGAATCAACTTCAATCATACGATTACCCTTGTGAGAGCTATACCGTTCACTAGTCTCGACCTGCCGTTTTGTCTTTTTCCTAGCTTGCTCTAAGGAATCCACAGTTTCACTTTCAACCCAGTCAAGGACAAGATGCCGTCCCAAGAAGTGAGAGTGTTTTAAAGCACTCATGGCATTTTCTGCTTCTCTTGGCGTCGCAAACTCGGCAAACGCGAATCCACGAGCGGAATTGTCAAACTTCTTTGGCAGCCTTACTGCACGCAGTTGGCCGTATGCACCGAAAAGCTGTCGTACATCGTTCTTGGTGGCCTCGAAAGGCAGATTCTTTATGATAATTTTGGTGTTGGCCGCACGTTTACGTTTCTTGTCATCTTCCAATTTGCGCTCAGCAGCAGCATCCAGTCCTCTGTTTGACACTTGGATTTGTAAACTATGACCATCCAGATGAAAATTTGACAGAGCTCTAAGACAATTATAAGCCTGTTCTTTGCTCTTGAATTCCACAAACCCAAAACCCATACTCAAAACTTGACCACTGCGTTTAGGGTCGGGTCGGGTACGAATATGGGCCGACAGAAAACCATCTTGTGAAGCAAAAAGCTTTCTGAATGATTCTTGTGTCGTATTAAAATTTAGATTCTTTACAAATATAGTAGAGCTCTGTAAGCCATCAAAGTCTGCCGAGTCTAGTGCCTCTGCTTGATTTGTTTCGCTGCGCTTACTATCGACTTGCTCGCCGGCTTCCGAAACCGTGTTCTTGCTTTCCTTCACATTACCGTCAAAGATTTTCAAGGGCGCTTTTTCCAAGAAAAGTACGGAATTGCCCATTCTTTTAAAAGACAGGGCCGAGAAAGCTCTTCGTGCATCAATAGGGTTGGAGTACTCAATGACAGCAATAGTTCCAGCAGGCGGAAGTAGAAGTCTGCCGACTTTACCGCACTCCTCAAACATGTTGCGCAAGCCGTTTCCTGAAGTCCCATAGGGAAAATTTTTGGCCAAAAGAACAGTATCTGACTTTGACGAACTTTTGAACGCGTCCAGCAGCACACCCTGATCCTCAAAATACTTCTTCGTCTCGTTTATGACTTGAGTTTCCGCCATAGCCTGATTTACTGCCGATGAAGAATTGGTAGGATCCAATAGTTGAGCCTTTGATATTCCGAGGCGTGAGCTAAGACTTGTCACGACGGCATCTGCCGACATGTACAGAGAATTCCAGCTGAATTGCTGGCGAGCAGCCTGCTTTTTCCGTTTGATTTCAAGCTGTTTCTTGTAAGGAAGTTTCGAAAGCTCGAACTCACCAAGACCTTCTTTTTGCTTTCCAAGAGCAGGAAGTATGTGCAAAAGACGGCCCTGATATGAGGTTTTGTCTAGAGACCGAAACGCTTTAGCAGCATCTTCTGGATCACTGTACAGAATGAAGGCAAAGCCTTTTGACGCGTTCGTGCCTTGGTCGAGCGGGATGTGAATCTAAAAGAATCAAAAATCTGGGTCAGTCACGGCAAGCAAAACAGAATTGCACAGAAATCGCATAGTTGTAAATACAAATGTAAACAAATAGGATAAACTTTGTATCATAAACCCCAAAGCCACGGAACTTTTCAGTAAATCTACTATCTTATTTCCCTGAAATAATCAACATCGCTAAAGCTCAGTTGTCCCTATCAGAATTATCATCCTTTGTTTCGGGCTGGAGGGTGCAAAGAGTATCTAATAAAGAATAACAATACAAAATAAAGCAGAATATGCTACCTCTTCCAAATTGCCATATTTGCTGAATAGATCTCTTAAGTCCTCCTCAGTCGCTCCATATGTGAGATTTCGTATAAAAAGACGTCCGGTCTCAAGAATTGTTTGCTCTGCTTTAGCTGAATTGTCTTCATCTGACGAAAGCTCCGGATTCGCTTGCTCTGCTGTGCTGCGCAGGTTCCCCATATCGGCTTTCCTAGAATTTTCGATCGTTTTGGGATTATTGATAGCCACTGCGCTTTTCTCCATGCGATGCTGGCTTTTTTGTTTTTCATATTGCTCATCAGCAGTCAATAAATCCAAATCCCGACGAGTTTTTGAGCGCAACCAATCAGCATCAGATAGCGCATCGTTATTCTCTAACAAAGCAATGGACGTCGCCTCCTCTCTATTATTTTCTACAGGAAATTCTTCCTCCTGGTCCGTTCTGCTTGTGGTATCAATCTGATCTGCACTCATATTCCTCAAATCTTGATATTCGCTGCCTTCTAAATCTTCTGCATTTTGTTCGACTTCTGTAGGCTTTTCTTGATTATCAACCGCATTGACGGGATCAATCCAACTTTTCGATTTTGTGCGCGGCTGTGACAGTTCAATAAACTCCTTCAGTCGGGCATCCTGCTGTGTTCCAGAATTTAGAGAAATTTTACTTGCTGAGCTGTTTGCTTCCTGTCGTGCTGTTTTGCCATCTTGGCCAATGTTCTTGCGCTTTTGCACGGGAGTTTCGTGACGGGAAACATCGTTTGAAGCTAACGCCTTTTCTACAACGATACGGGAAGTATTAATAAAGCTTTTGTTCCAGTAGCGCACTGCAAGATCTGCGTCACTTTCATTTCTGTATCCCACAAAGCCAAACTTACGCGAACGACCGTTTGGGTTTAACGCTATGCGTACATCCGTAACTGCATCGCTGAGGTCCGGCTGCTTTAAAAAATGTGCT